>JACTAT010000002.1:4139186-5339186 GCA_014526335.1 Chrysaora quinquecirrha
ACTGGAGCAGCTGTGGACTGGAGCAGCTGTTGTTTCAATGACTGGAGCAGCTGTGGTTTCAATGACTGGAGCAGCTGTTGTTTCAATGACTGGAGCAGCAGTTGTTTTCTGTTGTTTCAATGACTGGAGCAGCTGTTGTTTCAATGACTGGAGCAGCAGTTGTTTCAATGACTGGAGCAGCAGTTGTTTCAATGACTGGAGCAGCTGTTGTTTCAATGACTGGAGCAGCAGACTGGAGCAGCTGTTGTTTCTGGAGCAATGACTGGAGCAGCTGTTGTTTCAATGACTGGAGCAGCAGTAGTTTCGACAACTGGAGCAGCTGTTGTTTCAATGACTGGAGCAGCAGTTGTTTCGACAACTGGAGCAGCTGTTGTTTCAATGACTGGAGCAGCAGTGGTTTCTACAACTGGAGCAGCTGTTGTTTCAATGACTGGAGCAGCTGTTGTTTCAATGACTGGAGCAGCAGTTGTTTCACTGGAGCACTGGAGCAGCAGTTGTTTCAATGACTGGAGCAGCTGTTGTTTCAATGACTGGAGCAGCAGTGGTTTCTACAACTGGAGCAGCTGTTGTTTCAATGACTGGAGCAGCAGTTGTTTCAATGACTGGAGCAGCTGTTGTTTCAATGACTGGAGCAGCAGTTGTTTCTATGACTGGAGCAGCAGTTGTTTCAATGACTGGAGCAGCAGTAGTTTCAATGACTGGAGCAGCAGCAGTTTTTCAATGACTGGAGCAGCAGTTGTTTCAATGACTGGAGCAGCTGTTGTTTCTATGACTGGAGCAGCTGTTGTTTCAATGACTGGAGCAGCAGTTGTTTCAACAACTGGAGCAGCAGTTGTTTCAATGACTGGAGCAGCAGTTGTTTCAATGACTGGAGCAGCAGTTGTTTGGAGCAGCAATGACTGGAGCAGCAGCAGCTGTTGTTTCAATGACTGACTGGAGCAGCTGTTGTTTCAATGACTGGAGCAGCAGTTGTTTCAATGACTGGAGCAGCTGTTGTTTCTACAACTGGAGCAGCTGTTGTTTCAATGACTGGAGCAGCAGTGGTTTCGACAACTGGAGCAGCTGTTGTTTCAATGACTGGAGCAGCAGTGGTTTCTACAACTGGAGCAGCTGTTGTTTCAATGACTGGAGCAGCAGTTGTTTCAATGACTGGAGCAGCAGTTGTTTCAATGACTGGAGCTGGAGCAGTTTCAATGACTGTTGTTTCAATGACTGGAGCAGCAGCTGTTGTTTCAATGACTGGAGCAGCAGTTGTTTTACAACTGGAGCAGCTGTTGTTTTGACTGGAGCAGCAGTTGTTTCGACAACTGGAGCAGCTGTTGTTTCAATGACTGGAGCAGCAGTTGTTTCTACAACTGGAGCAGCTGTTGTTTCAATGACTGGAGACAACTGGAGCAGCTGTTGTTTCAATGACTGGAGCAGCAGTAGTTTCGACAACTGGAGCAGCTGTTGTTTCAATGACTGGAGCAGCAGTTGTTTTTGGACAACTGGAGCAGCTGTTGTTTCAACAACTGGAGCAGCAGTTGTTTCAATGACTGGAGCAGCAGTAGTTTCTGGAGCACATGACTGGAGCAGCTGTTGTTTCAATGACTGGAGCAGCAGTGGTTTCGACAACTGGAGCAGCTGTTGTTTCAATGACTGGAGCAGCAGTTGTTTCTACAACTGGAGCAGCTGTTGTTTCTATGACTGGAGACTGGAGCAGCTGTTGTTTCAACTGACTGGAGCAGCAGTTGTTTCAAGTTTACAACTGGAGCAGCAATGTGGAGCAGCAGTGGTTTCGACAACTGGAGCACTGGAGCAGCAGTTGTTTTAATGACTGGAGCAGCTGTTGTTTCAATGACTGGAGCAGCAGTGGTTTCTCGACAACTGGAGCAGCTGTTGTTTCAATGACTGGAGCAGCAGTGGTTTCTACAACTGGAGCAGCTGTTGTTTCAATGACTGGAGCAGCAGCTGTTGTTTCAATGACTGGAGCAGCAGTTGTTTCTGTTGTTTCAATGACTGGAGCAGCTGTTGTTTCAATGACTGGAGCAGCTGTTGTTTCAATGACTGGAGCAGCAGTTGTTTCAATGACTGGAGCAGCAGTTGTTTCAATGACTGGAGCAGCTGTTGTTTCAATGACTGGAGCAGCTGTTGTTTCAATGACTGGAGCAGCAGTTGTTTCAATGACTGGAGCAGCAGTTTCGACAACTGGAGCAGCTGTTGTTTCAATGACTGGAGCAGCAGTAGTTTCGACAACTGGAGCAGCTGTTGTTTCAATGACTGGAGCAGCAGTAGTTTCGACAACTGGAGCAGCAGCTGTTGTTTCAATGACTGGAGCAGCATGTGGAGCAGGTTGTTCTACAACTGGAGCAGCTGTTGTTTCAATGACTGGAGCAGCAGTTGTTTCAATGACTGGAGCAGCATGTTGTTTCAATGACTGGAGCAGCTGGAGACAGCAGCAGTAGTTTCAACAACTGGAGCAGCTGTTGTTTCAGCATGACTGGAGCAGCTGTTGTTTCAATGACTGGAGCAGCAGTGGTTTCAACAACTGGAGCAGCTGTTGTTTCTGGAGCATGACTGGAGCAGCTGTTGTTTCAATCTGGAGCAGCAACTGGAGCAGCTGTTGTTTTCAATGACTGGAGCAGCAGTGGTTTCACTGGACTGGAGCAGCAGTTGTTTCAACAACTGGAGCAGCTGTTGTTTTGACTGGAGCATGACTGGAGCAGCTGTTGTTTCAATGACTGGAGCAGCAGTAGTTTCTACGACTGGAGCAGCTGTTGTTTCAATGACTGGAGCAGCAGTAGTTTCGACAACTGGAGCAGCTGTTGTTTCAATGACTGGAGCAGCAGTAGTTTCGACAACTGGAGCAGCTGTTGTTTCAATGACTGGAGCAGCAGTGGTTTCGACAACTGGGGCAGCTGTTGTTTCAATGACTGGAGCAGCAGTACAACTGGAGCAGCTGTTGTTTCAATGACTGGAGCAGCAGTGGTTTCAATGACTGGAGCAGCAGTTGTTTCAATGACTGGAGCAGCTGTTGTTTCAATGACTGGAGCAGCTGTTGTTTCAATGACTGGAGCAGCTGTTGTTTCAATGACTGGAGCAGCTGTTGTTTCAGCAGTAGTTTGACTGGAGCAGCTGTTGTTTCAATGACTGGAGCAGCTGTTGTTTCAATGACTGGAGCAGCAGTTGTTTCAATGACTGGAGCAGCAGTTGTTTCAATGACTGGAGCAGCTGTTGTTTCAATGACTGGAGCAGCTGTTGTTTCAATGACTGGAGCAGCAGTTGTTTCAACGACTGGAGCAGCTGTTGTTGGAGCAGCTGTTGTTTCAATGACTCAATGACTGGAGCAGCAATGACTGGAGCAGCTGTTGTTTCTACAACTGGAGCAGCAGTTGTTTCAATGACTGGAGCAGCAGTTGTTTCAATGACTGGAGCAGCTGTTGTTTCAATGACTGGAGCAGCTGTTGTTTCAATGACTGGAGCAGCAGTAGTTTCGACAACTGGAGCAGCTGTTGTTTCAATGACTGGAGTAGTTTCGACAACTGGAGCAGCTGTTGTTTCAATGACTGGAGCAGCAGTGGTTTCGCAGCTGTTGTTTCAATGACTGGAGCAGCTGTGGAGCAGCAGTGTTTCAATGACTGGAGCAGCTGTTGTTTCAATGACTGGAGCAGCAGCTGTTGTTTCAATGACTGGAGCAGCAGTGGTTTCAACAACTGGAGCAGCTGTTGTTTCAATGACTGGAGCAGCAGTTGTTTCTACAACTGGAGCAGCTGTTGTTTCAATGACTGGAGCAGCAGTAGTTCAATGACTGGAGCACAACTGGAGCAGCGGTTGTTTCAATGACTGGAGCAGCAGTAGTTTCGACAACTGGAGCAGCTGTTGTTTCAATGACTGGAGCAGCAGTAGTTTCGACAACTGGAGCAGCTGTTGTTTCAATGACTGGAGCAGACTGGAGCAGCTGTTGTTTCAATGACTGGAGCAGCAGTTGTTTCTACAACTGGAGCAACGGTTGTTACTACAACTGGGGCAGCTGTTGTTTCAATGAATGACTGGAGCAGCAGTGGTTTCTATGACTGGAGCAGCAGTAGTTTCGACAACTGGAGCAGCTGTTGTTTCAATGACTGGAGCAGCTGTTGTTTCTACAACTGGAGCAGCGGTTGTTTCAATGACTGGAGCAGCAGTAGTTTCGACAACTGGGGCAGCAGTAGTTTCAATGACTGGGGCAGCTGTTGTTTCTACGACTGGAGCAGCTGTTGTTTCTACAACTGGAGCAGCAGTTGTTTCAATGACTGGGGCAGCTGTTGTTTCTATGACTGGAGCAGCTGTTGTTTCAATGACTGGAGCAGCTGTTGTTTCAATGACTGGAGCAGCAGTAGTTTCTACAACTGGAGCAGCTGTTGTTTCAATGACTGGAGCAGCAGTTGTTTCGACAACTGGACTGGAGCAGCTGTTGTTTCTACGACTGGAGCAGCAGTAGTTTCGACAACTGGAGCAGCGGTTGTTTCAATGACTGGAGCAGCAGTGGTTTCTAAAACTGGAGCAGCTGTTGTTTTGACTGGAGCAGCAGTGGTTTCGACTGGAGCACTGGAGCAGCTGTTGTTTCAATGACTGGAGCAGCAGTTGTTTCAGCTGTGTTTCAATGACTGGAGCAGCTGTTGTTTCAATGACTGGAGCAGCAGTTGTTTCAATGACTGGAGCAGCAGTTGTTTCTATGACTGGAGCAGCTGTTGTTTCGATGACTGGAGCAGCAGTTGTTTCAATGACTGGAGCAGCAGTTGTTTCGACAACTGGAGCAGCTGTTGTTTCAATGACTGGAGCAGCAGTTGTTTTGACTGGAGCAGCAGTTGTTTCTACAACTGGAGCAGCTGTTGTTTCATGACTGACTGGAGCAGCAGCTGTTGTTTCAATGACTGGAGCAGCAGTTGTTTCTACAACTGGAGCACAACTGGAGCAGCTGTTGTTTCAATGACTGGAGCAGCAGTGGAGCAGCAGGTTTCGACAACTGGAGCAGCTGTTGTTTCAATGACTGGAGCAGCACTGTTTCTACAACTGGAGCAGCTGTTGTTTCAACTGACTGGAGCAGCAGTGGTTTCTACAACTGGAGCAGCTGTTGTTTCAATGACTGGAGCAGCAGCTGTTGTTTCAGTGGTTTCTACAACTGGAGCAGCTGTTGTTTCAATGACTGGAGCAGCAGTTGTTTCAACAACTGGAGCAGCTGTTGTTTCAATGACTGGAGCAGCTGTTGTTTCACAACTGGAGCAGCTGTTGTTTCAATGACTGGAGCAGCAGTAGTTTCGACAACTGGAGCAGCTGTTGTTTCAATGACTGGAGCAGCAGTTGTTTCAACAACTGGAGCAGCTGTTGTTTCAATGACTGGAGCAGCAGTAGTTTCGACAACTGGAGCAGCTGTGTGTTTCAGTGGTTTGACTGGAGCAGCTGTTGTTTCAATGACTGGAGCAGCAGTTGTTTCGACAACTGGAGCAGCTGTTGTTTCAATGACTGGCAGCAGTAGTTTCGACAACTGGAGCAGCTGTTGTTTCAATGACTGGAGCAGCAGTGGTTTCTACAACTGGAGCAGCTGTTGTTTTTGGAGCAGCAGTAGTTTCGACAACTGGAGCAGCTGTTGTTTCAATGACTGGAGCAGCAGTAGTTTCGACAACTGGAGCAGCTGTTGTTTCAATGACTGGAGCAGCAGTTGTTTCGACAACTGGAGCAGCTGTTGTTTCAATGACTGGAGCAGCAGTTGTTTCGACAACTGGAGCAGCTGTTGTTTCAATGACTGGAGCAGCAGTGGTTTCTATGACTGGAGCAGCTGTTGTTTCTACAACTGGAGCAGCTGTTGTTTCAATGACTGGAGCAGCAGTGGTTTCAATGACTGGAGCAGCTGTTGTTTCAATGACTGGAGCAGCAGTTGTTTCAATGACTGGAGCAGCTGTTGTTTCTGGAGCACATGACTGGAGCAGCTGTTGTTTCAATGACTGGGAGCAGCAGCTGTTGTTTCAATGACTGGAGCAGCAGTGGTTTCTACAACTGGAGCAGCTGTTGTTTGGAGCAGTTTGGAGCAGCAATGACTGGAGCAGCAGTTGTTTCAATGACTGGAGCAGCAGTTGTTTCAATGACTGGAGCAGCAGTGTTTCAACAACTGGAGCAGCTGTTGTTTTGACTGGAGCAGCTGTTGTTTCAACTGGAGCAGCTGTTGTTTCAATGACTGGAGCAGCAGTAGTTTCGACAACTGGAGCAGCTGTTGTTTCAATGACTGGAGCAGCAGTTGTTTCTGGAGCACAACTGGAGCAGCTGTTGTTTCACTGGAGCAGCAGTAGTTTCGACAACTGGAGCAGCTGTTGTTTCAATGACTGGAGCAGCAGTGGTTTCGACAACTGGAGCAGCTGTTGTTTCAATGAGCTGGAGCAGCAGTGTTGTTTCTGTTGTTTCTACAACTGGAGCAGCGGTTGTTTCAATGACTGGAGCAGCAGTAGTTTCGACAACTGGAGCAGCTGTTGTTTCAATGACTGGAGCAGCAGTAGTTTCGACAACTGGAGCAGCTGTTGTTTCAATGACTGGAGCAGCAGTAGTTTCGACAACTGGAGCAGCTGTTGTTTCAATGACTGGAGCAGCAGTGGTTTCTACAACTGGAGCAGCTGTTGTTTCTACAACTGGAGCAGCTGTTGTTTCAATGACTGGAGCAGCAGTAGTTTCTACGACTGGAGCAGCTGTTGTTTCAATGACTGGAGCAGCAGTAGTTTCGACAACTGGAGCAGCTGTTGTTTCAATGACTGGAGCAGCAGTGGTTTCAATGACTGGAGCAGCAGTAGTTTCGACAACTGGAGCAGCTGTTGTTTCAATGACTGGAGCAGCTGTTGTTTCTACAACTGGAGCAGCTGTTGTTTCAATGACTGGAGCAGCAGTGGTTTCTATGACTGGAGCAGCTGTTGTTTCAATGACTGCAGAGCATGTGGTTTCGACAACTGGAGCAGCTGTTGTTTCTGACTGGGCAGCAGTGGTTTCTACAACTGGGGCAGCTGTTGTTTCAATGACTGGAGCAGCAGTGGTTTCTACGACTGGAGCAGCAGTAGTTTCGACAACTGGAGCAGCTGTTGTTTCAATGACTGGAGCAGCAGTGGTTTCTACTGGAGCAGCTGGAGCAGCTGTTGTTTCAATGACTGGAGCAGCTGTTGTTTCAATGACTGGAGCAGCAGTAGTTTCGACAACTGGAGCAGCTGTTGTTTCAATGACTGGAGCAGCAGTGGTTTCTACTACTGGAGCAGCTGTTGTTTCTACAACTGGGGCAGCAGTAGTTTCCATGACTGGGGCAGCTGTTGTTTCTACGACTGGAGCAGCAGTAGTTTCGACAACTGGAGCAGCAGTTGTTTCAATGACTGGAGCAGCTGTTGTTTCAATGACTGGAGCAGCAGTGGTTTCTACTACTGGAGCAGCAGTGGTTTCTACAACTGGGGCAGCTGTTGTTTCTATGACTGGAGCAGCAGTGGTTTCTACGACTGGAGCAGCTGTTGTTTCGATGACTGGAGCAGCAGTGGTTTCAATGACTGGAGCAGCAGTGGTTTCTACAACTGGGGCAGCTGTTGTTTCAATGACTGGAGCAGCAGTGGTTTCTATGACTGGAGCAGCAGTAGTTTCGACAACTGGAGCAGCTGTTGTTTCAATGACTGGAGCAGCTGTTGTTTCTACAACTGGAGCAGCAGTTGTTTCAATGACTGGAGCAGCAGTAGTTTCGACAACTGGAGCAGCTGTTGTTTCAATGACTGGAGCAGCAGTAGTTTCGACAACTGGAGCAGCTGTTGTTTCAATGACTGGAGCAGCTGTTGTTTCAATGACTGGAGCAGCAGTGGTTTCTACTACTGGAGCAGCTGTTGTTTCTACAACTGGAGCAGCGGTTGTTTCAATGACTGGAGCAGCAGTAGTTTCGACAACTGGAGCAGCTGTTGTTTCAATGACTGGAGCAGCAGTGTTGTTTTTCTGGAGCAGCAGTTGTTTCAATGACTGGAGCAGCTGTTGTTTCAATGACTGGAGCAGCAGTTGTTTCAATGACTGGAGCAGCAGTGGTTTCTATGACTGGAGCAGCTGTTGTTTCAATGACTGGAGCAGCAGTGGTAGTTGTTTCTACAAACTGGAGCAGCTGGATGACAGCAGCAGTAGTTTCTATGACTGGAGCAGCTGTTGTTTCAATGACTGGAGCAGCAGTTGTTTCGACAACTGGAGCAGCTGTTGTTTCAATGACTGGAGCAGCAGTGGTTTCTACTACTGGAGCAGCTGTTGTTTCAATAACTGGAGCAGCAGTTGTTTCAATGACTGGAGCAGCAGTGGTTTCAACAACTGGAGCAGCTGTTGACTGGAGCAGCAGTTGTTTCGATGACTGGAGCAGCTGTTGTTTCAATGACTGGCAGCAGCAGTGGTTTCTACAACTGGAGCAGCAGTGTCTGGAGCACAACTGGGGCAGCTGTTGTTTGAATGACTGGAGCAGGTGTTGTTTCAATGACTGGAGCAGCTGTTGTTTCAATGACTGGAGCAGCAGTGGTTTCTGCGACTGGAGCAGCTGTTGTTTCAATGACTGGAGCAGCAGTGGTTTCTACGACAGGAGCAGCAGTTGTTTCAATGACTGGAGCAGCAGTGGTTTCAACTGGAGCACAATGACTGGAGCAGCTGTTGTTTCAATGACTGGAGCAGCTGTTGTTTCAATGACTGGAGCAGCAGTGGTTTCAATGACTGGAGCAGCAGTAGTTTCGACAACTGGAGCAGCTGTTGTTTCAATGACGGGAGCAGCAGTTGTTTCTATGACTGGAGCAGCTGTTGTTTCAATGACTGGAGCAGCAGTTGTTTCAATGACTGGAGCAGCTGTTGTTTCAATGACTGGAGCAGCAGTGGTTTCTGTTGTTTATGACTGGAGCAGCTGTTGTTTCAATGACTGGAGCAGCAGTGTTTCGACAACTGCTGGAGCAGCTGTTGTTTTCTGGAGCAGCAGTTGTTTCTACAACTGGAGCAGCTGTTGTTTGACTGGAGCAGCAGTAGTTTGACTGGAGCAGCTGTTGTTTCAATGACTGGAGCAGCAGTAGTTTCGACAACTGGAGCAGCTGTTGTTTCATGACTGGAGCAGCAGTGTTTGGACAACTGGAGCAGCAGTTTCAATGACTGGAGCAGCAGTTGTTTCAATGACTGGAGCAGCAGTTGTTTCTACAACTGGGAGCAGCTGTTGTTTCAATGACTGGAGCAGCAGTGGTTTCTACATGACTGGAGCAGCTGTTGTTTCAATGACTGGAGCAGCAGTAGTTTCGACAACTGGAGCAGCTGTTGTTTCAATGACTGGAGCAGCAGTAGTTTCGACAACTGGAGCAGCTGTTGTTTCAATGACTGGAGCAGCAGTGGTTTCTACGACTGGAGCAGCTGTTGTTTCAATGACTGGAGCAGCAGTAGTTTCGACAACTGGAGCAGCTGTTGTTTCAATGACTGGAGCAGCAGTAGTTTCGACAACTGGAGCAGCTGTTGTTTCAATGACTGGAGCAGCAGTAGTTTCGACAACTGGAGCAGCAGTTGTTTCTACAACTGGAGCAGCTGTTGTTTCAATGACTGGAGCAGCAGTGGTTTCTACAACTGGAGCAGCTGTTGTTTCAATGACTGGAGCAGCTGTTGTTTCAATGACTGGAGCAGCAGTAGTTTCGACAACTGGAGCAGCTGTTGTTTCAATGACTGGAGCAGCTGTTGTTTCAATGACTGGAGCAGCAGTAGTTTCGACAACTGGAGCAGCTGTTGTTTCAATGACTGGAGCAGCTGTTGTTTCAATGACTGGAGCAGCAGTTGTTTCAATGACTGGAGCAGCTGTTGTTTTGACTGGAGCAGCTGTTGTTTCAATGACTGGAGCAGCAGTTGTTTCAACAACTGGAGCAGCTGTTGTTTCAATGACTGGAGCAGCAAGTTTGACAACTGGAGCAGCTGTTGTTTCAATGACTGGAGCAGCTGTTGTTTCAATGACTGGAGCAGCAGTTGTTTCAATGACTGGAGCAGCTGTTGTTTCAATGACTGGAGCAGCAGTAGTTTCGACAACTGGAGCAGCTGTTGTTTCAATGACTGGAGCAGCAGTAGTTTCGACAACTGGAGCAGCTGTTGTTTCAATGACTGGAGCAGCAGTGGTTTCTACAACTGGAGCAGCTGTTGTTTCAATGACTGGAGCAGCAGTGGTTTCGACAACTGGAGCAGCTGTTGTTTCTACAACTGGAGCAGCTGTTGTTTCAATGACTGGAGCAGCTGGACAACTGGAGCAGCTGTTGTTTCAATGACTGGAGCAGCAGTAGTTTCGACAACTGGAGCAGCTGTTGTTTCAATGACTGGAGCAGCAGTGGTTTCTACTACTGGAGCAGCTGTTGTTTCTACAACTGGGGCAGCAGTAGTTTCGACAACTGGAGCAGCTGTTGTTTCAATGACTGGAGCAGCAGTTGTTTCGACAACTGGAGCAGCTGTTGTTTCAATGACTGGAGCAGCAGTGGTTTCTACGACTGGAGCAGCTGTTGTTTCAATGACTGGAGCAGCATGACTGGAGCAGCAGCAGCTGTTGTTTCAACTGGAGCAGCAGTTGTTTCAATGACTGGAGCAGCAGTTGTTTCAACAACTGGAGCAGCTGTTGTTTCAATGACTGGAGCAGCAGTGGTTTCTACAACTGGAGCAGCTGTTGTTTCAATGACTGGAGCAGCTGTTGTTTCAATGACTGGAGCAGCAGTTGTTTCAATGACTGGAGCAGCTGTTGTTTCTGGAGCAGCTGTTGTTTCAATGACTGGAGCAGCAGTTGTTTCAATGACTGGAGCAGCAGTTGTTTCAACAACTGGAGCAGCAGTTGTTTCAATGACTGGAGCAGCTGTTGTTTCAATGACTGGAGCAGCAGTGGTTTCGACAACTGGAGCAGCTGTTGTTTCAATGACTGGAGCAGCTGTTGAGACAGCAGCAGTTGTTTCAACAACTGGAGCAGCTGTTGTTTCAATGACTGGAGCAGCTGTTGTTTCAATGACTGGAGCAGCTGTTGTTTCAATGACTGGAGCAGCTGTTGTTTCAACAACTGGAGCAGCTGTTGTTTCAATGACTGGAGCAGCAGTAGTTTCGACAACTGGAGCACTGACTGGAGCAGCTGTTGTTTCAATGACTGGAGCAGCAGTGGAGCAGTTTCGACAACTGGAGCAGCTGTTGTTTCAATGACTGGAGCAGCAGTGGAGCAGCTGTTGTTTCTACAACTGGAGCAGCTGTTGTTTCAATGACTCAACTGGAGCAGCTGTTGACTGGAGCAGCAGTTGTTTCAATGACTGGAGCAGCTGTTGTTTCTGGAGCAGCAGTAGTTTCGACAACTGGAGCAGCTGTTGTTTTGACTGGAGCAGCAGTTGTTTCAATGACTGGAGCAGCTGTTGTTTCAATGACTGGAGCAGCTGTTGTTTCAATGACTGGAGCAGCAGTTGTTTCAATGACTGGAGCAGTTTCTATGACAGTAGTTTCGACAACTGGAGCAGCTGTTGTTTCAATGACTGGAGCAGCAGTGGTTTCTACAACTGGAGCAGCTGTTGACTGGAGCAGCTGTTGTTTCAATGACTGGAGCAGCAGTTGTTTCAATGACTGGAGCAGCTGTTGTTTCAATGACTGGAGCAGCAAGTTTGACAACTGGAGCAGCTGTTGTTTCAATGACTGGAGCAGCAGTTGTTTCGACAACTGGAGCAGCTGTTGTTTCAATGACTGGAGCAGCAGTGGTTTCTATGACTGGAGCAGCTGTTGTTTCAATGACTGGAGCAGCTGTTGTTTCAATGACTGGAGCAGCTGTTGTTTCAATGACTGGAGCAGCAGTAGTTTCGACAACTGGAGCAGCAATGTTGTTTCAGCATGACTGGAGCAGCAGTGGTTTCGACAACTGGAGCAGCTGTTGTTTCAATGACTGGAGCAGCAGTTGTTTCTGGAGCACAACTGGAGCAGCTGTTGTTTCAATGACTGGAGCAGCAGTTGTTTCTACAACTGGAGCAGCTGTTGTTTCAATGACTGGAGCAGCAGTAGTTTCGACAACTGGAGCAGCTGTTGTTTCAATGACTGGAGCAGAGTTTCTACAACTGGAGCAGTTGTTTCTATGACTGGAGCAGCTGTTGTTTCAATGACTGGAGCAGCTGTTGTTTCAATGACTGGAGCAGCTGTTGTTTCAATGACTGGTTTCTATGACTGGAGCAGCTGTTGTTTCAATGACTGGAGCAGCAGTTGTTTCGACAACTGGAGCAGCTGTTGTTTCAATGACTGGAGCAGCTGTTGTTTCAATGACTGGAGCAGCAGTAGTTTCGACAACTGGAGCAGCTGTTGTTTCAATGACTGGAGCAGCTGTTGTTTCAATGACTGGAGCAGCTGTTGTTTCAATGACTGGAGCAGCAGTTGTTTCAATGACTGGAGCAGCTGTTGTTTCAATGACTGGAGCAGCAGTAGTTTCGACAACTGGAGCAGCAGCTGTTGTTTCAATGACTGGAGCAGCAGTTGTTTCGACAACTGGAGCAGCTGTTGTTTCAATGACTGGAGCAGCTGTTGTTTCAATGACTGGAGCAGCAGTAGTTTCGACAACTGGAGCAGCTGTTGTTTCAATGACTGGAGCAGCTGTTGTTTCAATGACTGGAGCAGCAGTTGTTTCTACAACTGGAGCAGCTGTTGTTTCAATGACTGGAGCAGCAGTAGTTTCGACAACTGGAGCAGCTGTTGTTTCAATGACTGGAGCAGCAGTAGTTTCGACAACTGGAGCAGCTGTTGTTTCAATGACTGGAGCAGCTGTTGTTTCAATGACTGGAGCAGCTGTTGTTTCAATGACTGGAGCAGCAGTAGTTTCGACAACTGGAGCAGCTGTTGTTTCAATGACTGGAGCAGCAGTTGTTTCTGGAGCAGCACAACTGGAGCAGCTGTTGTTTCAATGACTGGAGCAGCAGTAGTTTCGACAACTGGAGCAGCTGACTGGAGCAGCAGTAGTTTCGACAACTGGAGCAGCTGTTGTTTCAATGACTGGAGCACTGGAGCAGCAGTTGTTTTCTGGAGCAGCAGTTGTTTCAATGACTGGAGCAGCTGTTGTTTCAATGACTGGAGCAGCAGTTGTTTCTATGACTGGAGCAGCTGTTGTTTCAATGACTGGAGCAGCAGTTGTTTCAATGACTGGAGCAGCTGTTGTTTCAATGACTGGAGCAGCAGTTGTTTCAATGACTGGAGCAGCAGTTGTTTCAATGACTGGAGCAGCTGTTGTTTCAATGACTGGAGCAGCTGTTGTTTCGACAACTGGAGCAGCTGTTGTTTCACTGGAGCATGACTGGAGCAGCAGTTGTTTCAAACTGGAGCAGCTGTTGTTTCAATGACTGGAGCAGCAGTTTCAATGACTGGAGCAGCTGTTGTTTCAATGACTGGAGCAGCAGTGTTGTTTCAATGACTGGAGCAGCTGTTGTTTCAATGACTGGAGCAGCAGTTGTTTCAACAACTGGAGCAGCTGTTGTTTCAATGACTGGAGCAGCAGTGGTTTCTACATGACTGGAGCAGCAGTTGTTTCAACAACTGGAGCAGCTGTTGTTTCAATGACTGGAGCAGCAGTAGTTTCGACAACTGGAGCAGCTGTTGTTTCAATGACTGGAGCAGCAGTTGTTTCGACAACTGGAGCAGCTGTTGTTTCAATGACTGGAGCAGCAGTTGTTTCAATGACTGGAGCAGCTGTTGTTTCAATGACTGGAGCAGCTGTTGTTTCAATGACTGGAGCAGCAGACAACTGGAGCACTGTTGTTTCAATGACTGGAGCAGCAGTTGTTTCAATGACTGGAGCAGCTGTTGTTTCAATGACTGGAGCAGCTGTTGTTTCAATGACTGGAGCAGCAGTTGTTTCAAGTTTCGACAACTGACTGGAGCAGCAGTTGTTTCTACAACTGGAGCAGCTGTTGTTTCAATGACTGGAGCAGCTGTTGTTTCAATGACTGGAGCAGCAGTAGTTTCGACAACTGGAGCAGCTGTTGTTTCAATGACTGGAGCAGCAGTTGTTTCGACAACTGGAGCAGCTGTTGTTTCAATGACTGGAGCAGCAGTCGTTTCTATGACTGGAGCAGCTGTTGTTTCAATGACTGGAGCAGCAGTTGTTTCAATGACTGGAGCAGCTGTTGTTTCAATGACTGGAGCAGCAGTTGTTTCAATGACTGGAGCAGCTGTTGTTTCAATGACTGGAGCAGCAGTTGTTTCAATGACTGGAGCAGCTGTTGTTTCAATGACTGGAGCAGCAGTTGTTTCAATGACTGGAGCAGCTGTTGTTTCAATGACTGGAGCAGCAGTTGTTTCGACAACTGGAGCAGCTGTTGTTTCAATGACTGGAGCAGCAGTTGTTTCAACAACTGGAGCAGCTGTTGTTTCAATGACTGGAGCAGCAGACAACTGGAGCAGCTGTTGTTTTGACTGGAGCATGACTGGAGCAGCTGTTGTTTCAATGACTGGAGCAGCAGTTGTTTCGACATGACTGGAGCAGCTGTTGTTTCAATGACTGGAGCAGCTGTTGTTTCAATGACTGGAGCAGCTGTTGTTTCAATGACTGGAGCAGCTGTTGTTTCAATGACTGGAGCAGCTGTTGTTTCAATGACTGGAGCAGTAGTTTCGACAACTGGAGCAGCAGTTGTTTCGACAACTGGAGCAGCTGTTGTTTCAATGACTGGAGCAGCAGTTGTTTCGACAACTGGAGCAGCTGTTGTTTCAATGACTGGAGCAGCTGTTGTTTCAATGACTGGAGCAGCTGTTGTTTCAATGACTGGAGCAGCAGTTGTTTCTATGACTGGAGCAGCTGTTGTTTCAATGACTGGAGCAGCAGTACTGGAGCAGCTGTTGTTTCAACAACTGGAGCAGCTGTTGTTTCAATGACTGGAGCAGCAGTTGTTTCGACAACTGGAGCAGCTGTTGTTTCAATGACTGGAGCAGCAGTGGTTTCGACAACTGGAGCAGCTGTTGTTTCTGTTGTTTCAATGACTGGAGCAGCTGTTTCGACAACTGGAGCAGCTGTTGTTTCAATGACTGGAGCAGCAGTAGTTTCGACAACTGGAGCAGCTGTTGTTTCAATGACTGGAGCAGCAGTAGTTTCGACAACTGGAGCAGCTGTTGTTTCAATGACTGGAGCAGCAGTAGTTTCGACAACTGGAGCAGCTGTTGTTTCAATGACTGGAGCAGCAGTGGTTTCTGTTGTTTCAATGACTGGAGCACAACTGGAGCAGCTGTTGTTTCAATGACTGGAGCAGCTGTTGTTTCAATGACTGGAGCAGCAGTGGTGACTGGAGCAGCTGTTGTTTCAATGACTACAACTGGAGCAGCTGTTGTAGTTTTGACTGGAGCAGCAACTGGAGCAGCTGTTGTTTCAATGACTGGAGCAGCAGTTGTTTCAATGACTGGAGCAGCTGTTGTTTCAATGACAACTGGAGCAGCTGTTGTTTCAATGACTGGAGCAGCTGTTGTTTCAATGACTGGAGCAGCTGTTGTTTCTACAACTGGAGCAGCTGTTGTTTCAATGACTGGAGCAGCTGTTGTTTCAATGACTGGAGCAGCAGTAGTTTCGACAACTGGAGCAGCTGTTGTTTCAATGACTGGAGCAGCAGTAGTTTCGACAACTGGAGCAGCTGTTGTTTCAATGACTGGAGCAGCAGTTGTTTCGACAACTGGAGCAGCTGTTGTTTCAATGACTGGAGCAGCAGTGGTTTCTACAACTGGAGCAGCTGTTGTTTCAATGACTGGAGCAGCTGTTGTTTCAATGACTGGAGCAGCAGTTGTTTCAATGACTGGAGCAGCTGTTGTTTCAAACTGGAGCAGCAGTAGTTTCGACAACTGGAGCAGCTGTTGTTTCAATGACTGGAGCAGCTGTTGTTTCAATGACTGGAGCAGCTGTTGTTTCAATGACTGGAGCAGCTGTTGTTTCAATGACTGGAGCAGCAGTTGTTTCTGGAGCAGCAGTGACTGGAGCAGCTGTTGTTTCAATGACTGGAGCAGCTGTTGTTTCAATGACTGGAGCAGCAGTTGTTTCAACTGGAGCAGCTGTTTCAATGACTGGAGCAGCTGTTGTTTCAATGACTGGAGCAGCAGTTGTTTCAATGACTGGAGCAGCTGTTGTTTCAATGACTGGAGCAGCTGTTGTTTCAGAGTAGTTTCAACTGGAGCAGCTGTTGTTTCAATGACTGGAGCAGCAGTAGTTTCGACAACTGGAGCAGCTGTTGTTTCAATGACTGGAGCAGCAGTTGTTTCTACAACTGGAGCAGCTGTTGTTTCAACAACTGGAGCAGCAGTAGTTTCGACAATGACTGGAGCAAGCTGGAGCAGCAGCTGTTGTTTCAATGACTGGAGCAGCTGTTGTTTCAATGACTGGAGCAGCAGTGTTTTGACTGGAGCAGCTGTTGTTTCAATGACTGGACTGGAGCAGCTGTTGTTTCTACAAACTGGAGCAGCTGTTGTTTCAACAACTGGAGCAGCTGTTGTTTCAATGACTGGAGCAGCAGTGGTTTCAACAACTGGAGCAGCTGTGGTTTCAATGACTGGAGCGGTAGTGGTTTCAATGACTGGAGCAGCTGTTGTTTCTAGAACTGGAGCAGCTGTTGTTTCTACAACTGGGGCAGCTGTTGTTTCAATGACTGGAGCATCAGTAGTTTCGACAACTGGAGCAGCTGTTGTTTCAATGACTGGAGCAGCAGTGGTTTCAATGACTGGAGCAGCTGTTGTTTCTACAACTGGAGCAGCTGTTGTTTCAATGACTGGAGCAGCTGTTGTTTCAATGACTGGAGCAGCAGTGGAGCAGCAGTAGTTTCGACAACTGGAGCAGCTGTTGTTTCAATGACAATGACTGGAGCAGCTGTTGTTTCAACTGGAGCAGCAGTGGAGACTGGAGCAGTGTTGTTTTAATGACTGGAGCAGCAGTTGTTTCAATGACTGGAGCAGCTGTTGTTTACAATGACTGGAGCAGCAGTAGTTTCGACAACTGGAGCAGCTGTTGTTTCAATGACTGGAGCAGCAGTTGTTTCGACAACTGGAGCAGCTGTTGTTTCAATGACTGGAGCAGCTGTTGTTTCAATGACTGGAGCAGCAGTGCTTTCTACTACTAGAGCAGCCGTTGTTTCTACAACTGGGGCAGCAGTAGTTTCGACAACTGGAGCAGCTGTTGTTTCGATGACTGGAGCGGCAGTAGTTTCGACAACTGGAGCAGCTGTTGTTTCAATGACTGGAGCAGCAGTGGTTTTTACGACTGGAGCAGCTGTTGTTTCAATGACTGGCAGCAGACAACTGGAGCAGCGGTTGTTTCAATGACTGGAGCAGCAGTAGTTTCGACAACTGGAGCAGCTGTTGTTTCAATGACTGGAGCAGCAGTAGTTTCGACAACTGGAGCAGCTGTTGTTTCAATGACTGGAGCAGCAGTGGTTTCTACAACTGGAGCAGCTGTTGTTTCCATGACTGGAGCAGCTGTTGTTTCTACAACTGGAGCAGCAGTAGTTTCGACAACTGGAGCAGCTGTTGTTTCAATGACTGGAGCAGCTGTTGTTTCAATGACTGGAGCAGCAGTAGTTTCGACAACTGGAGCAGCTGTTGTTTCAATGACTGGAGCAGCTGTTGTTTCAATGACTGGAGCAGCAGTGGTTTCTACTACTGGAGCAGCTGTTGTTTCTACAACTGGAGCAGCAGTAGTTTCAATGACTGGAGCAGCAGTAGTTTCTATGACTGGAGCAGCTGTTGTTTCAATGACTGGAGCAGCAGTAGTTTCGACAACTGGAGCAGCTGTTGTTTCAATGACTGGAGCAGCAGTAGTTTCGACAACTGGAGCAGCTGTTGTTTCAATGACTGGAGCAGCTGTTGTTTCTACAACTGGAGCAGCAGACAACTGGAGCAGTTTCAATGACTGGAGCAGCTGTTGTTTCAATGACTGGAGCAGCTGTTGTTTCAATGACTGGAGCAGCAGTAGTTTCGATGACTGGAGCAGCTGTTGAGACTGGAGCAGCTGTTGTTTCAATGACTGGAGCAGCAGTGGTTTCTACAACTGGAGCAGCTGTTGTTTCAATGACTGGAGCAGCAGTGGTTTCAGCTGTTGTTTCAATGACTGGAGCAGCTGTTGTTTCAATGACTGGAGCAGCAGTAGTTTCGACAACTGGAGCAGCTGTTGTTTCAGACTAGCTGTTGTTTCGACAACTGGAGCAGCTGTTGTTTCAATGACTGGAGCAGCAGTGGTTTCTGGAGCAGTGGTTTCTGACTGGAGCAGCTGTTGTTTCAATGACTGGAGCAGCAGTAGTTTCGACAACTGGAGCAGCTGTTGTTTCAATGACTGGAGCAGCAGTGTTTCTACAACTGGAGCAGCTGTTGTTTCAATGACTGGAGCAGCTGTTGACTGGAGCAGCTGTTGTTTCAATGACTGGAGCAGCAGTTGTTTCACAACTGGAGCAGCTGTTGTTTCTACAACTGGAGCAGCTGTTGTTTCAATGACTGGAGCAGCAGTTGTTTCAACAACTGGAGCAGCTGTTGTTTCTGGAGCAGCTGTTGTTTCAATGACTGGAGCAGCTGTTGTTTCAATGACTGGAGCAGCAGTGGACTGGAGCAGCTGTTGTTTTACATGACTGGAGCAGCAGTTGTTTCGACAACTGGAGCAGCTGTTGTTTCAATGACTGGAGCAGCAGTTTCGACAACTGGAGCAGCTGTTGTTTCAATGACTCGACAACTGGAGCAGCTGTTGTTTCAATGACTGGAGCAGCTGTTGTTTCAATGACTGGAGCAGCAATGACTGGAGCAGCAGTGTTTCTACAACTGGAGCAGCTGTTGTTTCAATGACTGGAGCAGCAGTAGTTTCGACAACTGGAGCAGCTGTTGTTTCGATGACTGGAGCGGCAGTAGTTTCGACAACTGGAGCAGCTGTTGTTTCAATGACTGGAGCAGCAGTGGTTTTTACGACTGGAGCAGCTGTTGTTTCAATGACTGGGGCAGCAGTAGTTTCGACAACTGGAGCAGCGGTTGTTTCAATGACTGGAGCAGCAGTACTTTCGACAACTGGAGCAGCTGTTGTTTCAATGACTGGAGCAGCAGTAGTTTCGACAACTGGAGCAGCTGTTGTTTCAATGACTGGAGCAGCAGTGGTTTCTACAACTGGAGCAGCTGTTGTTTCCATGACTGGAGCAGCTGTTGTTTCTACAACTGGAGCAGCAGTAGTTTCGACAACTGGGGCAGCTGTTGTTTCAATGACTGGAGCAGCTGTTGTTTCAATGACTGGAGCAGCTGTTGTTTCGACAACTGGAGCAGCTGTTGTTTCAATGACTGGAGCAGCTGTTGTTTCAATGACTGGAGCAGCAGTGGTTTCTACTACTGGAGCAGCTGTTGTTTCTACAACTGGGGCAGCAGTAGTTTCAATGACTGGAGCAGCAGTAGTTTCCATGACTGGAGCAGCTGTTGTTTCAATGACTGGAGCAGCAGTAGTTTCGACAACTGGAGCAGCTGTTGTTTCAATGACTGGAGCAGCAGTAGTTTCGACAACTGGAGCAGCTGTTGTTTCAATGACTGGAGCAGCTGTTGTTTCTACAACTGGAGCAGCAGTAGTTTCGACAACTGGGGCAGCTGTTGTTTCAATGACTGGAGCAGCTGTTGTTTCAATGACTGGAGCAGCAGTAGTTTCGACAACTGGAGCAGCAGTTGTTTCAATGACTGGAGCAGCTGTAGTTTCAATGACTGGAGCAGGGGTGGTTTCTGCGACTGGAGCAGCCGTTGTTTCTACAACTGGAGCAGCTGTTGTTTCGACAACTGGAGCAGCAGTGGTTTCAATGACTGGAGCAGCAGTGGTTTCAGGAACTTGAGCAGCTGTTGTTTCGACAACTGGAGCAGCGGTCGTTTCTACAACTGGAGCAGCCGTTGTTTCTACAACTGGAGCAGCCGTTGTTTCTACAACTGGAACAGCTGTAGTTTCAATGACTGGAGCAGCGGTGGTTTCTGCGACTGGGGCAGCAGTGGTTTCTGCGACTGGAGCAGCCGTTGTTTCTACAACTGGAGCAGCTGTTGTTTCAATGACTGGAGCAGCTGTTGTTTCTACAACTGGAGCAGCTGTTGTTTCGACAACTGGAGCAGCTGTTGTTTCAATGACTGGAGCAGCTGTTGGTTGTTTCTGCAATGACTGGAGCAGCAGTTGTTTCTAAAACTGGAGCAGCTGTTGTTTCGACAACTGGAGCAGCAGTTGTTTCAATGACTGGAGCAGCAGTGGTTTAACTGGAGCACTGTTGTTTTGAGCAGCTGTTGTTTAAACAACTGGAGCAGCGGTGTTTCTACAACTGGAGCAGTGTTGTTTCTACAACTGGAGCAGCAGTTGTTTCTACAACTGGAGCAGCTGTTGTTTCAATGACTGGAGCAGCAGTGGTTTCAATGACTGGAGCAGCAGTGGTTTCTGCGACTGGAGCAGCCGTTGTTTCTACAACTGGAGCAGCTGTTGTTTCAATGACTGGAGCAGCTGTTGTTTCTACAACTGGAGCAGCTGTTGTTTCAATGACTGGAGCAGCTGTTGTTTCAGCACAACTGGAGCAGCTGTTGGAGGAACCAAGGCTGACTGGAGCAGCTGTTGTTTCAATGACTGGAGCAGCATCTTGATTTTTCATCCACTTCAGTTGCATTTTTAGCATGTGTTTATTTTTGGAAAACCCGGCTCGGTTGCTTGATAGTATGCTTTCATCGTGTTGAAAATAGACCTATAAAATGAGCCAATGGCAGCGATAACGTATTAATACACAAGTCGTTAGTTTTACTCTTTTCGTTTTCTCTTAAAAATAAAATATCGTAAAATAATAGATTTTTCCACGAGTAGTATATGACAATAGATTGGATTCGAACCTGAATTGCATGATCAGAGAGCTTATGACATTTTCAGTGGTGGAAATAGCGCAGTAGAGCAGTCAAGTAACTCTTAACGCAATACAGCCCAGCCCAGAGCTCTACTCCCATGTGCCTTTCTGTTTGCGCTGTGTTGAGCATTTTTCACTACTAGGCATATTAATGATAGTGCAACTACTGTATTGATAATTTCATAGTTAATTACCTTGTCCGAATTCTATGATCGTTTTCGTTTTATCTAGCGTTGGAGTGACAGGAATAGATTGTAGGCCTTTAACTGGTATCACTTCTTCAGTTAGTGTGTCTTTAACGACAAACGTAATAGGGTCAGGTTGTTCAGATGATGGTATCTGAATTGTTTCAGTTGTGATGTAGAATGGATCTATGACAAGCTTTTTGTCTTGGCCTTCTTGTTGCCAAGTTACTGAAGCTGGTTTGCTGCCAAGATTTCGTACATCCAGTATGATGAAATATGTTGCTGGAAAAATCAAAGAACATTTCTATATGAAAATATTGTTTAGAAAATAGTGAAACAGTTTTTAATAGCAGACTTGTTAGATTTTCTGTTACCTAGATTGTTTATTTAAACAGCCTAAGAGCTTTTTTAAACAATTAACTTTTCGAACATTGTATTTGATTTTCACTGGCTCATGATAAACCTGCGAGAGGTTCAAAAAGTTTCAAACATTGACTAGTACCTAAAAGCTTGTTGTCAACTGTTAACGTCTTTCAATTTTAAGTCGCTCGAACGTTGCCTATCTCTACATTTAATTATTAAAACATTTCCACAAATGGCAGACCCGAAATAGGTAGGATTCGATCCTGGACTGCAAGATCAGAGAGCCGACGACTTATCCACTGAGCTATAGAGCTCAATGGTATTGCCGAATAACTCTCCAAGTCATACAGCCAAAGGCTCTACTCCCATTTGATGTTGGTGTTTCGGCTATGTCGAGCCTTGTTCAGCACCATACATCTGTATTAGAATATATTTTTCGTGAATGGCGAACACTAAGATAGTGGCATACTACAATTGTTAGGATTCGAACCTGGACAGCATGACAAGAGAGCCAACGACGTTTCAACTGAGCTATAGACGTCAATCTTACCTCTAGAATCCTACCTATTGTGGTACGCCACTTGTGGAAACATCTGTCCTAGTGTTCGCCAATTAATCAAATTATGAAGCCAGTTATCAAACGGATAACTCAAAGTTCTTCATCATCTGCATATTTATCTTAAAGTACATTGTATGTTGTAGAATTTCAAATGCGAAATTATTGATGCAAATATTCCTTACCAATACATGTCTTGCCATCCTCGGCAAGGTATTGACCAGGCTTGCATTGACATTGATAAGAACCTGCCAAATTTACACACTGACTGGAGCATCCACCGTTCATTTCCACGCATTCGTTGATGTCTGAAAACACAGAAGAAATCAGCATTTATCTATCGAGAAAGAGTTTAAAATTTTTCTAAATTTACTATCAAGCAGTTAATTGTTATTCCATTCCATTTCACTTCATTCTAGATACTTCGTTATATTTAATTCAGTTTTTTTTCATCCATTTCATTTCATTGTATTTCGTATCATTCCATTCTATTTTTTTCATTTCATTCAATTCCATTTCATTTAGTTTTATTTTATTCCATTCCATTCCACTCCATTTCATTTCATCCCATTCCATTTAATTTCATTCCATTCCATTTTATTTCATTTCATTTCATTTCATTCCATTTCATCCCATTCCATTTCAATCCATTCCATTGCATTTCATTCCATTTCATTTCATTCCATTTCATTCTATTCCATTCCATTTCAATCTATTTCATACCATTTTATTCCATTTAATTATTTCATTCACTTTTCCAGCCATTCAATAGAACTTCCTACGAGTGGCATATCACAATTGATAGGATACGAATTGAACCCTGAACTGGATGATAAGACAGCCAACGAACATTCTACTGGACTAAAGCGGGCAACAATTTGACTTCATTCCATATCATTGGTCATTCCGTTTCCAAGATCTTAAGATTAGTTGGCAAAGTATTCTACGAAAACGTATGTAGTGCAAAGAACATGTTATCTTGTACTGCATTCTTGGTCAAAGGAAATAAAGTGCATTGGTTTGGTTGAAATTTAACTTGATAAGGATAATTTTATCTCAGCTATGTCAAAGCGTAAGCAGTAAAACTTAAAAAGGCTGGAAACTTTTCTTTGAAATTTCTTTACCTTCACAAGTTTTTCCATCACTCGCAAGTTTAAAACCTTTGAGACATGAGCATTTATGCTCAAAAGGAGAGTCACTACAAAGATGTGAGCAGCCACCATTATTCTTCTCGCAAGGTTCTTCAACTAAAATTTAATAGAAAATCAAGGATTAAAACTTTGAACAAAAATCTCCAAAATATACAGTCAAAATATCCATATGTGTATTCACCCACAGACCTTGTAGATGCAAACCTCCACTTATTCAAAGATTGTCAAGGCCCCAGCTAAAATTTTAATTTCTAAAAGGTATGTCTGGTGTGATACTATCAATGGCGGTGAGGGGAATCGAACACACGCACATTAGCCTGGCCCAAAATTGCCTCTGGTGGTTTTTGAGTCTATTCGTGTTCAGGAACCCAACAAAACATAACATTTAAGGTTGGACATTTTGATGGGTGCAATTTTCCTGTCTTAGTTGCCTTTTGTTCCTTGAAATTAAGACACATCTTAAGAAACCTTCTTTAAGAAACTTTCCGTGAAAAAATCGGGTTAAAAATTAAGAAACTTTTAAACTTGTGCTTTAGCCAAACTACAATCCTGGTCCAAATCGTGTGAGTTAACTTGCTGGCAGGGCCCCCCTCCCCAGAGGGGGGGAGAGGGGCTTTCTCTATAAATTTAGCCATGATTGCAGGTTTCTTATAGAAAAAATTATAAATACTTACGATTTCTAACTTTGAAATTCATTCCAGTAACGTACACAAGTTTGTGACAAAACAAACCAACATATTTGTCACCGGCTTCTTGGCTCCCATCACCTAACATCTTTACTGTTGGTAGTTTTGTCCCATTCACATAAATAGTTGCCAAATTTCCTTTCACAACTGAAGTAACATTGAGCCAAACACCAGATCGGAAGTCATATTTGAACTTTGGTTTTCCTTCTTCGCCTTCAGTAACAGTGTAGATGAAACGGTTGACCCAAAAGAAGAAGCCCCAAGCTCGATCAACTTTCCTAAATAGATGAATAAGTTATCATTTTAAAACTTTATAGTTAGCATTAACCCTTTTACGTTGCCCCTACACGATTCCGAATCGTTACGGTATCAGTTTCTTTTACTTGTGTTAACTCCTGCTTTCATTGGGGCAAAAAGGTGTCATTTTCAACCCTGGAAATCTATATAACAAATATCTATGCATTCTAAGTCAGTTCAGTGAAAATATGGAGATCAACAAATAGATTTCTTCATGCAAGCAAAATACAGATATTTGACGTGAACGAACCTTGAAATGAGTTTTGGCTGTCAGCCTTGTTTTCAATTGTCAATCTAGCTTGTTATCAAACTATTTCAAAGCTGCCAGAACCGATAAAGATCAAATTTTGGCGGGGGAGCTTGATTGAATGGAAGCAAATTGGAGATCCGAAATACAGGAATTCCATCTTAAACTAAAACTACAGTTGTACTTACTTTGCATAACGTTTGCTACCAATTTTATATCTCCACACATGTCCACAAGCTCCGTATCCAACGCTATTTTGTGGTCTTATCATTGTTTCGATTGCTATGATAAAAAAGAAACAAGATGAATATACAATGTTATTTTAAAAATAATTTCTTTCTAAAACAACTTTTGTTGTTCTGCGTTATACTGAATTTCTGTTTTCAAGTTATCTGAAAATTACCTGAATTTTTACGTCTCAGTTGAGCCAGAAATTTGCGCCTACAGAAGTGAAAATTTTCAGATTTTGTAATTTTTGAAATGTTTGGGGGTTCATCATACCTGTCTCTACATCCCAAAATAGGCGGTACCACTACCCAAAGATCTAATATACCCCATAACTAATAAAAAACATTCCCAAGAATACATATTTCAATCACTGCTGCAGCAAGAGCTAACATTTACCCATAAAATCGACCGTTAACTAGAGCAAAAATTTCACAAACCGGCAAACTGACCTATAAACTAGCCAAGAACTGCACAGAAAACCATAAACCGGGCATACTAACCATATATACCTACTGTCAATACTGTCATAAAAGAGTTAACCCCCTTCTGGTCTATATCTGCCACCGTATTTATTCCAAAACCTTTGAATTCAAAGCTTACCGTAGTGTGATCTTCTGACTGGCTTAGCCCAAAGTCTCGCTGGTCCAAAATGCCAAACACTGTCAACTGCAGAAGGGAGGTAGCCATAGAACCGGCTTCCTTCATCTTTCCAGATTCCGTAAAATTGCTTCAGCCAATCAGGACTCTTCTTTGAAACTTGTAGTGATAGGGCTGATTCTAAATTAAAATGATAAATAATACAGTTAGATAAGCAGAGCCTTCTATTATCTCTTATTGCGACAGGCCATAGATATTTGTTGTGGGAGATTTAGATTAATAATCTCTGCGACTAAAATCAGATCATGTAGGAAAGCCTAGGGTGAGGTGGGGCAAAATTCACCTATTTTCAACTTTGAAAAGATTTTTTATATACAGCAGACCCCCTGGTAAGTTAATCAACCTCTTATTCATGCACCTGAAGCCTACTCTATAGCCTGAATTAATGGTTTTAGAGTCAGGGGGTAACAATTCCTTACAACAAATGCTAGAATGTTTACTATTTTTGTGGCTTGATGTTTCGGGTCGGTGGGGCAAAATGGGTCAGGGGGTATTTTCAATGAAAAATATTACTTAAAACTTGTTTTTAGTCCCAAGTATCTTGAGAAAAGCTGAAATTTTTCACTTTGACCCATTTTGCCCCACCGACTCATTTTGCCCCACCCCACCCTATGTTGCACAACAAGAACTACAGAAAGTACATAGCAACAAAAATCTACATTTTTCAAACAACCCCAATGCAATAGCAGTAGAACAATAAAATAAATTCACAATGAATTCACTTTAGGATACTGTAAGGTCAACAAATTTCAGTCATACAGTCATAAAGAGATCATCGTTCTTTCCCTCCATTCCTTGACATTCAAGTTTCAGGTGTCCATGTTAACAAAATCCTCTACCCTCTAAATCAGCGAAGAGGCTTTTCTTTGAACAAAAACATCTTCTATGATTATTGCTTCATCCTTTAATCCCAAGAAAGCTGCAAGTTGTTTATCATTGACAAAAAATTTCTAAAAATGGCGCCATTTTGCTTTTTGGGGTTTTAGATGTTCAAAACCCTCTAATGCTTCAAGTAAGGATATCGAAACCTCGAAGGAAGCCTGCAGGTCATCTCTGTTTCAAATGTAAGACCAGTGCCCAAAAAATGGACCACAGAAATCCGAAAACATGCAAAACGTGATGACTTCACCTTCGCCACGTTACTCCAAGACAAATTAAGCAAGCATAAATATGGGATAAATATTCAAATTTATCTTTTGACAAAGTAATAATGCTTCAATAGAGTAATAAGCATTTCTTTGTAACAAAAACTGGCTATAAGGCAGGTAAATTTATGATTCTCACAAATGGAGAAAGATTATGACCGAAACAAACCTACTAAAAGTTTGATTAAGTAACAGAAATGTCTAATGGGACGAAAACTTTGCAAAACTTCGAGAACTTTCCTCGAGGATAGGAGAGCTAACATGTTTTGTCCCCAGGTAAAATCCACAAGTACGCAGTGAGGTTTCGAGGATGAAGTTCATGATCTCGGTTTAATCTATGTCTACAGACATGGAAAAGACGTGTGATTAAAATCAAGACACCAGATTAATCACAGTAGCTCAGGATATTCGCTCATTTTTCATTAAATTAGACTATATTTCTTTAAAGTTCATTAGATTACCGTGTCTCTGGTTTGGCCTTTTTGCCATGTCCTAAGGTGTAAGGACCAACCAAGGACGTTAAATTTCGACGTAGGGCCTGCTGGTTTTGGCGTGCTCCAAGCCAAATCTGTCTGTTTCCAGAATGTTTTTCAAGGTGCATTTGGGGTACAGGATTCACTAACTGCTGCAGTGCCCAATCGATAACTCGACGATACTCCTCCTCAGAGGCAGAGTCAGGAAAAAGTTACGGTCACACGGTCATTGACCGGAGGAAGGTCCAGTAGAACAATTAAAAATATTTTGCCACACCCAAAATACGCCTATTTTCATTGTTAAGTGAGGAAGGTTTCCAGCTAGGGGTATTTTTGTCTGGAGGAAGGTTGAAAACTTTTCTGGATTCTGCTCAGAGGCGGCCCAATAATAACCTCTTCCTCAAGAGGTTTATCGGATAGACAACTGGGAGTACAGGCTTGGGTAATTCGATTCCCTTCTTTTCCCTCTCACTTCCTCCGCTTGGCAGAAAAAAGCTTCTGCGTGAGACAGCGGCGTTGTCTGAGCTAGCTATAGATTGCCGCTGGAAATACAGAATCAGATTCTGAGTGATTTAACAGCGGAGGATACCGTACACCACAACGGCAAAGGTGAACAGTTTGAGAAGTTTGTCGTTCTGAAATTAAAATTTGAGATCTGTGAAAAGAACAGTCGAATGTGAGTCAGTTATATGAAAGGCAAAGCCGACTCCTGATCTGTACAGTTTTATGTTTATCCAGGCATTCCCAAATATTGCCACTGTTTACTTTCTTCTGTTTACTCGGATCCAAATTTCGGCTTTGAAATATTATACATTTTATCCAAGTAAAAAGCCGACGTGACATTCCCTCTGAACAACTAAGATTCATCAGGAAGCAGGAAGAGCAGGAAGGTGGAAACGAACGTCAAAATGAGATTCAAATGAAAACGAGGCTTTATTAGTTAGATTTCTTGGAATTGCAGTGTCAGTGTTTCGTATGTGTAACAGCGAAGCCAGCTTCAAGGTGACATGTGCATAGAGGAAATATTAAGCCCTGCGCGAGCAGATTAGATAGATAACTGAGTTTCTTAATGGGGCTTATATGATAGGGTTTGCGCTTCCCAATGAAGATCAAGGTTTTTGCAGCCTTTTTCGCGAAAAGCCTAAAGTCCGCTCCTTTTGGGTCAGCTCATAACCGTCGAAGTCCGGCAGAAATATAGGCTCGATCCGTCGATCCGCAGACCCCCATACCCCCTGGATAGTAATAAAATAATCAATGATAAAAACAAGAAAGCATCAGTCATCATACCTGAATACTTGCAAGCATTGTGGCTTAGAGATTTCAGCAGCGATTCAGAATTAAGTTGATCGTAGCTTGACGCAATAAACGTTCTTGTCTTGTCTCCTGCAATATCTCTCAGTCTTGCAAAATCAAATCTTTGTCCAGCAGATGCGGTGTAAATCAAAACTCCATTTTTCCTCAATTTTTCAGCTGAAGATTTTATATCAGCTAAACCGGTGCTTACTGACTGAATTCCGTCGCTTACAACAACGAGAATTTTAGGAATTCCATCTCTGCCGCCATTTTTGGCATCGAACATGGTCGAGGCTAGATTCATAGCGAGGTCAAGTCGTGATGAGCCACCGGGATATTGTAAGTCAGACATTTCATTCTCAAACTGGCTGTATGCAACAAGTTGTCCGAGAGGAAAGACAAGTCGAGCGTTGCTTCCAAACAGAACAAGACCAACACGTGTGCTGCTGTCACTGACGCCAAAATCGCTGACTAGCTTCTTTACAAATGCTTTCAACTTCTCAAAGTTTTCTTCTCCGATACTTCCAGATCCATCAAGAACGATTCCAAGGTCGACTTTCGTTTTGCAACGTCTGCTGAGTTGCTCTGAAAAGTCAATCAAAAAACGTCCTTGATTTCTATCGCTATATTAAAGAAAACGTCTTATATAAGGAACATAGAAAAGACATTTAAATATACTTAGGCCCTGCTAATATCGACATTGCGCACAATCAGAACTAGTTGCTGACCGCTAGTCAGTGACTTTTTGGAACTTATCGCAACTGACCTTTCAACATAAGCGCTCTGGCACATTTTGACGGTAACTAGTCGGCAACTGGTTCCTTTTTGACGGCAACTAGTCGGCGCACGGTTCCAAAAAGTTGAGCATGTTCTAATTCAGCAATTTGTTGACAACGGATTCCCGTCATTCCAGTCGCAGTCGATCTGAGCGCTTTGGGACCGGAATCAACTGTACCCTGTACGTTGCGTTCTGAATAGTGTTCATTCTGAATAGTGACATTTCGACCTAACTTAGCAGTTGCAACTAGTTGCTGTTAGTTTTATCATATCGTATCGTATAGGTCAACATAGCAAATCATGTGAAGTTATATCACAAAGCTATGCGTAGAAAGGATAAAGAAAATATTGAGGTTTTTACCGGCTGTTGAGCAAACAGTATTGGAGATGTCTGCAGCAAAGAAGGGGTTCCACAATTCACTTTCAGTCAATGCCTGGAACACATCATTCTTGTTTGAAACAAGTTTATTCAGTTCATTGATGTTGGCGTCCATTCCAACGGAGAGAGCAAGGATCTAGAAAAAGGAAGGATTCACAATTAAGAGTGGTATTTCACATGAAATGCCGCACATTCAAACGGTCATAACGTCAAGACGCTAAACGATATAGGTAGGAGCTTTTGTGGAGACTAGACTTAAGTTGGAAGTTTCAGTGCATTTTCATTAACCGAATCAACAACATCTTCAAATCAAACAACAACCGTAATAGATGCAATTGAACAATAACTCGCTTCAAATCAAGAAATTGGTGTAGTTAGACTTATTCCACGAGTCTCAGTTTTCGCCTCTTAAGCCGATCTGATATGAATATAGGCCGCTCAGAACTATTCTAAATCTCAGGCCACTCTGAGCATTAGGCCATTCAATTTATTGCTTTCATTTAAATGTTTGCTACTGTTGCTTAAGGCTGTAGATTCTGTTTGCGAAGAGTGGGACTTGTTAGAAAAGACTAGAGTGTGTCTATAAACAAGTGAAGATGATCTGGAAGTGGAAATTTCACTTTAAATGGTGCTTACCCTAACACCCAAAACTTGTAGCGGCTTGACTGCTAATTCTATACCATGAGGAGAGCTATGAACACCATCAGTTACAACGAATAGAAGCTTTGGTACATTATCTCTCAAGCGTCCCTTTTTGCTGAACAGATCACTGTACGTCAATTGCAGTGCGATGTCTAGTCGAGTGCCTCCATTTGGTGTCGGCACAGCATTCAACGCTTTCTTCAACGAGGCTGAGTCATAATATTCTCCAAAATTGAAGATAACTCTAGCAGAATCAGAGAAAATGACTGCACCAACATGAGTTCCATCTTTCGATAGTCCAAAATTATCAATGATTCTTGTGATGAGACGAAGCACATCTTTGAAATGAGTGTTGGTACTTCCAGATGTGTCAATCAAGAAACCAAGCTCAAAGACCGCTTTGCATTCCTTCTTGGCTACCAAAGTTGCTGGTGGTTCTAAAAAAATCAATTACTTGATTGTTATCGAAGTAACAACTCTATTTTTCAAAGACGCAACTTAGGCCAAGAGGCTTGCTTCCTTTTCGCGATCTAATGCAAAGCAGGCCCATTGCTAAGGTACAACGTACCAGGAAAATTGCTTACTTTTGTTTGTGAATTTATTTAGCTCGATCCTTCTAATAGCTAACAATATATACATATACAAGTTAACTAATATTGTAAAAAACTCTTCTACGGGAAAAGTACCTAAATGGATCTTAAACCACATATTTGAAAACAAGAAACAACGATAACAGCAGCAACGACAAAAGGGTGACTGCTGATTCTAGTTTTACCAACTTGCAAGACTGTTGTTATAGTGGTAGTTGTATGCATCATTGATCTTTGATGGTTTTTATATTAGTTCTACAAAATCTGTGGGTATAAGCCTTAAGCCCCGTTCATACTACCACAATAAGTTCGTCGGAAGGAATCTTAGATTGGAGAGCTGAACAACTGACAGTATATGATGATGTAATTATTATATGACGTTTTGTTTTCAAAATTATTGGGAGTCCAAGCCCCCCATTCCCCCCACCCGCTTCCTATGGCCCTGCAGAAGTAGTCTATAGGCTTTGCCTACTTTTAGGATAATCCAGGCAGGGCCCGGTGGCCAAAGCTAGTGGCCATAAATTTGGGATCGGCCTTTGTTATTTCAACCTGGGGCAAGCAAACATTATAACAACGACCAAGTTATCCCAAGCCGAGCCTCCTAAATTTACGCGTTCACACTAGCCTGTGCCACCCACAGATCTAGGCTAGTTTTCGTAGTTTGAAAAGGGCTTTATAAAGTCCTTCTGTACAAACAATATATTACAGCAAGTAACATGATATTTAAAACATACCTATAGATTTCATTGACGCTTGAATTGCACCTGCAGCTTGGTTTTTCACTTTCTCATCTCCAAGAGCTTTGAAAGTTGGAAGGTAGTAGAAATCTGATTTTGCGTCGAGCAGAAATGAGAACTGATTGAAATCAGGTCTTGAAGGGCCAAATGCAAAAATGAAAAATCGGACACCTAGGCTTTTCAGTTGTCTCATGTATCTGAATAGGGCAATCCTTTGAGTGATCTCGATAGAGCCACCTCCGATAAACAAGACCATGTACCTGAAAAAGGATAGAAAATATTTTCTCGATTAAGGGCTCGGGGCGCTTATTTCAAAATCTGCCTCAAAGAGAAACAATTGATTAAACTAATGCTCTGACGAAAACAAAGTTTTGCAGCACCTAGCAAAGGTTGTCTCTTGATTTCATTGATCAGGAGCGTGTACACTATAAAAGAGGTGTTCGGGATCACCCTGGTGGGCAGCTAAATACAAGGGGGTGCTTGTTTGAGAGAGGGCAATTATTCGGAGAAATACGATATCAAAAGAGTTGACACTGCAGTCTTTGTGACCGAGTCTTCAAAAATTGATGATGAGACTGGTTGCATTGAAAAATATTCGGCTGAATAATTATTGGAAGAACCGTGCCAGAGATTGACAAACACTGAAAACAGAGAGAGAGAAAAGGCCGGGAGAAGAGGGGCATTTTGTAAATGTATTAAATATGTTGGGCCTCCCCACAGTTCCGACTTCGGCCAAACTAGAAATCTACAGCGAAATAAGCTAGAAAATTGCATAACTCAAGAAATCCGAGGGGCATTTCACTCTGCAAAAAGGCGTACGAGATTTCCATTAAAACAAAAGGACTTTCAAGGGCCTTCAGAGAAAACAATAGGACTTCCAGCAAAGGTGTACGAGATTTCAAGGAGTGAATTGCCCCTCGGAGAAATCGAGATAATCCCCGTGGTTTATTTCAGAAGATTTATAAACCAGACAAACATCCAAACTGTAAATTATCAACAACTTTTATAAATCTGAATAAAATTTATTAGCCTGTCCTATTTTGTGGATTAGGTTCGCTAATTCTCGGAGGATCACCCGCCAGGCTTTCAGTAACAGTCGACTATTATCTCTTAAATTTTCCTTGAAAAATCATTTGTTTAATTGAAAAAAAAGCCACAGAGTCATAAGAAAGTCAATGTCAAAATAAGTTGCAAACTGGTCTGTGGAATCGGTAGGAACTAGAGTGGTAAATAGACTTATTAACAGAGCGAACTACTTCTTTACAACAACAACAAAAACAACTACAACAACATCTTAAGATTGTGGCCAACGATAACTGGAACACGCGTAATACGTCTAGTAGACTTATTACTCGAGTCCCACTCTTTGCAAAAAGCAGTACAACAACAGCAGCAACAACGACAACCCTACAGCTGTTTGTTCAGATGTTTGTTGGTCTGAGCGTCCAGCATAGATTTAATAGTGATAACTACGACTCGTATAATAAATATATATGCCTAGCATGCAGGATTGTTGCAGAGCTACATAGAATTTCGCAATAAGAATATTTCAAACAATAACTAGGCCAAACTCCATAGCCTTTAAGAGCATCTTTCATTCCCGATGACATGCTAGATTTGTAATTCAAGATGGCGTGAGCACACACAGCCAATGGATTTATTTCAATAATCCAGCTGTATTTTATCTGTTGATACCAAATGATAAAGTGGTTTTTTTAATAATTCTTTCTCAGACAACACTTTCATTAATCTCTGAAAGCCTTATTTTCTGCTGGGAATCTTCCGTTCAGGTCTAGTGTTTAGGCCACGTGGCAAGACAGGGATTCATGAAAACCTATTTCCAACAGAACTTAAAAACCTCAGGTTGAAAGTATGCATTCATTTCGAAAAAAAACCGTACTGAAATTCTACTGGGTGTTAAGATGGGTCAAGGTCAGCCCATATGAGCAGAAACGTATCAATTTTCCTCCTGGACATTTGTTTTAACCTTTTGGCTCTATTCATATTGTCTATGCTGTACACGTTGTTTTGTAAGGAACCTAAGGTCTGAGTTGAGCTTGGAGTTGACTGAGGCTGAAAGTTCCTTATAGCTACTGTTCCTTGTCGTTATATATTTTTGACAACTAATTTCTGACCAAATCCATTTAAACTTGATCCATTTTTCACTTCTTATATAAATTTAGTCCTTTTGAAAAAACGTAAAAGAAATAATGAGGAAACCTTGGATAGTTAACGCTCTTCTGTGATAATTTCATTAACGTTAAGAATTCGCTACAGTTTTCTGACCTTTCAGTGAAAGTTGCGCCGAAATGCAATAAATCTACCTATCAAAACACTCCGAGTAACTATGGAGTTGTTGTTGTGAAAAATATATTGATGCTCTTAGTGTTAGGTGTAACGTGTGCTAAGCTTGTCTTTCCGAAATCATGATGCGCTATAGAAATGTCTGAAAACGTCCCAAAAATAATTATGCAGAGGTATCGCACCCGACAAGCGCAATTGTCCTTCACTCTGGAATCCAGACGAGACGAGTAAGACAATTAGACTCAGTCACCCTTGGGTGCAACACTGAACGATAACGCGCGTGGCCCGCTGTAAGGCGCGGCTTCCAGACTTGATTAAATTTTTGGCAGAGACAAACGACACAATTATATGTCTTTGAATGGGAGGGCTTTTTTAAACACTGATAACAAGAACACCACGAAATATACTTCAGGCTTCTTCAGAGAAAGGTGCAAAGAGAAATTAAGTCTTTTTGGTTCTTTGCAGAACAGAGGGAAAACAGTCTGGCTTTGATAAGCTTCTTGATTGTTGGTGTATTGGCTGATAATGTGGAAGATAGTTAATGTATATTATAAGTTCCAAGTCAAACACGCTCTTAACGAAACACTGTTTTGCTCAACCTCGTGCCCAGGACCCAATCGATTATCATCTTTTTCACATAGTTTTAGGCTAGACTTATTACATTCGTCGTAGTCTATGCTCCTCTACACTACACCACCCCGCTCCAACTCTGAGGAAACAGCTGTATGTTGTTGTAGTTGTTAGAAGCTGTTTCCGAAAGAGTGGGAGGAAGGTAATAAGTCTAGTTTTCGGCTTTTTTCGGTGTAAAGTGTTGATGAATTGTGACGTCACTTGATTAGTTCTATTTCTGCAGCAGCCAATCAAATTACAAATTGACATCAACCACACCAGGGTGGAACATGGACGGCAAAATTTCACGCAGAAGTAAGAGTCCTATTCACCCTAGGTATGAGGTTGGGTATTTTGTTGTAAAAGTATTCCAACAGCACTCAGGCTCTGCAGTAAAAAAATCACTGGATTTGAAAAGATTTTCAAGCGAATTCACTAAAACTCACCTTGGCTTTCCATCTCTCATTCCGGATTCTGCTTTGAAAAGTCGGTCACTTGCCATTGCAAATGCTTGATCGAGTCTGGCGTCTCCTCCAACCGACAGACTTAGTTTGTCCATGGCGGCGTTGAAGGACGCAAGAAAGGTATACTCATTGAATGCCATGTCGATTCTTGCTATTTCTGCATAGGAGATCAGACCCAAGCGAAAGGCTTCTACCGACAGACCAAATTTGAAGGCCAGGAACTTGATGAATTCGTACTGAAATTTAATTTCTGCACTCGTGACATCACTTGAGCGATCAACGAGGAATGCAAAATCAGCATCAATGATGCCACTGAAGATTTGTCCTGCATCAAGAGAAAGGAGGGTTATTAAACTATTCCTATAGATTACGTTCTTGGCACTGGGTGCTAATGAATACTGGTATATGGTCCACCGAGCTAGCCAATCGCCAGCATCTCGCATAATAATTACAAACAAAAAATCCATCGTTTTGCTAACGCTGAAAAAAATTAACTAAAGAAAATTCCGAAAAAAATTTCTGAAAAGTTTGCAATTAGACTGGACTTACTCGTGTCGCAAGACTGATAGTCTAGTAGGAATACCTTAGTGACGCGTTAGCTAGAGATGGAAGAATTTAAAAGGCTTGTCCTATGTTGTTCCGACAAGATTCGGACCCACGACATTTCCATCCTCAGCCCAAAACCTAAAGAAATCAGCCATGCTACTTTAGCCAGTTCTGTAGCTTGAACAACAGTCCACAAGCCTGCACAAGACCTCTTTTTAAAGGAACTTCTAACTGGGAGTAGGTTTACTGTTCTTCTAAGTAAGGGGGGAGACAATAGTTTAGAATAATATAAGAAAATTGAGATCTGAAGGGGCAAATGGGGCAATTATTACCTAGTTGGTATGTGAATTAAACCTTGAATCGAGTGAAGGAAGTTCAACAGATTGCGGAGACAAGATCTGATTCTAAATATCAATCTCCTAACATGAGAAAATTTTTAAACTACTATTCTAGCTACTATCAAATGACTCAGCTTAAGATCAGCCGTTTTTGACTCAGCTTAAAATTACTGGCTTTCCACTTACTTTTTTCGGCAAAAGCGCAGGTTTTCCTCGCAACTTCTGTGGCCAATTTGTTAGATACAAGGCCACTGCGACCAGATGGCTGAATTAAATCATCTGCACTCTGTGCGTATCTTCTCAGTGCGTTGATGCTGAAATCAGTTCCAACGGCGACGGGAAAAACTTTGATTCCTGCAAAAACAATATTACTTAAAATATCAAGACAAAATATGATCTAGCTTAAGATTAAGTAGTCCGTTACTGATTAGTAACTACGTTGCAGGTTAGCAAAAAAGCAGTCTATTTGCAGGTCCATAGTTCATCGGCGACCTGCCTTCGAACTGATATCAATAACTGAAAAGATGGGAATGATAACTTTAGGCTTATGGAAAGCAATCCAAGTGAAGCAGAGTTCAGCAGCAATGAACAATTCTACTGCCCATGTCAATCACAATTTTATAATGAAAGGTTTTTCAACTTGTTCAGAAACATTACGCAGCAAAGCGAACCCGACATTTGTTATCGAATTGCAAATGTTTCGTAAACAATGTTTGATCGTTCGGCTAGGAGCATAGCAGTTATTTGTTTTAACCTTGTATGTTTTAGAATGTTTTTGAACATGTATAATGTTTGCAACCTATAAACCACTCGACATCTTAGAATATTGTTTCACATATCTGACCTAGGTTTAAAAACTATTATATAAGAAATTTGTTATCTGCGTAAGTATCTCTTACATTCTGGAATTTTGCCAACTTTCGTGTATATATAGAAATGTTATTTCATTCAGTGAGCATATTCATTTGAACGTTGGAAGGTTAAATGCGTGATAAATGTAGGCCTACTTGGACCAACTTTTGACTATCGAATATCAAGCATTTAAAAACAATAGTTCCTATTCTGTTTGCGTTGTTTTCCTGTACAAAATGGGAGCGATGTAAGTCTTAATGCACTTTCTTTAGGCCCTTGCCAAGTGATCAAACATTGTTCATCAAACATTTGCATGTCAACAAATTGTTGACTGTTTGGCGTCATCGCAAAACATTGCTAAATGAAATAGTTTTGCTTTTGACAAGTAGAAAATGTTTGTGAAGTGTTTCAAAATAATATGCTTAGCAGTTCTGCTTGTGAAGCAAAGTTTTGGAACGTAGCCAAATGATCAAACATTGCTTGAAAAGAAAATTTTAAATTATTTGATTGAAAATGTTCCATTATTTGGGGCCTTATTTAAGCCTTGATAACTTACACTTTCATTTCAACAATTATTTTACTACTAAACAGTTTCCATTTGCATTGTAAGACGTTTTTACTACGATCGTGCGATTAGGAAATCTCAAAACCGTTTGACAATCGGATCATCGTAAGGCCCCGGACAAATGATCAAACATTGTTGCTCCAACATCTGAGATTTGCTTGTCAAGCAAAATGTTTGACGGTTTTGCCACGTCCAAAAACATTACGCGTCCAACTTTTTTTGCATCAAGCAAAAATGTTTTTAAACTTTTCCAAAAACATCACGCAACAAATCTTAAATCTTGCGATTTTTGCCTGTCAAGCAATGTTTTGGACGAGGCCAAACAGTCAAACATTTCTTCTAAGGCAAATTTAAAATGTTTGATCAACAATGTTTGATCATTTGATCAGGACCTAACGATTTTTATGAAAACCGGGCTTTGAAGAAATGTTTTTACATTCTAAAGCTAGGATTGCTATTTCCTTTCCATATTTCAATACATGACAACGGATGAAGAAATTGATTTTTATTTTACCTTTTTTGAAGAATCGCTGAACGAGCGTCTGTGGTGCATTAGGACCAAATGATGATTGGACGCCATCGCTCAAAATGAAGAGAACCTTGGGGCTTCCGGCACGTCCTTTACCAGAGAATTCTTTCTCAGCTTGTAACAGTGATATGTCAAGCCTTGTCGCCCCTTTTGGGTAAGGTAACTGTTGGAAAAGACAGATGCCATTACAAAAATTTAATCTGAAAAGCGGTAAGAAATACACGTTTTAAATAAGAAGACTAGCTATAGCTCTCGTGACTGCTTAGGCCGTAGTAAAATGTTCGTCAATCACTGTTTGGCCACGTCACAAAACATTGCCATTGCTCGTCCAACAATTTGCATGCGTCAGCAAACAATGTTTTTGAAGTTTGTCAAAACATAGCTAAACACTTCTGGTTGTAACGCAATGCTTTGCGACGAGGCCTAATAGTCAAACATTGCTTGTAAAGCAAATCTTAAGTGCTTGATCAACAATGTTTGATCGTTTGGTGAGGACCTTACACTTCAAAAAGTTTCTTTTTAATGATTTTATTCAGGTTATACACTACCACACAACGTTTTTTCGATACAACAAGTAATTTTCAAAGAGATAAAAAATTGTGTGTTCGATATTCCCACCAAGGTAAAACTCGTCATCAAGCGAGGAGAGTTTCCAGCTTCCAGACAAAAGACAATGGGAATCACAAGGTGTTTTTGCATCGAGAGGAAGGATTGGGGTCGCACTGCTTCGATCATCCCTCGGGTATTCAGTGGTCCCCCTATGCTAAGCACAGAAGCCTATACGTTGCCTATCTATCTGTCTACCTATATATCTATTAAAAATGTCACTGACCTTTCTAACGGCTGTTGTAAACCGATTATTTTGATAATATGATTCTAGGCCAATTTGTACTCTTGGGCTCGTACTGATGACCACTACACCCGCGTGGACTCCATTTTCACTTACTCCACCGAGTTTATTGATTACGTTGGTAACAAATATTAGTTGTTTCCGAAATTGTCCACCAACACTCCATGAACCGTCCACTAAAAAGACCACATCGATGGGTTCATTGCAGACACTTTGAGTTCTTTGTGCTAAAAAAAGAAGTATAGTGTTTTTTAATCAAAAATGACACATAAAACCAAAGGGTGTTTTAGGGGAATAGACGAGGGAGGTTTGGTAGGCTTCGCAGAAGTTCTTCACCTCACTTCTTCTTATCTCTGCAATGGTCTATTCAGTAAAATAGATTCGCTCGCAACCAATTACTCGTCGCATTCGACCATAGTTTGCATTGACTGCTACCTTGAAGACCGCTACCCCTTAAAGAGTTTTCGGGCGCGCGGCCGCACCGCCCAGATCAGAGAATGCGCAATTGAGAGATCAGAGCTCAATTTCTGCGTCAGCTTTGAACGCTCTTTCACGCATCGGAAGTTAGGGAACCTCTGTGCGCTAGAAATCGCTCAAAATGAAAGCCGCCTGTAACCTATTACACGATCGCTTAGCGTCCAGCAATTCTAGTCTATAGAAAGCTATGGAATGTAACCTGCTCATTTAAGTGCACAATATATATTAAAAGAAGATATCTTTCTTTTTGAGAGCGTCACGAAATCACGTTTCCTCCAGCGCTGAGCCTGTCGTCAAGGCCCTTAAGACCAAGCCTGGACACACAATGTGAAAGACTGGTTTTCTTGGAAAAAGCCTGGGCAGTCTGATGGCGCGAACAGGCTTTAGGATCTTTCCAACGTTGCTTGTTTCCGAGTAGCACAGTTTTCGGAAGGTTTTTCTGGTATGATTATGAAGAAAAAATATGAATTTAGAAACTATTATTTGGATGAGAAAGGAATCCTGGCGAACAAATAGCCAACCAAATGAATGAAAGTCATGTTTGGGAGATTTTGGTGCATGCCTAGGCCATCAATGCATTGCGAAGCATCGTTTTACATAAATAACCCATTGAAGGGAGGGTTTTCGATGTCTGTCCGTGCCTAGGCCAATTCGGAAATAACTCAAAATTGCAAGAGTCAACAAATTCAGGAAAAGCTGAAAAACCAAATTTTGCTTTTATGAAACAGCCCTTCAAAGACAGCAAACAAGAGATGAAATAAACAAGATCTCGGGTCATCTTTCTATGAAAAACCACATTTTCAAACCAACAGGCCTAAAGGGATAAAGAAGTTGACACGTGAAAGTTAATTAAAATTGTTTGGTTTCACCAAAATCATCGCCGTTAGTACCTTATGAAATACTGTAAAGCTCTTTGCACCAAAACGGATGGAGAGGTTTGGCCAGCAATGAACAGTAGATGGTTTTGTTTTCATTCATGTCGGACTTTCGGGTTCGGAAAGCAAAGTCCATTTTGGCTCATATCCTTTATGTATCCGTTAAAAGTATTTGCTTTGTGATCTAGGACGTTACAGGAGTTTATCCAGGACTGGAGGCTAGGATTATTCCATGTCCTTACTCCTTCCACTGTACAGTAACCGTCCATTTTGTAATCTCTAATTTTAAGATTTTTCTGAAAGGCTCAGAACTTCAAGGCAAATTTCAAAAGCGTTTCCTCAGTCTATTGCAAAAACGACCAATCGAGCCTGAAGACATAGTACTGTACTCGGGCTTTCTAGACTTCTTTCATGCGTCGCTCGTAGCTTGTGCTCACTAGGCCAATTTTATATATTGGGCTCTCAAAAGAAAACGACTCATCATCTTTCCTCAAAAAACCCCCGAACAAGATTTGAAAGCAATGTTCTGACTACATGAAACTTTGTCAGTCTAATTCTGCTATGATGGTTTGTTGCATTCTGCGAGTTACCATTGAGAAACCAAAATTCTCATGAACCAATCAAATTGCAGCTTCGAAAAATACTGTGCTATGATTGGTGTCACGAAAAGTATGGGTTTTCCAATGTTTGTCAAAGTTAATAAGTTTCATGTCCCACTTTAGGCTCTCGAGTCAAGAAGAGGGCGACTTATGTAACAAGTCTAGGGTGTTATATGAAGCATACCTATGGACAATGATAGTAAGGGCTCTTCAAAGCTGCGCAACACCAATTTTTGCAGACAAACCTATCCGTCCAAATCAAGAAATCAACAAGAAACCTTGGACTTAAATGTCTCTGGGCGTGGATTAAGAAGAATTGAGCGTCCTTTATGAAAATGATGCAATTACCCTGGGTGCCAGACTCTCGAAATTAAAAAACGAGAGTCTGGTTCAGTGCGCCCTGACCTCGTTCCTGTGCAGACCGCCTGAACTCATTTGAAAGTTCTTCTTGCCAATTCCACTGACTGGACTACGACTGTACAAGGAGGAGTTCGTCTGAAACATATGCTGGAGTTTGAGAGAGTTTTGTTTAAGATATTACATATACCATTGTCAAAGAATCATAATTACGGCACAAACAGATGGATTGACACGCTGGGTGATGGATCGATGATTTAGAGCAGCGATGTGGCCAGACAGACGTTTCAACTGCATCCTTTTCCATCCAGCGTCTTTTCTAATACGGCCTAAGAGGAAGTATTCTGATCGATGCAAAGAAAAATTTCAAAACTTTACAAGACCGAAATTGAACTTAAGGAAATTACGCAACAGCAACATGAAGTGAAATATATGAAAGCTGCACGTAGCAGATGAAATTTTAAATCACACACAGACATGCTAATTGGTTGATTAGATAATATCAAACTATTGTTGTAAACACAGTGCTTGGTGTCAGCACTGCACCACCAAAAGTTGCTGAGTTGTTTCATTGAAGACGCTCAAATATTTTACACAAACTTGGATCATCCCACATCACCAATAGTTTTCTATTTAAAATAACATTTTAACTTTTTGATAGTATATGTACAGTTAAACTCTTGATTTATGATTCTTTTATTTCATGGCACAATAACAAATACCACTACTTGACAGAATATGATTCAACTCAAGATACTATGAAAAAGCACTTGTTGGCAATTAGGGCATCCTTTGTAATACATTGTTTTCAAATAAAATAAGATGAAGGCAAAAATTGACAACATACATAGGTACTATCTGTCAGGCTTAAAACAATGCACAATGCAATAATTAAGTTATAGTAAATGTTTTCAACGATAGTTCTTATTTATTCTTATTAAACAAAATGTTTTATAACTTTGCAGCAATTTCAGTTTTGTAGCAGTTTTATCTGACAGGGATTGCATGGTTCAGATAATGTTGTTTTACATGTATTGACTTTTTTCAGCATTGACCATCTGTCATTGCACCTAACTTCTCAAATTGGGACATGATCATTGACTTGGTGCAATGTTAAAATTTTATCTAACTTGGTACTATTCTTTCTTTAATTTGAGCAATATGCCACTCCAAAGATTTTTGTGGCTTGTGTGTAAAAGAGAATTGTCTCTTGAGGGAAAATTTTGTGCAAACTAACAGATAATAAGTTAAAGTTATTTCAGAGAAATCAATTGAAATCTTTTTTATTTTCCACAAAGATCTCTTTTGAAAATGTGACATGCAGCAACTTGTGATAAATCTTTGCACCAGAAATGTATTCACTAAGATACCAGGGCACAGACATCAACATTTTCAGAAATTCGACAGAAATCTGCTCTCCAAACTTGAAGTTTGATCACTTAACAGATGGTAAAGATCATATGAGAAAACTAAAGGATGATTTGTAGTGCTTGACTAATAAGACCTAGTGTACATTCACATTATGCTCTTTGTAAACATTTCCTTGAGTTCTCTGATTTGTTGATGTCAGTTTGATCACTCTTAACAATGCCATGAAAATACTAGCACACTTTAGGAAACAACCCTTGCAGATATGATTAGTATGTACCAATTAAAATGTTTATATTTAGATGTGAACAGTTTCATCACAAATAACAAAGGCAGTATCACAACTACCACTGGTTTCTCCACGACAAGGCCTTACTTCTTTGCGAAGAGAGGCGCCGCCTGAAATATCAGTGATTTTCCAAAGCCAGTTGGCAATATGGCGAATGTGTCCTGTCTTTCAACAAACAAAGCTCCTAATGATTTCAGCTGCTCTCTGTTGAGTTCCACAACATGAGGAAAAAACTCTTCGATAACAGCTTAAACTGCATCTTCGGACTTTGCGGCCGCCATTATCAATCGACATTCTCTTCTGTTCAGCGTTTTACACAGGAGGTTATTTCAAGTGCTGGACATTGTTTTACCATGACCTTTTGAACTTACAGAAATATGTATACTGGCTCCTTATTGGTCAAAACAGGCTCATCAGAACGAGGTCGGGGCGCACTGAACCAGACTCTCGTTTTTTAATTTCGAGAGTCTGGCACCCAGGGTACGCCCAATCAAAGGATTCTCCAGGAACCATTTTCCTCACCATAATTTCAAATTTCAAACACCTTATATGAAATCACTCAATGAAGGGAAATCCAATTTTCGCAGCCAAGTGATAATATAGTGAATAAGCGTACTTGAAAGTTTTCTTAACCTTTTAGAAAACCTGCGAGACGATCACGCAAGTTCTTCACAACACCACAACATGAAAACAAAATGAGTTGGGCAGCCATTTTAAAAACGGCGACTGCAATATCCAATAGTCGATTAATTGTAAAAGTTGAAAAGACTTATGTCGAATTCGTGAGTCGTAGTTATCGTTGTTGAAATGAATCGCTTGGTCTGCCGAAAACCAGTTTGAGCGACCTCGGTTTGGTGTTAGCCTCGGTTTGGTGAGCGATATCTGGGACTCAGGTAGTAAGTCTATAAGAAGGATTTCTTTCTTTAAGTCTTTTCAAATGTCATTCCCCCATTAATTTATCTGACATAGAAATAATGATCAGAAATCGACCCAAAATAAAAATCAAAGCCCTAAGAGACAAGTACTTCGCAGAGTCGAGATATATTGGAAAATACTTTTTTATTCAGTGGGTAGTTTTAGCTACTCAGAATTATAGAACGTTTTCTTCGTGTGGCTTATGGCTGGATCGTTCTCCAAATAAACGCCCCAATTTTTTAGTCTTTTATAGTCGATTTGAGTCATTATACATATATACTTAGTTACTATATTTGATTCATTATGTATATAACTGTCTGTCATCTTCATCTTTTGTTTGCTCGTTTTTCGACTTTTTGAACTTGGAATACATCTTTGAATGCATTAAATGGACGTTTGAAATGTGAGCATTTTCATGAGCAAGTAAAACTGACGGTTTTAACAAAAGATTTTGTTGATTTTCTGGGAAGTGAGTGGGATCTGATATATTTTGGCAACAAACGCATTAGTTGAATACTGGCACACCCTTCTATCAAACCCATAACTAATGTTTACATTTCTTGGATAAATGATAGACGAAATATTTAACGTTGCGTGATTTAAGACTCTTCAGACAAAAAAGATTATCATTTACCGTAATGTCCGTAAGGAAAAGTATTACTTGTCTCTACATATTGAAACGAATAGATTTCTTAAATCCGGTTTTCTTTTGGAACTTCCTAGTAGAGCAACCTCGTCCCCAGGGCGAATAGGCCTCTACGTGAAACTCCGCTGTCCATATTCGACCCCAGACTTATTACCTTCCTCCCACTCTTTCGGAAACAGCTTCTAACAACAACAACAACATACAGCTGTTTCCTCAGAGTGAACAGCAAACTAGCAACCTGTTGTTGTGGTTGTTCGGGTAGTTGTTGGTTGTTGTTTGCGAATAGTACGACTCGTGTAGTAAGTCTAATTCGACCATGGTATCGGCCATGCCTATGCGCTATTTGAGCTGGCTGTTCAAACAATAGATATTATGCCGTTTCTTCAAAATTTCGCACCAAAATAGGCCAGTGAGGCTCTTTGCATTTACTTTCTAAGAAGATCTGCTTTCGGAGTCTACATCTTGTTTTGGTCTCACAGCCAAATTTATGTGGCCGGTACCAGGGTCCAAATCGACTTGACGGTTGAGATTCGAGCTAATTCGATTTTGGGCCTGGGGACAAGGTTGCCTTGTAGAGTTTCTTATTAGATTTCAGGAAACAGTGCTGCTAATTCTATACTGAAGATAGTTTCTTAAGTGAGTGCATAAAAAAGAGTGCGTAATAGTCGTTATGTCGTTGAGTAATGCATGCCAAGCAAAATCAATGTTTGCGAAGGAAAGACAAGGCAAATTTTGATATAATCAAGCAAAAGCTTTTCGGCAAAATATCGTCATCAGTGCATATACAATTGTCGTTCTGTTACGCTCGGTTCTGTTAAATTATCCTCGCTTTAGAGAAGGAATAGCAGGTCTTTTCACAACAACAACAACAACAACAACAACAACAACATAAACAGTAACAACAACATGAACAACAACAGCAACAACAAGAATTTAAGCAAGTAGCAACGATGGTTGATGCTGACGTGAGAAGTCTAATGTGGATGGAAAACGTGATTTCAATTTTTGTCTTACTGTGGGCTCGCACTTTTAACCACAGACAAAAAACGTAAGCGTGATAAACCCAAAGCCAACAATAAATAGGGGCAAAGATTGATATCAAACCAACCGAACAACATGAACACAAAGGTTTTCAATATGCACTTGGATCCCTTTCGGAAGTTTTTCTGAAAGAATGCGCCAATCCTACTGCTTCGATAGGCAATTCAGAATGGATACTTGATTACACAGGATGAAAACCCGTGTGGTCGACGCTATGTTTTCGCGCATTTTACACAAACATCGCGTCGTTTTATTATGTTGTTATGTAATCTAGGCTGATAATGTAGCTACTTAGCGCATCTTCTTTGCCTTATATATGCTATATATGCTATGTAATCTTAACTTAGCTGGTCACGCAGAAATGCATCCGACGACGTAAATATTTGCCAATATGGCGCACATCAAGTCGTCGATGCTATTTAGTTAGGTATCCCCAACGATTATGCTTATTACATACTGTATTGCTTTTTGAATATGAATACCCAATTTTTAGGCTCATTCCAGCAAAAGTTTGTCGAAACATCACAGACAAGCACCCTGACTTTGCGTGATCAGTAGTATTGACTAGCTTGGATTCCAAGCCTAGATTGATCATTTACAAGAAATCTTAAAACCTCTACGAAGGAGAAAATAGAGAACCTACAGCCTCGCAGCTTCACGTTGATCGTTTCTCTAACAAGAGCAAAGTCCACTTTAATTTTTCAACCGCAGCACAGCAAACTCCGTTACTGACTGTATAACATGACAGAGATGGTTGTTGTTGATGTTGTTGTGGAGGGTGAAATGTGTTCGAATATGCTTAATGCTAATAAGACATTTAATCAGATTGTTCAGAACTCGTGGCGGTCATAGACTTACAACACGAGTCTCTAGTTTACGCTCCCATGGCGCTCCCCACTTTTGATCTTCGCTCCACGCTGAATATTGCAAAAAACAACAACAACAACAACAACACCAAGCAAAGTAAGTGGGAGGACTTATGTAGCGAGTCTAGTTCATGAAAATCATGCCCTCGTTAATTATAAATTATGACAAATGAGGATCATGATGTTAAAAGAGGTAATAAGGTGTAATTCGGGCACAAGACTAGCTGACCTCTCTACTGTACCCAAGTTTCTTATTTGAATTGGCTAAACTTCAACTTTGATACACAAGGCTATCAATGTGAACAAGACATTGGAGCGAACTTAGGATATTTGATATGGTGCGTGGAGCAATTGAGTATATAGTCACACAAATCGAACATGAACTCAGCAGCTTCAACACCACACCCACTATTCAATTAAATCTTCAGTAAACTGAATACATAAAAAAAAGATTTTTTCGAACGCTAACTGCATTTTAAACCTTTCGTTGTGTAAGAACTTAACTGTCTTCAGTCACAATTAACATATTTAACTCCACTGTATGATAAAAATCTCAACCTCGCTAGATTTCTGTTTTATTAGAAATTTCGAGAAACAGAGAAGTGTGGCTAAGCATAAACCTGATAGGCTGTCTGAATAGGAAAAACCCCTCGGGTAAGCTAACCTTGACATATGAGCCTAGCTGCGGACGCGCTACTGGGGCATTACTGTTTAACCAAAATTACGCAACTTCAAATAGATGATAAATTGGAGGATAAATATATGTATGCACTGAGATTAAATTTTGGAGTTGATTTAAAATTTTTGATAAATTATCGGAAAGGCACTCCTTGCTTCCCCTTTATATCAGCGCGCTATGAACCTTGGAGATGAAAACACTTTTCCACCATTTGAGGATAATTTCGAAAACTTCTGAACACTTCTAGACAACTTTGCTTGAAATGTTGACATTTCGACTGGCCTAATTCTGTAATTGCTGACCATGCTATAGCAAACAATTTGTTAAACTGAGTTTTGATTTGACAACTGCTTGCTACCTGCTGACATCGCGTCTGCTTCATGGCCCGCCGATGCGAAATAATTCAGATTAATTAAACGGAATGATAAATATTTTCCCAAGGGCCTTGCCAGGTTCTGTTGCTGAAATTTCGCTCGATAAAATGCAGAAATTTAAAAACGGAATAACGTTTTTCCTTTGTAAAGCCTTAGCTTACAATTCAACCAAAAAAAATTCATAGCGAAATGAACATTGTCTCTCGGGCACTTCAACTCAGACGCCCCAATACGAAGGCTGATAACTACAGAGTCAAGCTGAAATATTGTGCAACTTTATCATTTACATATGTATACAATTTCTCAAGAAAACCAAAAAGTTAATCGCGTAGGTTGTCTTTTCTATCAAGATAAGATGAGCGGAAGAGCTCGGAAAAATCCGCGTAAACTGGGCTTTGCCCTTGGAAGGGAAAACCCAAACAAGAAACAATTTTTTTGCGCAGATTTTTCGAAAGCAACCAAACTCAGACGACTTTGGAACGGAAACCGAATGTATAATTCCATGAAATCAAAGGGAAAAGTTCGGTGAAAGTTAAAGGAAAATAAGGATCATGTTGTATGGAGTTTGTCATGATAACGGAAGGGACTGGCAGCTATTAGACGCAAACTTAGAGCACCTACAAGAGATTCCGGTCTATAAGGTGTGAATTTTTGACACATTCAATTACATAACAAACATTGAATATTTCCAGAAAAATTTGTTTTAGATAGGCTAACATAATACAGGTGTTTTTGTGCTCAAAATGTAAGAAAAATCTCCTCGATTTTATAACCCGATAATGTCCTGGAAAGATCTCTAGAAGTAAACTTCAATAATTCATAAGCCTATGGATGCCTTTTGATTCTCTTGGTTGTTTAACTCCGTATAATGCTGTATAAAAAGGAAGTGAGGATTTGGGTCGTCTAATCTAGAATTACACTGATTTTAACTTGTCTGAAATATATGTACAGAAATTTCCTATACCCTGTGAAGGTTCATTTGCCGAAATACGTAGAGTCAATATAGACGCGGTCGAAATAAATCGTCACAAAAAGGTCCCACTAATGTCTATTTGCAATCCTAAAGGTGTGAAATAAATTTTAGATATTAAAACAATGAAAATGCTCTAACATAAAATGAACAAAGGAATTTCGAACCTTTTCGTAAAAAATTAAGACAAAATAGAAATATCAGAAGATTATTGGGACTCACCTAAAACGTGGCTCGAAGCGGACAGGAATATGAAAAAGTATGCTGAAGATATCGATGATCTCCACATAATTTCAGCGAAAATTTAATACTATCTTTGTGAGTAATTCATCCGGCAGATAAAACTCAGGATTATTTGATAAATAAACGACTTATGATGCGCGTTTTTCAGTCTTTGATAAAACCAACGTTAGGTTATTGACTGCCCCTCTTGGCCTGACAAATCTCGGGCACTTCGGCGAGCAGTCTCGACTGTAAAGAACAATTCGCATGCAATCGCTGGTTAAGTACTATCACCTTGTCCTCTATTGTCAGCTGCCTGTAACTTGATAATTAGTGGTGACAGACTGCAAACCAAGATCCTGGGCAGCTTTGTCCCTTGACCGAGAGTTTGCAGAATGATTTCCAGGGCTAAAAAGCCGCTTTTATGCTCGGGATATGCCCGCGCACATGAGCCATTACTCAGTCGGAAGTTTAGCCGGAAAAATGACAAATTCGGGGAAATGAGATGAGAAGAAATATATTGGAACGGTTGTGATTTTGAACAATTTGCAAACTTGTTTTGTAAGTAAACGGACACCCAAGGTCATTCAAATCAGAGTTTCGGTAATTTTCATTTTTTTATGCATACAACAGTCTATCAAACATAAAAAAATGTCCTATCATTTGTGAATGCCTTTGGATTATTCGGGACACGGGATATTTCCAGAAAAAATCAAAGCGGTATTATGGAAATTTCTGGAATATGAAACGAAAAAGGATACCATTTTGGAATTTCGAGGAAAGGGTAGGTATTGTCAAAAAGCATATAGGGGATAAGGGATATAAATAATAATATTGGGAATAATTACTGTAGCTATTGGGGATATCGGATATTCGGCCCCCCTAACGGGGCGTCACTACAATCCTGTCGCAGAGGCTGCAATGCTGTCTTGATGTTAGATGCCTGCCCTACTCGGAAAAGTAAAGCATTTAGCTCACAAAAAATCACACGCGAATGTTTAAGTTAGCGTTTCATGTATCGAAAATAGCGTTTTCACTTCTCATGGATGAAATAGTATAGTGGCCTTTTGCGTTTTCAAAACCAGCCAATTACGGACGCTAAAGCCAACACCATCGCAAGATCGCAACTGTCCACATTTGTTTATTATGTGATATAATATTCTTTTCCTGGTAAAAACGTTAGTCAGAATATCTAATTAAAACGAAGACATGTACAGTATGTAGCCAATTACTATTAGAATGGATTACATACAGTAACTGGAAAGTCTAAAAGAACCCATTTCCAAAGGCCATTAGGTCAGAAGGTCTTCCATGTGTTTTCACCATTTTCACTCATTCGGATATTTCAAGGGGTCAACCTCAGGGTGTGCGGCTGATATCGTCAGCGGTTGCAGGGCACAGTGGCTGCTAGAGCCTTGAACGGAACATGGGAGGGCTTAATAATGATCAAGCCTATTGTATAAGAGGCTCATAGCTGCTCAAATATAAGCACAAAAAAGAGATCCCTCGAAGTTGCGTCTTCGTGTTTGAATCTTTTCGTGCTGATGACTCAAATGGTATATACTGAGCATACTGTAAATTAAGAAGAATCTGAGTCCGTCACTTCACGTTTCTCTCTTTTTTTTGGTCCGAATTCCTTAAGCAAAGAAGAAACCCGATCCAACAGCTTCGGATTTGATTTCCTCTTCCGGCCAGACACAATAGGCCTAAACTTTGTCAATTTCGATTGCTTTTCCTCATCTCCAAACACGTGCAAAGCCGCGCAAAGCCTTTCTCGTAAGGCATTGACGTTAGGTATGAAATCGATACAAGCCTTGTCGCAAAAGCTAAAAAATAACTGACCGCCAAGCGCTAGTTTTACAGGATTCTCTTATTACACTGGGAAAGTATTTTTAGGAGGATTCTCTCTCTTTTAAAGAAGGGCGTGGTACATTACACTCTTTTTTTTTATAAGAAACTAAGATTTTTGGTCAGTACTCAAAGTTTCTTAGTTTTGGGACAAATTTGGTACTGAAAGTTTCTTAGCAGTTTCTTAGAATCAAAATTTTTAAGTGCCAAAACGGGCAATTGACACTTAAATTCTACAAATAGAAGAAGCAATACAATTCACGTTTACATCAGCTGTTTTTTCTGTCAAAATAGACACTTATGGTGCAACAAAAGTTTGTTTTCTCGATGCTTTATTTCTAATTCTAAAGATTCTTGAGACCTGCGAGTTTCTTACCATTTTTGGTCGAGTACTGAAAGTTTCTTAACCAATATTGATCTCAGTACTGAGTTTCTTATAAATGGGTTTCTTATAAAAAAAAATGAGTTACCATCTCTGCAAATTAGTGGAATCAATGACCTTGGACCTTACAACAAAAGGGAACCCTACTGACATTGTGAATTCCTATGTAATTCTTTTTCAGAGGCCAAAAGTTGGTCAGCCTAGCCTCTCTTAGAAAAACAATGGAAATTTCGGAAATTATCTTCAAAACTCCAAAGCATTGGCGTAATGTAATGTAAAAGTTTCCGTTAATTTTTAGTATTTTCCCAGGGTAGTAACTGCATTGATCATGTATACAAGGTACTTTGTTTTTTCCATACAAAGCCATTCCTGCCTAGACTTACTACAAGAGTTTATGCTGCCCCCCGACCTTTGATTTATCACTCCAACAGCCTGTGACGCGACACTCACTGAGGGACTGTAACGAAACAACAACAACAACAACATCGAGCAAAGCAGTGGGACTGAGACTCACTACATTAGTCCTACTACTTCGCTCGATGTTGTTGATGTTGTTTTCTACAATCGCTCAGTGTGGACAAATCAAAATGAGGGGAGCGTAAACTAGAGACTCGTGTCGTGAGTCTAGCAGTGGGACTCATGTCGTGTGTCCAACAAGATGAGGTTCCGCTCCAAGGAGAGGCCCCGACGGAGTTTTACAGGAGCAAGCATATGGGAGCAAGCTGCAGCTGTTCTATTTCTATCTTACTTACTAAGTCATTATATTTCAGAACCAGTGCTACCAATAATAATACTACAATACACTTTATTTTTTATAAGAGTGAGAAGTAAGAAAAAAACTAAGAAACTTTTTCGCTTTTAAATTTAGCATTTTAGTTTGCTGATGTTCTTTGTGTAATCTGTAAGTAAAAATAATCCCCAGAAAATATCATACTTAGGTTCAATTCCGAAAAAGTCCATATTTTGACTGATAAGAACAAGATACTTTGCACAGAACCCTTACTTTCCGAAATTTTCGAAATTTTTATTTTTAAGTTAAGAAACTCTGTACGAAACTTTTACTATACTAATTGTCCTCAAAGTTAAGAAACCCTGCTATATCCCTCAGAGCATAGTTTCTTATAAAAAATGAATGTATACTACAACTAACTGTAGCAACAGTTAATAAAAAGCTAGAGAAGCTTTCTCAATACACGCACTATTACTTTGATTCTTTATGAAATGAAATTTTGGTAAGGACCCAATAAGGCCAATTAGGCTCAGCTCAGCCATCAGATTGGTGGCTAATCCTATATCATTTTAGGCCATGCTCCTCCCAGATCTTTTGAGCCAATTCTTACAAATACAAATTAATGTAGGAGAAAAGGAAAGACCTTTCATACGAAAATAATTGGAACTATTTGTTCATGCATCCGTTCCGAAACATTTTTAAATAAATACGCAGGAATTGCCTGAAATGGGCAGGCCGCAAAGAGGCTTCTTGTTGAAGAAGAGTTGTCGCGGGAACATGATGCATGATTAGAACAGAGTTTGCACAAGGTATACAGAAGAAATGAAAGTATGTTTTAGTGTTTAAGTTTCCTTGTCATTCTAGAGTTTTCCATACCGTAGAGTAGTCTTGGTCAGGGTTAGAACTAAGTACTTACCTTCCCCTGGCAACAAAAAAGCCGAAAGCAAGGCAGACTTAATGGTTTTAAAATAGCCTTTGAAAGCGATTTCAAGCACTTGTACAGACTTTGAAGAAAGCTTTGGAAGATTCTGAACATTCTAAACTATTTTATGGAACTACATTGAGCTAGAAGAGACCGGAGGAGACTTGGTCAAGAACTTGGAAGAAACAAACCGCTTGACAAGAAAACAAATGCTTTGAAAATTTGAGCAACCGTTAGCAAAATAGATAACATTCTGCAAAACTATAAAATAAAAGCATTTACTTACTTCTTTGTTCTCATTGCCTAGCCACGGCTTGCCAAAACCCCGCTAACTTGCTGAATGTGAGCGTTAGGCCTAAGTTAGGCCAAGCGATTCCCGCTGGGAAAACCCTCCTGACAGAGCTCCGTCCCTTTCTAGACTGAATTTTGAATCTTGCCAAAACCTGCGCACGCCTGCGCATTGAATCACCGTCAATTCTCATCGCACATTTTCAGATGGTCCCGTATATCCCGTAGGTATAATACGTTGTACGGAAATTTCAGGGCATTGCATTCGCACCGCACGCGCATAGCTGTGCACCAGCATATTAAGACAATACAATCCATGCACTGATCTCAGCAGAAATCCCAAAAGAACCAGAATTAAAAAGGCGTCAAAATTTTTCACTCTAATTCTGAGGTATCTAGCGCATAATAGATTTCAGCGCGATTTCAATTCTACGCGCGATTTCAAAACTTAATAAGTGTTTCCAGTGCTTCCAGTGCTTTAGTGCTTCCAGGAGGGTTTCAGAGATAAGAGAAGGCACACTGTATTTGCATGACACGTTTGTCCTCTGATTCCACCTGAGTTAGCTATAATATAGATCATGCAAACATGCGTTTTTATAGATCATGCCCTTGTTATGTGGTTTAAGTTCCAAAGTAATGCCCGTTTTATTATCCTACTTGCCAGATTCTTCCGAGGCACATGTAACCCATGTCCCATCATAGGAGTTACCCCTTTCCTTTCACTAGTCGTTTTGAGCCTCCGTACTCTTAGGTGCCTAATTACTGGGAGGTCGGAATAGGTGAGGGGTTGGAACTATATTCAGGATCTAATCAGCAGGGTGTCAGAATAAACGGGGGGTTGGACTTTGTTTGACAAACTTTGTCAGGAAACTGCTGAAATGCAGTGCGAGGGCCCTATAGTACTTTTACAGCCTTTTACAGCTTTATGAAATGATAAAAACTTCATTTTGGCCTTGAAAGGCAAACGAAAGGAAATATAAATCACGCCAGATAATCTTTCAGTTTTTATGTTTCATTTATAAAAATCAATATACAGTTTTACATAGCAGAGATACATTGTTATAATTCATATAATACAGCTGCCTTTCATACAAATCTTTTAAATACAACACAAGATTATAAATGCAGATAGAACATCTAAATACGCAACGAAATCGTCCATAAGATTGTTCTCAATTAGCTAAAAGAACATAAATTCATTTAAATCAAAAAAAGGTTTAACTAAAATATTTGTCTAATATAGCTTATACTGATTATTGTCTACACTTTTAATTAAAGAACTTGTTTCAATAAAGAATGAAGGGTCATATTTCAAGGGACGAACGAAATGAAATCGCGAATCATGAATGTTCTATTAGGCGAGACATAGCTTGCACGAACCTGCTTGAGATAAGACGTGCCCCGTCTATTTCTCAATATCCTGCTCCTAAGGTCCACCATTCCATGACAAAACAAAAGACTCTCCTTTGTTTCCACGGAATGGTGGACCTTTGGAGAAGGATACTGAGAAATAGACTTGGGGCAAGTCTAGCTTGAGTTTTCCTTTCAAGCATTTTTTACCGTTTGGCCACGTCACTAGCATTGTTTGAAAAGCAGAATTTGCTTGGCAAACATTCCCTGCTTTTCACAAGCAAAAATGTTTGATAAGTAATGTTGAGCGACATGGCCAAACGGTCAAACATTTTGGGACAAACAAATTTGCCAACAATGTTTGGGAAAAGATGTCTGATCGTTTGGTCAAGACCTTACCCGACACGCAGTCGTGTTCCTCGTTAAGGACATGGCCAAAGGATCAAACATTTTACATTGTTTGTCCAGCAAAATGTTTACGACTTGGCCTGGTTGCAAGATATTGTTCGTCAAACACATTTTGCTTTGTGACACAAAAAAAAATGTTAGCGAGCTTTTTCCAAAACATTGCAAGTCAATTATGCTTCTCAAGCGATGTTTGTGATGTAGCCAAACGCTCAAACATTTCTTGAAAACTATCAAATGTTTGACAAGCAATGTTTGATAGTTTCGCCAGGGTCCGAGGAAAACCACTGGAAGTTTCGCGCACGTAGTTAAGATTCATTCCTACTTTGTAGGAGACATGGAAGGAGGTCGACTTCCATTATAGATTTAACTTCACAAGACTTCAGAGATACACTCGCAATGAAAACTGCGTATTTTCCGCTTCAATTTGCGATGAGAAATATTTGAATCTGCGCGCAGGCTACGTCAGCCACATAAACTAACACAAAATATACAAAAGCTCCAGAATGCCAGAATTATATCGACTTATCGACTGGCTAAACCGCATCTGAAAGCTTATCAGGGAGTTAGATAATCACACAGCCTTAATGAATATTTCCGTGCAAGTTTATGACTAAGAAGGGGTGGAAACTTCCAGTAAATCGCAACTGTTCGCTGGCCCTGAATGCTGAAACCTTAATAAAAGTCTCCAACGGGCGTTAACAGTGCTCTGGGTTAACAGATTTGAAACATGTGGTAAATTTTTAAGGAGAAAAACAGTTGGGGTCATCAACTCTGAACTGGCGGCGGCTAACGAAACAGTACACCTTTATCTACATGACAGCCAGTTTCTCGATGTAGAAAAACCATGCTTTGCCTTCCAGCACTTTTGAGTTTTCAAAATAGCCTGTTATATAACTTTTTCGCTAGGCTAGTCCAAACCAGGGGCAATTCATTCCTTGTAAATCTCTTATACCTCGCTAGAAAATCCTATTGTTTGATGGAAATCGTGTACGCCTTTTTGAAGAGAGAAATGCCCTTTGGTCCAAGTCATATTGGAAGCTGGGTTTAATAAATGTTTGCAGTAAAGATCTAGATGCGTTTTTGATCCGTTGCTGGGTTCATATGATGAGTAAATTTTCTGCCCCTCCCTCCACTCTCCATTTTGACCCTTCCTTGCGGGCGCAAAAGCCTATTGGTTTTTAGTCAGCGGCAAAAAAAGTCTGCTTTATGTTCAGCCTCTTAACTTCGAACCAATTTTCTGATTAGGTTTCGTAGGATTTACATGAAGTATTCATCGCATATCGAACAAAAAAAGACCAGGAAAGTCCTCTCTTAATACTAAAATGATATTATATATAGCAACTCGTATACAGTTGACATCCGCTATCTCGACTGCCCGCTATCTCGAACATTCGCTATCTCGAACGATTTTCCATTTCCCCTCGTTTTGGTATAAGAGTTTGTATAGAAAAATCATCCGCTATCTCGAACCCCTTTATTGAACATTCGTTGTCTCGAACCATTTTCAACTTCCCATGGAGGAAAACCTGCTCTTTATCTCGAACTTTGCCAAATTTTCTGCTGAACTGGATAAAGAGACAGGCTGAAAAAATGTATAAGTTACCTAGCGGAGCGGGAATGGCAGCAGCTAAGTGATATGCTGCCCATATATACAATAGATGAAGCTGTTCTCTTTCGAAATGTGCTGCATCGCCATTGTCTCAATTTTACCGATAGTAGGAATGAAAGCAGATGAGCTTTGACTCCTATGTAAAAAATACCAGACTTGTTTGATGAAATTGGGATCAGTAACCCTGCATGTTAATAGGGGTTGTAGTGATAATTAGTATAATTTATGCACATAAATTATGAGTACTTCATGTTAAGAATACGATGACTTGAATACACGTGCTTCCCGAACAAGACGTATTTTCTGATGTGTCCTAACTACTATAATTGGCGACGAGGATAAACGAAGTCAAATCAATGCATTCATTCGAAATATGGCTTCTTCCAGCAGTATTATACCTATGCCTATCTTTGAGCCAAAATCTGATGTTACAAATGCAGGTTTACGGTGGACAAATTGGTTAGAAAGATTCGAAACATACTTATTGGCAGCGGACATCAAGTCGGACGAAAGAAAACGAGCGCTGTTATTGTACCAAGCTGGACCTGAAGTTTACAATATATTCAAAACTCTCTCCGATACAGGAGATAGTAAAGATTATCAAAAAGCCGTCGATGCACTTACAAAACACTTCGAGCCGAGCAAAAACAGAATTTTCGAAATTTATACCTTCCGTCAAGCACAACAGAAACCGAACGAAACTATCGATGAATTTCACACTCGCCTTCGGACACTTTCTGCACATTGTCGATTTCATGATGTCGATTTCGAAATCAAAATGCAAATTGTTTGCAACGGAACATCAGCAAGAATCCGAAGAAAGGCCCTACGTGATGAAGAATATTCTTTAAAAGATATGATCGTAGATGGAAGAAAGTTTGAAACAAGCTCAGCTCAAGCGTCCGGTATTGAAAAACAATTCGAGGACTTGCACGTCAGAGAAATTCGTCAACCAGAGAAATTCTGTTACAGATGTGGTTTTTCGTTTCCACACAAAGCCACACCGTAAACTTGGACGTGTCGTAACATTTATTTCAGATTTATTTTAGAACTAAAAAAAAAAGAGGAGCAATGTAGTGATAATTAGTATAATTTATGCACATAAATTATGAGTACTTCATGTTAAGAATACGATGACTTGAATACACGTGCTTCCCGAACAAGACGTATTTTCTGATGTGTCCTAACTACTATAGGGGTTCCTTTTCTGACTTAAAAACTATAATTTTTTATATTTATATGGGGCATCCGTTATTTCGAACATTCGCTATCTCGAACAAATTCCAGTTTCCCTTGAGAGTTCGAGATAGCGGATGTCAACAGTAGATATTAATCTTTACATAAATTACAAATCTATGTAGCTAAGACATTACAATTTACCTCACGGTCAAGAGACTTGACAGCCATACAAAATTTGCATTTTTCAGGTTAAGTTCATGACAGAGAAAATTCTAGAATTTCGTTTCATTTGTCCCGTCCGTTGCCCTGTAACAAGAAACCAATAAATTAGGCCTTCGCTAAAATGTAAAAATTAAGCACTTAAGAAGCTTTTTTTCATCAATCAATCATTTCTCTGTTTCTAATATTTCATTTTTTTCAGCTTTCACAAGACTTAATGGTGCTCGACTTAACTGGGCTAGCCCTGTGTGCAACATATTAACCTTTCCTGGAGGTTAAAAGGGTTTTTCTCGTGATCAATCGATGCTAATAAGCCCTTATAGTAACAGCGTTTGAGAGGGAATACATGATAAAATCAGTTTTAAGAAGAACCCTCAAACATCTCGTACAGTATTCTAAGCCCATAAGACGGTCTGTAGTCTGAATTTTCTGTTTTACTACATAAGAAGCTCTCTTTAAACTGAACAGCTCTCATGGGTCCTCAAGGAACGGATGTTACAGTAAGCCTAGAGCCTGCAAAGCCCCCAACTGTTCTCGGCGCTGCCTCTAATAAAAATTATACTGGTCCTCATTTGATTGTGGGTAGCTCTGAACAGTACAAAAACCCTCAACTATACTAGTATTTGTTGAACTTTAAATACCTATGTAAGTCCCCCACCTTATCGGACAGCCACTTATACCTATTCCACCCTTCATCAGCATTATGGTTCATATGCTAGCTTTTTACAGTGATGGCTGTTGTTTGCCCTCCTCTGAACTAAAAAAACCTCCTACTGACCCATGTTACAGTCCCCACCCAAACGACAATTATAGTGTAAGCTCTCTAGGTTACCGATGTTAGCCCTCAACCGTCCTCAGAAGAAAGCTTCTACAGTATTGAAAACCCTCCAATTAATAACACGGACTCCCAACGGCGCCCTGTAATCCTGGGCAGATAACAAAATGACATTTTCAGGGGTGTGTGAAGCAGTAGTTCCAAATACTTAAATTCAATGTGAGGCTGTGTTTCTCGGAATTTCTTTCTAGAACTGTAGGTAAAATGATCTGAAGTTATTTTTAGAAAATGATGTCTTACATATTTGAGTCCGAGGCCTCATCAGATCCTTCGTGCTTGCTTTCCTGATCAGTATCTTCCTCATAGCCTGGCCAAGGTCGTCGTAGACTGGGATAAATGCCACCTGTGGCTGTCTCTACTTTTCTGTCTGTAGAAGACTCAGAGATATTCCTTGTTCTATCACGAAGCTGAAATGATAGAGCAAAAAGTTGCAGGGGCGGTCAAGTACAGTCAAGTACAGTGACACAATGGTTGTCCTGAGACGAGACACCAAAAACCATAATTTATCAAAGACCTCACAAGTTTGGAACAAAAGCTCAATTCTCAAAGCTCAGAGCTGAAAGATCGATAATAGCGCGATGATACTGCGCGACTGCGAGCTTCCGAATGTGTCCGAATGAGTCGGAGTTCTCTAATAGAAGCTTCTTCTACCCTAGCGCGAAAATACGGAGCGAGATCCAATCGCAAATCAGAACGCGCGCTACGAACTCCACGAGAACCTCTGGAAGCACGATCTTTGGAAAGACGCATATATCTATTCTAAGCAAATCTTTTGTTCTGAAACTTTTGCTATATTGATACGGATTCCCTTTCTGATCTTTATACATTAGCTGATTAATTAGCTAGTAGAGTAAGATCGGATTTTACTAAAATCAAGCAACCAATCAAGTATTTTTTTTGTCTTTTTTCTCAACAAATATTGAGTTTACTTTTGGCATGTATTACTTAAAGACTCATGAAATCGTTTGGATCACATGGAAATCAGGCTTAAATGTAACTCTTGAGTTGCAAAGAATACAAAGAGATGCAATTAGTTGAATCAGAGGGACTCAATACGAGTTCAAATTACAATGGATAAAGGAAATACCTGATGTAAATACAGCATACTGTTGTTCATAAGACTGTTCGGTTGTTGATCATTCTCTAACACCGGGTTGAGGGATGGATAATGCAGAGATCCAATGAAAGACGTGAAGTCTTGTCTTTGATCGACGTTTACCTGAATAGCAAACGAAGTAACAATTTAATCAAATGATGCTAAAAGCCCTGCAAGTTATCAAAATGTCTATGTTGACTTAAGAAAGATATATACGCACCGAAAATACTTGTGCCTTTGTGAACTACGATCCTTGCCAAAAATACTGGGAACACTATGTTATAAGTCTGTTTTACCTTAACAACCCAGTCCCATTTTAATATAATTGGGTAATTAAATTCCCCTCCCCCAGACTCAATGTTGGGACCACTGATAGCATCAGTTTCGCCGGGGGAGGGGACATGCGTTTTTTAAGGCGATTTAAGTGTCCCAGAATTTTTGGCGATGGTTGTGCATATATTACTAGCCCTAACTAAAACAGAAGAAACACGGGAAATACGCGCGTCTTTGACATGGAATTCCTCTACAACGAACACAGTACTGGGATAGGATAAAAGTTAAGGAATTTCTAGTACTGTACTGGAGGCCATTTTTCCAAACAAAAGGAGATTGGCCAGAAAATGGATATTAAAAGCTAACAATGGTTACTTCTTAATTTATTTCTTTCATCATAGTTCCAGGTGTCAAAGGGTTTTCAAAGAACTTCAAACAACCAAAAAACCACACTGAAATTAATTTATACCAGGTAAAACACTTCTCAGGCTATTTGTAGTCAACGTGGCACGTCCTTCATATCAAATAACAGAACAAAGTTCAGTGTTTCTTGAGTGGCTCTTCTTGGAGTTTTGATACCGTATTAAATATCATAAATGACTTTTTGGGTCCGTTTTTGCTCATGTGACGACAGAGACTAAGATACACTATAACTGCGGTTACCCTAGTGTTCCCTCTCAAGATAAAAGCTGAACTGCATGGGTTTTATCGACAAACTAGAGAACGTTGGGCTGAGCTTGATGTCCATTAGGTCTACTCGAAGTTTGATTCACTGCTCAAACAGAAGGAACTTTTTACTAACGTCACAGTAGATTAATTTAGTTAGTTCGTTAATCAGTCAGTCAGTCAGTCAGTCAGTCAGTTAGTCAGTCAGTCAGTCAGTAAGTTAGTTGGTTAGTTAGTAAGTAGGTAAATTAGTTAGTTACTTGGTTAGTTAGCTAGTAAGCTAGTTACTTAGTTAGTTGGTTAGTTAGCTAATTGGTTAGTTAGTCAGTAAGTTAGTTAGCTAGCTAGTTAGTTAGTTAGTTAGTAAGTTAGTTAGTTAGATAGTTATTTAGTTAGTTAGTTAGTACGTTAGTTAGTTAGTTAGTTAGTTAGATAGTTATTTAGTTAGTTAGTTAGTACGTTAGTTAGTTAGTTAGTTCCCCGGGGGTAACTTAAATAGATCAGTGACGGGGGTGTGCCATTTTCGTAATAAAAAGTTGACCCCAAAATTTATGAAAATTCTAAAAAGTATACCCCAAAGTTCACAAAGAAATATGAATATAGTACATAGAAATACTCAAAAGTCTGTTTTTAGAGTTATACAGCTGAAATTTATTTTGCAGTTATTGTGATTTTATCATTGATCATTGATAAATTGATCATCTTAGCAAAAAATGATACCCCAAGTTTGTAATTTTAGCAAATTTAATACCCCAAAATTTATTTTCCACCCCTAAAAAGGTACCTCAAAAAATGGCACATCCCGTACCCATACATATGGGAGTTACCCCCGGGGTTAGATCGTTTGTCAGTCAGTTAGTTAGTTAGTTAGTTCGCAAGATAGTTAGCTAGCTAGCTAGTTAGTTAGTTAGTTAGTTAGTTAGATAGTTAGCTAATTAGCTGAGCTAGTAAGTTAGTTAGTTAGGTAGCTAGTTAGTTAGTTAGATAGTTAGCTAATTAGCTGAGCTAGTAATTTAGTTAGTTAGGTAGCTAGTTAGTTCATTTTAAGAGAGCTGGCGACCCTCCTCACTCTTTACTGCGAGCTTGGCCATGTTGAGAATAGAACCCGAAATAATAGCTTACGACTCGACGTACTCACCAGTTGGCCTCCTCATGTGAAGATTAAAGTTTGGACAAAAACCTGATAAAAGTGTGGCATAATGGAGACTCACCGAATTTACTATATCATTGTTGATTGAAGGATAAGGTAGAGATCCTGACATCGACAGTGATTCTTTCATGGCTAGGAAAAATAGAGGTAAAAACTTTGTAACAATTAAAAATAAAAAGAATACTAAACAAAATAATATACAATATGTAAAATATAAGAATATCAACGAAAATATAATGGGCTTGTCTTAAAAAACTAAGGCCAGCTTAACTTGAAGTTTGGATTCGGTTAAGACTTTAGAAATAAATCGTTAATTTTCACGCTGTTAATAAGAAATAGCTCATGGATCCCTTAAGCTACACGTTTTTTTATAAGGAACACCTTTATAAGGAACTTGGCGTTGAAGGAATTTTCGAGGCTCGGATGAAAAACTAAGGATAAATTTTTTTAAGAACAAGACGGCTCATACAACTAACGAACATATGTAACAGCCTGTTGCCCATCGCACTTGGCACCGAGACTCAATTTACATTTCAAGTTAGAATACGAAGCAAATTTGCTGTAAAAATTACTATTCAGACATATTTGACGACCAGGAACAGTACAAGAAACTTTCAGCCTCATTTTGCGAACTCCAGCCTCAGGTCAGATGAAAGGTTCCTTATATAAAAAAAAAACGTTTACGCAGCTGCTTAAGATATAACCCAACTTCGTTCCCAAGGATATCTGTTGTTGTTGTTGTTGTTAGCTCAGTCCACAACACATCAAATATGGGCAGTGCAATGTCACGTAGAGGTCCTATTTGGCCTGGGTACGAGGGTTGGATATAGCCTGGATTCCGTTTTAAGCTAGAATAAATAGAGACAAAGGCTCTCTTCGGGGTTTAGATTCCTTTTAGAGGAATAGGCTACGTTAAGATTAATTCCTATATATGAGAGATTACACATGTTTGGTTAAATTTCCATATGTTTTTCTAAATAGCTTTATAAATACCTTGTTCTTTAATTGTTGATATAAACCTTTCTCCGCTTTCTGTCGGTTTCCAAGTGGGGTTTTTCATCTAAACAATACAATTGATTTATAACAAACAGTAATGTATTAGGCAAAAAGCGAAAGGGGATTTGATATTGCCAGGATTTTTGTTACAAAATACCCCCAATGACAAAACTAATGCAATTTGATGATCATTAAACAAAAAAAGTCAATGTCCCTGTAATGCTTGTGATGATAATACGTGGTCGGAGAACGTTTCAGTCAAAAGGAGGTGAAAGACATAAAGAGATATAGAAACTTCAACGTTGAAATACACTGAAAGTTGAAGATTTTAGGGGCTTAAAGCGAGATCAAGTAAGAGAGAGAGTGGCTTCAAAGAGCTTTAACGAAAAGAGCTGTATCAGTTTGGAAGCAAGTGTAGAAATTCAAAGGTTGCGTTATTACGAAAGTTTAACCTTAAAATACATTAGAATTTGAAGAGTTAAGGCTAAAAGGGGCCTAATGAAGAAGGACATTACAGGGACAGAAAGCTTAGAAGAAAGCGCCGTTATGATAACTGATTTGCTAGTCAAAAACGTGAGACCGATCGTCATTCCAAACTGCTAAAGCTGAGCACCACAACACATTGATGGGCTGTGGCGTCGTGGTGCAATCCAGCTGACTCGTGTTGTCAGAACCTCAGTGTGGTCAGGGTTCGAGCCCAGCCACGGTAGCGTCACGGCCAGGGTCGAGGTCTCGATTAGTTAACTACTACTGAGATCCTAGCGACTGGCGCTAAAACATCATTTCACCCTCACCATCACACATTAGAAGTTAAAAATATTGACTCGGACATCAGATCAATTTCCATCAAAATGCATGAAAGAGGGTGCTTAAAAGAGAGGGGCGGGAATAGAAAGGAAGTTATGATATATAGGGGGGGGGTTGAACTTATACAGTACTTGTAGATGCTGCACAATGCTTACCGAGAAATGCAGTAACGATAATTCCGTCTTGCCATTTTCGCCTTGTTCATAATCACACGCCTGAGTCGCTTCACCATATAGCCAATCGGGGTTTCCGTGTTTTCGTACGTCAAGTTGAGCAAAGGAGCAAACATCGCCTACACCTGTCACCTCTACTGTGAAATTCCTCAAGAAGTCGACGATGCTTTGAGCTCTATATCGTAAGCTGAATATCAATATGAAAGGTGTAAGCAATGGACCAAGAAGCTCTTCAGCTAAGTAAACCTGTGAAAGATGAAAATTTTGAGTCCGTTATAATGTTATGCAAGTTTCCTTTCGATTTTGGAGATCAACAATACAGAATATCCTAGAAAGAGCGTCACATTCGAAAAGCGACTTCCTCGAATTTCCTCCCTTTCAAATTATGAATGCCTATATTCCATGAGCGCCCCTCCCTCGAAAGAGCTATCCCCTCGAATTCAGATAAAACATTCATTTCCGTAATCTTCCTCTCTTCGTTCAAAAAGAGTACTTATTCGAATGGGTACTACCTATTTAGAGGCGTCGTTTAGGGGTTCCAGGGAACATTGAAACATGTCTTTAGGCAACGCTAGGGAATATGGGCCAAATTAAAAGGGAACTAGGGTTAGCTTCGTTTAAACTTAATTTTTAGGGCGTTTAGGGGTTTTAGAGAACATAGAAAAATGCAAAATGTATCCAGGGAACAAGGGAATACGGCTAAAATAGATGGGTAAAATGGGAACATCGGGAAACTGGGGTCAATCCGCTTGACTGTCAATCTGAAAAATGATCCTAGAAACTTCAGGGAGCATCGGGATTTTCTCAAGGAAACAGGGGAACAAGCAACCCCCCTAAACGGTCTTCATTTAGGCTATTCAAAGTCCAAATTGTAAAAGGTCAAATCACGGACACAATTTTGAGACGCTCAGAAACAGATGAACAAAAACAAAAAAATACTTACAAATTTATATTGGAAGAGTCGAGAGAATTGTTCTCTGACCTGAAAAAGACAGTGAAAGAATTAAAATAAATGTTTTATTAATGGATACAAAGAAAAAATCTATAGATCTCTAAACTCGAAAACATTTAGCCACATTGTACACGGCTTTGTGAGGAGTTAAAAAATTGATCACAAATATCTGAAGTTTTCAGGAATTTCAAATGTTGAGTACCAACAGTTTCTTAGAGTTTCGGTAAACCCCAAAAAAAGACCGAAATAGCTGACTGTGGCAGAATTTCTACCCAGATGCGGAACGAAATACACTAATCAGAATATCTTGCTGAAACCGTAGCTTAATACAAGGTTGGGATGTTGGCCATTACTTCAGATGCTTTCAATGGTAGTTCTTTATTCTTGATTGAGTTTCTGAGTTTCTTTTATGGCCGGAGAAAACAGGCAGTGCCTTCAAACCTCGTCCCCAGGGTGAAACGACCTCTACGTGAAACTCCGCTGTCCATATTCGACCCTGGTGTCGGCCTTGCCTATTCGCAATTTGATTGGCTGTTCAAACAATAGAAATTTTAATTGACGTCACAGTTTCATCATAATCAACACCAAAACAGGCCGAAAACAATGTGAAATACATGTATAAAACCAAAAAATTATGCTACATGCGATATCAACGGCTATTTAAAAATCTAATGAAATATTCTAGCATTTTGACTAAGCTAGGCTTTGGATAAATCATGGACAAAGTCGAGAACAGAGGTTTATTGAACACAAGCCCTGAAAACAGGGGTCAAGGAATGGGAATATGCGGATAAGACAACTGAATCAGAGTAGAAACCAAAGCGAAAACCACACTGAATTATCAAACAGTAGTAAAACAATCCAAAAAACTTTGGGCTGAATCCTGTAACAGGATAGGAAGATTCAAGACTTAAAAACAACCGCAGGTTTCTTGTCACAACTTTTATCATTATTCAAAGCGTCACAAGTTATTAGAAGTTTTTTTTAGACTAGCGATTTTAATCATATCATAATGGACTGGACACGAAAGGTTTGACATATACCCAAATAAGGTTAATCTTGTAAAGATAGGCTATAGGGTTACTGGATAAGGAAACCATGATAAATCAAGATTGGAAAGCACCATTTATGTCAAAACCAAGCGCCATTATCGAATTTTGTTCAGAAACCCGTTAGGAGACTTCACATAGTAGACTACCTCCAAGACGAAAAGTAAAAAAGTAAAGTTGCCGATTTTAAGTCTACTACTGGCCTAGGGCTACTCAGTCGACTTTACACTTTACCCATGCTCTGGATGCACATACCATATAGCAGGATGCAGTCCAACACGACGCTCATAACTAGCGACCAGGTACTCGTTTATGCACCTGGGTAGAGAGGCACATTAGTGTTAAACAACTTGCCCAAGGTTGCTATCTCTGCTATCTCTGAAATGGACAGACCGAGGCTCGAACCCACAACATTTTCGTTGTGAGTCCTGCCCGCTACTGCGTCACTGAGACCACACTTATTGCATGAGTCGTTAGTTTTCGCCCCCCCCTACACCTCACCACACGCTATAACTAGCTTAGAGTGATCTCGATCTGGTGATAGTGTCGGTCTGATGAGCGATAACTGGGACTCATTTCATAAGTCTACGAGACTCTCAATCATCGCTATCATCATCTTGAATCGTAAGTTATTGTTGTGAACAGGAGCTCAAACGTTGACTCATGGAGAAACTAAGAAAGAAATCGGCCAACTGCACCAAATTTAGTGCGCCCAACCAAATTTCAGCATTTGATTTGCTGTATTTTACACGGTCATGACGATTCAATTTTCCGATAAATCGGACGATAATGGCTTCAATATGGTGCTGCGATTTTTGATCAAAACATTTAATTTCAGGCAGGATTATTTGCAGTTTAGGGGTCCAGCAATTCAACTAAATAGCGATAACAGGATTAACTATCTGATCTCGTTTGAGATTTCTTACCTCGCTTGTATGCGATCTTCCTTTCCAGTGATCCGGTATATAATGTGTATACGTCAGCACTTGTTTCATTAAAGCTTCAGGACACCAAACGAAATTCTGAAAGAAAGAGTTCCGTTTTTGCATTTTGACGATTTAAAAACTATACACTATATACTATATATGTTATATACTAAATACATCTTTCACCACAGCTACTGGAATTCAAAGCCATGTCCAAACGATCAAACATTATTTGTCAAACATTTGAAGTTTGGTTTTCAAGTAACATGTTTTACCGTTTGGCCACGTTTCAAAATAATGCTCCTGAAACAATATTTACTTGCGTCAAGCAGAAAATGTTTTTGAATTGTTTTTGCAATGAATTTTGTGTTTTATGGCGTGATCAAACGTTCAAACAATGTTTGATGAACCAAATTACAAATGCTTGACAAACAATGTTTGATCGTTTGACCAAGACCTAAGATATAACTGGTGAAGGTGAAGGAAGGTTAAATGGTGTTTTAGCGCCAGTCGCTAGGATCTCAGTAGTAGGTTAACTAATCGGGATCTCTATCCTGGCGGTGAAGCTGCCGTGGCTGGGCTCTAACCTGACCACACTGAGCTTCAGACACCAGCTGGATTACACAACGACGCCACAACACCTTCGATAACTATAACACTCTTATGCGTGTTCTGAATAGTAGCGCACGCCGCCGGTCGTGCATACTGTTTGTCTGAAACAACGACTTATCAATTTCATCAAATGAAATTTATTTACCTCATCAGGAATGAACGACGAGCAAGCTTTGATGATTAGGCCAAGGGCAGCCATTATGGTGATGACGTTGCTCGCTTTCAGAACATCCTGATCATAAAATGAAAGACCAAGAAGAACAGACAGCAAAGCTCCAGCGAAAAAAGCAACATTCCTGTAAAACAAAGGAAAAATAAGCAACAGAAGTGTAAAGTCAAGATGTGTACACAAAAGGCAAACGTGTGGCCTAATCATCCGCCATCAAGATAATAATAAACAGAACAACAACTACAATATTACACGTTACAATAAGGATGGCTAATATGTACAACTTTATGAGTGGAAATGAAGAGGTCACAGCCATAGATTACACGTTCCGTTTATTAAAATTATAACACTTTATGCATACTTCCTTGCATTATATCTCTTACATCGTTTACCGCAACTGTTAAGGATAACGCTCATTTTTTCTACGAGAAACTTTGTCCCTGAATCTGGAGAAGGGTTTCTCTAATGTGAGCATATTATCTTGCCATAAAACATCTTTACAATTCACCTAAACCACCTACAAATCTACAAAGAGACTCTTCAACTAATTTTACTGGTTATACCGCTGTATTTCATGAGCTGATTGATGTTCAAATACAGTACCGTCCGGGAAAGGCACTCTTTCATATCGTGGTAGGGGTGTGTGGACAGAGGCATTTTTAGACCCATCCTCGGGTAATTTCATTTTACGAAAACCCATCCATAGGTAATTGGAAATTCCGCGCCAATTTTAAAACTACAACAAAAATCACCAAAAATGGCTATTAAGATCCGGATTTTAGCATTTTCAACAACATTTATCAGTCTTTGGCAGATCAATTAGAAAATTACCCATTCTTAGGTTAACTTATTTGAAAAAACAGATCCATTCTCAAGTAAAAAAAAACTAAAAAAGCAAACTCATTCTCAGGTAAAACCAAGGAAAAAAGTCACATTTTCTGGCGGTACATCCCCTCTACCCAAATATTTAAGAGTGCCCCCCCCCCGGGCAATACCGCTCCAGCTTCGCTTTTCTGATTGGTTTATCTCGATCAGCATCTGGGTTTATATCTTACCTAGTCAATTTTACAGCCTGTTACTAACGTTTATACTCTGAGAAGTGTCAGATGAAAAGAGCGATGTAGTATGTCTAAATCTTGCTTGTCTTCCCGACCAAGAACCACGGTAATATATATTTAGTCGACTTACTTAGCTAAGACTTCAACCAAAGGAGATGTGAATGAATTCATGTATTTTGAAGCAGGTTCATAAGCTTTGTTCAGCCTGAAACAAAACATTTGTAAGAAAAATAAGACAAATAGAGACTTCAGGAAAAGATGGTGACTGTTTCTCTCCTTCGCTAGAAAATAGACGATTTAAGAAGCCTTATTAGATTTCGGAATGGCGTAATACACTTTCTGATTAGGCTAATCCTATTTCCCACTACGATGATGCCAAACGGAGGCACATAAAAGCGCAGCTATAAGGTAGTGAGCAATTAGGCCATTATTTTTTCTTGTCAGAAGAAAAATATCGTGGCCCTAAAATGCCAATTTTATAGACATACTATCCAAAAATTACATGATTCTATTGAAATGCGGCCAACGTCTCGACATGAAGTGGAGAAAAACCTCAAAATCGTGCATTGCAATTAGCAGCTAATGAGGCAGTGACATGCCATGTTATGCATCAATATAGATATCTTGTAGATTTCTGCTTTTCCTGGGATTTGCTACCTTCGCCTCACGCTAAAAGTAATCATTGATTAGCCGGCCTATCTATTATCATTTATACAAAATAAACATCGTTCTTTAGTGAACATTGAACATTGCAAAACCACTTGAACATTGCTGCATTTCAATACCTTAGGGGTTCGAGGGTGTTCTGATGCAGACGGTTCAAGGGCTCGAAACGATGGCCCTAATCTCATTTTTACCGTATCTGTTAAAAAATGACAAGCTTTCTGAAATTTGAGACTGGGGAACAGTGAGGTGTGGTGAAATTGAGCTATATAATAGGACAGAAGCAAGATATATGTTGAGAGCCCTGGGCAGTTTAATTGTCGATTTAATGCAGTGCCGTAAAAATATGGCAAACTTGTGGTAAGTTTGGCAAGATAAATCAGCTTATGGTTTAGAATAATCGTCTGGTACAGTCGTCAGTCAAGCACTATTGTTATTGATAGATTTCAATAAGGAGCTGCCCAATAAGCAACCAGGGCTGGACTGACCTCAACATTAAGCAATATGAAGGCTCGCTCGGTTAAGGAGTCAAATAACGAAGCTGCAACATTCATTTCAAAATATATATGTTTACTTGAAAAGACACAACTGCCTTTAGGTAAAGTGTTTACTTTTACTGTCTCCCATAAGTCTTGTGTTGTAGGCCTAACAGTTGAGATTTTGACCCACGAAGTTAGGAGCGGAGCAACTTTTAAGCAACTTTGAGGGCTGTAATGTCCAAAATGTTAAGCAACTTTAAGGGGCTGTACAAAGGTCCAGTACCTCAATGAAAAAAGTGTAAATGAAAACTGAAACATCAACGTTTTCTTGCCATACCTTGCTTGAAATTCATGATCCAGCTCATTCAAATGTCGAAGGTACAAGCGGCCATAAGGAGACCTTTGAAAAGGAAATAAAACGACAAAGTTGAATATATAAAGTGTACGGTATTGGATACATGGAATATCTACAGATCGAGAGCCTTTTGATTTAGAGAGTGCCTTGAGAGTAGAAATTACGCAAGTTGCCTGGGACACTGGTTCAATATTAGGGTCTCCATTGCTTAGAACTGCAGGTAAGGGTGAAAGCAAAATGGTATTTCTAGCGCCATTCGCTAGGATCTCAGAAGAAGATAAACTATTGAGATCTAGACCTTGCTGTGATGCTGCTGGAGCTCAAACCCCGCTTCACTGAGCTTCTGGATAAGACCACGATGCCATAGCACCTTCAAGGGAAGGATGCGGAGCACATGTTTTCTCAAAAGCAGCGTGTCCATAGAAAACTGCTGCTTTTCCTCAAATCGCAAAGCAACTTCAATTTGAGATGCTCGATGCTATGTATTCATTATGCAATTTGCAGATTATTATTCATAATGAACTGTCATAAGAAGTTTTGAAAAGTAAATTTTTCTCTGAACTGGCTACAAAGCTTTAAGATCTCCTTCAAACCTCCTCTCCTTCGCATCGCTATTACAGAAGTGTTAAAACAGTTTTCAGATGATGAGGTTCTTAAGCAATCTTAGTGGTTATTAGGACCTGACCTGGGCTTGTAAAAAAAGGTGCACCATTCATTGCCCGCAGCTGAGCGCGCGGGAGCGTACGAAGCAAGGGTTTATAGCCGGACACTCAGGTGTGAAAGCATTTATGTGTTGCCAGAAAGATTTTGATTTCCTAAATTAGGGAGTAGCAAGTAGACTCATTACATAAGTCCCACTCTCACTCTTCGCAAACAGCAACGGCAGTCTTTAGCAGCATCAACAACTATTTACTTTAAAAAAATGAATTGGATGGCCTAATGCTCAGAGTTGTCGCTCAGTAGTTCTGAGCGACCTGTCGTAATCAGATTAGTGACGTCAAGTAGCAAGTAGTTACGTCAAATTTTCGAAATGGACTTTATAAGGAAATGTTTGGTTCTCATTTGTAAGTCGGTTTAACAAGGGATTACAACGCAATGCATATACCTTTGTATGGAAAATTTTGTGGGAAATGCAATTGCAACATAAAACCAACAAAAAAAGATCCACTAAGATCTGTGGTTGAGACAATCGCGATGAAGTATCATTTGGACGACACTCAATTGTTTCTATTATAACCCTCTTGGGAGAAACTGCAAAAGCCCTTTTCACAAAAATCACGCGTGTCTTCTTGAATGGACCTAGAAGGTCAACTAAGACCCTAAGAACTTTGAATAGTCCTTATAAAGAGAAGAATGTACATACCAGCATGAACAAGAAATATGCAAATGAATGCGTCGCATGTCAACAGATGCTTATGCGGTTCTGCTAAGGCTTTCTCGTCATGTTTAATACTTGAGCAGCATGCCTGAGGAGGAGCGTTACTCAGCAATAATTCAATGCTTTGTAGCTATCGACTTACCATCGTCTAGCACCAAAGAAATCCGGGGATCTTTTAATCATCTGATTGAAAATAAATGAAAAAATCTTTATTGCAAAAGAAACATTTGATAAAACATTTTCATTCAACAGCAGGATTTTATACAGCAAGAACAGCAAGGGTCAATCCAGATTGGTAAAACATCTCACACAACAGCTTATTCAAACATATCAAATCATAGTACAGCATGGCATTAGTAGAGTTTTTTAGCATAAAAGCATAGCATAGCATAGCATAGCAGCAAAGCATAGCCAAGCATAGCATTGCATAGCATAGCAAACCAAAGCATAACAAAGGACAGCATAGCATAGCATAGGATAGCATAAGAACAGCACAGCAAAGCACAGCATAGCATAGCATAGCATAAGCATAGGCAGACCATTACATAACATAGTACAGCACAGCACAGCATAGCATAGCATAGCATAGCATAGCATGGCATAGCATAGCATGGCATAGCACACAGCAAAGCACAACACAGCACAGCACAGCATAGCATACAAAAGCCTAGCATAGCATAGCAAAGCATAGCAAGCATAGAATGGCATAACACAGAAAAGCATAGCATAGCATAAGCAGAGCATTAAATAACATAGCACAGCACAGCATAGCAAAGCCAAGCAAAGCACAGTATAACACGTTTAAAAAGAAAGGTTGGAATCAGCACGAAAACGTTCCTGGCTTGCCCAGTTTGCCTGAAACTCTCGGAAGTATTCAGGTGACTTTGTGCCGATGGCATTTTCCCAAAAAACATCTTATCATATTCTCCAAAGAAATTTAGCGTATCATATTTGAAATATTCAAATTTAAGCCAGATGATATTTCAAATTTACAGTTGATTTAGCCTCCAGCAAGAAATGAAATGTGAGAGTTGGGACCCCCAGCAGGCATTCAAACCACTAAACAGTTGCTGATTGGTTAAGTGTTTTGGCCAAAATTACCCAGAAGACAGTTAGGAGAATCAAAGGAGAATTTAGTTAACGATAAGATAACTTGCAGCTGGTAGTCAGTGGAAAAACAGACTGGCTCCGCCTGCGGTATTCTCACAGTTGAATTAAAGACGCCGCTTCAAAGCATCTTCCCTTCCAGCCAAAAAGAACGCAAGAATCCAATTTGACACCAAGCTTATAGACATATAGATTATACTCTATGAATACGACGAATTTTTGCCAAATAACAGGTAGAAAAGAACCATATTTCCTCAAAAGAGAGCTACAGCTAATGTTTTTCAAGCAATCCCGGCCTAATTTCGAATTGGCCAATTTTCGATGCCATTCTTGAAGATCAAATCATCAAGACATCAACCATCATGCTTCAATTAGCAAACAACACACCCAAGCATCTAGCTCTACCACAGGCTATTTCGGTACACAGACAGCAACCTCGTCCGCTGGCCCCAAACAAATTTCACAGAATTCTCAACCGTCAACCGCGCGGGATATGGACAGTGATGTTTTACGCAGCGTCTTGGGGATGAGGGATAAAGGGAGTAGGCTGTGCAGGTCGTGCGTTATTATGGATGTGTTTTATGTTGTTATATGAAGCCAATACACTTTTTTTTCAATAAGCAACTGGACTTTGGTCCAGCCCTCAAGAGTTGCTTAACATATCCAGTATTCCAGCCCTCACAGAATCACTGGTACCCCCTAAAACCTCTTATTTTGGCTCTTTTCTGGCTTTTCAATGTAATTGACAAGTTTGCAAGGATGTACTGTATAAAGAAAGCTATTTCACCAAAAATTTTAACAAAATCTCAGCCCTAGTTGCTTATTGACTTAAGTGTACTAGAAATGCCATTTGTTACGACTTTGGAACTATAAGACCTATAAATGTCCTCAAGCCGAATTAACGGAAACCATGCCAAAGCATCAAGCATCATTATGAAGAAACTGATAGGCATTAGCGCATTAGTGAGGTACATCCCCAAAAGATAATGCGGTTTTTACTGCCAGAAGGAGATTCAGAACATGATACCGCTAAAGGAACCTTATATTCTCATACTTATATGGTGGAGATCTTGCATAATGGATTCTAGCAAAGTCACCTTTTGGTTTAGAAAAGTATCAGTTGAGCTGAGCAAAGTCATCAATTTTTGCGCATCTCTAGTATATAGCTCTTTAGCTCTATCTTTCACTTGAAGTTTTCCTGTTCCCTCAAGGTAGCCAAAGTTTCATTCGGGGTTCCACGCGAAGCGTTTCGCCGCTGAAAGCTTTGAAACGAGGCTAGGCTCACAGTTGTTCCAAGACATTGCTGAGACCTGTTAATGACCCTCAGCTTGAGTCCAACGACGCATTAATCCAAGAAATTTTGCCGAGCCTACGTCGCTGCATTACACTCTTTTCTTTTATAAGAATACTATAAATTTTGCGTTTTGAGACTGAATATCTTCTTAAAGTATTCTTATTTTTTCAAACCTGATATGGTTTCAGGGGAACGTAGTTAAAAGAAAAATCATCTTATTACAAGGAAATGGTCGAGACACTGAAAAATTTAATTATGATAATAACAAGAGTGTTCTTAACAATCATGAAGTTTCGATCTGCTGAAAAATTAGACACAAATATGGGAGCTGAGGCTGAGCAATATTCTTACAATATTCTTAAAAATAGGATGATTCTCAGCCTGAATATTCTTATAAACAATATTCTTATAAAAAAAGAGTGTAACATATCTCCTCTCACATTGTGACGTTATCAAATGAAAAAGAATTCGAAAACTAACCTCGGCATATTTGAAAAAGGAAAACAGAATCTCGTAGATGAAAATGAATGGACACAGAGCGAAGTTGGCAATTCCAAATAGAAGAATTCTTTTTGAAAGCCTGCAAGAAAATTAAATATGTTCAAAATTTCTTTGAAATAAATACCGCCCTTTTACATCACTATTTACTACATCTCTAGGTATTTCATTTTCTAAATGATTGATGTGATGATTTTGATTTCAACGAGTGATTACAGATGATCAGACCAAATGCGAAGACCAAACCACCCTAGGCAATGTGTGCGAAGTATTGTGGAGGACGTGCAGTAATTTTGAGGGATTTTTGCAGTAATGTGGAGGCTGTTCAGTAATGTGGAGGGATAGCCTCAGTAATGTGGAGGGATATTTGCAGTAATGTGGAGGCTGTTCAGTAATGTGGAGGGATATCCTCAGTAATGTGGAGGTATATTAGAGGTAATGTGTATGTTCAGTAGTGTGGAGGGCTATCTTTCAGTAATATAGAGGCTGCACAGTAAGGTGTAAACAGAAGTCTTTAGGGACAAGTGAAATCGCTTAAAGCATTAGCTTTACAGGACCAGGCCATAAACTATTTAGATAAATGGAGTCTATATAACTAGATATAGTGTTTTCGTAAGCCCAAGAAACATGGATTCTTTTGAGTTATAGTGGTACTTAAGCTCTCAATCAGTTGGCTAGCAAATCATAGCATTTTCAAACCAAACTCATAAGCATAATTCGACACATTGAAACTCAATATAGTGGTTCGTAAATCACGTCAAGTTCAAAATCCAAGCATTCGAATACTTAGAATTAATCTTTGCCAACGTTCTGCTCAATAGTTTGATGATTTTTGATTTCTTAGAAAAAAGTTGAAGGCTATTTCAACAGTCCCCAAAAGGCTTCTAAATTAGGAAGTATGTTGTTGCCGAGCCTATTTTTACAGGGTATACATAAGTGAAGCTCTTTGTAGGCAAGTCAGGCTGTCAGATCGCAAAAAAATTGCTAGAGACGCCAGTACTTGAAAAGCTTTTAGGTCATAAACATATTTATTTAGCATATGGCGTCTACGAGCGAAGAAAGTATGAAAACGGGTCAAAAGATGCCTTACCTTGCTGCTAATTCTCTTCTAAAAAGAAAAAAGAAAAATATTTAATATCTACCTGGTTGGAAAAGCCTGAGTGTAGCCTGGAGGAGAACTCGAGACTGCAAGCAGGATACAATACTTGCCAAAATGCTTCGAACGCAGGATTCTTTTACTCTACACAACATCTCCCTCCCTATTTTTTTCGGGGGGAGAGGGGATTCAGTCAGTGAGTGATGGCTAGAATTTAATTCAATATTGACAAGAGAATTTGGGCCAGTAAAGCTCGGTTTTCGTAGTTTGGCGCATCTAACCATCAGTTTTATTGTGCATCAGTTTCAACTGCGGCTCATAACGCGTTTGCCTAACATTTTTAGTGGGTTTTAAGATAATAACTTTTTTTAGGATTATGGTATAAGCTTTTGATAGCTCTGCAGAGTAATATGGCCTAATGTTCTTTCTTATTATCCTTTGCATAGGACCTTTATTACCGCCAAGTTTACTCTTTTGATGTTTCGATAAATACTACAAAAACAGTTGTCTTCGTGTAAATATATTCGAACTAAGTCTTATACAAAACTCCAAAATCGTGAGCAATATAGCGGAAACATTTTTGGGTATACTTAAAAGCTTCAGGGTCACAGTATAGAGTATAAACGTCAGAAACAGACCGAAACTATAAATAAGCAACAAAGCAGTTATTCTAACCTGTTGGTTATATCTTTGTATTCATCTCTGAGCTTCCAGTTAGTTAGAAAAGGTGCACCAGAACCAGAAAATAATATCAAACGTAAGTTGTATTTTACACCATGCGTTAAAAAAGTCCTAAAATAAAAAACGAAATGTAAAATCAAAATCAAAAAAGCAAACAGAGTTTAACCTTTACTGTTAATGTTTGATGTTTAACGCTTAACGTTTAGATATTGCAGAAGTAGCACATGCCCCATGCCTAACTTTCTGGAACTGTGCGCCGACTAGTTGCCGTCAAAATGAACTTATTGCCAACTAATTGCCTGAGCACTTTATATGTCGACAGGTCAGTTACGAAGTCAGTTACGATAAATAAGTTTCAAAAATCGCCAATTAGCAGTAAGCAACTAGTTCAGACAGTGCTGAACATCGACATAACCCTGGCTTAAGCTGTAAGAAATCCAAAATCTAAACGTCAATATTGGTCAATACCTTATTTTCAGAGATATATTGCAAATATAAAATCAAAACTTCAAAATATAGATTGAAAAACTTTTTAACAGTTTCATAATCTAGGTGACATTTCCAGTGGCTTTCTACGGAGAAAATTGCCATTTTGCGTTTGCTTCAAAATTGAAAGATACCTATCCTTCCAATCTTGGTTAGAGGCAAAATTATAATGTAGAGTAACTGAAAATATTGATACAGAGAAAAGGCCACGAACTGCAGACTGTCCCGTCGGATCTTTCGATTCTTGCAGCGAATAAAGTAAAATAAAAGTGAGGCAGTAACGCTGCAAAACGACGAGAAGACGAAGCAAAAAAAAGACGAATTTTTTGATACAAGAATTTCGCCCCGGTGAGGAAGCCTGATGAAGCCCTGAATGCCGGGGCGAAATATTAGTATCAAAAAATTCGTCTTTTTTTGCTTCGTCTTCTCGTCGCTTTGCAGCGTTACTGCCTCACTTTTATTTAACTGAAAATAGTCTGAACTGATGTCACACAATGTAGTTCCAAGAACGACCTGAAAATCTCAGAACGAAACATAGTTTCACCAAGAAGGATTTCGTATCTTTACAGCTGCATTAGTTAAGATTTGTCTACACAAAGACCACTTACCTATGTCCAAGAAAAGGAAATTTGTATATACAAGGAATAATGGATTTATTCTGCATCGCTATCAAATAGTTTTTATGTCTCAAGATTCTGTGATAAATATCTGAAAGAGAAAGTAAGGATGTTTAAAGTACCAAAAATTTAAAATAGGTAAGTAGAAGTAGGTAAGGGCCAAAGTTAACGCTCTCTGCTACCATAAGGAAGGATCGACGCCTGGGCCGACGCCACTACTCTCTCGAAGACCACTTACCCTTGTTTTTACTCGAAACTTCCTGAAAAGTCTTATTTCAAACAGCATAATCAAACCTTCCAAATATCAAATAGCTAGGTGAGTGGAGGGCTTAGTACCTAGTGCCCCCCCCCCTAGTGCTTACAATTCCTGCCTGAATTATTTAAAACACCTCTCAATCTTCCGCAAAAAAATATTGACTCATTTTTCGCAGATCTCACGCTTCTCCTGATCTTTAAATGGACATTATTGTGGCATTTTATTGATCGCAAAACAATTATCTATCACAGATGCATTATTTTGCCTACTCTGTTTTTGGAGGAAATTTCAATTATCCGGTTTTGTTCCGGATCATCCGTTTGCATTGCTAAGTTCCGGAACAGATAATCGAGGAAACACTGTACTAAGTTTGATGGTACCGGTCATTGCAGATGAATAATTAGCAATAACTTGCATTATGATGACTAAAAAGAAATTGTATTTACCTAATTCGGTCAATTCAGATTTATGTACACACATATGATGAACTACTTGGGCTTCTATTACTTTTCTTTGTACATCATGCCATTGCATATTTTGTAAGTCACTCTGCAAAAGAAAACACCTAAAGTTAAATTCAACAATTTATATTACAATATCGTTTGAAGCCCTGGACAAACCATGGAACATTATTTGTCAAACATGTGAAATTTGCTCATCAAGCAATGTTGAAGGTTTTCCGTCCAGGGGATTGTAAAAGCGGAAAATTGCAACTTTAGGGACAAAGGTATTTTTAGGGACCAAAATTACGAGTAAAAAACGTATTGTGGGACACATCTACCATTTTTCCATAAGGACATGACCATCCCCTGCTGGTTGCATTACAAAACACTTTTTGCAAGCATTATAAGAAGAATTCATGGCGAGAGAATAACGAACATAAGCTATAAATGTAAGCGTAAATTTAAATTTCTCGTCAAATCCGAAAGCTTTGCTGCAATTCATTTCTTTCCTAGTTTCCTTTGTGTAAGCCACTTTACTCAGGAAAAAGTAATTTCAAGTTGTATTTCCAAATATCTGCTGGATGTGACTGAACTAACAATTAGCACGGACAGACAACTTTACAATCAGACTGATCTTCAAGCGTTTAAGGTTAAATAACAGTACTCACATCAACTATATGCAACACTGTCCGATAAAAATTGCGAATTTGAAAAGCTTCGCATAGTAGAACAACAACTTCCATCAATTTTAGAATCCAGAAAAGCAAACCAACGAGAAGGCAGACAATCATGCCGGTTGGCATTCTGAAAACAAAAGATACATGATCGTTAGTTAGTTAGTTAGTTAGTTAGTTAATTAGTTAGTTAGTTAGTTAGTTAGTTAGTTAGTTAGTTAGTTAGTTAGTTAGCTATTACGTTAGTTAGTAAGTTTGTTTGTCCGTCCTTCATTCGATCGTTCGTTTATCGTTGGTTGAAGTTAGTTAGTTAGCTAGTTAGTTCAAAGTTAGTTGTTTAGTTAGTTAGTTGGTTAGTTAGTTTGCTAGTTAGTTAGTTAGTCGATTGTTTAGTTGGTTAAAATTAGTTAGTTAGTTAGCTTTTTTGTTTGTTTGTTTGTTTGTTTGTTTGTTTGTTCGCTCCTTCATTCGTTCGTTTGTAAGTTAGTTAGTTAGTACATTAGTAAGATAGTTAGTTAGATAGTTAGCACGTTATTAAGTCAGTTATATAGTTGGTTAAAGTTAGTTAGTTAGCTAGTAAGTTCAAAGTTTGTTGTTTAGTTAGTAACTTAGTTAGTTTGCTAGTTAGTTAGTTAGTCGATCGTTTAGTTGGTTAAAGTTAGTTAGTTAGTTAGTTAGTTAGCTTTTTTGTTTGTTTGTTTGTTTGTTCGCTCCTCCATTCGTTCGTTCCTTTGTTAGTTAGTTAGTAAGTTAGTTATTAAGTAAGTAAATTAGTTAGCTAGTTAGTTAGTTATTTTTTCAGTTATTTGATCGGTTAAAGTTAAATAGTCAGCTAGTTAGTTATAAATTAGTTAGTTGGTTAGTTAGTTAGTTTGTTTGGTTGTTTGTTTGTTCGCTCCTTCATTCGTTCGTTCCTTTGTTAGTTAGTTAGCAAGTTAGTTATTAAGTAAGTAAATTAGTTAGTTAGTTAGTTAGTTATGATTTCAGTTATCTAGTTGGTTAAAGTTAAATAGTCAGCTAGTTAGTTATAAATTAGTTAGTTGGTTAGTTAGTTCCTTCGTTCGTTCGTTCGTTCTTTCATTCGTTGATTCGTTCGTTCTTTCGTTCGCTTGTTAGTTGGTTAATTAGTCAGTTAGATAGCTAGTTAGTTAGCAATATTTGGTAACATTATGCGGGGTGATGCCTACAGAATGGATGATACCTGCAACATGAAGTTTCAAACCTTTTCAGTCTTTCAAATCTAACAGAATCTTCCCATTTCGGTTCCTTGTCTTCAAAAAGTCTCTTGTAGTCCACACAAATTATAAGAAAGGTCGAGAACAGTACAATGAAGATGTATTGTCTGCAAGCAAGAGTGGGTATTAATTAGATGCTAAAAAGTAATAATTGTTGTTAAAATGGCTGAGGATCGATCATGTTGATGAATTTTACACGCAATTTTTTATAAGCAACTTCGCTCAGCCCTAGTTCAAAAATTTGCTGATTTTTGGACCTTTTATGGCCACCTTTAAGTAGTAAAAGTTGCTTAGTAGTTGCTTAATTTTAACTGTATCTTTTTGCCCTAAGAATAGTATAGAGGCTAGAAAAACAGCAAAATTTAACATTGCACGACTGGAGTCATTTCTCCCTGCTGATATTGTTACCATTAGAGACTTTGTATTACAAGTTAAATTGAAACCCCTAACTGAAATGCCTCACTTAACGAGAAACACTCTGTTGATATGCGAGTTTTGACGACAAATGAATGGAAATGGCTTCTATGTTGATCAATTCGCGATTGCTTGCAGTGATATAAATTATCAAAAATTAAAAAAGTTGCTTAGGTTTTTTTCCTCTGGTACTATAAGTTGCCTAAACTTTTAGGTCGTCTACTTCTTGGTTGCTTATAAGCGGTTGCTTATAAAAAAAATTGCGTGTATAGCGTTGTCTTTCTACATTCCTACAGAAAGTCTATACAGCTGTCCATACTTCAAATTCCATTCTCTGTTGTCCGTTTCCTGCAATTGCATACTGAGATCTTATAAAATGTTTAGCGTTTTCCCTCGCTTGTCACTTGATTGACTGTTTGTCTCAGTGGCAACAACAGCAGTTATCTAGAGTTAAACATCTTTCGCCTTTGTGCTTAATACAATATCCACCATAAATTTCAACACTAAAGATCTTCACGAGATGAGCGGCACTGTCTACTTCTTTAAATCAAATGATGAGAACATCTATTTTAGGCAGCTTTTTGGCATTATAGTTTTAGAAGTCTTCTCGCTTTTTACAGAGATTTTTACTCTACATTGCAAAAAAACAGAAAAATTTGAGAAAAGGTATGAGAAGCATTAGTCAACATGTTTTTGCAGCATTCTTGGACCTCAAAAATACTTTAGAAAAAGATATGAAGTTCAGACGCTCACATTAGCTTGAAGACTTCACTAAACATCATACAGGCAAACCCATTTTGTTGATGATACTGATATATCTGTGTGAAGAATTTGTCTAAGTTTTCTATATGATTCCATCTACCTGGAAAATAAAAGAAACAAAAAATGGTGTAGAGTTCAAAGACAAATATAAGAGGTTGAAAATCTGTTCCTTCATTCTAGGTAGCTTATCTGATGTTATGAAATACCTAAAAATTTATTTGAATGAAAAAACCCATTTCTTTATCATAAGAAATATTTCTAATATTAAATTTCTTTGTAATGAATCGCAAACACTAGGATAGATATTTCAACAAGCTGGCCATTCATTGCAAATATATATATATACCAATAAGTATGGTCCTGAAGAAGGATCAACATAGGTCAACAACACCAACAAGTTAAACTGGAGGAGAGCCTTGGGCTGTATGACTTGGCAAGTTACTCAGCCATTTCATTGAGCTCTACAGCTCAGTGGAAATGTCATTTGCTCTCTTGTCATGCAGTCCAGGTTCAAATCCCATCTTTTGCGGTATGCTGCTTGTGGAAAAATCTATCCTAGTGTTTGCCATTCATAAAAAATATATCTATTTAAATATGAATGTATATGGAGTTAAAGAAGGCTCAACAAAGCTGAAACACAAAAAAATCAAACAGGATGAAAGCCTAGGGCTGTATGATTTCATGAGCTTCTCTACAATTTCATTGAGCGTTAACTCAGTGGAAACATCCATGGCTCTGTGGTCAAGCAATCCAGGCTCAAATCTATCTATAGTTGTCTGCAAATAGTACAAACAAGTTTACTGATAATATATATACCTCTTTCATCATTTCCTCTTGTAGAAACTATTGTTGGTGGAAGGTCTTCCTCTAAAAGATTTTCATCTGAAGACTGCACACGATGATAATTTACTGAGTTGAAGTTTGCCATTATATGAGTTGCTAATCTGTGCTATGTATTTTTACAGAGCAAAACAAGTGATATATCTTTATCCAGTAAAAATACCTCCAGGTAAGGAATACTTTGATTTTGCATTATTGTTTGATGATCATTCTCTTTCTAAATCTTATCCCTTGAATAAAAGGTAAAAGGTTATTTTTAGGAAAAAGTATAAGCACTGCATTAAATGTCTAAAGTTGCTGGTTTGGATCAAAGAACCAGGCAAAATGCTATGCTAAGTTTTATAGGATCACTAAGCCTTTTCTTAGCCGGTGTTTTTCTTTTTGTTTAGGCTGGTTTTGGTATAGGCTTACCAGCTTGCAAGGGTAACCGGACAAGTCAGCCCACTACAAAATGGTTCCACCATGCTATAGACAAATTGGCCCATCATGTGTTAGACAAGTCGGCCTGTCAGCGTACGCCAAAATGACCCACTAAAATATAATAAATTGTACATGTAATTGTACATGTGCCCCATTAAAATAGGGATATAGGGGTGGCAGCCCCCAATATTCACACTCATAACAAAATAAATAGTAAATAACGTTGTGGTCCAACATTGGGTGGGCCAACTTGTCGCATGGGTGGGCCAACTTGGCAGTGACATTGCGGTGGGCCAACTTGTCACATGGGTGGGCCAACTTGGCAGTGGGCCAAATTGTCTTGAAAGCCTTGCAAGAAAGGTCTAAAGTTGCTGGTTTGGATCAAAATACCAGGTAGAATGCTATATAATTTTGACAGGAACACTACACCTTTTCTCAGCCCCTGTTTTTATTTTTGTTTAGGTTTCTGTATAGCATTACCAGCCTGTGGCATAGCCTGTGGCACTGTCTGCAACAGGCTGCCAAATACAAACTTTCCATATGAGAAACTATGGCTGTGGCACTTGTGGCCCGCTTGCTTCCTTAATCTAATAAACTTTTTCAAGAATGACATGCAAAACATTAGCTTCCACAGGCTAAATAGGCTTTTTCACATTCTTAACAATTCCTACCATGCCCAATTACCTACATATTGAAAATGTTTGTTCTCCCTAATAAAATACATAGACTATAAAGTAGGGTACCTACTGGTAGTTTATATTATGTTTTATTCTGTTTAATTCTTTTGAAATATCAGATGCACAAATATCATTAAAAAATCTACGATACTAAAATTGAGCACATTTGCAGTAAGAATTTGGGACAGGGACGACTGACCCATTGACCAATCACAAACTCTGACAGCTAGGGATATAAACCCGATCGGGAGGAAAGTAGCTCGATCGGGATGAAAGAAGCCCGATCGGGATGAAAACAGAAAAATGCTTTTGCAAATTTTCCTCCTGATCGGGATGAAAATGCCAGGAATGTCTATTTACGTATTCCGGGGGATATTTTAGATGTCATTTTCGAAATCTCGCCCAGAAAACCCTGTTATGTGTAAAAAATTTTGGGGTTCCCGTGTGGATTTTCAGAAATTGCGACTTTGTTAAAAATGACGTCATTTCCATTGTTCTACAGGCAGTTTATTGGAAATTTTGCGCGAAATTGTGTGGAGCACGAAAAATGATGATAATTTTCACAAAAATTAGTTTATTTAGAGAAAGTTCCAAAACATTAGGCCAGGTCAACTGAAAACACGCAAGAAGGGTGCAGAACAATGGAAATGACTTTCTTTGCTAGCAAGCTAGGCTAGGCCCAAACAAAACCATCATCCATCCAGGACTGTTCACTGCCAGTCCTGGTCCTTTGTGATTTGAGCACCAATTTCTTTTAAAAGGGCATGAACTACACAACTATAAAGAACCAAAACAATAAAACGATCTACCTTTGCTGGAATATTGCAGAAAATGTTGAAAATTCGCATATATCAGCGATTTTACATAACAGAAGTCGCAATGTTTTGAAATGAAAACAAATATCCAAAGCTATGCGTAAAACGGAAGCCTGGGCATGAATCTTTACGTATGATGACACAAGGTGATAATGAATAGCATGTGATGAAACCAGCAAAATATGCCGAATTCACGGAACCACAGGAATCGAGTGAATGGATATGGAATATACATCAAGTGAACAAAGTTTGGTTTTCCGGGCTTTTCGGGACGAGAAAATTTTCATTACTATATATAATAATAGAAATCTTTATCAATAGAAATCTTTTTGCCTGGAGGACTTATTGATGAAAAAGAAAAAATACATAACCTATATAAAAAACACGTTTTTGTGTTCGAAGAACTTCGAACACATTGGTGTGGGGTGGATGTCACTCACTCACTCACTCACCAACTAACCAACGCTTGAACAATGGAAAACGTGTAACAATAGGGCCATTGTCAAGAATGCCATTAGGGCCATTGTCTCGGCCATTTATGCGCAATTTGCGGTTAGTTGTTCACAATTCGGCCTGCAAGCACTTTTGTCAATCTGGGGTACAACTGACTCATCCTTGTTTACTAAATGGAACTGGAAAATTGCCACCTTGCTTTGGTAAATGACATTTCAGGCCTTTCAGGCATTCTCAACATTTAACAAAGAGTTTTGCCAATTTCAAAACAGTTTTCAAAACAAATCATCAATAATATTATCCTCACGATGAAAATCGTCATAATAATAATAATAATGATAATCATCATCATCATCATCATCATCATCATGATTACTATCACCACCATTGACGGTGTGCAACATCTAAAGGAACGCTACCACCACCACAACCAGCCCTACAACCATCACCTCGACCACCCCTATCACCACCACCGGAACCACCCCTACAACCATCACCTCGACCACCCTTATCACCACCACCACAACTACCCCTACAACCATCACCACGATCACCCCTATCACAACCACCACAACCACCCCTTCAGCACCACAACCACCTCTATCACCACCACCATACCCACCATACAACCACAATCACCCCTACCAACCAGCATCATGATCATCGTGTTCATGAACATCATCATCATAACCACCACCATTATCATCATAATCATTATCGTCATCGTTGTGCATACCGATGAACATCTTTCATCATTTGACCGAAATAGCTATATTCAACCAGAGTCGTTCTTCGAACATGCCCATAGGGCCCCTATGTTTTTTATAAGAAAGTGGTTTATAAGAAAGTAGTGCTCAAAACACCCTAAAAGTTTAAGAAAGTTCAATATGTACTGGATTCTTGAAACTTAAGAAAGTTCTGTTTCATACTTTCACTCCTAATGTTCTGCATGTTACTTTCGCTCTTCTGTTCAGTCGCTCTTCTTGCTATTACATAAACGAGTCTAATGATTATTTTCTTTGAGAAACGTGGTATTTGTGCAATGTATACAGTGTCTTAAACTGTGCATTCTTAGAAATACTGCGTTCCAAAATTTTTGCTAAGAAAGTCACAAGGAAGTTTTGGTACTGAAAACATGAAATACCTAAGAATGTTTCAATACTGGCCCAAAAAAAACTTTCTTATAAAAAAATGTGTAGTGGAATTGAAAATAAGATTACATGAAAATAATCATGTTGCATTATTATCATCACCATCATTATCATCATCATAATCATAATCATCACCGTCTTCATTACCATCATCATCATGTTCATCACCAGCCCCACCACCACCATCATCATCATCATCATCATCATCATCATCTTTTTCATCGTGAGGAGCACCATCATCATCATCACCATCATCATCATCACCATCATCATCATCACCATCATCATCATCATAAAACAATAAGAATAAAAACAAGAAAGCAAAAGCCAAGGCCAAGAGCTCTTACAGAATAAGCGTGAATTTTCTATAGATCGGATGAGTTTCTTCCATGAAGCTGAAGTGACATTTAGATTGAATGTTTACTGCAAGGTCATCAGCCTGATAATCTTTGATACAATTGCATTTCTCCATAACAAAGACAACGAAGATGTCGCATTGTTTTCACCTCACATACAGTGGGAAATCCACAGAGTCTAACAATGGGGAGTCATTGATTTAAAAGGGTGACAGGCTGACCCCCCACCAAGGCAAGAAGGATGGAGATTACAGTTGAGGACTTGCTTAGCATGATAGGGGTCTGTCTTAACAGTGAAAAGTTCTCTCATAATTCCGCATCAAGGCTGCACGTTTTCCCACGGCCTTATAAATAATTTCTTTACACAGTTTTGCCTTCCTTCAAGCATACTTCAAGCTTCCAGAGCATTCGAAGAGGTTGCCGAAAAGAAAACCATCAGAGGTGAGCGTTTTGCGGTGTTTTTATTGTTTTAAATTCTCGTTTTTGGCCGAAACAACCGACGTTTGGCGACAGGATAATCTCGGTTGGGTTCTATTTCTGTTTATGCCATACAATATTACGGTAGGAAATCGCAATAAGATTTAAACAGCTCTTAAACTTGTGGTTTTGCGCGTGTGTTTTTTCCGATGTGAAGCAGATGACAAATCATGGACGAGTCTTTAGTTATTAGGTATTAGTTTGAAAATACTTTGTCATATCGGCGAGTAATTACTTCAAAATTCAACATATATTCCGAAATTCGTTTTGTTGTAAGACAAGATGCAGGGCTTTATGCTGGTCAGCAGACTTTTTGCGCCCTTCGAGGTATCCAGGTAATATTTTGAAATTGTTGTTAAATTTTCTGTTAACCAAAACAATGTCATTCAACTCAACAATTTTGGACGCTTTGATCTATTTGTACTTTAACGAAAAAACTGGCTCTTTTTCTTAAATTTGATCGTACTTAGGGAACTTAGGACGTCGGTAAACGGTACGGTAAGTTTCTGCAGAATTTCAACATGAAAATCGCATTTTTGCAAAGTTGTTTTGCTTTTGCCAAACCAACTTTTTATGTTTTATGTCAATTCACAGCCTGACTGTGTAAACTGATAATTAGTTTATTTATTTGATTTGATTTGTGTACCAACCAGGAGTACAAACACTATTTCCTGTCATATCATGATCTCAGAAGCAAAGAGGCTGGGGCTAAAATGAGATAGGAGGGTGGACGGGGGAGAGGGGTAAGTCACTTGTCCCTTTATAGGGAACTAGATGTTTGGGGATTTTCTTCGAAAACAGCAGGGCTTTCTAACAATCTTGACAATTTGAGGATAGTTTTGGGAAGGATTTGCCCCTGGGCTGGTTCGGATTGGGGCTATGTATTCGTAGTCAAAAGTCCGTGCTTTTGTTCAAAAGTGAAGGCAGTTTCTATTCTTGACATTTTTACTTGAAATATAAATGTCTCATTATGATTAATTGGCTCTTTCGAAACTTGAATGCTTTTCAACTTGCAAATTTAGTGTTTTTGGGAAACTTGAGAACTTTACATCAAGTTCACACTCGTGATCGTTTTCATGCTACTATTTCATGAAATTTGAAGGCAAAGAACATATTTTCAAATGTCCAGTGCAACAACAACAAAATCATCAAGACAAAACAACAACAACAACAATGTACAAAGTAGAACAACAGCAACAACAATAATGTAGCAATGAAAACAACAACAACAACACTTATAACAATGGGAAAAATCAGTTTTAACTTTATGATATCTTTGTCACTACTGTAACAAGATACCCAGCCCTTCAAAGGTATCAATAAAACGTTTTCATATTGCCAATTAAACACTTGCAATCTGCCTGAAATTCCAATTAAATGGGATTGATACAGATTGCAGAAATTGGAGGTGAAGATAGACATGGATGGTGTATTAAGTGCCAGTCACTTGGATCTCAGTGGCTAAGAAAACCTCTCAGCGTAAACTAGTTTCTTTTGTGACGTTTTTGGGCTATCAAATTTGGTGACTGCTAAAACATGCTTTACCAAGTACAGCAGTTCTTCCATTGATGTCATCCTAACAAATCGGCCGAGATCTTTCCAAAAAACCTCTGTGTTTGAAACGGGCTTAAGCGACTACCACAGCCTTGTCATAACGGTTATGAAGTCCCATCTTCCTAGACTTAAGCCTAAGGTAATCAAGTATCGCAGCTACAAAAAGTTTGATGCCGAAAATTTTTTATCAGATATAAAGCTGGCGAATTTTAGTGCTCCTGACGATCCTGATCAAGCTTATAATGATCTTGTCTGTACTTTTCGAAAATTGGTTGACAAACATGCCCCTCTAAAAACAAAACTGTTAAGAGGAAATAGTGCTCCTTTCATGACTAGGGAATTAAAAAAGGGAATTTATACCAGAACGAGGCTACAAAAGAGATTTAAGAAAAGTCCTACAAAAGAAAATGAACTAAATTTCAAACGACAAAGAAATAAATGTGTCTCTCTGAGAAAAAAAGCAATTAAACAGCATTTCAAACAAGCAACTGAAAATGGACTTGTTTCGAATCGAGCATTCTGGGACCTTGTCAAACCTTTTCTCTCCAACAAAGGAGGCTTAGCTGGTAATGATATATCATTAGTCAAGAATAATGAAATCGTAACCGACGATCAACAGCTAACCGAAATATTTAACGATCATTACATCAATATAGTAGAAAAGTCTAGCGGTGAACAACCTTGCAACATTGCAGATACGGTTGAAACTGATGATGATCGGCAAATCATTAGTCTGATACTTCAAAAATACAAAAGCCACCCAAGTATTTTAGCTATTATTCAAAATCCTGAAAACAACTTCATTTCATTTTCCTTTCATGAGGTACAAGTCTGTCAAGTTAGGGAACAGCTAAGGTCTTTAGACGGTAGGAAATCAACGGAGAAGATCAAATACCACCAAAACTTGTGCTTTTGGCTGCAGACGACCTTGCAGCCCCTTTAACAGATGCCATTAACAGCAGCATACGCAACTATAGGTTCCCAGAAAATGGAAAACGAGCTGCGGTATGTCCGTTGGATAAAGGGGAGGCAAATCGTACAGTTGAGCGAAACTTTCGTCCAGTTAGCATTCTAAATATATTCTCTAAAGTCTATGAAAAGATTCTGAAAAACCAACTTATCCCTTTCTTGGATGAAACCCTTTCACTTTTCATTGCTGCCTATAGAAGAGCATATGGCACACAGCATGTTTTGATAAGAATGATAGAAGAATGGAGGGTCAAACTTGATAATGATAATATTGTAGGAGCTATCCTCATGGATCTATCAAAAGCTTTCGATTGCATTCCACACGATTTACTTATAGCCAAATTACATGCCTATGGTTTTGATGAAAATGCTCTGGTCCTTATTTACTCTTACTTAAAACGGCGGAAACAGTCTGTTAGAATCAATAATACATATAGCTCTTTCCAAACAATTCTGTCAGGGGTGCCTCAAGGCTCGGTTTTGGGTCCTATCCTCTTCAATATTTATATAAACGATCTATTTTTGTTCATTAACCGAGCAACATTACACAATTATGCTGACGATAACACTCTAGCTTATTTTTCTAAGACTCTATCAAATTTGATTGAGGTACTAGAAGAAGAAGCTGGGGTAGCTTTGAATTGGCTGAACCAAAATCAAATGATAGCCAATCCAGAAAAATTTCACGCACTCCTCATTAGCAAGGATCAAAGAAATACTAGTGGAGAGATTTTTAATATCCAAGGCAAAGAGATCAAATCAGAAGAAACTGTCAAATTGCTAGGTATACAGCTAGATTATAAGCTAAATTTTGAACAGCATATCTCTGAACTTTGTAGAAAAGCTGCATCACAACTCAATGTCTTGAAAAGACTCAAAAAATTTATTGGTTTTAATGAAAGGAAAATCCTTATCCAAAGTTTCGTTTATTCAAATTTTGATTATTGACCTCTTGTTTGGTATTTCTCGTCATCTAAAGCTTTGCAAAAAATTGAAAAGATTCAAGAACGTGCCCTGAGATTTCTATACACTGACAACCAAACCTCTTACAGTGAATTACTGATGAAGTCAGAACGGTGTACTATGCATGTTTCTCGTCTAAGGGTTCTTTGTATCGAGGTTTTTAAGACATTGAAAAATATAAACCCATCTTTCATGCATGATATTTTTAAAATAAAATCATCTATCTACTCATCGCGAAACCCCAATGACTTACAGCATTACAGACCAAATCAGGTCACCTTTGGCTCTAATAGCCTTCGATCTTTGGGTCCGCAAATATGGAATGGCCTGCCGAATGAAATAAAATCCGCCGAAAATTTGAACAGTTTTAAACACATGATTAAAAAGTGGGATGGCCCAAACTGTAATTGCAACGCTTGTCAGTATGGATTAACATAATTACATATATTTTATTTATAAATTATCGATTTAGATTAGTTTCCTATGTATATTTTGTATGTAGAAAGCTAGAAATTAGAGAATCGATATAAAATAAGTTGACAAACAAACAAACAAAAGCGTCTACTGTAACGGATCTCGTAACGGACACTACCTTGGTTGCAGCTAGCACGTCACTGACCCGACTAACCTTACTATTGATTCACGAGGTGTGCTGGATAAGACCACGAAGCCTCAACAGCTAAGGAAAACGCTTTCACCCTGGAATATTGCACGAGTCTTACCCACTGAGTAATGTCAACTGTCTCTCTTTGAGAAAAATCTCTTTCTTTGCAATGGATGGTTAATCCTGTCACTAGATGATAAGTAATTCGCTGTTGAACTGAATTGCTGGACACTCACTCTCAGATTTTTGAACCGAAAATGGGCTCAAAATGCTTCAGACAGTTTGCGACAGTTTACGCATACTTTTTTTCGGCGAGAAACCGGAGAAGGCTCACTACACTACAGAAGCTCCAAAGTAGATTGAGGTCCCCGGGCTGTCTCCAAGTAACAACAACAACAGCATCGATTTGCGATCAACAGATTGAGTTGAATGAGTTGAAAAGGGCAGGGTATAGTCACGGAGTGCCACCCCTGTCGTAAATCTACGGTTGCAACATGCTTCACCCCCCGTGCGCATTAGAAATTGTGGGAATGCAGAGAGACCAGGGATAGCGTTCTTACTGTTGCCTATGTTTATCTTTTTCTTTTTACATGGCAGCTTGTAAAGCAACCTATGTATATATAATTGTAGCGGGATGGGCATCTGAGCTGGGTTAACTCTTGTTGTCTATATCTTGAGATGTGTGGGATAGACTCGAACCCCAATAAGATAAAAAGGATGAAATCAAATCATTTCAAGTCCTTAGTAAGCCGATCCCTAAGAAAATGCTACGAGCGCTATTGGGCGAAGGAAATTAAATCGAAGGTTGGCCCGTCAAATAAAGGAAATAATAAGCTCAGAACCCACGCAACATTTAAAGGACACTTTCAGTGTGAGCCCTATACTAAAATTACTGATAAATCATTATGAAGATGCTTTGCGAAGTTCCGTTGCAGTGATCACAGGCTGCGAATCGAGACTGGCCGGAGAGAAAATTTACTTGTCGAGGACAGAAATTGCCTGATGTGTAATGGAAGCACGATTGAAGACGAGGTGCATTTTCTTACAATCTGCCCAAAGTACAACAGTTTACGAACTGAGCTTCATGAAAAAATTGAAAAGTCTGTAACAAACTTTAGGCTCCTCTCACCAAAACAGAAATTCATTTATATGTTGTCAAGTGAGAACCTGAAATTAATCAGATGGGTAGCTTGTTTTATTAAAGATTCATGTGAAATACGCTGTGGCACAAATAATATTTGAACCTACTGGTCACCTAGTGAAAACTATTTTAAATTGTATACATAACGACGCTCCTGTATTGTGTAGCAAGTTATATTTTGATTTGATTTTTGATTTTTTGTAGCTTTACCATGTATAAATAATTAAAAATGAAAATGAATGAAATGAAAATGCCTTTTCATTGCATCTGCATCAAAATAACTACTTGAAACTTTATTTGTGAATCTGATTTTACCACAGCATTCTAATCTTATTTTCTTGCACACCCATCGAGAAATGTGCTTTCACAATGTGCCTGTGTGATTGCAGTTCTGGAAACCATGCCTCAACAATAGGCCTAATCTCTATATCTTGAAAACGCTTAAAATTCTAAGCCCTTGAACAGATGCAAAGAGAATTATCAAAAACGCTCAGTGTTATCCTGATCAACAAACAGTTTTTGGTTAGGCTAAGAGATTTTCATGAGCACGAATTTCTTTGAGCAAACAGAGTTAATATAGACTACAGCAGTCTGGCACGCCTCATAAACCAAAGCTTTCTGCCTCTATGCAGACTTGCAGATGACTGCGAGTTGCAATCAGAAGCTACTGCTTTCCTGAAATTCCAGGTAACTTGATGGAAATGATGGAGTATCGAGAACACTGGCATTTACTGTCTGAGCTGTCTGTCGGAGAATCGCGAATGTGAGCTTTTCAAAATTAAGAAATACTTTTGCTATTTTGCTATGCTTGACACGAAAACAGCATCACTATCTGTTCTGTTCGTTTCTTCTCTTTTATCTCCATTCTATCTTTTTGCAGTATACATAAGTAAGCTTCCTTCACTCACTCAGTGACTCAACAAATGAAGCAAACTTAGCAATGCTGTTAGATGACACGATAAATGGGGGATAAATGTAGCCTGCGCTCAGACTCACATTGGCATGTTCGATTTTTCGACGTGATGACGAAAGTTTGATAAAAGGGCTTTCGAACCACTGACGCAGGCTGCTATTTCGAATAAACGAGCTTTCGAATATTTGATGGGCAACATAGTTCCTAAGTGCAAGCGAGCTTATATTTTCTTCCCTTTCAAATCTTCAAAACTTCTGACAGATTTTTAGGAAAGTAGAATCGAAAAAGCGAAAATAGTTGCTGGCACTCCGATGCAGCTGAAACTTCATTCCAATTTGGCTCTACATTGAGCAATCAAGACGACTCATCATAAAATGCCTGTTTTTCCTATGAAATGCCGAAATGCATTCTAATGTCTTAAAATCAGAGAACTGCAAGTCTTCATTGCTCAAACGACAATACACAACTCCTACAATCTGGCGATTAGGCTTGTCTAAAGGATAGCTCTTTTAGTCTACCATACCCAGGGTAAGTCTACCACTTCAGTATATAATTTTGATCAACGATTCCCTCGATCTAAGCGCGAGCGCTCGCAGTCTAGAGTAAAAAAATATAATCTCAAGCGTCAGAAATTGACGTAAGGGACTGCTTCTTCGAGAGGTTTAATTTGCAGATTGAGCGTGCGCAGTGATGGAGCGCTTTGGATGACACAACACTACCAAAGACAGTAGACCCCGAACTTAGATTATAGCTATAAAGTTTTTTTTTTTGCTGTGTTGCTCATCAATCTTGAACTTTAGTTGCGCTTTAGTCTTCCAATGACCTAGGGTTTCTGTGCAACATAACCTTACAGTTTGCAGATTCACCTGCTATAGAGTATCTCTCATTAAAATTTAACATAATTCCAGATTATGCTTTCCAGCCACGGCAATTATTGCGATTAGAAATCTGCGTGATACGATTCAGAAAAATCTGGTATATCTGTGGGTTGGGTAAGGTGTGTAAGATAAGGAATGATTAGATGATTAGTAGAATTTTATGATAAACTGGCAATGTCTTACATTCCCAACTAAACTCATTAAGAATGATCACAGATGTCTATAAGTTATGATCATTTTCACAAATTTCAACCCCTTTTCCCTCAGATTGGATGTTAGCTATTTTCTCCGTTCCTTGTGCAATTTGTTCCCAATCCGTTCATTCAAAAACGACAGACGCTGACGAGCACTGAATTTCGGGTTTATTTCTTGTACGTTTTTTCCGAAACTCTGTACTTTTTAGACCATCGCCCAGAATTTCGCTTCAAGAAGCCTCCACAACAACAGCAACATTTTTTCTAACAGCAACAACAACCAAAAGTGGTTTTAGCAACCACGATTCAATTCCTCAGTAACGGCGATACTCATAACAACGATTCATGCAATAATCCCACAGTTAGGGTTCGCCAGCCCTTAAAATAATTTCTTAGAAAAAAGGACGCTTTCTGGTTGAAACTGCACAAATTTTAAGAAAGAAAAATTTGTGTAAACTAAGCCATAACCCTCTCAAAACCAGTAACACCAAAATAAACAAGTCACTTCAAAACATCTTGTCTAAATAAACAACAAATCTTTAAAAAAATTCTTGTTTGGATCACTCTGCGCAACGCTAAAGAAATTTTTTCCGATGCCGATAAAAGCAATGGGTGTGAAATCGTCCGCAAAAATTTCCTGAATAGCAAATTACTCATAACCATTCATAACTGTTTTTATACGGGTGTGAAAAATCTGCTTCGGTGAAAAAGGGTTTTCCGGGAAACATTTTAGAGAAGATGAAATGAATACAGTTTTTGCGATTGGATCAGGCAGGCAGGATCAGATAAATTTATAAAGGGGCGAAAAGGTATTTGAAACCTTCTGTAGGTGGAGCGCTTTCTTTTTAATGAGAGAGGATAGTATATGGAGGCGAAGGAAATCTTCGGAGAGAAGGTGGATAAGTCTGTTTATAAGTTTTTGTTTTCATCAATATTTCTCAACTCTTAGTTCTTATTGTAGTAAGTGTGTCTTAACAAAACCTTTTCGTAGGAAGATGAGATCTTGTATAACAAGCATAGTCAGTGATCTGAAGTTCTTTCTATCTCCCTATACATTTAATTAATGCTAAAAGTTATGTTTAATGTTCTCAAAATCTCGGCAGAATCCAGGGTCATGTTTTTATAAAATGGTTCTTATACATAAAGATAAAAGAGTGTATTCCAAGAAAGTTCGGAACAGAAATGTAAAATTACTCAAAACGTTTGGGGAATCGGGTGTTTCGATTCTTAAAATATAAATACGATATAAAAACGATGTAAATATGATTAAAAACGCGAAAATATGCAGCTCTGCCATTGTTAGATTCTTGATGCAGAAGTTTAGAACAGAACAGAAGTAATACGAGTTACGAGTTAAAACTTTTTAAGTTCATTCATTTGGTTGTACATAGGAGAAAAAGGAGAATTTTGAATTATTACATTTCTAAGCAAACAAATGCATCAAATGACAAGCACAGGAGTTCGTCTCCATGATTTCTAAATTCCTAAGACCCACTCAGTCACTGAAACCACACATGAGCTTAAAGGAGAGCCTTGCCTGTAATTTTATAACCCACAAACGTCAAAGAAGAATTTTCTGGACAGCGGTTGACTGCCTTCGTGATTAAAGTCTAAAGATACTTTTAATTATATATGGCAAAAGACTTGAACAGAAGGAAGTTGTGGCATGCTTATGACCGTACGACTGCATTTGTACTATTCGTGTGAGTGAAATAGCTGAAGTTACATTCAATTTGATTTCTCTTTCAAATCTTACTCGAGGTTTTTATCAGCGTTCGTAAAGTATTGCAAGGACATAGAAATTATGATGATCATGATCATCAAGATGCTTACATGATTACCATTTCATTTGGTCATCATCTTCACTGTCTTCACTTGATCATCGTGATCATCATGATCGTCTTAGTTCATTATGATAATAATGATTATGATATGATCATAATTACGACAATGATGAACATGATGATCTTTTATTCACGATGATCTAATTTTCATGCTATGGTCACAATGTTAACACCATCTTCATAATCATCATCATCTCCATCAGCATTATCACCATCATCATCCATCATCATCATCATCACCAACATCTTCATTGTCGTTACCATCATGATCATCATCGTCATTATTATTATCATCATTATCGTTATCAACATAATCATCTTCAACTTCATTATCATCATAATCATCATCACCATCATTATTATCGAAATCATCATTATCATCATCACACCATTATCATCATCATCAACATCACCAACATCAACATCATCATCATCATCAATTTCATCATCATCATGATTGTCATCATAATAACCATCACCATCATCATAATCATCATTAGCATCATTATGAGCATCATCGGCATCATCATTATTATCATTGCCAAATTGACGTTAATTTTTTGATGGGAAATATTGTTGATAAATTGTGGAGAGAGGTGGTTGATATTCTTTCTTGAATTTCAACACTTGCTCACGTAATATCATTCGAGGGACTAGTACCGATGATAAGATCAGCCAGTAGGACCAGTAGCGCAGTGGTTTCAGAGAGGAGAAGACGTTGCGAAGGAAAGCTCTTCTAGTCTACTGCGCAGCATGATCGTTGTTTTTGTCATAAAATTTTTATTCTTTGATTCTGTTTTTTCTAATTACTCACTGGCATTGAAGGAAATTACCTCCTGCTCCAAGATTCGTAAGACAATATATTTACAATGGTTATAAAGGACAAGATGAATTAAATGGTGGAAATAATAGGACTTGAGCAAAGAGTAAATATTGGATTAAGTCAGAGCGGGATCTCACTCAACTTATGGTGATACAACAAAAAATAAATATAAAAGAGAAGGAGAGAGGATAAAACAGCGGAGGATAGATAAGGTGGAGGAAAATAGTGGAGGAAAATAGTGAATAAATGCTATGCTTCTGTGCTTTCAACTAAGTTATCAGCAGATCTGAATGAAATAACTGTTATACAACAAAATAAGTATAAAGGAGAAAGAAAAGCAGCTTTGATTTTGTGAAAATATCGAAGAAATGCTATGTTGCCAGTTACTTTATTGGTATTATCTAATAGGTTTTTAATAACTTTGAATTTCGATTATTTTATGCTATTTCTGTGTTAGTTGTATGTTTGTTTTGCATTTTCAAGCAAGTGTTGCGATATATGCTCCATAGGTTTCATGATTTAATATCGAGGAGGTATCTGCATTAGCAATACCAAGAGTTCTGCATGCCTGCATCTCCAAGTGGCGTGTTGATGGTAATAAAGGGGTCCAGAAAGAGGTTATGTGATTTTTCAGGGATTTGAGCTGAACCGGATTTATGGAAGAACATTCAAAATTTCTACTGATTGATCTGCCCAAAAGAAACAACAAAAGTCTTCAAACACTTGATATTTGCAATTTTGTTTTTCACAGATATTAAAGAGAAGTGACCAAGAAAAGTTAAAATGCATGAATTTCAGCATACAGCTTTTAGTGGCGTCGTCTATTTGTTGATAAAGGCTACAATTTCTGTTGCAATGCAGGAAGGTAAGTTTTTGAGTTGTTATTAAAATTGCTTCGATAATTTTTTATTTTTGTAAGCAAATGCACTATCTAACTAATTGCAAGGTATGGCTGCAAGTTAAAAGATTGTTTCAAGTCAAAAGTTTGTTAAAAGTCTTCATACTGTTTATCTTGCCATGTCCTGCCTTAGAGAGCTTGATATTCATCCCTTCTTTATTCTTTTTCTCGATATTTTCTGGTCTGTTGGACCAAAAGTGATGCCATATCAATGTTAGTGCAGTGTACGGGGGCGTTGTTTTATTAGCCATTTAAAATAATTATTACAAATTTTTATATCATCCTCTTGATTTCCTTTTACATCTTTCAAAGGAAATACAGACATACTTATCATATTCGGTTTACTGTTCAGTTCTTCCTTATAAAAGTCACTGCAAAAGGTAGCTACATTCATCTCCTGGATAGGTCTTTAATTTTTTAGAATTCTCAGCCTCGAAGTTGTTCTTTGGCTGTTAAAGGAGGGGGTCGTTGGGCATGACGGTTTGCGGTTTTTCGACATTTTGAGAGCGGTTTTACGGTTTTAACCTTCAAAAAGTACGGTTTTACGGTTCTTCAATGAGCGATTTCGGTGCGGTTTTACGGTTTTAACAAAACACATGTACGCTTGCACGGTTTTTGGATAAAAAATTTTACCAAAATTTCTCAGCACTATGAGACTTGAGATAAGTTTCAAAAAAACGACAACAGATTTTAGCTTGAAAGACATGTTTTTCATCTTCAGTTAAATTAACGTTTTCAGAAACGTTTCTGCTTCAGAAAAATTTTGCAGAAACGTTTCTGCTTCAGTATTCTGGATTCTGCAGAAACGTTTTACCAACTAAAGATCAAAGAAGTTTCCATATTCTCTGGGAAAAGATGATTTAAATAAACAATTGTTTCATGTCAATTTAGGTTTGAACTTTTAATTTTCCTCCTGTGTTGTTTTCGTGTTGTTCGTCATGTGCCTTGTACAAATAATGTGTCTTTTACTATTGGTTAGTTTGATCTCGATCATAAATTACTCCAGATAATATAATATAAATGTAATTAATGGGGCTAAAAGGCTAACGCCTATAAAACCCTGAGTTTAAGCATTTAAATTAATCAGTTAGTACAAAAGTTATATTTTTCATCGCGACGGAAACTGTCATATAGTTTTTCAAAATTCAGTACATTATCAGCATTTACTATTTCTTTTTTCAATGAATTCCATTCATTGATGACTCTCTGTGAGAAAAAGTGTTTTCTTATGTCCAGCCTTGACTTGTTTACGACTATTTTGAATTCGTGTCCTCTTGTTCTATTATTGTTTATCTTGAAAATCTAGAGCTCTCAGTATCAATAAGACCATGAAATAATTTAAATGTTGTTATCATATCCCCTCGTCTCCTTCTGTAAAGCAGAGTTGGCAATTTTAAAATTCGTAGTCTCTCATTATATGACAGATGGCTGATGCTACGTACTAGTTTTGTTGCTCGTCTTTGTATAGATTCAAGTTGTTTTTCATGCTTTTTGAGATAGGGATTCCATACAGGAACGGATGATTCGAGTAGTGGTCTAACAAGACTTTTATAAAGATTGATAAAACTTCTGTGTCCATAAACGTCATTGTTCTCTTAATTGATGCTAGTACACCTTGTGCTTTCCTGCATATTTCAGAGATATGTTTATCGAATTTTAATTTACTGTCAATGATGACACCAAGGTCTTTCATTTCTTCAACTTTCGAGATCTCTACTGGGGTACCATTATTAATTGTTAAGGTATATCTTTGAAAAATGTCGTTGCAATTTCCAAGTCGTAAAATTTACATTTTGCGGGTTTATAGGTAGCTGCTGCGTTTTCGACCAGTCACAGATTTTGTTATGTCCCTCTGAATTTTGGAATGGTTTCCTTTTCCTTTGCATACAATTTAATATCATCTGCAAACATTTTAACCTTGCAGAACTCGATATGACTGGTCAGGTCGTTGACAAATAACAGAAATAGTAAAGGTCCAAGTACACTGCCCTGGGGGACTCCACTGGTTACTGTCACCCAATCAGATTTGCATCCGTTTAAAACAACTCTCTGCTTCCGATTTTCTAAAAAGCTCCCAATCCAAGCATAGAGATTACCACTGATACCATAAAGTCTTAACTTGTTTAATAATCGTTTGTGTGGTACCGAATCAAACGCTTTAGCGAAGTCGAAATAGATAATATCCACATGATCTCCGTTATCAAGGTAAGCGGTCCAATCTTCCAACGCTTCAAGTAGTTGTTGTAGGCACGATCTTTGATGCCGAAACCCATACTGATCCGGCGAAAATAAGTTGTTGAAAGTTAGATAATCTACAATTTGTTCTTTGATTATTTTTTCCATAATCCTACAAATTACTGAAGTCAAACTGATAGGTCTATAATTTTCCTTTTCGTCCTTCGCTCCTTTTTATAAACTGGAGAAACGATTATGAAGCTCTTCACATTCTCAACCTCCAAGTATGGGCCCTGGGGCTTCGTAATCGTAGATGACGTTGTGGTATAGATGCCCGGGGGGTACTTCAATTGTTCAATATACTAGACGTGCCGCCCAAATGGGTAACTTTTTCAGCGCCAATTTCCCTACACATGGGTTGGTTTTTCGTAAAGAATCTCTACACATGGGTAGCAAAAAATATATAACATTTTAGACATGCATTAACATTTGAGATATTGGTACAAATGGGTAAAAAATTTCGTTGTTTTTTCTATACATGGGTACCACGACAAACAGAATTTATCGGTAGACATGGGTGGGTTTGGAAAAACTGGGCGGCACGTCTAGTCTCTTGAACAATGAAGTACCCCCCCCCCCCCTATAGATGACGACGTCGCTGTTTGATGCTGCTAGAAATGAGATACCTTACTTAAATTATTTAGAAAGTTTATGTTCATCCAAGGGGCCCAGAAGATGGTTCTTAAGAGATGGTCTGTCTGGTACTCTGTCTCAAAACGGTCACGGTGGTCAACACAGCTGTCCCTCCTTTTGTAATGTAGTGGGAAAATGAGGGCAATTCCTCATCAGCAATTTCCTTGAAAATAGAGCACTAGCTTTTGTTTCCCAAAGGAAAGACTAGACTACTTCAAATCGAGACAAATACAAAATGTCCACCATGACGTCTGTGAACCAATAAAAATGTAGCTAATTATGATTTGGTTTCCGAGGCTAATGATATATTGGACCACCCTTTATGAAGTTAACTATATAATAAATTCCCAAACTTATTCGGCAAACCATGATTAATAAATTCATGAAAGTTTTTTTATGTTTTAATCTTATTTAAAACTCTGGTTTTCTTCTTATTGAAATTCATGTTAATCTTATGAAACAGTAATTTCCTTCTTGTGATAATTTCCCATGCTTGATTAAAACGAAATTTTGATGATGATGTTCCTCTAATAAGCCTTCTACTTCTATCAGATAATAAAGTTCGGGGACAACCTGTTATTTATTAGCAAGCAACAGCAGAGGTGTAGCCAAGGGCGGCACAGGGGGAGTCGCCACAGCACAAATTATTGCCAAGATAGGCCAAGTGACGCAGGGTACGACTTGGTTATTTTAACCCTTATTTTCTTGGCCAGGGCTCTTTTGCCTTTTTTCAATAAGAAACTGGACTTTGCTCTAGCCCTCAAGATTTGCTTAGCATATCTAGTATTTCAATCCCCACAGAATAACTGGTCCAATTCAATCCCCCTAGAACCTCTTATTTTGGCTCTTTTCTGGCTTTTCAATGCAATTGACAAGTTTGCAAGTAATAAATAAAGAAAGAAAGCAATTTCACCAAAAATTTTCACAAAATCTCAGCCCCAGTTGCTTATAGTGAGTCCTCTTGCTTTAAACTGTTCCATTCACGTGCTCCAAAGGGTCTTATCCCGATATTTTACACTTCATATGTTCTAGAAAATAGAAACATCATTCAAACCACACGCACTTTGCTTCAGTTAAAGTCGAATTCCATTCAACAAATCACCGTAAAATACAAAGAATTTAGGAACAAAAAAGGCCTGCTCACACAAAAGTCTGGAAACATGCTCATGGGGAGGCGGGGGCTTTTGGGTGCTACTTTAGAAGGCAGAATGCTCTGTGAAGCAGGAAAAACTAACATAACACACAAGCTACTTTTCCTTCTAATGCTAAATAGTATTATTTTCTATTTTGTACCTTCCACCTACTCAATGTATGCTTTATCTGCTAAAACACGCCTTTTCGAATTGCCTTGGTTTCGATTGTTTAACATTTGTCGAACGATCAAACATTTTTGTCAAACATTGCAAGTCTAGCCAAATTTTTTACTGTTCGGCCTCGTTGCAAACTGCAAACATTGCTCGTTAAAACTTTTTGCTAGCGTTTTTAGCTTGCCTAAAAAAATCCTGCTTGTCAAGCAATGTTTTGTAACGTGGCCAAAGGTTCAAACATTGCTTAATAAGCAAATTTCAAATGTTTGACAAACAATGTTTGATCGCTTGGCCATGGTCTGAAACGTCTTTTAGGGGTTTGTCCTTTCGTAGCCTAATGAAAGGTTTAGCTACCTGTCCTGTTGCCTGATAAGTTATTTTTCAATTTCGCAGACTTTTCAAGGAAATACGGATATAAACAGCACAGTTACACACACGTTTTCGCGAAGACTTATCCTAAGAAAGATCAGAATCATTCCTCTTGGAACGAAGTTCACAATTTATTGCATGAGGCTGGAGTTATATGGCTGCAAATGGAAACCGTCTGAAGGTAAGTGGAGCTTCGATTCAGCTGCTATATGCACAGTATTTATTGAATATATGATAATAACCAGCTATCCCACTTGGTAGCTAAATAACAGGCTTTCTAACTAACTATCTAACTATCTAGCAATCTAACTAACTAAGTAACTATCATGTTAACTAACGAACTAACCGAGTCTCCTTTCCATTATCTTTGCTTCTACTCGCCTTTCTTTACTTCACTGCAAGTTTCACCTCAGAGTTACTCGAAATAGACAACCAAAGCTACGTTAATCTTTGTATGAAATTTCGCTTTGGTAATTAATTCTCATTATATATTTTCTATATACCATGCAGATGGTCTGATGTGATGTCGTTTGAAATCTCTGAAATCCTTTTACACTCTTTATATAGCCCAGAATTAAAAAAACGTTGATTAAACTATCTATCAAATTTATCCTAAACCAGCCATTTTCTTTTTCAGATGGCCTAATCTCATATTCGGCGCCGCTTGGCGGTTTCTCGAAACGCCCATCGTTACAAGATAGCACGTATGACGGCTACACACCTAAAAATCCCTCCGACTTAGTCTTCGGCGGCCTTGGAAAACTAACAGATGGCGTAATTGGCTCAAAATGGCTTATAAATTATTCCGAGTCTCCTTGGATTGGATACACGAGAGACCCAGTTATCTTTTTTATTTTCAACAGCAAAAGAAAATTCAAATCTATTATATTTCACCTGATTAACCGTAATAAAAGCATCCGATTATTCAGCGAACTGAAAGTCGAGGTCAGTGAAGATGGGGTGAACTATATAAGAATTGCACGGTATCTGCCTAGCAAAGAGGAAAAGGAACATGACGGACCATTAGCTGTTGAAGTACCATTAAATAAGCATTCTGGCTCATACCTAAAGTGCTCGTTCAAGTTGAAAGACGTGTTGTTGTTGCTGAGTGAAGTAGAGTTTGATACAGGTATGGCAATCTGAATTCTACTTAAGATGTAGCTAAACTAAAGCTGTTGTTAAACCTGGAGACATGTTGCGCGCGACATAGTGTTCAGTGGGTCTCCAAGGGAGGCTAAACTTGCGAGTGACAAGTGGGAAGCATGACAAGAAACTGTTGTAGCTTGTCTAGGCTCAAACTAGACTCACTATATGAGTCCCAAAACAAAGCTCGATGTTGTTATTGTTGGTTTTTAAATAAGTGATATCAAAAGTAGAGGAGCGCAAACAAGAGAGGTTAGGATAAGAGACAACTGAGACTTGGGGCTCATAACAAGTCAAAACTCAGCTTACCCCTTCGAACGATTTCTTTTGCTTGCCCCTCCTTTCTTTTCCTCTCCAGGCTTTCTCTGTAATCACCTTCAGGTCACATCAGTCATGGTCATAGCTAGGAATCAAAATCATAACAGGATAAGGCTTCATGCTATGTATCAGTGATAGTGAAGTAATAAATTGCCTTTGAGTTGTGAAAACTTCAGAAGCATTTGGGCATCCTTGAGTTTTCTGGTTGATCCATTTCGATCCGCATCTGGGTATAAATTCCACGGTGGTCAATTGTTTTGGTCTGTTTCTGACGTTCATAAGCTGAAGATATCAGACAAAAATCTTTCTCAATTATGTCCAAAGATGTGCAGATGCTTTTGAGCATGTCCACTATCTCTCGCAATTTTAAACAATTTTAAATTAATTTTTGCATGTAAACCTAAACAAGACTCACCTTTAGCAATGCCAATGTCCTATTTTTCCTCTAGATAACTGCTATTTTAACATCGTTTAGATCATAAAATGTCATGTCCCTAATTTTGTTTCCTTTTTCCTTTTTCAAATTATTTATTTCTTCTATTACAGAATCTCCCTATTTAGTCGCTGAAGCTTCAGTCTCGACCCAGCCTTCATCAGAAAAGGCTATCAACAAAAAGAATGCAAAAGGAACCAAAAACGAAAATTCTTTCTTAGCGATAGGTAAGCTGATACTGTTTTTTTAAGAAAAGCGTCTCTTTTTATTTGAAAATATCTGAAAACCAAATTTTTAAGTCACCCCTAGAGTATGGTCAGTGTGATTTCCATAAGCACAAAAGGCAATCTCGATCTGGTCAAAGTTTCATCATGCTTATCAGCCTCATCTCCAGGATGAATTTGCATCTATGGGAAACTTCGCTTGTCACAAAAAACTATATTCTATACACTCTTTATTTTTGGTAGAACTATCCAACGTCTGTTTTTCTAGTAATATCTTTTATCCCGAATACCCTAATGGGACCTCAATGTACACGATTAACTGTGTAGCTACTACCGATTTGCTAAATTATCACTGCCTTTTTCAGAGGACAACAAAACCTCTTCAAATGAAGGCCTAAGCTTTCCAATCATCCTCACAATCGTCTTAGTTGGAATTGTAATGTTTGCTGGTGTAGTGGCAGTATTGGTGAGATTCTTACGAAATGCAAGGAAATCGAAAACGAGGCATCGAAAGGACCGATTTCAAAACAAAGCAGGGAATTCATCCGAGTTTCAAGAAGATGAGAGAATGACTTTGAACGGTGAAGAATCAAAAAATATAGAACAGATTATATCATAGTATTTATTGTGCGATTGATGTAGATAAGGCAAAATCGTTTCTTATCAAACGGTAGTTGGAGAATAGGGTATATAGACGGGACCGAAAACAAGTAGATGGCAGGCCAACAAGTGGGTGAATCTTGCCCATATCGTTCGCGACACGTTAAGTAAAACCTCCATATAACGGCCGCCTATGGGACCAATGTTAGTGTACGTTTCATAGAAATAATGGTACGTTTAAAGAGGGGTGTCCGCTTTAAGGAGGTTATTCCCTACAAAGAAATGACCTTGGGACAAATTAATTTGTCTGACGATGTTCGATATTGAACTTAGGGTCATACAGATCCATCACTGTAACGTCATCCCTAACTTCATTACATGTTTCACTACCGTAAATCCTCGAATTCCCCCCCCCCTCGAATAAACCCTCCCTCCAATTACCCTCCACGTTAGAGTGAGAAATTCACCACCATCGAATAAGCCCCCGCCTCTGAAATGTTGGTGTTAGCCTTTTGAATCCATATTGGTACTTTATGGGAGTTTCGAGTTATATCATAATTTTGTCAATAATTTTATAAGCCCCCACTTTGAATAAGCCCCCTTCGAAAATAATGAAAGAATAATTAAACCCCAGGGGGCTAATTCGAGGATTTACGGTATATGACGCGCATGCCCTGTACAGTATGTACGCAGAGTTCTCATATGAAACAAACTTACATGTACATCTATACGTTAGTTAATTTGCTCTAACAATTTCACCATTGTGATTTTATAACACTGTAAATATATATAAAATCTAGTCATTACAAAACAAATCTCTATGAATGATCTAAAATCTTATTGTCTTAAATTATAGAAATCTCAGAGTTCCGTCTGTTGGTCCATTGTGTTTTCTTCTCTATCAGGCGAGTTTAGTCACTTATCTTGACATTGAGGCTAGATGCTCCAAGACTTATTCAATTACCTCCGACTCTTTATAAACAGAAACAGCAAAATATACACAAACAACAACAACTCGATTTTGTTTTCTTCGTCCAACGTCCAACAATTAGACCAGTCCCAGTTATGGCAGCTACCATCTTTAGTTGTTGTTGTTGTCAGAAAGCTGCTCAAACTAGGATGGCTTTTGCATGCAAAAAAGCGGCCACTTTCCGCCAAAAAATTGGCGGAGCCAATCAGATTGCAGCACTTAATTTGCTGCATTTTCACTGGCTTATTAATGTATCACTGACTTATATCAGTCGATCCTAGTTCAAAACGAAAGAATATCTGAACAAATCTTATTAAAAAATCAGAACGTGTAAACTCTGACGGCTATCAGATTATTTCTTCATACAAAATCATCAGATACATCTGAAGAAAAAAGTCTGATGGAATATTTGATGAAAAATCTGATAGTGTTGTAAACGCGGCTTTAATCTTTTCCTTCCATTTCTCCAAAAATAGATACCAAATCCATTAGTAGAGCTGTGGCAGCAAGACAAACAGCCATCTTCTTTTAAGCAATCTTCTTTGAACCGTCCATGTTTCTTTCTACAGCAGAGGTTCAGCACTAGCAGAGTTAGCAGCAGAGAGAAATGGCGAATGTGACTTTCGATCAAAACATTCGAATTTGGAATACAAGTTTCAATCTAAAATTGGCCGCTTTTGAACATTATAAGGATACGAGTCTCGGTGTAGCGAATTGCTGTGGTCGTTGTTCTGGATTTTATGAGCGGAACATGAGGCTCGTGTAATAAGTCTAACCAACAATTTTAAACGTCCAACAATTCAACTCAATAACGAATTCTACCACTCAATAAGTCAAAACTCAAATTTGCTCACAAACCAAAAAATTCGAACGTAAGAGTTGAAGAAGAAAGACACGAAACTCCCTCTTACTGACATTATATATTTAAACCGAACCTATTTAAAATCTGCTTTAAAATTTACCTCAAATGTAATTAAATCACTAATAGGTATCACTGTATTACGACATCTTTGGTACAACTATGTTACAGGAGATTTGCTATTGAAATAACAAAATTCATTAATTAACAAAAGGATGCACGATTGTAGACTTATTACCTGCGTCCTGAGACCCAGTTACCGCTCATGAAATCGAGACTAAAATGAGATGGCTCCATTGAACTGGATGGCTGAAACTAGATTGAACGTCCAGCAATTCAATTCAATAGCGATAACTTCGTCCAGCGACTCAAGTAATTAGCCTAAAACGTCTAGTAAATCTGTTATGAATCTGGTAACTATTTGAATTTTTAATTCAGCTACAACATGAAATTACAGTCAATTATACAGTATATACAGTTATGAACAAGGCTCTCTTTGACTTTGAGTTTCCGTAGACGTCTGACGGATAGTGACCTTCATGGGAGGAGGAGAACCCGATCCACCCACTTATTATCTCACGATGCCTTAAAGACCTCGGCGATCCCTGCTTAAAGCCGATCTCCGCACAACACGATTTCCAAGAAGATCGTTTGTAAAGTTTACAACGACACATGTGCAATTGGAAAATTTCCGATCGCTGTATCAAGAATACCGAACTACGAATCGCTTAACGAATATAGTAGAAACTACTTCTACTTGACCCCAACAGCCTTGTCATTGCCAAGGCAAGAAACGTTAGAAAATTACTTTATACAGAGTCACAAAGGCTGTTTCTTGTACAGTTTTTGACGTAAGTTTAACCTTGAATAATTAATAAATGGGTAGAGAACCAAATGCTAGTGGGCTCCATTCAAGCTGAGTATCTCAGTGCAAATTCATCAGAATTGTGTAAAAAGCGGAAACTTTCCGCTGTATTACGCAATCCTATAGCAAGTTCTGTACGTCTCAAAGGCTATTTAGATGCATATGTTCTGAATTGGAAAAAGGAGCCTTATTGCATAAGCTAAGTCTTCCTATAACAACAAATAGTCCCCTTTAATTTTGCTATGACGATGATGAATTTTCGACCGAAATCTCCAATTAAGCAAGCTCTTAGGGTGTTTTTCAAGACAGCAGCGAAGTAGGCCGGCTCTACAAAGGCTGGTGGCCATATAGTTTTGGTCGGCAACTGCCGGGATCGAAGCTCGAGCTCTCAAAGGCTAGGGCAGAAAACAATCTTAGGCCCTGACCAAACGATCAAATATTGTTTGTCAAACATTTGAGATTTGCATTACAAGTAATGTTTGACAATTTAGCTATGTCACAAAACATTGCTTGACAAGCAGAATTCGCACTCACCAACATCGACTTTTTCGAAAAACTTCAAAATCAAATGGTTTATCAAGCGTGGTCAAACGAAAAAACATTTTCTTTCAACATGCCAATATTATATGTTTGACAAACGATGTTTGACAGTTTGGCCAGGGCCTAAAAGTCGCTAGAGATCGACAACAGGGACTTCTTTCTTGAGGGATTCGATGGTTTGAAAATTGAGCAAGCATGATGGCGAATCATCGAAAAGAACAAAACTACCAATCCTAACATCTTCAAAGTTATCCAAAGTAGCTTATGAAGGAAGACATCATTAGAGAGCCTTTCTCTTGTACCATAGTCCTTGATGAAAAATTCAGAGCAGAGTTATTGCAAAGAACACTACTTGGTTATTTTGTTCTGAATACCCAACAAACTGCACCAACATTGTCTTTTTAATTTCCCCATATCTGTGGATGTATCGGCGTAGTTTATCATGTTTAGACTTTGGTTTATTTTCCTGTCTCTGGTTAGTGATTCTCTGGTTGTTTTTAGACTTGACCAAGTGCTTCAGAATTGAGGATATAACGAAAGGCAAGATCAGTGCAAGGAATTTTGTTAAAAGTTATCAACAGTTACCAGAATGTTCCATTAGCGTCTTTTAATTTCCCATATCCGTGAAAGCATGTTTTGATAGTACTTTATTCTATTAGCGTTTCACTAGCGTTCCATATCCGTGAAAGAATATAGTAAGTTTTGATAGGACTTTCGTTAGTTTCTTTGATTAGGTTCTTCGTTATAATTGTTATTCCCTCGTTGTAATTACAAAGACTTGACCAAGACAAAGAACAAGTTACCCAAGAAAGCCCTAGTAAAACGTTTCAACTTGAAGATCAACAAGCAGTTAGCTGGTAAGAGTCTCATAAATCTGATCAGCGGTGATTCTTTGAGCCGGTCCGACGGTCCAGCAACTTCGCATAACTCTACAAATCAAAACGGGGCAATTCAGGAATTTTAGCGGCAGATATTCAAGACTCTGAGGGCCCATGGTATTAAGCGTTTCCAACTGTTGCAGCACTTCTACATTTCCCATTGTCTCAAACGGTATCAACTTGGCAAAAGTGTAGATTTCCCAGAGAAGCACACCAAACGACCAGACATCAGACTGAACCGTCAACTGCGCGTCGGTCAATGTCTCCGGAGCCATCCAGCGAATCGGGTGAAGGCAGCGTTTTTCTTTTAAGTAGTAGTAACAGTCGTAATACCCAGGGCAAGCTGCTGCTGTATTCGTCAGTTTCACCACGCTTCCAACACCGAAAATAACGTTACGAGCTGCAATATCGCGATGAACAATTCTTATCGACGCCAAGTACTTCAACGCGCTTGAAACTTTAACAACAATGTCAGCTAGGATCTCGCACTTCTGTGCAGTTGCGCTTATATTCAGACTGCTGAGATACGAATCCAGACGCATTCCTTCTAGGCACTCGGAAAGTAGCAATTTCGGCTCGCTTCTGCTACAAACGGCGATAAGGCGACAAATGTTCGGATGGCGTAAACAAGACATAACTTGGATTTCTTCAGTGAGTTGTCCAGTAGCCTCTACGGAGGCGCCTTTCTTCAGCATTTCAATGAAAACCTTTCTGGCCAATCAGTGAATGACTTGACATGCTCAGTGAGCCATCTTTCGGACAAACAATCTGACCAATGAAAACCTTAAAATAAGATCATGTGATTTTAACCATCCAAAGCGATTGAGCTACATCATCTCTAAACAACTGAAATCCAGCCATGACCATTTATCTGCAACCGCTGAAGGATTAGGATTTCTAACGAGCGCAAACTGTTCTTGATTAGCAAACTTCGCTTTCTTTTTCTTCCTGCATCAAGCAGAAAAAATTTCTGGTTCTTCACAAAAGACTTTTGTAATAAATTCGTGCGATAAATATTTCTTTATGTAAAGTCTCAAAGCGGTTGCGTCTCCTAGAAACCGATCCCCAAGAATTCTCAATTTTGAAAGAAGGGCTACTAACAGCCTAGGGGCAGAGATTGTTTTTAGGGACAACTTTCCCCCATTTCAGACAGCTGCCCCCTGGATTTCAAATAAACTATTCCGAACTATCCTATTGCCAATGGGCACGCGATCTCTCTTTCTCTGATGTTATAATGTGGAAGTGCAAACTTAGATAAAATATATTTAGAAAAATTTGGCCTGACAGGTGGTGGCTTCCCATCTCCCCCTTCCTACAAAGTTGATTAATTGTCAGGCGATGTTATCAGCATTTGCCCTCTATTTTAAGAGAAAAATTTCAGTTTGCCTCAACTCAACTTATATATGAAAAAGGCTTCCTCTCAATTTGCTTTCGATCAATTTTTTTAAAAAAAGCTGACAGGCCTGAGATATAAAATCTTTCTCATGGAATTTTAAAATGAAATTGAAGGTTTCTGAAAACCCATCTTATATGCTCCAGCTTCCAGGTGGCATTTCTCCATCTATGATTTCTCCAAGCGGTAGTTCGAAAGCCTCGCACTCAAGCGGCAGCTACATATCACGCTCGTTTTGAAAAGGCCTAAATCAACAGTAAGTTACTTATAAAAAACCTTACCTGACCGAATTTTCCACCTCCAATTTTATTTTCATACTGAATAGCCGTTCTTGATATTTCATTATCAGCAGGAATATCAGGTAGCATAATGGCAGGACTTGCATACCTTGATGTTCCACAAATTCCTTGAAATTCGACTGTTTTCAGTAACGGTTCGCTTACTTTTGTTGCATCAGAGCCACGTTTTTCTGCAAAAAACCAAATGTTATAAGTCTTAGATATAAAATTGAAAACATAGCTCGCCAAAAACTGAGGAGAAATCTAGCTCCTTAGGCTGGCAAAACTGAGCCACTTAATTGAAGCATTACGCTAAACCAAAAACAAAGACATTGAAAGACAAAAAGACGTGTCACAAGTCTTGTTCCGGGTGTTTCGGGGGGTGTATTAATCTAATTTGGATACGGCTAAGTGCCGCATATATGGGTGGGCTTTTGGCCCTGAAATTCTCTCAACATGGCTATGATTTCAACCACAATACCATGCAACAGGGCGAGACATTGAAAAAACCACAAAATGTAAATTTATATGAGTCTGAATAGTGTTCACATCGCATTTAAAATGTGCGTAGTGCGATTTCAAGTAATAATATGGCCTAAAAAGTCTTTACACTCATATTCCGCTTGTTATTACCCATTGTGTAACGTCTGTCTCTACATTATAAATGGGTGGATCTGTACAATCTCGGCTGCACACCCCCGTCCATCCATAGGTAAGGCATGTACCCTCCTTCCCCCAAAGTATTGTAGACTTGTGATTGATTAAGTAAAAATCTTACGTTTCTGTATTTGTTTTCTTCCATCTGATGTATCAGATCTGTCTTTCTTTAAAAACAGACAAGGAGAACAATGAGCAAAGTGAAAACAGCAGCGACAAACGTTGCTACACCAAGTATTATGTAGAATGATTTTGTTCTTTTTGAACCACCACGAGAAGATGATTGCCCAGAGTCTACAAAAAGCAAATCAAGTAATCAAATCAAGTCAAAGCTTTAAGGCTGCCTATACTTAGGATTCCGCCGCCTTGGGTATATTTTATTAGTTTTGATACTTCACATAAATAGCTTTAATTTGCGAGGCTTTATCGTAATCATAATCTTTATCAGACGTATTTCTTGTCTACGAGCTGCCACTTACATACAGTGCCAACCCCGCAAATAAGAACACAAAATTTTGAAACAGTCCCTTAGTAGTTCTTCAATTTTCCCCAAATATGAAAGCGATAAGGAACATCAAAGCCCAAAAAAGTGGGAAAACATCTTAAGTGACATGTAGAAAGTTTGTCTAGAAATCTATACGTCATGGTAATGAAGGTTTGGACATAGAAAGTTTTTAGGTCAAAGTTTTGGAGTCTCTTTATTCTTAAACCGCTGGTTCTTACTTTTGGGTTTCAAGCTGGCTGACTGAACGTACTTTATAGTAAAGACATCAGATCTTAAGAGAATTCAACTGAGTATCTAATTTGAGTAGCTTCTCAGTCTTCTGTAATGCTGATGGACATTTAACTAGAAAGTTTGACGTTTATATCCAAAGTCTTCTTCAATAAAAACTTCCTTACCGTTTGAAGGTGCAAATGTTAACGGCTCCAACTTTCTTTTCATCTTTGTAGCAACTTTTTCAAACAGTTCCTTTTTAAGGGTTTTGATTCTGTCTTTTAGTTTGACTTTTCTGTCAGTTTTATCTCTTTCACTGTCTTAACTGCAGGAGCCGGAGAAGTCGGTTTTATAGGATCGTCTATTAAAAACAAAATGGGAAATGTAACAACTGTGTAATAACAACTTCAATGCATCATCCCTTAGAGCTGAAGGTCTTCATCAGGTAAAGGTTCGTTGCGATGCGGTGTTTAGGGACGGGCAAGGGCTAGTCTTATACAATAATTTCGTAGTGGACATGGCAGCTATTCTGTGACAGCCAACTTTTGAGATGGTATACTTTACATTTCTCCAGTCTGCACGAGTTTCTGGTGGCCATAGGATAGTTTTGTCATCACATGGGCAAGGTAAAAACTGAAAACATCGCTCACAAAAAACTGAGGCGATGGTTAGAGACGGGCAAGGGCTAGTCTTATATATAAATTTCGTAGTGGACATGGCAGCTATTCTGTGACAACCAACTTTTTGAGATGGTCACCTTACATTTCTCCAGTCTGCACGTGTTTCTGGTGGCCATAGGATAGTTTTGTCATCACATGGGCAAGGTAAAAACTGAAAACATCGCTCACAAAAAACTGAGGTGGTGGTTGGCTAGTCTTATATATAAATTTCGTAGTGGACATGGCAGCTATTCTGTGACAACCAGCTTTTTGAGATGGTCACCTTACATTTCTCCAGTCTGCACGAGATTCTGGTGGTCATAGGATAGTTTTGTCATCACATGGGCAAGGTAAAAACTGAAAACATCACTCACAAAAAACTGAGGCGGTGGTTAGAGACGGGCAAGGGCTAGTCTTATATATTAATTTCGTAGTTAACATGGAAGCTATTTTGTGACAGCAAATTATCTGACTTGGTAAATGTTACATTTCTCCAGTCTGCAAGTCTTCAGTTACCCATGGTATAGTTTCGTCATTTCTTGCCTTTAGTAAGGCCCTGGTAAAAGCTAAAGACATTTTCAGAAAAAAATGAACCAAACAAAACGTTGCCAAAAGAACAACTTAAAAACTCAATCTCACCTTGACCAAAAACAACTTCACTAATCAGTAGAAAACTCCTTGGTTGCTGAAGTAAAACGCATTTAACCCAGTATGCTTTTGCAACATCAAGTTTTATCTGGATCTTAGTTGAAGTTTTCTTAACTTTAACACCAGAGGTATTTTTCGCCAATTTGTACGATACTCCATCCATGCTAGTACTGACCATGATATCAACTAAGATATCTTTCTCTGATAATGTGCGTGTATACAAGATAACTCCAGAGAAGCTTCTGGCTTTTGCGAATTGGAAAACTGTTTCTATCTTTGTAATATTAAATCCAACCCAGCCTTTAAAGTCATTACTGCCAAGAAATCCATCAGTCAGCATTCCAAGGCCATCAGATACAATAGTTTTGTTTTGATTTAAAATACCATCGAAACTTCTGTCAGTGAAATCGAAATCCCTAATTTAATGCCAACAGATGAGGTATATGAAACAAGATGTCTAATAGCTGCCTGTAGTTCGCATCCATACATTTCAAGTCGTAAACAATGGATTGCAAATAAGTCGCCAGTGGGATAGATTCGAACTCTTCGAGCGATGATTACACGTGGAAGATAATTACTGACTACTGAGTTGGTATCGTTATTTGCAGAAAAAACCTGAAAAAAGGGAGAAATGTTATCAATGCGAATTGTGCTTGTCCCGCAATGTTTTGTGACGTGCCAAACGATTAAATATTACTTGATCATAACATGAACATGCTGAATGAGAATGCCTTGAAATGAAAAGAACGCGCTGACGAGTACAGTACGAAATTAGATTGCTGACGAATGCAGTACGAAATTAGAATGCTGACGTGAGGAATGCAGCACGATATGAAGAAGATGACGAATGTTGCGTGAAATAAAGAAAGTGATAAATGTAGTAGGAAATTGACATGTTGAATGCAGTATGAAATTAACATCCCGAAAAAAGTGTATGAAATCGACATTTTGAACAATATGGCATGAAATTAACGAATGCAGCAGGAAATGAACATATCGAAGAATGAATACAGTGATGGGATAAATGTGCCGCGCTGGCGAATCAAATTTGAAATCACCAACAATCACTGTTAAAAAACCACAAAAATCTTGTTGTTGTTCGATTGAGAGTACTACGAGCAAACAGCATTATGTTGTTGTCGCTGTAAGAAACTGTTTCCGAAAGAGTGGGAGGAAGGTTATAAGTCTGCGTATGGATCCCTAAACTAGACCTATTACTACATTCATCGTAGTTTACGCTCCTCCCCGCTCCAACTACAATCACTCTGAGGTAACAGCAATTATGTTGTTGTAGTTGCTAGTAGCTGGGTTCTGAAAGAGTGGGAGGAATGAAAAAAGTCCATCCCTAAACTAATTCTTACAGAGTGTGGTATGCAATAAAAACCTTAAAAATTACAGTTTACATTTACAGTTATCTTTCTAACCTTTTCCTTTCCTGATTTGTCACGAACCGTCCTCCATCTGACGTCACCGCTTCGCTGATATCTGACTTTATACGAACTCACATATTCCGCTCCTTGATAACGGCCTTGCGTTTGAACGTAGCGGATTTTTATATTACGTAAAAAATCGACTTGGAGAAACTGCTCTTGCTTTGGGCTTGCTGCGGAGCACCAAGATCCTCCACCGCCACGAGTTTTTAGCCTGCCATAATATGGCTTGAAGTGATATATGCCTTCTTTCTCTGAGTATAGGTATGACGAGGCACTTAGCTGATTGTCTCTTATGATGCTCGAATTGGAGATGCCAAGTTTATGCATGCATCTTTCTGCACTCAAAACTGAAACACCTTGTAGTAATAGAAAAATATCTGGGATAATAGAAAAAATCAATAACCCTGAAAAATCTATAAAGTTCATACGTATATCTACGCTGGGGGAACACAAGGAGGAAAACAAAAAAGAGAAAAAGACAGAGGAAAAGAGTAACAAAGTACTCTTTTTCCAACTCTTCCCTTCCTTTCCCTCTCTTCTTTATACTCTATATAAGAGTTCAACCTTTCCACCTTAGCACTCAAAACTTAGCCCTAATCCTCCTAAGTGAACAGCATTAAGTTACAGTAGCTTCTATTGACGCAATTCTATTGAATCTAATGGCGCAATGCTCACAGAGGCAACGCCAAAAAGCCGGTCTTGTGTAGACAGAACGAGTTCGCTACTAATCGGTACTTAGAGGGCTGTTTGTATGTTATAATGGCCCAAGGACAAGGGCCAAGTGGGGCCCACTCACAAGGGATACATAGGGAGAATCTCATTTCATGAATTGCGGACACAGAGACTCAGTGCAATAGATTTAACCATAACACTTTTGATATTAGCACCTTCTCCTGTACTACAAATCTTCCGAGATTGATCTCACTGAATAATCTTTTTACCCTTTGCTGCGTGAAGAAATTAGCAGCATTGTCTAGCTTTGTAACTGTATTGGACATTTAGCTTTACAACATCACTTAGAAAGCAATTCACAGAAACTCGTTAAAAATGTTCTTTATGTTAAGGAGGAAACAGTAAGTAAGAAATTCAAGCAATAAAACACTAACCTTCAGCGATGATAAGGACACTGATCAGAATTCGTAGACAAGCCATTGGACCTGAAAAATAGAAAATAAAATTAGAAACAGGCTTATCTGCGTTACATTTAATTACCATTGGTATACATTATTGGTTCAGCGGTATTTCGTTGAGCTTTGGCAAACGTAGAAAGTAAAAAGGTTTCAAGCCAATTCACTTACAAACAGAAGGCATGCAATTAGCTACGGTTTCAAGCTAGATACTTAACGTAGTACATACAAATACCTATCTATATACCTACATAGCAAATGGGTCATTTTAAGCCAAGACTTACGTATTTTTCAATCGGTCTTTTCTACATTCACGAGTAAAAGCAGCTCGTCATATAAGACCTTTTCGCATTCTCCTTACTACAACACCCATAAAACAAACTGTACAACGAAATACACGACCTCTATACAAGACCTATAATTCCAGCCAGTAAAACGAGGCTCTTTCATCGTTTTATATTCTAAATTTGATTGGCTGGCGCTTTGTGTTAGATCTGCCTAAGCCACGCTAGAAGTCGTTAACTTAAAACGGCGTTTCTTGACTATGGATTAAGAACTTCTAATGGGTGACCCGTATTAAGATAACTAACGACTCTTTGATTATTCGCCGCTTGTCAAAGTTAACGAAATATCAGCTTCTTTTGAGGTGGTTAAAAGGTTGACAGCGAATAACAGTGACAATGTTTTGGGGTTTTACAAGGTCTATACACTAGCGTCTTTGGAAGTGCGGCGGTAGTTGAAGGGCCTTGCGTATATTAGCAAAATCATCCAAGTTTCAAATCGGTGCCCCGGAAGCTAAGACGAAGTAAACAAGAGCTTAGAACGGAATTCCACCCTTCTAGCTTCTTAATTCACATTCCAGCTCTGCTTTTGTTAAATCATCTGACAATAGAACTAAATCTAGCGCGTGCGCATAACAAACAATCACCATACCTTCCAGCATTTATATTAGAAAGTTTCATAACATCTGACTGAGGGAAATCCCAACTCTCAATGAGGGATTCGAACCATTACTGCATGGCCAGAGAGCCAGGTTCGAGTCCCATATTTTGTGGTACGAGTTACTCAATCATCGTGCAGTCCTGGTTCGAATCCCATCCACTGTTGCATGCAACTTGTGGAAAAACCTATCCTAGTGTTTGTTATTACAAATATATATAAACAAGTTTGGTTCTGAAGGAATCTCAACATAGCAAACTCATAAAAGCCAAAAAGGAGGAGAACTGTAGGATTTGGAGAGTTACTCGACGATTTCATAAACTCTTTAGCTCAGTTTAAACTTCTTTGGCTCTCTGATCATGGGTTCCAGGTTTGTATCCCATCTATTGTCGTATGCCACTCGTGGAAAATACTGTCCTAGTGTTTGCCATTCACGACAAATACATATGAATATGTATGGTACTGACTAAGGCTCAACAAAGCCGAAACTCAAAGCCAAAGAAGAGGAGAGCCCTGGGCAGGTCTTGGAGAGTCCCTCGATCACTTCATTGAGCTCTTTAATATAGTGGGAATTACCTTTAATACCAAAACGTAGCTTGTGTTTACATTTTTTATGGGCTTTAAGCAACTCACAGGCAGCTCTAAGGGCTGGAATCCCCGATATTGCCAGTAACTTTGAAGGCTGGTCCTGAGTCAACTTGCATTTTTTCGTACAAAGAATATACTTGCAGTGTGAAAGAAGAATGTGCTTATAGTAAGAAAAAAATGAGCATTGACGATGCTTGCTACTTATTTTTGTTTCGCGAATTGTGTGACGTATACAAACCTATTTGCTGACTTACTCACAGACGCGTACTTGCTGGGAAGTTTGGAAGAGGCGGGATATGAAAGAGAATTCAGGACCTAATTAGCGGGGGGGGGGGTAAAACTTACTGGGGAGTTTGACTTTGATCTACTTACCCAGAAATTTTGACAATGCTCGAACGCTCATTGAAAACAAAATATTAGATCCAAAACAAAGAAGCTTCGAACACGGACAGTTAATATACATTGGTACATACCTTTTGGCAGCGATCGTTGTTAGGTTGCACTTCTAGTTAAAATCTTTCAGCCAACAATTTCCCAATCTATAGACAAACAGAAAAGCAAGTCAACATAATGTCGATTATTCCAGACACTTTCACCATTGCAATTAATGTTTTAAGCAAAAAACGGAATCTTGTTTCAAGATTATGTTGTTCGACATCTGTATATAAGCAATCCTATTGGAAATTTTAATGCGATCCATTCAAGTTCATAGCAACAAAGTAGGGTTATGCGTCCTGCTGTTGCCTGTCTGATAGTGGGACTAACAAGATTACAATGGATTTTCTTTCATCCCGTATTCTATGGACTTTCTTTGCAAAATAGGCCATTATATGACAGGTTTCCTTCTTATATATTAGGCTATTTTAGGATGGGTAGTTTTGTGGCTTTATCCCCTGTAATTTTACGTCAAAAAGATATCAATTCATCTCAACGGTTTAGAATTAACAAGGGGATGGTTTTTTGATTAAAATCAGCTGTTAGAGACTGTTAGTTACATTTTTTACCGTTGCGTGATTGATTTGTAAGGAGGTTTTGTTCTTGTTACTGTAAGGCTGGATTTGATTGCCAGCTTGGTATGGAAGCTATCAGCGATACATGCTTATGGTTAGGGCTATATGAATTATAGTGTCAGAAGAAATGGTCATCATAATCATCATCATCATAATCATTATCATCACCATTATCATCGTCAAAATTATAACGATCATCATCACCATCATCATCATTATCATCATCATCCATGTAGTCATGATCATGACCATGATAATGATCAAAATCATCATCGTCATCATCATCAACAACATATTTGTACTGATTATCATCATGTTCATCACCAAGATCATCATCGCCATCATCAGGATCATTATCATGATTATCATCATTAATATCATGATCATCATCATGATCATCATTATCAACATCACTTTCATGATTATCATCATGCTCATCTTCATGAGTCATCATCATCTTCACCATCCAGGATTATCATCATGATCGTCATCATCGTCATCATCGTTGTAATCATATATATAACCATGATCATCATCACACGAAAAGACGACGTCGTTACTACTATTCGTCATTGAATGCGTGCAACGAAAAAGTGAAAATGCACTTACACGCATGAACCAGCGAACGAAACTTTTCTCTTTACTGTAAGAATTTCGTCTAGCTAGTAGAGATCTCGCTTTATACTAATATTTGAGTTTTGGGCAAGTACAAAACCGACATAGCTAGCTTTTGTACTTGAGTACCAAAGTGCTTAAGTGGATTATGGGTAATCCAATAAAATTCAATTTAATACAAGTAGGTACTGTTATAAATTCAAAGCAAAGATAGAAATAAGATAAAAAGATATAATTGTACCCACCGAGAAGAACGTGTAAAGGAAACAGTATTGAAGGCAATCACCAAAATCTACAAAAATAAAATAAACTATTTCAATTGATTCGTTCATGAAGTAAAGTAATTATCATTTGGCCTGCTGAAGGATAAAACAACGGCTTTTTCTTAAATAGTTTTTGTATCTTTTCCGCCTTTCTGCAGAAATCGATTTATGATGATGATGATGATGAAGAAGACGACGTAATGATGATGAAGATAATGGTGATGATGATGATGATAATGAATCATGAACAACACGAGGATGGATGGTTACGACTAGGAAATGATGATGATCACAATAATTATGATAAACACAATCATGATGATTAAGATGAAGGTCAGCTATAGTTAATCATCGTAAACAATCATACGTTTACTATTGTAAGCTGATTATAGTCATCATCATCATCATCACCAGCATCAACTTAATCATCATCATAAACATCATCGCAAATATATCAATGATCATCATCATGGAGATAAATATCTCAATCCTTAAAACAATAATCAAGATCATGATCGTCGTCGTTATCATTATCATCATACACATCATAATCATCATCATCATCATCATCATCATCATCTGAGTCATCATAATCATCATCACCATCATTGTTATAATAATCATCGTCGATATTATCACCAACATCATCATCATCATCATCATCATAATCATCATAATCATAATCATAATCATCATAATCATCATCATCATCATCACCATGATCATCATCATGATCATGATCATCACCATCATCATCATCATCATCATCATCATCATCATCATCATCACCATGATCATCACCATCATAATGATCATGATCATGATCATGATCATCATCATTAAAATCATCATCACAATCATCAGCAACAACGACGATTACATTTGAAATAATGGTCATCATAATCATGTTCGCGACTCGTGCAGTCCGTGAAATGCAAAACAATCAGTGAAACCAATTCCCAATCAGTGTTCATTGGATCACACTTATTCTTTGATTAAATAACGATTAAAAGTGACCTATCCAGCGTGTCACAACCAAGACACCAGTCATATATACTTTACAATGGATGAAGTCGGTGTAAATAAGAAAACAGATAATCTGGTTTTGAGGAAACCAAGTCTTGCGCTCGGTTTTTCCAATGACCCAGTTGACGAGAAACAAACAGCCAGCCGAATTCTCTGATCTCAATATAAAGTATTTTTTAATGAACAAATATGTTTGTAGCAGCCGCAATGCTGAATATTTTATGAGTCGCCATCTTTCAAAGATAAATTATATCAACTGCGAACAAAATCTCTCCTTTTTCGCGCCGAACATACTGTAAAAACAAGTCGTCATTCCCAGGCCTCTTGTGTACTTAGAAAACACAGTTCTTAAATTAGGGCAGCAAATCACATTTCTAAATGTAGAGAAACACTGACAAGAAAACACAACAAGAACTGGAATCGGGAAAAGACAGACCATCCTTATGCACCACAGTCTCTCTCGAGGCGAATTCAAAGTTCCTTCCCTCGCTATAAGGCCCAAAGGAAGGATTGCGCCCATCCTCTGTCTCAATGAACAAAGGCCACAGCTGCTACTAAATGTTACAGCACACGACAGACTCTTAAATTTAATACAGAATTTAGAAAACTCTTCAAAAAACTGCTGACAGTCAAGATTGATGCTTGAGCAATGCTATACAAACTATACTATACTATACTATGCTTTATTATACTATACTACACTATACTATACTATACATCATACGATATATTACCTTACTGTACTATACTTAATTATGTTATACTATACTATACTATACTATACTATACTATACTATACTATACTATACTATACTATACTATACTCTACTTTACTATACTATACTGTGCAATATTATACTATGCTATACTATACTCTTCTATGCTTTATTATACTATACTATACTATACTATACTATACTATGCTAGACGATAATTTACTATTCTAAACTATACTTTACTATATTTTCCTATATTACACTATAAACAATATATACCTTATACTATACTATTATATTCCATACAATACTGCACTATGCTCTACTACATTTACTATACTATATTATACTAGTCAATACTATATACTTTATATCATACTATATTACAATATTCTTTACTATAATTTACTATCTTAATACCCCATTGCACTATGATTTACTTTGTTATTTTGTACGGCTATGTGTTGATATGTTTATCAGTAAAGTTTCTTAAGAAAAATTTAAAAATCGTGCAAACATATCGTATTCCACATTGCAATAAACCCATCATAGCAGACAGCAGAAACAACACTGGAACTGCAGACAGCACAAGCATAACTAAAAAATATTTTCATACTTAAACACTGACCTACGATTTCGGAGGGCTCGCGTCTACTTTCTGTCCAGGAATTGATTCATTGGTAGTTCCAAATGGACAAACTTCATACCAAGAGTTTTGAAAAACAGCAAGCAAAGCTTAACTCTCCAGTTAATAGTAGATAAAGCTTATACTTTCAGATTGTAGCACCGTTTAACTCGTTGTTGCATACATACTTTACATCATGTGTATTTCAACATTTCAAACTACCTTAGCTTTGCTGTTTGCTACAGTACAGCCCCACAAACGTTTAAGTAAGAACTTCGTTATTATCTTGAGCTGGAACGGTTATCTAGTCATGAGCTCGTTTAGTACACACACTTCTCTTACAGCTATTAGTCAAGCCTGGACACAACACCAGCAAAATTGCAAGAAAATTCACACAAATACTAAAACAATCATAAACCTATTAATCGAAATCTTTTCTCGCATAATTAGCTAAACTTTCAAACAAAAAAGCTTGGAATTTGCAGACGCCCGAAAACGGGAACAATAAAACAGACCTAAGCACCTGTATATAAGATTTAAGCACGCGAGTATCTCTAACAAACTCTCAAAAAGAAATTATTAGGCCGTCGCCAGTGGAGCATAATTTATTAAAGGAGATTGGACACGAGATCCTTACTGTCATCTTAACAAAGCAAATTCGTAATTTTCGGGCTACCGCAAACAAGTCTTTAAAAGAGACAAGAAACGCAGCCTCGTTCCCAGGCATAAAACGTGTTTCCTCGAATCTCAAATGGTTTGACTCTGATTCTGGATACTAGACTTTTTACATAGTTCGTAGTGTTCGCTTCCTTCAGTAGACTTGTTACCAGAGTCCCAGTCATCAATCATCAAACCGAGACTTACATCAAATCGAAACCGCTCAAACCGGTAGGCTATAATGATTGATGTTTTAGTCCTGGGGGACTACTTGACTTAAATCAGACGGGGGCGTGCTCTCCAAGAAATGATTTTTCGGCATGGCTCTAGAATTTCACCACCTAGCACCTAGACATATTACATGGACCGTAGTTATCGCTATTGAATTTATGCTGGACGCTCGAATTAAAAAAAAAACAGCTGAGTTGTTGTTGTTGTTGATGCTGTTTGCGAAATGTGGAACTCATGTAACGAGTCTAGGACTCATCAAACTCCAGCCAAAAAACTGGCCCCCCCAAAACTGCCGCCTCTTTGAGCAAACAGCTGTTCTGTATTTGTTGTTGCTGTTAATGTTTGTGAAGAGGGAGATTCAGGTATCTAATAAGTCTATGCCTTTATCTGAACTCAATTAGAATAATTGTAAAATCCAAAAATATTTCGCGTTGTTGTTAAGGCCTTGCTAAATTACGAGACATGTCACGCGCAACACTATATACAGCGTATCTCCCATGGTAAAAACATGCCAGTGACAAGCGAGCAACATGTCGCCTGAGTCATTTGCGTGTGGCAGAGACAAGAAATGTTTCTGTTGTCTCCCAGAAACATTTGCGTGTCTCTTGCTACAAATTCTGTCACGCGCCACAAAGTTTCCGAGGTGGCTAAACTGGGAGACACCGAGGGGACATCAATGTCGCGCGCGACATGTCTCCTAGTTTAGCCAGGCCTTTATAGGCGAATCTACGACTTTTGTAGTGAGTCTAACTGGAAACAAGCAAAGAACAACACGAAGAATAGCATATGCAAAACTCTATTTTTTGCGTCACAAAACACCTTAAAATTTCAATCCAGAGAATTCCAACAGATGATCTATGAATAATCATAATTCATTACTACGACCACTGAAAATACTTTCTGGTTTTCTTTGACTTTTGCTCGCCGATCGGGAAATACGCACAGCGACGAGCGACGGCAGTTGAAAAAAGGATCAAATCTGAAGTTAATAACATAAAATACGCACTTGAATTTCCTTTAAAGGACAGGAATCAGTTTTCAATTTGGAGTTTAGCGGATAATGTAATTAAAACAACAACTTGGCGGCTTGAGAAACAAAGAAAATTCTAAATTCACGTAGCTAGAAATTTGACGCTGTAGAACTCATTACAGCCTACCAAGAGAGACTTGATAACCGCTAGCTGCTACTTCAAACTGAATGGTGAATCGAAAAAAATGGCGGTTGCTCGTCTTTCAACATTTTCTCCCTTCACTTGACTTGAAGATCCTTTAGGCCACAAAACTAAATGGGTGTAATTAAGGTGATGGTAGGACATTGTACTCCCGGAGTCAAAAGATAACTGAAAATGACTCTTAGTTCCCAACTCGATTTTTTCACTAGTTTTGTCATTTACCTACATATATCTGTCTACTATGACGATATGGTTTTCTGAAAGTTTTTAAAAAGTATACCGAAAACCTGCAAAACGTAGTATACCCATATGTTCGGAAAGGTTGAAAAACCATAGCCATGAATCCGGACCTTGGCAGCATTGAAAAAGGTGTCCCTTGATGGAACAGGCTGGTACAGTACAAACTCTAGACTAGCCAAAACCAAACCCCAACCCTAATCCTCATCCTAATCCTAAAACTAACCCTAATCCTAACCCTAAGCCATACACATACAAAATACACATACAAAAAATCAGCAAATGTTTCTGAATGTTTCTGAATTAATTCTTATGCAATGAACTTTATATCATAATAAGGGTGTAGATTCTTGAAGATTCTAAAAGGCATTTGCCAGAAAAGAAAAGAATTTTTCAACGTTAAGCAGCTTTAGAAGTTGATGAAGTCCATGAAACAAGTTAAACTCGCACACAAATTGCAGTCAAACTCTGGTGATTTAGACAGTTCTTACCGTATCGAAGTTGCAGGATAGTAAAAATTGGTTCAATTTCTGGGTTGGTTGGTTGACCGCTAAAGCTTCGCTTGCCAAAATGTCAAGCAATTTCTACTAAACTCTAGTGATTTGAGCGAAAGCCTTGATAAAGAACCTCTCAGGATATCAGGCTAGAATGTTTCTTACTTACGAGCTAAAAAGCCTACGGTTTAAGGATGTAGATCTTTAACAGATGAAGGTTATTATGTTCGGGTCATAGTATTGTAGCCTGCGCGCAGACTCAGACACCTTCTTGAAAGGGATTTAGTCTGTGCGCAAGCTACGGGATTGAAATTGTCAAGCCGGCTTCTATCGGTCATGTGGTGACGTCATAATATGCAAATTTATGAATTGGAAACAAATGAATTCAAGCAAGGATTGTAGCCAGTGTGTAGCAGCTGCAGCACACGAAAATATCACCAATCTCCTCTAGTTTGCAGGTGAAGATAGGTCGATAAAAACTTCAAATGAACAAGACCACTATCAATTAATAATAAATTTAGAATTTTCGCCTTCAAATTTTAGTTGCTAGATTTATCAGTTATAAATTGGGAATCTGTTTTACACTTAATGAACTTTTCTCCGAAGGTTATCACTATTTTTCTACTGATTTCTGCACCTTATTCTCCCACATTCCTCAAAGAAGTAATTCTAAGACTATTTGTCATCAAGTCAAATTCAAACTTGCCACTTCAGTTTAACGTGGCTAAAATTGAAGATTAGGCTACTCTGGTCAGTTACAAACTTCTTGTGGAAGCACTTAGCTCCCTTCCATCCTACATGCTTTTTGGGTTGATCTTTCACAATCTTATATCACTCTCCTGCTCTTCTCAGACATTACCTTTTCTCTTATAAAAGCATGTTTACTTTTGCTTTATCAAATCAAGAAGACACTACCAAACAAGACACTACCAAACTATCTATTCAACTCCTCTTATATAAAAACACAAAACTTCGGTTTCAGCCACAGTCGTTCCTTGCTACTATTGGTTCTTTGAGCTTGCTAGTTTCTACCGTTTTGGAAATATATGTTATCCTCAATCTTGAACACGAACAACACTAGCAGATGGGGGCAAGGATAAGGCAGTTGGTGGACTGAGGGGGCACTTGACCAGGTGTTGGTTAGGGACGTGTCGCCCGAGATTCGGAATCATTCAAGTTTTTATACCAATTTTGCGAAAAAGAATGCACCACTTATACAAAATTACAAGAATCAGTACTTTTTCTTACCAGAATCGTGATAATGGATACCGTTCCTTTAACCGAAATTGATAGAGTATACCCTTCCTGGTCGCAACTTACCAGTACCCTTGATATACATTGCGCCTTCCCCCTTGGAATGGTTATACTATACTATACTTTATTATATTATATTATATTATATTACACTATATTATATTATATTTCATTTTATTATATTATATTATATTATATCATATTATATTATATCATATTATATTATGTTATATTATATTATATTATATTATATTATATTATATTATATTATATTATATTATATTATATTATATTATATTATATTATAGTGTATTTCATTATGTTCATTTGATGACATTCTTTGACAATATCTAAATGATTTTAAAACAGGAATTCACAACGGTCTTTATATCCAAATAGCGATCGTTGTAAAGTCTCTAAATAATCTAAGAATCGTTTAAATTAACAGTTTCATTTCAACATCGGTTATACAATCAACGACGAAGAAAACTCAAAGTGAAAATTACAGAGAATAACTCACGTCTCTTGCTTGAAACTCAAGAAATATATCTTGTCGAGCATCCGCTTGACTTTCGGCTTGAAGAACTGTTTACAATTTCTCACTGAAACGCGACAGAATAAATATAAAGAAATGTTTCATACAGAATTACACTAGAACAGAGTCAGGAACGAAATAATACTAACATGATACTAATAAAGCTAAGATGTTTTGTAATTTTGTAGCAGATGTACAGGACTACATGTTTGACGAGCTCTTTTGTCGACAAGATTGAAATCTAGTTATTTACGAATAGATCGCTCTCTCTAATACTTGATTTTTTCAGATAACATCTGTGCTTTTGCCTCATCTGCATACGCTTTGAGAGCATGTGTGCGCAAACAGGAAATTCGCCCATGTCATAGTTACCTGCAATCTCTAGCTATGGATGCAAATTAACGATATACGACAGTAGATTCAAAATACTAAGGCTAAGCGAAACAACACGCGACGTTCTAAAAGGGTTATATAGACCTATTACACGAGTCTCACTCTTCAGCAACAATAACAACAACTACACAACATCCCTACAGCTGTTGTCGTTTGCGCGAACAGCAATTCAACTCAATAGCGGACTCAGAATACGTAAAAATAGCTAAAGCTAGGCGAAAAAACACGCGACGTTGTAAAAAGGTTATAGACCTATTACACGAGTCTCACTCTTCCTCAATAACACCAACAACTACAACAACATCCCTACAGCTGTTGTCGTTTGAGCGAACAGCAATTCAACTCAATAGCGGACTCAGAATACGTAAAACTAGCTAAAGCTAGGCGAAAAAACACGCGACGTTGTAAAAAGGTTATAGACCTATTACACGAGTCTCACTCTTCAGGAACAACAACAACAACTACTACAACTTCCCTACAACTGTATCATCGTCGTTTGCGCGTGCAGCAATGCAACTCAATAGCGGATTAAAAAAACCGTAAGGCTAGGGGAAACAACACGCAACATTGTAAAGGGGTTATATCACTCTATGGGTCATATAGACCTTTTACATTAGTCCTATTCTTTAGCAACAACAACAACATCAACAAAACTCCTTTAGCTGTATGCTCGTTGTTTGCGCGTGCAGCAATTCAACTCAATAGCGATTCTATTCATTTGCAATCAAAACTCGCGTAAATTGTTTGTTACGCATGTATCAAATGATTCCTCAAGTAGTTTCACGCTTTGCTCACGTACAAGTGTCTCTGTATAATAGTCATGATACTGAATGTGCAGTTATAATTAAGGAACTACTAAGGACCATATGATACGTCAATTTGATCAACATAGGTCCAAAAATAAAGAACTTTGGGAACTAATAAAAAGCGTGAACATTGCACTACAATGAAGAAGAGATCACGGAGGTTGAGCGTGGAGGATGCTGGGAAGATATATGATATTTAATGCTAAGTCCCTTGCAACAGGGTCTGGATGCCTCCTGCCAGGGTGAATCCTAATTTCGGCGTTTGGCGACCAATCTTGACAAGATTTAAATCTAATGGCCCCACAATGACATAAACCCAGCTTGTGGTATATTAGAGTTGTCAAGCACGAAAGTTGACGTCATTTGAAAGAAAAAAGAAGAACGTGCATCGAATCAATACATCGAATCGAATCAATGTCTTATGTTTCAATGCATCGAAACATAATATTGGAAAGACTTGGAAAAAGCGGCGTTGCCAGACATCCAAGACTGAGGGTAAAAGGGCGTGGTCAATGACAATTGGGGTGTGGTTTTAAGAACAAATAATCAAGTCGCGCCCTTTTTTTTCTTTCTTTCTTTAAAGTTGGTAGCACTATAGCTTAAATTTGACAAACTCATAGCTAATTCAAACCAACTTCTACTCAGATTTAGCCTATTGCGATGATTGGGTGACAACAACTGCCCCCCCATTGGCTACGCTTCTGTTGGAAGGCTGAGGTTGCAGTAAGTGCAATTTAATTACACCAATGCAGAAAAATCTTGGATAACAGAACGGTGGGGCCTTGGCAAAAATCTCGGCAAAGATAGCGATGGGCTGGACATTGAGCTCCCCCCCTTGCTTGGTACATTGCTTGCGGGCTGTAAATTTTCCCATACGCTGGCGAAAGCTGTCGAAATAAGTCAAGCAAAATGGATCATTTTCATCCCAGGGTTATCCGCTTGTTGAAGGATTTAATGCCTCACGAATTTCCCGAGGAGACAAGCTCCTCCGAAGCATAATGACCTATGACATGCTCCTCCGTAATACGAGAAAAACGAGAAAAATGACACAAAACTGAAATTTGGGTCAAAATTTTCGCTATCTTCAAAAAAGTATTTGAGATACACAGAAGAAAAGTTCACCAGCGTGAAGCCCTTGCCTGAAAAGGTATTTTAAACATGTTTTTGAGAAGGATAAGGGTGATAAATTGGTGAAAAAACACTTCGAAAGTAAGAAACACTACAGGCAGGCTGATATCGAAGCCAAGAGTTCTTATAAGAAAAAGTGTATTGTGCATGAAAGTTAGTATAAGTTATATACATGCATCATGAGCATATAGAATGTTCTTACCAGTTTCAAGCATGAAGTTTCTGTGCCTGTTCATTCATTGAATGACACTGAAGGTGAAGCTGCAAAATCTCGGCCAGTTGGGCAATTTTCTTGAGAACGCAAAGGGGCTTGCTGTAGATTCTTGTCAATAGAGAAAGAAAAACATTGCACAAATCAAGGCTATTATTTGTTGTTACGAATATAAAAGTAGCTACTAAAGAGCCTATAAAACAGGTTGTGTACAGCAAAACTCTGTACTTCACAGCTGAACGCGATCAATAGTCTGGCGGAAACTGCAGGTGATATTATGGGCATGCACTAAGTTCCCACAAATTCACTTTCACGGTGAGCTTATTGGACAGCCACAGTCAATTTCTATTGCAAAGAAAATTATATTAAATATCGTATAGCCTGCACAGCAATAAAGAAATTATAGTTACCCAAGCTGTTTGTCAGTATTGGTTACTATGAACGCACAGTGCAGCAAGTTCCAATCCAAAATCAAATTCTCGCTCACTATTTATTTAAATCGGATCAAACTGACGCTGACAAATCGCTGTTGTTCTCATCAAAAGATAGCGGGTAGTTGGTCATCTTAATTAGCAGTGTTCTTGTTTGTAACATTTAAATGCGCTATGTGGTTTCGCGATAATTGCGCCTTCTCACCACGATAAGCATACTGCTATATCCTTGACGGTATACTTTATTGACCAGCTGACGATGGATGTTCTGTGTTATGGTATTGTCACAGCAATTCTCAAAGATAGGCCGCAAAATGTTCTGTTTGCTTGCAAAGATACGTACGTTCCATTTGCTAGGGAAACGGGCTTATTTTAGGGGCCGATTATATGAGAGTTTTCAGCCCGGGCTGGAATTTCAGCCCGGTTAAACGGGCTGCAAACTCAGCCCTCCTCTCCGGTCAATTCTCTGCAAAATTGATTTTGTGATTACATGAGATAATTTCAGCCCGGGCTGAAAACTCAGCCCAGGCTGGAATTCCAGCCCTCCTTCAGCTAGGCGGGCTAGGATTTCCAGCCCGCTTGAACGGGCTGAGATTTCTCATGTAATCGCAAATTTGTTCCAGCCCGGGCTAGGAACTCTCTTTGCGCAAGCCCAGTTTGACTGTGGTTTTAGTTTCGTGTCAAAACGTGTCAATTTTGGCGTCATTTGTCTTAGGTATTCGATTTCAGCCCGGCTGGAAACGTTCATATAATCGCACGCCAATTCCAACCCGGCTAACCGAGCTGAAATTCTAGCCCGGGCTGAAAACTCTCATATAATCAGCCCCTTACTCATGTTTCACCTAACTACTATTTCAGTCACGAAAAGTAGCTCCTCCACATACTACTTAGACTTACTACACAAGTCTCTACGGCCACTACTCAATGCCCACTTCTGCTTGTAGCCTGCGCACAGACTGAAACACTTCTTCAAGGAGTGAAACATGTTGAAAGATTCCCCCAAGAAGTGTTTCAGTCTGCGAGCAGGCTACCCACTTGTCACTTCGAGCAACTGCACAAAAAACAACGACAACAACATCGAGCGAACTAGTTGGACTTTTGTAGTGAGTCTACATATGACTATTGTTTTGAGCCTGGCTATTTTTCTAACTCATTCTTATCTTAAATTTTAGCAATTTTGAGCCTCGATATTCCATAGGATATTCTTATAAAGCATATTCTTTAAAAAGAAAGATTGAATGGTATTCTTGTATCAATTTACCACCTATACTATTCCAGCAGGCAGCTTTGCTAATTTTTAACACTTCTTACTTTTTAAACATGCAGCAATGTCAGACCAACTTCTATTTCAACCCCCCTACTATACAGTCGAACCTCTAATAGCGGCCACCTCTGATAAGCGGCCACCTCACTATAACGGCCATTAATAATCAGTCCCAATAAAGCTTTCCTATAGTATTGTTAGCGATCAACTCTCAATCACAGCCTCTTGACCTTTGATTAATCAGTGGCCGCTATTCCGAGGTTCAACTGTATTACAGTATTAAGTAATGTCCACACCCTGAAATTCCAACACCTCACCTCCTTCTACTGTATTCGGGATTCTTGAGTAGAACGAAGTAGAATGTCCTACGGTCACAGACAAGGTGACCTTTATCAAATCGACTTCAAAACATTATTTCTTGCTTTGGGTAATCGGTGTCTTCAAAGCCAAGTAAGCAGCTGCTTGGAAAAAAAGTCCGGCAATTAAAAATCTGGTGAGAGAGATCTGTCGGAAAAACTTTGAAGTACCAGAAGTTGGAAATCAAGACTTAGTCGATTTTTGCCGCACAACCCTGGAATATAGGAGTCTAGAATACATTATTGTAATGTATTGTAACGTCGAGCAATATTTTTAGTGAAAGCACCAATCAAATCGCAGCATTATTTTTAAGCTGAATTTTGATTGGCTGCTTGAAAATCCCTAAGGAAGATGCAGTTACTATACACGAAACCAAAGTTTTACCCTGCATAACTATGGATAAAGGATCTTTTCTTCAAAGAGATACTCTATCCTCGACTCTATCCATCCATGATCCATCTGTTTTCCGTCAACTCCAAACACAGAATGATCGAATAACTTATACAAGATTTCCTATTTAGATCAAATAGGCGTTCACTTATAATCATGATTATTCTTGAATTACTGTATGTAAGCCGGGTTGAAAAATTCCTACCGAGCATTGGAATCCATGAACCCTTGAAAGATTTCTAAGTCTTGTCCCTGTGGAGCAGTAACACTCAAATTCAACAATAACTTTTTATCACGTTACCTCCCCCCCTGTGAGCTCTAACATTGCCCTCTAACTTTGTTGCATACGATCCCCAGCAAGGAAGACTTCAGACTTATACGTAGTAACTAAAGGGAGACTTGTAAGTCTTGTAAGACATTTTAACCAATGTGCACATAGATTTGATCTTTATTACCCCATAGAAGTGCTTCAATTATTGCAAATTTGAAACGTGATATCACTTGCCCCCCCCTCCCCGGGAAAACAAGCGTTTCTGGTCTTGCGTGCATTGAGCACAGTTTATTTTTTCACGACTATATGAGTACATAGGTAAATGAATTATACACAATCAATGGATAAATATACAAAATTAAATAAAAACAATATGGCTTACCTCAAAAAATTTACAGGCATTCAATGCAGCTGAAGTGGCATCAAAATGCTGGTCAAGTGATGTCATAAATACCACTTTTTAAGTCAGCAATGAGACATGGCCCCGCAACTCCACAAGTACTTACGATCGAAGAAGTGATCAGTGAATAAAGAGTGAACCAGAAATCATTTTCTAGCAAGCCAGCAGATTACTGTATTTAAGAATGAAGTAAATACTAAAGCCTAAACGTCGATTTCTTCCCCAGAAAAACAATATTTTCTTCTGGATGCTGAAAACTCCGGTAACCAGTTAGAGACGAAAGCTGAAAGAGATAGACTATATCTTCCCGGAAGAAGGGAGAAAATGCCATGAGTAAAAGCGGCGAATGCTTCAAGGATACGGATACAGTCCCTGGTGTAAACGAGCAAGAACAAAAAACGTTTATCTCTGAGGGTAGTGAGAAAGACTTTATGACGACTGTCTTTCTGTTTACTTGCAGCTATTAGAAGAACGTCCGTGGGCTAATATAAGCAGTGATGGCTTGGTGGTAACATCTAACAAAAAAAAAACAGAAGAAGCGAACGTGGAAACACAATGCTAGTGTATAAGACAGCACCAGAATAACCAAGTATATGAGAAACGTCAATAAGCTGTCTCTAAGATAACAGAATTCTGAATGGAGTTGTCTAGGGTATCTATTTTTGGATTCCAAGGCTGAAAAAGACTAAAGCAAAGAAGAGGATAATACACCCAACAATCATTTCATACTTTATCTCAATATTAATTTTCTTAGAATCTGACTTGAGCTCGAAAATGAGGCTGCATTTTATTAGCCTTCATACCCAATTTGAGCCCCTTTTCTTGGCCTTTCTGTCTATTCAATCTTAATGCAGACATTGTTTTTCTAGTTGGCTCAGATACAGTTCCATGCCAACCTAATGATTTGTATGTTACATTCAAACCTTTGATCATAGCTCTTTCTTGTTTGTGCTGCAAATGAGCTGGTGGTAAGCTCTGCTTGTAGAAATGTTTGAAAGCTCTGTGTCCCACTCTGCTACCGGAAGGAAGAACAAGTTCCATTGTGTCTGAATCTACCTCCAAATTTCCTAAGAATAAGAAAAAAGTCATTAAAGAGCATGAAAGGATATCTTTGATATGTTTACTTCAAATGTTATATTATGTTAAATGTTTGGTTGCAATTCACTTAATGTACCTTTGGGCAGAGTTTAGGTTGGATCATATCGGATGTTTCTGCTTTTGTTTGCAAACCTTAACTTTGCAGAAAGAAATAAAAGTTAAATGTTGTTATCAAATCAATAAATGATACTCCATTTTCACCTGTTTGGACCTCTGTGTCATCATCAACATCATCTGATTCGGGATCGAAATCTGCATAACTTGAACTGAAGTCATAGAAATCAGAATATTCCAAAGCACTATCTCCTTCAAACTCAACCATACAGTGACCTTTATCCCTCATGTGTTTTTGTACTGCATCAATCGTTTGAAAAGTATGACTCTTTTTATTACAATACAAACAAATTTTACCATCTCCAACTTTTGCACCAAGATAAATGATGAAGTTTTCAAGCTCTGATATATAGTCTATATCTGGAATGAAGAAACTGTGTGACTTTGTCATGTGGTGAAGGTTTTGTTCAAGAGAGACACTCTCATGAGGACAAAATAAACAGGTTGATGGAGGGATTGCTTCAGTCTCTTCTTCTTCACTTATATCTTCATCATCGTCTTCATCATCAACGTCTTCCCATTCATCATCATCATCCTCATCATCTTTTGCCAAATCATCATCTATTTTCATATCATCACCAGGTTCTTTGATACTTTTTGTCTTTTCAGCCATGGCTTGCTACGGATGAACGAGAATGGATAATAATAATTCAAAAAACCCAGACTCAAATATTATGTTAAAATGAATTAATAGATTTGCAAATAAATAATTTTTATGGTACAGAATCTTAGAATTTCTTTAAATAACAGACTCATAGACAAAGAGGACCAAAAAAGTTGAAACAACTTGCCACATGACCAAGTCACCACACATTGCAGGTCAATTCCCTACTTTGTCCTTGTCAACACAGCACACCTTGGTGGTCAAATGACCAAAGTTTGAAATTCAAATTTTGATAAGATTTTCTTCATGAAAATCTCATAAAAGCTTTTTAGAAGGCTTGTCAGTGCGTATTTAAAAATATTTGGAGGACACCCCCATTTTTCATGCTGAAAGTGCAACTTGTCCAGTTAAGTGTGGCAATCCTCTTTTGAAAAGGTGACCCAACCTGATTTCTAAAATCTGACTCTGAAAGTTGATCATATGGTGAATTGACTGGTTACTATTTACCAATGGGGTGACTTGAAGAGAGGCTAGTTGAACTAGTCACCTAGGTATTCTCTTGCACCTGCAATAAGTAACATTGAATGCATAGTTCTGTCAAGAGGGGGTAGGGTGGAGCCCAAGGTCCAGGGTCTAGGCAGCGAAGGCTAGGGGCCCGCAAAATTGAAATACTCTTAATGCTTCCCCCTAAACTTTGAAATGGCTTGGTACGATTACATTCCCCCTGGGTCTGCTTTGTCTCTTGATAGCCCTGAGAATGCCCCCTGGAAGAAAATCAGCTTAGTGTAGATATACCTCTTTCACTTGATTGTTCACTTTCTTTTTTGTAGCCTCCCCACCACCAGTTGCAGTTTTCTCACCACCAGACCCCCCATCCACATGTTTTTCACATTTTCCTTCAATAATTTTATGTTTTTTTGAATTCATATGATTTTCATACGCATTTGCATTGCTGAAAGATTTATTACAAACATTGCAGAACTTGCTTGTGTCTTTCTTTTTGTCTTCGGCCTCATTTCTTTGCTGTGTCAGCTTCTCGTCGAAAAGTTCTTTCGTGACTGGCGGCAAATTGGCAACTTTTCTCTTCAAATTATATCGATGCCAGTTGCTTTTGTAGTGGCTCCTTTGCAGATCACTGTCCACAAAAGATACTCGACATGACAGGCAACTAAAAGAAGACATAATTGCTGTGAAAAATTACTGTCGACTGCTTGTCATGCACAACACTGTGCCAGTTCAAAAATGTCGACAAGTGGCTAGGCCGTTTTCATATTTTCTTGCGCACATTCTCTTGCGCATTCTCTTGCTTGCTTGATTCGCTTGATTCAACAACAACAACAAAATTTGTCAGTTTGTCAGTTCTGTTCTGTGGTTTGAGTTAGGAGGCATAAATGGATTGTTTGTGGATTTTTGATTTGCAATGAAGAGTTCCTCAATATCCTAGAAGAATGGTAGTGAAGACTGAACTGACTTAAGATTTCTGTTCATGTTAGCAGTCAGCAGAGGCTGAACAATTATTCTCCATAACTGAAATAGACAACTCACCCATCAAATAGCAACAATGAGCTTCCATCAGCAAGGTCAAGGTCAAGGAGGGTTAGTCCCTCTGGCCTAACTCCTGATCAAAGAAAACGCATGGAGGAGAACAAACAGCGAGCCTTGCAAAAAAGGCGTGCTGAAGAGAACCGACAGCGTGCACTGCAGAGGTTGCAGATGTCCCAATCAAAAGGATCTGGTCAGCATTTTGCTGCTGGTGACAGGACTTATAGTGGACTTATGAACGGCAGTGGGAGCCCTAAGCCTGCTCTATCACCTAAGCCTGTTTCACCAGTAGCAAGGGTTATGCCTATGGATACTGCAAAACCATCAAGCATACCTCCTCAGTCTTTGGCTGCCAAGGCCAAGCCCTCTGATTGGAACGAGATTTTCAAGTATTCTCCATCAAAGACAAAATCAAATTTTTATAGTGCTACTAAAAGTTCTGGAGTCCAAAGCAGTTCTACCCTATGTTCCAAGTTTGAAAAAAGATCGCCAAAGAAAACACTGGAATCTAAAGACTCGGCTAGCAAATGTATGCATGAAAATTGGCTCTCAAATTGATATTTGTTGTAAACATTTATATAAAGGCAAAGATAGATTTATAGTTGCCGTTACTCTATATTACCCATAGCCACCCATGAGTCCCAAGTGGGAAAACATGCAAGTTTCAGCCGATGCATCATTGCAAGCAGGTTGAGAAAACAAAAGACTAATTAACATGACAATAAGTCAAGCAGTAGGAGAGATGTAGTGACTTGATCTGAAATGTGTAGCAGTGGTTGTGTGGTGACTTAGCAGTGTGGCAAGTTGACCAGAAATCTTTGAAACATGAACTTTAATAATAGTTTCTATTTGCAAATTTCTTTTGTAGCAAAATGTGGCCCAGCTTTTGATGTGAATATGGTACTTGTGAATTCAAAAAGATTTGAAGCCAGATGTTCATATAATGCTGATGTAATTGGGTTGTTTAAAACCATGAGTACAAGAATGTATGGTAATTAAAACAAACTTTGTTATATTTATCTTCATTAAAGGATTGCAGTTGTTGAGAAAGAAAGCAGGCAAACAATCTTTATTACGTAGTCAATGCAGGTCAGGAGTTCTTCCAGCTGTCTAGCTGATCTGGACCTGCAGCCTGTGCCCCCAGATTGATATTCTAGAACGATTACCAGGGTACCCTCATTTACCAACCTCGGAAGGATGGGCAACTGAGCTGAATGTAAGCTTATGGGGTCCTGACGATTGGGACCTTTGACCTCAGGATCATGAGCTGGACCCCTTAACCAAAGGGGCCACAAAGAAGAACGAGTACCACTAGTCCCATGGATAATGCTATGGTGCTCATTTTAGACTATTAGTAATTAGAAGCTGCTTAGCTTTGTCATGTAATCTGGCTGGCTCCTGCGTCCAGGAGGTCATTGGGGCTGAGTTTTGAGCCCAGTTGCGTATACATAAGAATTAAAGATATATAAGCAAGTATATTTGTCATTCAGTAATTTTTGCCATCCATTTCAGATCAAAAAATGAAAACCTGGAATTTCAACTTCACAGAATATTCAAAGTTAGGTAAGTTTTAATTATGATTATGATTAAGTAATCAACAATATGTATGCCTGCCTTGAAGCTTTTTCATATGCATCTATCTAAAGGTATTTAAAAAAAAACGAATTTGCAAGCTGCCAAACATTTTTAACCTGGCTATGAGTCAATACAGGCTGTTGATGATTAGAAAATGAAGCTGGGTTCGTTCTGAGTTGATGTTTTTGCCATTTCCTTTTTTCCAGTGACCGGTCTCAGATCATTGAATATATCAATCAAAGTTCATGACGTTCCTGCTCAGATACTGAAGATCATCAAAGAGCTGAACGAAAAAAGTCGAGATGAAACCAAAGTTATTGATTTATCAAAGATTGGCGAAAAATTGACGTCAGCTTTAATGCCGTTTCAACGAGAGGGTGTAAGGTAATATTTTCAGTGACTGTTAATGCGAGTCGAGTGTTAAACTACAGGGAGCCTAAACTGGAATGGATTACATAGCGCAGCATTAAATTGAATTGTATTGGCGTCATTTTTGATGTGCATTAATGGGAGGTTGGAAATTAGTATAATATATACTGTATGTAATATATAAAGTCAATCTTAAACACTTCGGCGCTCGTAATGTGACACTCGATTCTCCATATCGCTTTTGAAAGCTCACTTCAAGTCAACTTTTTCACAGAGTCTGCGTATCAAAGCAATATAGTGAGTCAAGAGCCTTGCCATCCAGATAGATCGCAAAGCTTTGTTAAGCAGTCTTCTTTTTAAATTGGAAGCAAAAATTGTTCATCAGCTTAGGACCGGCAGGCATCATTAATGTTTTACAAAGCAGCGGGAAGAGAAACGAAAAAGGACACCAGCTTGGCGTGAAAATTTATGTCGATTTGTGTACGTGATACGCGGACTTTGCTCGACTTGCGATTCGTGGAAATCCACCTTAAAGGCTATAGCTCGCAGCATTTTGAAGGTGTTGTAATTTGTGAATTGTGTACAGCAAATCAAAAAATTCCTTTCGCACTTTGTCGTTAGCTACTTCTGTTTTTCTACATTTTTAGCTATGGAATACGCAATAATGGCCGAATTCTTATTGCTGACGACATGGGTCTTGGTAAAACCATTCAAGCGATATCATTGGCTTGTTTCTACAGATCTGATTGGCCACTGCTTGTCATATCTCCATCATCTGTCAAAGTGTCTTGGGCAAAGGTAAAACACATTTCGTTATAAGAACACTTCTCTCTGACTAGGTCTAGGGACTTAAATTTATCATATATTTTTCTTCTTCGGTCAGAGTGTTGTGTTCTGGTCATGCGTTTATTGCGTACCTGACAAACATCTGTAACAACCTGTTGCCCATCGTACTTTCCAAAAACTCAGTTTATATTTAGAACAAAGTTAGAAAACGAAGCAAATTTGCTGTAAAAATTACTATTCAGATGTATTTGGCAACAAAGAACAGTATAAGGAACTGTCAGCCTTATTTTGCGAAAAAATTAAGGAACTCCAGCTTAAACTCAGAGAAAAGGTTTCTTATATAAAAGAACGCGTATGCTAAGTTTTTTATAGCATTGGATTAGGGCCAGCTTTATTGTCCGAGTTTTGCCTGTTGCTAGTATTGTATTTAAAGCTTCTTTATTTCAGGAATTCGAACGATGGGCTCCCTCGCTAGACAGCGAATCAGTGAATGTAATACACACTGGGAAAGATGACCCCACCAGTGGCAGCATAAATATTCTCAGTTACGATCTACTTCCAAAACATTTGAAAAGACTAAAAGAGAAGAATATTCAACTTATTATTGCGGTATGATATTTTCTAAATTCTTTATACGCTGTACGAATTTGTGCTTTTTGCCGAGCTTTTCATTCCTCCCATCGACCCAAACCAGCTGTTGTCTTTTCTCACTTGAACCTTGGTCTTCCTCTACGCCTTTTCTATATTTGCTTTCAGCAGTCTTCTTTTTTGACGCTTGATATGCCTAAAGTAGGCGAGCTAGTATACGCTATTTTGTGCTTTTATGATATAGATTTAAAAGTACCGTTATTGTAAGTAAAATCGTAACTGTAAGTCACGTATTACTCATCTATCTCGAACTAGGACGAATCTCACTTCATCAAAAACTTTAAAGCTGCAAGAACGAAAGCTGCTTTGGAACTGTTTAAGGTAGATATGCACCATTCCAGACCTTATGCATTTGGTTTCTAGTACTAATAGGTTATAGGTTATAGGTTATAGGTTGTAGGTTATACCTTATATGTTTAAGGAATAGGTTGTAGGTTATAGGATTATATGTTTTAGGTAGGTTATAGGTTATAGGTTATAGGTTATAGGTTATAGGTCATATATTGTAGGTTTATAGGTTATATCAGGGCCGTCGAGAAGCAGAGTAGGCCCCAGGGTAATGTTTGATCTCTGACCCTGCAGGACCCCACCTCTCGAAGGTACTGGGTTGTAGGTTATATAAAGGTTAAAGGTTATGGGTTAAAGGTTATATGCTATAGGGTGAAATGTGTAATGCCTCTTGTATCTTTTTTTTTTTTTTTAGAGTGCGTCTCGTGTAATTCTTCTTTCTGGTACGCCAGCTCTTTCAAGACCTGCGGAGCTTTACACACAAGTTTCCGCTGTGAACCCAAAGTTGTTTCCAGGATTTCATTCATATGCTCTTCGCTATTGCGATGCTAAAAAGGTTATTAGCTACAGCTAATTAGTATTAGTGTTAATTATTGCTGATGATTTTTCTTGTCGATTTTGCAAACAAAGGTTTTCTAGTCCTATCCTTTTCATTCGTTGCATGTCCCTTCTTGCCCTGTTCGTCCCTGTCTTGTGGTTCTTTTTCCGATTAGTCCCATTTTCTTGTGTGCAATCTGCATTGATCCATAAACCTACTCTATCCTATCTAATTTTGTCAATTCGACTTATCCTGTCATCCACGATTTTCTGCTCTATCATTTCCTATCGAATACTAGTCTATCCGGTTATTTCCTGTCGTATTATGTCCTGGCCAGACCTATTATTTCATTATCGAATCCTTTCCCGTATTGTCATGCCATGCTCTGTCTTTTCTTCTCCTTGCTTGTCCTGTTCTCTGCAATTCAGTCAGATCCTATCCTCTCCTGTTTTGTCCCGTTGGGTCAAGTCTCGCACAATCTGATCTAATATTCTGTATTCCGTTGTTCTGCTGTACTGCGTGGCATTTTATTTTGCCATGCCTGTCTGTTGTTGGAAATTCATTCCCTTGTTTTGATATAATATTTCGACTTCACCTTCACTTCATTAATTGTCATTTAAACCTTTCCTTGCCTTTCTTCACAGAACAGATTTGGTTGGGATTACTCTGGATCGTCGAATCTTGAAGAGCTAAGGTTCATTTTGGAAAACAAAGTAATGATAAGGTTAATACTTTTATAAATTACAATTTCTCATGTTACAGCCTATTCTACCTTCTACCACATTCAAGTCCTACCTGGGTATTATATCCTTTGTAAAATTTTCGATAGCTGATCGACTAGAGCATGGAAAATTCAAAGCTTAAAACCTATCTGTTTAATTCAAGTCCTTTTCATCCATGATCTGATACACATTGGAAATGCTTGAGAACTAATTACTACCTCCACAAATGTGAAATCAGCATGTTGGAAAACTGACACATAAATTTTCAAAAGTTTCTTAAATAATTCCTCATAGTTCAAAAGTTTCTTAACTTTTTGGGTGTCTAACTAGGTTTCTTATAAACCGGTTTCTTATTTTAAAGAACAACGTATAGGTTCTGTCCTATTTCTCTTGGAAATTGTGAAGTTTCCATATCATAAGACTCGTCAACTCTTTGTCAATATATTAAGATGATTCTTTTCTTATTTGTTTCATCATTTGCTTCTTTACTATGCAATTACTGACTATTTCATTCTATTCCATAAGACGCCTGAAGGTTGATGTCCTTCAGCAGTTACCAGAGAAACAAAGACAAGTTGTGAGTAAAACACTTTTTCGTTTGATCGTTTGGCAGTGTCTATTTTATTGTTGATTTTTCTGAAAATTTCCAAATATAGTAAAAATGAAAATATGTGGTAATTGACTTTTTAGGTCATACTCGACCCTTCAAATGTTAATTCTAAATTTGTGATGCACGAAGCAAGGAAGCTGGATAACGCTGCTGGTGTAAGTTGTCGTCTACTTTCACAGCAAATAAAGTTTTAAAATGTGTTGAAGAACCGTGTTGCTAGTTTCTCAAATAAATGCTCAGATATTGTGCAGCGAGTATTGCCCTTATGAATGGGGAATAGTATTGATTGTGAATCTTGAACATAGATAAGATCATTGGTTCGAGTGGAATCATAAAAAATGAGAGGAATTATGATATATTATTAAATTTAAAATCAATTATTTTTAACTTGAAAACATTCTTATATATTAATTTCTCAGTATTGTGCGTTACACTGTTTAATAATCATCATCAAATAGTGGCTAGTTTTCATATCTAGCAATCAACAATAAATGAAATGCGCAAGTTGTAAACTCGTCCGTGCATTCCTAACCTCAATACTGTAAATTGGGAAAATCTTATCAGATTGAATTGTTTTTCTGTTTTTAGAACGAGAAGCGAGGTGCTTTACTTGAATACTTTTCTGCGTCGTGTGAAGCTAAAAGAAAGCTGTTATGTAAGCCACTTTATTCTATTACATCTTAATTTTGCCTGTAATGTCTTGTTTTCTTCTATGCTCACTACAAAGCCAAACTATTTCTCTTGATGTTGTTGTTTTCTAAAATCGCTCAGTGCAGCGGACAATGTTGGAGTGACAAATCAAAATTAGGGGAGCATAAACTAGAGGCTCGTGTCGTGAGTCTAATTCTCTTCTATAACTTGATATTTATTACCGGATTACGTTATGCCTGGCATGTACCGGACTGGACAATGTACCAGGACTATGTATTTTATGAAATCAATTTTATTCAAATAGGGAATATATCGAAGACCTTTTAGAAGGAGAGAGAAAGTTTATTTTATTCGCCCATCATCAGCTGATGCTCAATTCGATATCAGAAATGCTGATTAAGAAGGTAAGAGGTGAATAACAAGTAGCTATTAAGTACGAAGAATTGATTCTAATTGATTTGTCGAATATTTACATGGATTTGTCTTAAATTTACAATGAATTTCTTCGTCGTGTATTTCTTCGTACTTAGATTGATAAAACTACTGCGTTTTTCTGAAAAAGTAGCTATTATCTGATACCTAATGCCCGTCACTACCTAAATTCTATATTAAGAAGATTCTTGCCCCAAAGAAATGATTGCTACAAAATGACAAATTATTGCTTTCCCTTAAACTAATGGGTTTGTGACTATAGTAACTGGGTAGTTAAAATGTTGATATACCCTTTCTAGCAATTTCCTGAAACCTTTATTTTTAATTTAGTAGCCATTTGGTGTCTTGTTTGCAGTGGCGTGGCAAGCGTCATCAGCGCCCGGAAGCAAACATGAACATTGCGCCCCTTACATTCCCTTTTAGCGACTGAATAAGGTGGCCAAATGAACTGGATTTTTCACTGAATTTGGATGATGTTCAGTGAAATGTTCAATTCATTTTTCCTGGACCTTATCACAGAATCTTTCATGTATTACACTTAATTTTTTAATAAGCAACTTAACTTTTGTCCAGCCCTGAAAGTTGCTTAAAATTTTAGACATTTCAGCCCTCAAAGTTGCTTAAAAGTTGCTTAACCTTTTTTACCTAACAACCACCCCTGACTTTGCGGGTCAAAAAAATCGTCAACTTTTAGGCCTGTAACACGACTTTTGGGAGACAGTAAGTGGAAAAACGTTAGCTAAAGAACTTCAACATGCAAAACAAACAATTTCCTAACAACAAGAAAGCGTATAAGCTTGGTTGTTTGACTTCTTAGTTGCTTACAGAATTCAATTGTTGCTTAATGTAAAGGTCAGTTCAGCCCTAGTTGCTTATTGAGCGGTTGCTTATTAAAAAAAAACTGTATTCAAAATATTTTATAGAAAATATCTTTCATTCGAATCGATGGCAGTACTTCGTCAGCTGCAAGACTGGAAAATGTTCAGAAGTTCGAGAAAGATCCATCGTGTTTGGTAGCCGTGTTGTCAATTACCGCTGCAAACGCAGGTAACACGTAATACTTCTGTAAACAATACATTCTAATCGATTTTAGTAATGTACACTGGCTGGAATATTTTTATAAGTATTGAGTTGAATTTTTAGGTTTGAATCTCACATCTGCAACTATAGTGATTTTTGCTGAGCTGTACTGGAATCCAGGAGTAAGTGCTTATTGCTAGTGCATATATCCTGCCTGAAATATCTTGTATTTATTTTGTTTTGTTTTTATTTTTGGGGGCCTTTGGATTAAGGTTAAAGGAACTTTTGGAACTAGACCTAGAGCTAGGTTCTTTATAAAATAAAAAGCTTGTTGCTGTTGTAATCTGTTATAGCCATTACACTTTTTTTTAATAAGCAACTTGACATCTGGTCCAGCCCTCGAAGTTGCTTAACGTATCTGGTCTTTCAGCCCTCACAGAATGACTGGGTACCCCCTAAAAACTCTTTTTTGGCTCCTTTCATGCCGCTCAATGTAATTGACAAGTTTGCAATGATGTATTGTATAAAGAAAGCTATTTAGACCAAAACTTTTAGCAAATCTCAGCCCTTAGTTGCTTATTGACAAGTTGCTTATTAAAAAAAAGTGTATTTTGCTCTTTCTAATGCTGCACAAACGCTCTCACAATTTACAATTTACTTTCTGTGTATTCAGGTTTTGGTGCAAGCTGAAGATCGCGTTTACAGGATTGGCCAAAAGAATGCTGTCACGATTATTTATTTGTTGGCTGAAAAAACTGCTGATGATGTGATTTGGTAAGTTAATTGATATATGAATTAAATAATCGAAAGCGAAAAGCAGATGAATCTTCCCATACGTATGCATATCACCTGATGGAACTGGCTAAATTTGCTTACCCGACATTTAGAGACGATGCTATGAAAACAATGCATGGAAGCAAATGCGGGAGTACATTACATTGTACAGCATCATTTTCTTCTTATCTTCAGTTTAAGGTGAAAATATCTTTAAAGTTTTTTGCTGAACATGGATGCTTTTCGTTTCAAATTCCTTCAGACTCCGCTGTTTCAGCTTTGGATGATTGAGACGATTTTTGAGTGTCGTTTAGGTGTTCCAGGGAACAAAGGAATATGCGAAATTCATCCAGGGAACAAGAGAAAATGGCCCAAATTAAAAGCGAACAAGGGAACATGGGGAAATAGGGATAATTTTTTATCCTCCCTATTAATCCCCTCGACTATCATTCTAAAGAACAATCCTCAAAATTCCAGGGAACAAAGGGATTTTCTCATCAAGGGAACAGGGGAAATTGTAACCCCCCTAAACGACCCTCTAAATAATCTTGAGACTTGAAATTCATTCTTCCTTATATATGGTATCTTCACGCTTCTTGCTTCTACGTAGTTTTATTTTGTTGATTAATTTTTTTCAGGCCACTGGTGCAAAGCAAGCTTGAGGTGCTGACGAATGCTGGTTTGAATCAAGATGAATTTACTCCAGAAATAACCAAATTTCAGGTAAAATTCACTTTATTTCACCTTGTTTATGATGCTCTATTTACCTGCTGTTTTGAAATCTAAAACTGTACTTGTCTTGAAGGTCTTATCTTACACGCTATTTTGCCTCGATTTCATTTTTTAAACGATATTTAACCAATTTGATATTTCCCCTACCCTTCTCAAAAAATTAAAAAACCATGAATACTGTATAGGGTGCGTTGTTTTGAAGCAACTCAGAGATTTACTTCGGTTTTTTATTCTACGAATACCTGGAACCGAAGCAAAACGAAAAGAACTCATTGATTCGTTCTTTTTAGCAAATTTCAAGTTTCCAAGAAATATATTAAAGTTGGCTTAGTCTTGTTATTGTTAATGTTCGTATGTCTTGCTCCTTGTCTTGTTATTGTTCATTTATCAATCCTGGTCATTGTTCCTGTTCTTTGGTCCTGTTCCTATAAGAAGTAAAATTGTTCGTGCTTCTTAAGGCCTGGCTAAACTAAGAGACATGTCGCATGCGACATTGATGTCCCCTCGGTGTCTCCCAGTTTAGCCACCTCAGAAACTTTGTAGTGCGTGACAAGATTTGTAGCGAGAGACACGCAAATGTTTCTGGGAGACAACAGAAACATTTCTTGTCTCCACGACTCGTGGGACATGTTGCTCGCTTGTCACTGGCATGTTGAGCCACCCTGGGAGACACGCCGAATACAGTGTCGCGCAAGACATGTCTCCAAGTTTGGCCATAGCTTTAGTCCCGCTCCCCTGTCAGACTATTATATTTCCCGGCAGAATATCTTGATATAGAAGCATTGGTTGTCGCTATTCTCTCTAATTGCTGAGTACTTTTTTATTCCTACAGGACCCCCACCAAAGACGGATTTCAGAATATTTTCTTGAGCTTATGGATGACGATGACGACTTTCTGAGTTGGATTGATGAGAATGAACCCGAAGCAAAGCGTGCAAAAATTGAGTCAACGTGAAGCGTGCGAAATTGACTCAATAACAATAAACTGAAAACCCGAAAAATGAATAGAATTATTTCTAAGTGTAGTTTTGCTCGGTTTTTGCTTGTACTCTTTTGAGAGGTTGGTAAAGGAGGCGCCAGGATCAGTGGCATGCCCAATGGGGGGAATAGGGGTCCAGACCCCCCACTTTTCCAGAATATGGTCCTCGAGATATGTCCAAAAACGTTGTAAAACTCATGGGGGCAAAAAGGGCGTTTCCCCACATTCGAAGGGCGTGGTCTGAAAATTTTTTTCTCCAGACCCCCCCCCACTACTTTAGACCTGGATACGCCACTGGTCAAGATTTACTTTATGAGACACGCTTAAAGACAGTTGCGTTTTCGCTGCGTATTCTTGTAAAGTTCAAATCTTCAGTTATTCTAGAAAGTCAGAATTAAGTATTTATTTATCAAATTATTTTCATAGTTGCATAGTATACTTTTGATGTTGCTGTTCTTGTAGACTGCTGTTCTTGTAGACCGTAGACTGTAATGTTGGCTGTCTGAAAATTATATATTCACAGAATGCAGACGTGTTATTTATTTTCTATTACTGCTTATGGCTTTGAGTTTTTTCTTCTAAACATTTTTTATCAGCCCCTTCTCTCCACCTTTTCCAGCAGCGTCACATTCACGCCCAGTTCTCAACTGGGTGAATCTTGAAATGTCCCTGAGCAAAATCTTGGGCCCATCAATACTGGGGGTCGTATGTACTCACACTTTGTATTCTACGTTCAAGTTCTAAAGTGAAGCCTTTTGAGATTTTTCTTTTTCAAACCCTACCAACCTTGCAGTTGTTTTCTATTGTTTTCCAGGGGCATTTTGACGGTCGTTTAGAATGGCTACATGTTCCCCCCGTTCCCCTGAAAATCCCCTTGTTCCCTGGAGTTTTGTGAATTACTTTTGAGATTGATTCAGGATTTTACCTGATATCTGTGTCCCGATGTTTTCTTGCTTTCTTTTAACTTTGGCTATGTTCCATTGTTGCCTGGATACATTTGGCGTTTTCCCATGTTCTCCTGAACCCCTAAAAGATCCCTGTTTTTATCTTCAAATTCTACCGCTTTCAATTTTCGCATTTTTCGGCATTAGGAGTTTTTCTCTGCGTTGTATACCATTTTTAAGAAAATCCAGATGCGTAAAGAATACATCGTTTATTTAATTTCATGTATCAAAGCGTGAAAGGAAAAAGTTTGAGGAAAACGTTTGTGAAAACCAGAAAATTTAGTGCAACGTGAGTTGTTGTACCCCAAGAAACCGTTCTTGAATGTTTTGAATGCCTCGCAGAATTTCCGCGGGAGGGTTATTTGAGATTTTACCCGCGAAATTTAGGGGAAGAATGTCCGTCCGCCCGCAGTGCCTTTCCATTTTGAATTGACGAAATATTGGTTGTGTTGCTTTGCTGCGGAGAGGAAGGTTACTTGCAGCTCTCCTTTCTGTTGTTGCTTGCTCACAGCTTGTAAAATGCTGCTTGGGAATGTACGAAACGCATCTGGCTTTCAAGAATACTTCAAAACGAATGGCGCAATGGACGTTGAAGTTTCTGAGGTGATTCACGATGAAGAAGGTGAAGAAGAACAGGCCTTGGAGACGAAGATTCCAAAAAGCACGCCTGAAAGTAGAGCTCAGGACCTAGAAGCAATAAAACAACGTGAGTCGAGTCTTCATATATTCTGTTTCATGCAATTCGTTTCGAAATTGATTCCTGTTTGATAGACGTTGAAGAATTAGGGGTTTCAGAGTTTCAGATTGTTTTTGGGCGTTCTTCCCGCAGTGTTGCACGTGGGCTTGGGCTTTCAGACGCTTGCGAAATAAGAGGGCAAAACAAAAATGATAAATGCTATGGCCGCATTGATTTCTAATTCTGGAGCCTATCAGTTGCTTTTCAACCACTATGAAATATGGTTTATTGTAAATACATCTACATTCAAAAATTTTTCTGGCGCAACCAGAGAATAAATTATCTGTGCTCCACACTCCACTCCACTCCACCCCTTTCCTACCCGACCTCTTAATAGTTAGTTTTTTACCTCATCCGCGCATCTCTGTCTGTCTTGGTATGACTCACAGTCTCAAAATTTCTTATGGAACAGTGTGGAACAAAGGTGTTAGGGTGAAATGTCAGGTGCCAGGTAGTGTTGCACAAAGTTGGGGCATGCAGGATGAAATTTTCAGCATCAAACAAAACAATGATATCAAATCTATAACAATAGGTCTATAAGGACCATGGATAATCTCTTCAACTGTTTATAGTTTACTACAAAAACATTCAGCATTTTATTGGGACAGAGCTCCACCCTCTTCTGCCCAATTTGGCTTTGGCCCTACTGTTAAGTTTTCTAGATGCCCTGATTACCTCTCAAGTATATAATGTGGAACATTCAGGTGTCCTAAATGCATGGGGCAGCAGGGCAATTGCCCTCCTTGCCCTCATTGAAATTGTGAAATTCTTTGATTTTCCTATTGTTTTGCCCTGAATTTGTTGCTTCTGTCCCTACTGCTGGGTGCCCCAGTGCCTTGCTTCTGGTGCCTCTGGGAACACTCTAATAATGGGCATAGCAGCAGTCTGGTTCTCTAAAATCTAAAATCTAGAGGGTAGTCTGGTTCTTATTTCATTGATTATGACAATTTTGACCAACTTCAGTTGAATTTTTTGCCCTGATATGTTTTTGAAATATCTTTTCATAGTTAGTAGCCCCCCTGCCTCCTATGCCTATGACTCAAATGATCAAAAGTTGTAGTTTTGCTCTGCAAGTTTTTTCATTATATAGCATGTCCATCAAACTGTACTGTTTATCTAGAGCCCCAGCATAGTATCCCAGAACATGAATTCTAGGAGGCTATCTTATTCATTGGCCACTGTTGATAGATTACTTGGCCAATTGATAATTTTAGAAATATTCTTTCAGAGTTAGGCAATCTATGGTCTCAAAACCCTGCCTGCTAGTGCTAAGTGCTATGCTTTGATGTTTTGGGCCCCTTACCCTGTTTATCATATTATTCTTGTTTGCCCTAGCCAATAAAACTTAATAAAACAGGAAGTTTGATTTGCTTGAAAGTCACCAGGACCAACTTGTCACCAGTAGAATTGCTTGTAGTTTCTTGACCTATGTCTGGTACATGTTGATTTTTTTCAGTGAGAATACCAGTAAAACAAGAATACTACAATTCTTTCTAATTGATTTTGTCTGTAGATAAAACCACCAATTTTAAGTTATGCATAAAATTTTGAAAGTAACCAATGTTATCATTCCAAAAAATTAGGAAATAAAACATAAAAACCATAGTCTGGAGGATTGTTATTTTTTGTAAAGAAAGCCGAATGGTGTATCTCTTTATAAACCTTGTGCAACTTAATGATAAATCTTCAAAATCCCTAAAATCTTTTGATTTTTATAAATCCTATTAATCCCTTAGAAATCTCATGTTTCAGTTACTGTGCATGTGCACATGTTTGATTCTGCTGAACACAACTATGATTAAAAGAAAAGTGCTTCTAAGATGTAATCTTAATAAAATCTCAAGTTAAACCTTAATCTTCTAGACCAAGTCACATCATTTTTAGATTCATCATGAAATACGTAAGCTAAATAATATCTAGGAAAATTGAGGAAATCCCTAATAAATCTTGATAAATTACAATTAATCCCAATAAATCCCACAAATCCTGCCAAAATAGAAAAAGAGATTTACATTTAATTTACAAACACCTTAAATCTCATTATTTGAAGAATTTAACACGCAAAAAAAGAAAAACGCGGGAAAATTGCGCCAAAAATGTGGGACGCAAAATACCGCGCAGAAATTATCACAAATTGGAAATCTTGTGTCCCGAGTAGGCTGGATAATCGAATAACTACTACAGTATTCAGTTTTTCAAGAGCTTCGATAAATGAATAAATTTCATCTTTAATTAAATTTAAAATTACTTGTAATATGTAAAACAAGTATTTTAACGAGTAGGTAACTTTAATGCTCAAATATGCGCTCCGGGCGATTATTTAAAGCGCAAGCCATGACTTATCTATCGCCCCTGCTTCAAGATTACAATGAAGCCGTGAATGAAGCCATTACATTGATCTTTCTGTTTTGAAGCCGCTACAATGCCTTTCCCACGAACCAATCATCTTTATTCTTTCCCGCCATATGACATCGAACAAAATCAACCAATCAGACAGTACAAGCGTGTTTACCTTTTTCGTTGCACATTGAATCAGAAACCTGCCCGCAAACAATGCAATGGACATGCGCTACGACTTTCCACGAACAATAAGGTCTGCTTGTTTTGTTGATCTCGATCGATGTTTTGGACTTAGAGTGGGTTGTGGCAAGTCTGGTTTATCCTCAATTCTCACCAAACCTCCACCAATTTCGCCTGACTTTCAACTTTTCTGGACCATTTCAACCCAGTTACTCTAACTTTCAACCTAAAGGTAAGTATTATTCGTCATTGATTGAGAAATCGTACTTTCTTTATTCAAAATACAACAAAAACAATAGCCTTGTGTTTTTCGAATATAGATCAGGCCCACTTTTCGCTTTGATTTACGTGTATGAAGTACCTGCTCGATTTGGTTAACAGATTTCCACGTGTGTTTTTATAGTTTTATTTTACCCCTTTTTATTCGTGAAAAATGTAATTTTGTTCATTTATTGGAACAATGTCTCTCAGTAAGCGTACATCATTGTAGTGTAAGCCCAAATGTCTGAATTTTTGTGACAGTCAAAGACACGAATGATTTATCGATGTCAACAGAAATAACAAAAACTTTTAATTGATGGCAAATTAAACTCCTGTTGTGAAATTTTTGGTATTGTTGTAAACCGACTAAATGAATTTTTTGGTGTGCTCATGAGGTTTACACTCCGAGTTACACTCGAAAAAAAATCTGTATTCTGGAAATTTTTTTAGATCGTTGAGGAACTTGTGGGCAGGGACCTCCTTTTTCTCGCTGTTCCCCTCAAAACTGGTAAAGATATTTCGGTTTTCAACAAAAGATTCAAAACTACCCTTGATTGACTGCTTTGTAATACAGTATTATAAGTTATGGAAGGGTATATTTCACTTCTCGAAAGCATACGAGATTCCTATTCAAACAAGTGGGTTCTTACAAGATTCCTAGGCAAACTACATGCTTTAGAGAGTTCAGCTTAGGTTGTATGAGATTCCAAAGAGTGAATTGCCTCTCGCTAGTAATTCTTTAGTAGTAACTACTGTATGTAGTAATCGTTACTAGCAACTGGTTATCTTCTTCCCTTTCTTCTTCCCTTCCCTGTAGGGAGTTTTTAGTGGTTGGACGCTTCGGTGCTTGTTTCTGGCTTATCATAGAATATTATGACCTAACCAAACAATAATACTTTAAAACTAATATTATAATCACACAATAGTATCAAGTGTTTGGATTAAGGGATTTTATTATAAGAGCTCTTCAGTCCTTGGTGGCCTTGCTGCCCTCTTCTAAAATTCAAGCTATTTAGACATATTGGCAATAAACTTGTTTGTAAACACGAGAGCTTTCAAGTTTTGTCAAAATTTTCATGTAATTTTAGCAAAATTTAGCTTCAAAAACATCTATCTTCTCTTCTCTCTTCCACCTGTCCAAGAATCTTTTAAACTTGTCAAGTAAACACTGGAAATAAAGAGTTCATTGATGCAAATAAGAACCCAGCTAATTTTCTTTGTTTAACGACCTGATGGCAGCTGCTTCTGTTAAGTTTGATTCACCTTAGAGAGTACTATATGCTTCTAATGCCTATTGCTTCAGATGATCTTGCAAATTTTTCACACTTTCGTTTTAAGTCTTTCAAAAAATCCCAAGAAATCCTTTTGTTCTTAAAGTCTTGTGTCTGTATCAAGGGAGAAATGCTAGGGGGCGTGGTCATCAGTTGTAGATTCAAGGGGGTGTGTGGTCAACTCCCTTGAGTAGTGTGATAAGAGAACCCCTGTTTGTTGCCCCAGGGAAATAGTTCCCCTTCCATCTCCCTCTGTCTACTGATTGCCATTAGAGCTTTTAATGATGGGTGTTCTACCTCCATCAGAAAAATCAGTTGAAACATTATGAGCATTTTTTCATGTAAGGGAGCTTGTTCAGCAAACTCTTGAAGCTAATTGACAATTCATAGCTGCCACACCCACTTTGTCAGCAAACTAGCAAAGTCATTTAGTGTACCCTTGTTTTGAGTGCTATTGACAACCTTACGTATCATTTAACTTAGAACAATTTTAAAAGGTTAAAACGAGAATAAGTTCAAAACATTAAACTTAGAACCAAGACCTTAAAACAATTTTTTCTTGTTTATGAAGAATCTTGATCCCAGGTGAAGGTTAAGGAACCAGCTACTGGTTGTTTGTTAATCAATGCATTTTGTTTCTTGTCTTTTGTCTTATTGTCTTATTTGACTTGATCATGACCATTTATCTATTTCAGGCCTTAAAATGGCAGAAGCTAATGGAAGAGGAATTTCTAAATTGACAGTGCGATTTCTGATCCTCAGTCAGGTATATTGTGATGTTTTTCTTATTTTTTGTTGAATTCTAAAAAAGTATTATCTCTCTCAAATCTTGTCTCGTTTTGTTTGTATTTCTCATAAATGAGATAGCCAAGCAGTTTAGAGTTAACAGGTTTGATGTGTGACAATGACAGGTGACCTGCAGTGCTGTTGCCAGGATAGGGTAGGGGGCAATACCCCTTTCATACGAGGAAGTTAAGAGTCGGTACCCAAAACAATGCTTTTTTTTTGTGCCATTTTTCAATTACGAAGAAAAATTTCCCATTGAGATCTAGGCCATTTGAAAATGACAGGAAAACGAGAAGGGCCTATCTTGCATTACTACTCATCTTAAGTGGTGATGTAGAACTTAACCCAGGGCCAATTTCTGGAAGCAAAGATCAAAAGCAACATGGTCAAAAAAAGAAGCAAAAACAACCCTTGCCAAAGTATGGAAACTTCAGTATAGAGTAGGGTGGACCAAGACCTTTTGTAATTTGAAGGTGCAGTGGTATTCTGGTCTAATCCAGCTGGCTTGTGGTGTCAGAAGCTCAGCAAGGTCTGGTTTCGAGCCCCAGCTATGTTAGCCTCAGAGCCAGGTTTGAGGTCTTGGTTAGTTAATCTACTACTGAAATCTGTTAATTACACCATACTCACTGTCCAGTAACGGATATATGATTTAGTATTGTATGTAACGACATTTTTTAACTCTTAGCTGTTATCGTCTTATAAAAATCATTTCGATTGTCTTTCAGGATGCTGGAGGAATAATTGGAAAGGTAAGCACAATTGATATTTATGTAACCCAACGCTAAGCGTTGACTTAGTCTGATCAGCTTTTGGAGCAGATAGAAAGGGAAAGTGAGACCAGTCAAGGGTATTAGGAATTTGTATTTCGATTGTCTTTCAGGATGCTGGAGGAATAATTGGAAAGGTAAACCTAATTGATATTTATGTGTGTGATCTGGATATGACTAGGTGTTGCGCTATTATTGCAGCTTATGGCGCTGTATATTCTATGCTATGATTGGAAAGCCATCAAAATTTAATGTTAGTTTTAACAATAGTGATGTGACACTACACTAACATGAAGCAACTCCAGAGATTGCATTAGGTCATTAGTTGTTGCAAAAGGAGCAAGTGCATTTGTTTCTAACAAACCACGTTTTTAGCAAGTTTTTAGACTGCCTTGGGTTTCGAGCTGATGTTATTTTCATCCGGAAGGGCGTTCCTGATTTTTGGTCCTTGGAAACTTAGTGATTTGATTCCATAGCTTGTAGTCCTGACTCCTGACTTTCGGAATTTCAAGGGTATTTCTTTTACGGAGGTTGAGTTTAGTTGTTTTGTAGACCACAAAAGTTATTTGTACCGAGGATAACTAAGGAAACTTGACTAACAGTTGCTAAGCTTCCAAGCATGATAAGGTCTTCTTAGATGCCTGACAAACGCTCTTTCCATGATTATGAATTCTGTGGTAATATGTCAACCCTCGGTTTTATAAGAACCCCTTTGAGCAAGGATTAACCCATTTTCATTTGTGATGAAATTAGCGTTGCTGTTGAGGGATTTCTCGCGTTTTTTAGAGTCTTCGATTCCTCCCCCCACCCCCGTTAATCCCGACCTGCCCTAAAATTCAAAACCTCCTTTTATTCCAATACCCCGTAGGAAGCAAGCATGCTGACCATCATTGCTATCTACGTTCTGTAAGTTCAATATCTTTCAGCTATGCGAGCCGTATATTCTGTATTCTTGCCGTACATTTGCATATACTCTAGTAGCTATGTTGATGCAATGTTTTTCGTAAATTTCAGGAAGGATCCAACATCAAGCGTATAATTGAAAAGGTAAAACAAATTTAAGATCGATCTTTATTTTCATTACTGCTAACTGTGCAGCAGTATATAAGGCAACTATTGCACCTTATACAGTAAAACATCTCTTGTGAATTTTTAGAGCAATGCGCAAGTTAATATTACGGGAACAGCTGGAGTTGAAAGGTAAGTTGTTTGTTGTTGAATAGTTCAATTCACTTTATTAGACATGATAGTCACCACTTATCGTGATAAGCCTTTGATATTTAGTAGGGCAACGTTTCGAGAGAGATCCGTCTCCCATCATCGGGCAATGGGAAATGTGGTTTCTTTCTTTTTTATTGCAAAGGTCGGATCGAAGCTTCCTCTAAGGTTCGGTTACTTTCAAACCTTTCTATCCGACCTTAGCAATAAATAAGTAGGAAACCACGTTTCTCATTGCCGGATCATAGGATACGGATTTCTCCCAAACGTTGCCCTACTAAATATCAAAGGCTTGTCATGATAAATGGTAACTATCATGTCTAATACGGTGTCAGAAACAGCCTTGATAAGTTCGAATATATTTAGTTCAATTCAGTTGAATGCTAGCATAGATGTCCGCTTTCTGGAGAGTTACAATGCCTGCCAAAAGCCTTGGGAACACTTCCACTATTTTTTCTTCGTTTATAGTTGCTGAAACCTCCCCTCGACTTATTACATTTCTCCAACCCTTTCAGAAACAGCTACTCACAACTACAACAACATAATTTCTGTTTCCTCACATTGGTTATGGTTGGAGCGGGCTGGTGTTGAAGTGTGGATAAGTCTAGCCCTCCCCCTCAAACGATTTTAGTTTGCGACAGTGAAGAATACCCCACAAGCACCCGTAATACATTTGATAAGTACAGACTGTAGACGAACATAACATTATTGTGTTGGAGGAATGGGGTCGATTTCCCGTATCTTCCGGGAACAAAGGGAAGACGATTCATGTAATTTGGAAATTATTTGGGGATCTTACAAAGACGTTTGGCAGGCATTTTAGCTACACAAAGTCTTTATTGATTGACTGCAAAGACAAGATTGAGACAAAGGAATTTCTAGGTTTTTTGTTTTGCAGAGTGCTGAATGTAACAGGCTCAACTGAAGAAATATCAAGTGCTGTTTGTCTGATTGCCGAAAGACTAGAAGAGGTATTCATGTACTTATTTTGTGTTGAGTTGCATAATGTGCCTATTTGATATCGATTCGATCTGGTTTTGTATTGCTTCCTTCTTTTGTTGTTGAAAACAAATCAGATTGGCAGCGTTGTAACTCGTAATGTTTGGGTCAACTGTTGTCTTCGTGGGTGCCACGGATGACTTGGCAACTGGGTTCCTCCATTCTGCTCAGTTCCATAAAGTCTCAAAATTTCAAACGACATCACTTAACAATAAGTACTTCTTGTCTGAAATGTTTTTGTGTTGAATCTGCATGACAAAATACAAAAATGAGATGCTTCTAGTTGCAACACTGTTGATAAAAACGTTTGAGATTTGCTTTATAAATAATTGGACCACACTGGACACGGTTTGACCGTTGAAATTCAAAATCTTAGATACCATTTTAAATTCAAACTTTTCCATCCATGGTGTTCACCTGTCTTCTGTATTTTCTCATCTATAATTTTGATTTTGAAAGATCAAGACAATGGTTGGAAACTTTCAAAACGAGAAAGTTATATATTTCTGTATTTCTCCTTGTATGTGTATGTATAGATATTTATTTCATCGTTTTTTCATTCCAGATATCTGGTCCATCGAATTTTGGCTCTTCTGAACACGTTCCACCAATCACTATCAGACTTTTAGTGCCAAACAGTCAGTGTGGTCCGCTGATTGGCAAAGGAGGTTCAAGAATCAAAGAAATTAGAGAGGTATGGTGTGTCTTTGAGTCATACAATCTTATCTGATAAATTTTCCTGAAGAATGTTTGTTTTTCGATAAAACGTGGGAATATTTTGGAACATAGTTGAAGCTGTTCCATCTGACACCCTTCTGAAACATAAGAAATAGACTAATATAACTGACTGCATTTTGACGCTCATTTAAATCTGCATCAGATACTTTTTGGATGTGTAAACATGAGGTGGGCTATTCTAAATTCATAAAGCCGTCTCCAAAAATGTTGGAACTGATTGGCGTTTATTGAGAGCATCTAAAGGGCGTTTCTATTTATAAGGCGTTTATTGAGGGTTTTTTAAAGGGCGTTTTTTTAGGGCGTTTTAAACGGTGTTTATTGAGGGCATTTTAAGAGGGCCGTTTATTGAAGGCGTGTCTAAGCGTTCCGTAGGGCGTTTATGGAGGGATTTAAAGGCGTTTTAAAGGTCGCTTATCGAGGGAATTTTGAATTGGCTGGTTTATTGGAAGGGCGTATTAAACGAGGGGGCGATTAGTTTTAGAAGGGTTGCACTGGGTTACGTATGCAGTTTGAGATATACGCAGAAAAATATTCAACAGACTTGCTTTTATCGCAGTTTCTTTTCATTTTCAGGCTTCAGGGGCAACAATTACGGTAAGAAGTCAAATCCTACTGTTTAATATGCTTCCTATTTTAAATGAAAATTGTTGACCAGTATGAAAAACGCAGACTTCTTTTAGTTCAAAACGTAGACATTTTATCGTTTATTCTAGATACCATCAGAAAACCTCATTGGATGCACGGAAAGGGCTGTTACATTATCAGGTGAGTGTAAATTTTTCAGCATGTGTTAGTTACCTAATGTGTTAAGGGGAGAAGCTTGATAATTTCTCAGTTTTTATCGACCTTATGGACCTATAAATGCTCTCCCCTGTCGCTCGTTTTTGAAGGTGAACTTGATCGACGGATGGTAATGTAAGCTCCTGGCCTTTGGTCCAACATTCGATATTTGCTTACTAGGAAATGTATCAACGTTTGACCCCATCACAAAACATTACTCGACAAGCAAAAATAAGCACGTTTGTTGCACAGTGTTTTGAAAATTTAAACCGATCTGATTTTTATCTTCCCTCAGGCAGTCCAGAATCTCTTGGAAGCTGTATTGAAAAGATATGTGAAATATTCTATGAGGTAAAACGTTCGTTGTAATATACAAATGATTTTTTGGTTTTTGATCCTGCCGTTCCCTATTTGTTTGAATCGGTAAGTTAGCCCATAGCTATAGTTGGCTATGAGAGCCCATCTCTCTAGATACGCGGTATCTGCCAGTGGTGTAACGCTGACAGCTGGGGCTCTTAGGTATTTTTCAGTTCGGGGCATATACACTCAAAGCTTCTGCCCCTTCACACGATTATCACACCAACAATACCAGTTTCAAGTAAAACAACAATGAAAATATTTTGGTAGGGTTCCTAAAGGTCGGGGGCCCTTAGTTTTTGAACTAAAGGTATTTCTAGTCAGTACCGTATGCTCTTTCTTGAGCAAGCCGTATTACGTTTTTACTTTCATGATAAAATGTCACCTTTGCAGTTCCCTCCAAGACAAACCAATGTGAAATTTGTGCCTACCATTGGTGGCTTCGGTGGTGGACCAAATCAGGTATGAAAAGTGGCATTTCAATTTATATTGCGATTTTTAGAGTAATTTCATCTAATATTTATTGTTAATTCACATTTTTAATCCTTTCAGCTTTCATTTATGACAAATCAATTTTCACTGGCAGGTATTATCGTCATTTGTTCTGCTATATTTTAAATTATAATAGGTTTTACACAACTTTCAAGCATTTTAGCGAACTTCAGACTTTCTTCATCCTTCCTAGTTTACTTTTTTCAAGAGAATAAACAAGGTGTAATTGATATTTTCTTGAATTTTAGGCCTATCCAGAAGGACCCAGCAGAAGATTACTTTACCGAGTAGTGTAAGTGTGTTTATTTCTTCTGACATATTCATGTTGATGAGCTCTCCCCAAACGGCTCTCACCAAACGATCAAACCTTGCGCAGCAAACATACGAAATTCCTTATAAAGCAAAATTTTTACCGGTACACCATTTTGCAAATCATTGTTCGTGAAATATTTTTTGCTTGCGTTATGCCAAAAACATTGCAAAGTGAATTGTGCTTATTTTTGCTTGTCGAGCAAATTTTTGTTGCCTGGCCAATCGTTCAAACAGGAGTTTGAAATTTTTTATCGTTTTGCCAGGGCCTAAGGAAAGTTAAAAGAAAAACATAGTTAGATAAGTTATAAAATAATTTCTTTTTCTTACGAATTAATATTGCAATGCTTTAACAAGTTGTATTGCTTTCAAAATTTTACGTCGTCATGGTAGAATAGCAAAATCAAACTCTTGCATATCTCGAACACTGACGAATTTCGAACTCTGACGAATTTGGATCTCTGCGAGCTTTGATGGTTGTTTTAGTTTTGAAACACTAAGTCCCTGGCGAAAGGCCAAACGATCCAAAATTGTTTGTCAAACATTTGAAATTTGCTTAGCAAGCTGTTTTACCGTTTGACCATGTCGAAAACAATGCTCATCAAACATTTTCCTCGCGTCAAGCGATAAATGTTTTTTAACTTTTTCAAAAACATCGTGTAACGAATTCTGCTTATTATACTTTTCAAGCAATGTTACGCGATGTGGCCAAACGTTCAAACATTGATTAACAAGAAAATTTAAGATGTTTGAGAAACAATGCTGGATCTTTAGGGCAGGGCCTAATAGGACCGCGCTAAGTATATTGTTATTAGTTCTTCAATTAGCGTGATGCATGAAATCATATCTCTGTCTTAATGTAATGGTGCTAACTTCAGCCCGTATCGAAAAAGATGGTTATTGTTTGTCTTACCTGTTAGATTAATCATATAATTCGTTCCTGCAGGTGATTGGGTCTTTAATTGGTAAAGGTGGCTGCCACATTAATGAAATAAGGTAATAAGAATTCAGTGTTACATTCCGTATCATTTATCTCAGTGTGCTAAACACTAATGGGTTTTGAAGAAATGATTTAAAGCCTCTGGAAGCCATTTCTAAGTGGAAAATTTTCTTAACTAACTGGAAAAACAGACAATCTTTAACAGCTAATGAAAAAGAGTCCAAAACCTTGTCATTGTTTGCATGAAATGTTTTAGTAGAAAAGGTGTCGATTTTGATCTATGTTTATCTGAAACAAGGTTCAAAATCAGTTGGAAACAATATTTCTTTGTTTTTCCGAAATAAACGTACAGCTTTCATTTTTTGACAGACGATTTTCTGGTGCCAATGTACAAATCGAGGAGGCAAAAGGAAACGGCCGTCGTTGTGTTGTTTCTTTATCTGGAACTCCTGAAGCAGTTAGTGCAGCTAATTTTCTCATTAACGCAAGGTAAAGCAGCATGACTCTTCATTTTTCCTGCTACCAGTAAAACCTTTGCTGTAGAATGACCCTAGCATCACCACAACAGTGCACTTGATTGTGAAAGATTTCAGGATGTTGCTTAGGATTGTATCAACACGTCTGCTGCGTCAGCTTCATGCCTGCCCATTTTACCCAGTTCTTATATTGTTGTTAGTTTTTACAGTATTTGCTTGGCACTTGTTTAAACTAGCATAGAGCAAACTACAGAGATTGCATTACATTGTGTATTTTACTGCATATTGCAGAATGAGCTTGTGAGAGAGAAGGGTTTAAGAAGCAATTATTCGTGGTATCAGAAGATTTGAGAATTTTGTCCTATTCATTGCGCCGGTTGGATCGAAAAGTGTTAGCCAACTCAATAAATAGGATAAGAACCACATTTTCATTGCCCGATTAAGAGAGACGGAGCTCCCCTAAACATTGCCCCGATAATATCAAAGGCTTGTCGTGATTAACGGCGATTATCAGTTCCAATACTGTGTACACAATAGCTGCCGAAAGTGTTGGAATGCCTTTGCTGAAATTCTCTTTCACTGCCTGCTATACTTCAACCTCCTGCCCTCCCCCTTGCACAATGCTGTTAAGCACTAAAATTTCCAGCTAATTCTGACCTTGCACCATTGCTAATAAAAGAATCATCAGTAGTCTCTACATTGTTTGAGGGGCGGAGGGGTTTTCCTCTTGAATATGCTAGATTGAGGCCGTTCCAATTAAATTTGGCAGTCACCGGTTTACTCAAACTACAAAATAAATTTCTAAATTCTTATTTCTAAATTGCAAGAAAGTTCCTTTTCTGAACATCATGTTTGCGCTTTTTGTCGCACCTTAAAATTTTGTACTATTCGAAGATTTATTCTTGGAATTTTCTCTTATTCTTAGAATTCAAGCTGGTAGAGCAGCGCAAGGGAGAAACAGAATGGCGGGAAGACCACGTGAATAATAACAATACACATCATTTACAAACTGACTGATTTTTAAATCTCATTCATTACACTACCCTTTATAAGAATGCAGTCATTCTGCTATAGTAGAACGGTTTTTGTAGTATAAATCAGAGTACGGTACTAGCATAAACAGCCAAAATTAGCAATTCATCTCAAAGTCGATATTTATTCTTGCATATAGATATCAGCCTCTTATTAAAAATGAGGCTTATTTATATCACGTGGTCAGGAAGTTGAGTTAATAAAAGACCGGAGAGTGGTGATTGTTTTTGTATTAGTGTTGTCGTTGTTGTTTTGGTGCGGAAATCTGAAATTGTAAGATAAGATAATGCATCTTAAAACATTTGTGAGAAGAATTATATGCAGAATATATTTGATTTTCATTCAAAAAGTTTCGTTTTTCTCATTATGTCTACTGCAGCTAACCAGCTACTGTAACACATATCGGAAATTTGAATGCAAAAGACCAAACATTCGTGGTCAAACATTTGAAATTGTTTGTCAGATGCTGCACCGTTCGGCCACCTCACAAAGCGCGGTTTGTAAAACGTGTTTTGCTTGTGAAGTGGCCGAAGATTCATGGGAGAATAGCGATTTCCTGTAACGGGAACCACCGTAAGATGCGACGACTCAGCCACATTGTCTCGGCATTGTGGATGCAAGTGGGGAGCATTCATCTCCAGCACTGAGCAATGTTTTTGCAGTATTTGGCGTAATATGCATAAGTCGGCCACACTCTGCTAGTGCAGAACCTCTGCTGCAAAGAAAAACATGGACGGTTAAAAAAATTTGCTGTTTGTCTTGCTGCCACAGCTCTTACTCACGGGGGAAGGGTTCTTCCATTGTAAAACATGGACGGTTAAAAAATTTGCTGCCCGCACCAAAAATTGGTGCACCAATCAGAGAGCAGCATTTCGAAATAAGCATTCTGATTGGTTGATTTAGCGATTTCAACCCGCAATGAGGCATTTTCCGTTTATTTTTCTGAAAATGTGACCCCCCAGGATTACACGAGAACTTTGGTCGGCAATGGAGGGAAAACATCATCACAGCTTCACAGAAAGCCACAAAATTGGTTACCTACTGAATCTTCTTGTTGGGAGACTTCAGGAAGGTTTCGTTGCATTCAAATCTGTAAAATTGCTTTGTAAATGTACTCTACGCTGCTCAAATTGGATGTTTTCTTGCTGCCACAGCTCTTACTCACGGGCCTATGCAAAACCAGCACAATTTTTGTGTTTTTGCACCGCAGAGGTGGCTGCTGCGCATCGTCAGTGTGAACGAGGGGTTCTTCCATAGTAAAGGTACCTGGGGATGTGCAGCGCTAGAGGGTATACTTTTTGGGACTTCTAGTCTAGCCAAGATAATCATAGTAGTATTCATATTATTTACCCATCCAATCACCGACGTATAGTGGCAGTTTGTCAAATTTAGGCATTAGGCAGTTTAAGTGCTGCAATCTGATTGGCTCCCACAATTTTTTCTGACAACAACAACAACTAAAGATGGAAAAAGTCTGTGACAGTTCAATGGTCTGTGAATGGAACTGTAATGGCTGCACGCGGGCCTATAGTTTGCTTTGTTGACGATAGGATTATTGGCAAAAAGATTATAAACACCTTTGAAAATGGTAAGTAATGAATTTGTTTTGCGAGCTTTGTTTATTTTGCTAGCTTTGAAGTGAAAATTATATGTCTGTGTGCTGATGCAGCAGAAGGCTCACGATTTTTGTTTCGCGCGCTCTTCTCCTCAACTCAATTCGTTCTTGAACAGAGATTCAAGCACAACAAGGCTCAGCCCAGAAAACCCGTGTGTGTGTGTGAAGGAAGGAAGGCACAAAAATCGATTCTCCATCTATTAAGGTACGCCTTTCAAGAATTAAGGGTGTCGGGGGAGGGGGATTTTGAGTAAAAGTGTGGTGTGTGGAGTGACTCAGTGAAAAATTTAGTCTGTCATTTCCCTGCACTGCAGCGCTGCTAAGTGGGCTGGGAGGACAACGAGGGGGTCTGTGGCATAGCATGGGAGGTCTTAGATACCTAGGTATAGTATTCAGTAAACGGTATGACTTGTAACTTTAATTTGATCTTTTGTTTGCTTATAGACAAAGTTGTACCAATGAAGAAAGCAAGAAAGTCACAGTCAACCAGCAGAACACCTAAAGGCAAGGCAAAAATGTTGCCTTCATACATTTCAATTATATTGAAGGTGAAGGTGAAGTGGCGTTTCAGCGCCAGTCCCTGGGATCTAACTAGTTGAGACCTCATCCCTTGCTGTGATGCTACTGGGTTGGGCTTAAACCCCAACCACACTGAGCTCTTGACGCCACAAGTCAGTGGGATTACACCACGGCATGCTCTAATTTTATCAAGACATAACTGTTATTGTTTCAAAGTTCTCAAAGACTGTATGATTGCTTGAAATGTTACATCATTTTTTTATTGTATCCTTTTCTTCTAGGAACACAGGATGCAAAAGAAAATACCCCGAAAGTGAGTATTCTTTTTTCATGACTATCACAGGGGGGTTCTTGGCTAAATTTCAAATAGTGTTCTGAGAGCATACTCAAAGTAATCTTTTAGGGGAATGCCACCCTTGGCTAGACCAGACCAACTTCTTTGATACCCTTGGCTCGAATAATGTTGAAAAATGATTTCCAAATTATCTAATGTTTTTATTACTTCAACCTAAATTTGTTGCTTCTATCCACTTCTTTGCAATGCTTCCTCTGCACATGTAGTGATATATGCCTTGAATACAAAGTTGCTTGTTTGTTGCAGACAGAACAGAAAGAAGAATCCACAAAGAAAACACCCAGAAGAACAAGCAGAAGACATCAGGTTTGTTACTTTAATTTGCCAGATGCTAAGGTCACCATCTACACTCATATGCAATTTTAACCTAGCATTTTCATTGTGATTGGTGGAAAAAATTGCTTTTTGGAGTCAAACTTATAAATTCTGACTAGTTTTTAACATATCAACATGAGATATAACAGTTGAGCAGTTACAACTTATATTGGTTTTAGTTATGTTGCATCATAGGTAGACATTAGCCTGACTTTTAAACTTTTTTATCTTTGTAGACAAAAGAAGATATGTAGAAGACCAAAAAGAGCAAGAAGTAGCAAAGCAAGATGATGGATCAACAGAAACAGTAAATTAAAATTACATTTTGACACTGATCAGTTTTGATACTTTATCAGACTAATTGTTTAGTACTTATGAAGTTTTTATTACTTAGTATTATTTTCTTTTAGCAAGATTCAGAGAGCCTTAACTCCAGCCCAGTTTTACTGAAGTCAAAGAAACCAGTTGTTCATATTCAAAGTTAGTAAATTGTTTATGCTAGGCTTTTTAACTTTTATTACAAATAAAAGTCATGAAACATGAAGACGCTATGAAGCTGATGTGGCGTTGTGGTTTAAATCCAGCAAGCTTGTGTTGGCAAGAGCTAAGCAAGGTTGGGGTTCGGGTCCCAGCCACAGTAGCGTCACAGCCAGGGTCAAGGTCTCATTAGTTCATTAACTTTTGAGATCCCAGCAATTGACGCTAAACACACTATGTCACCCTCAGTTATTATTCAGTAACTTATTCTCCCCTTGATTGTGTTGCTTATATGTTGTTGGGAATTCTCCTATGAAGATTATTAAAGATTTTTATGAACAAGAACAACTCATATCAAACGTTGTAAGGCTGGGAGCTTATCCAGGGCTTCTTTAAAATTTTTAGTCCAAGAATGGGGGTTTTATCGAGGGTAGCTAATTTAAGATTAACAATATGATAACCATGACAGTTTTTTTATTGTGATTTTTAAGTTGGTTTGAATAAATATACTTATATTTCAGAAATTCTGACAACACAGAATGAAAATAACAATGATAGTGAATCAAATGACGAAAGTGCAAGAGAAAGCGATGGATCTGACGCTGAAAGTACGGATGACGAAATCCAGTTTAAATCTCAAACTGAAAACGATTCTACTGCGAAGTAAGTATTCTTTCTTATACTTTCTTTTGATAAAAATTGTTATTAGTCCATTCATCTGTAACATCTACTCTATGTAACAATCAAAAACCACAAACTATCCCAGAAATCATGTTGGACCATGTCAAAGGTTGGCGCCTCGAGCTCTAAACAAAGTGACCGCCAAATCAGAGCTTCCTAACGAACTCTGTTAGCGTTATTCGTATCTTTCCATTCGGCCAACGCATTAAAAAAGATAAAAACCTGATGCCTGAAGATGGAAGACGAAGCTCTGTCGAAACGTTGCCTTTTCTTAGCTTCATAATTCTGTCTCCGGGTACGTCCAGGCCTGTCACCAACCCACTACAACATTTTTATATAATAAAGTTAAAGATCAAATTTGCACTGCAACTACCTAACTAGATTCGATTCATCAGTTCGATTCATTAGCTAACTTCATGTAGTAGCCAACGCAAAACTTGTTAACTGAGAGAAAATTCTGCCGGCAAATTTGTGGAATTATGCCGGTACCCTGTAGACCAGGGCCCGAAACAACACTTTTTTTGGGCCTTTTTAGAAATTCTACCGAGATCATGTAAAGTCTCACTCTATACATGCTCTATAGATCCTGCGTTTTTGAAAATTGCTGTTGAACTCATTTTTCAGCAATACATCGGAAGCTGAAAGAAAGATCTCTAAACTGGTACGTTTTAAAATTTCGATTCAAAACTTCTAAAATTAATGGCGGTCGCTTAAGGGGTCGTTTAGGGGGTTACATCTTACCCTGTTCCCTTGAGAACATCCCCTTGTTCCCTGGAGTTTTGTAGGCATATTTTTCAGATTGTTACTTTACCTGATCTCTGTTTCTCGATGTTTCCTTGTTCCCCTTTTATTTTGGCCATGTTCCCTTGTCCCTTGTCCATTTCACATGTTCCTGTGTTCCCTGGAACACCTAAACGACCCTCAATAATGTTTCGTTTTTATTTGTATCGTCTTAACATTTTATTATGTTTTTGTTTGTCATGGATTAAATTTGATGTCTTTCAGAAAGAAATGGCTGAGGCTTATTTTGCTGTGCATCATAACAAAAAGATAGTTACATCTGATAGAACTTTGTCAAGACTGCAAAACCCAAGAATGACGCAACAGGTAGGGTGTCAGCTTTCCAAAAGCTCACAAAACTTTCTAAATTTTAAGATACTTGAGGCGGGCGAAAACCTTCCAACATTGTTGGTCAACATGTTGACTGAAAATAGGCTAACATATTGGTTGTCATCTACAAATGATCTTTTGCAAACATGACCGAAAAGGAAGCAGCTGTTTGTTGTTTATTGCTCGCTCTCTTGGTTTATGATGACGAAGAAGAAAAAACTCGTGGTCCAACTCAAACCGACAGCTTAAATCTATTTCTCATTTTAAGGAATCCGAAATAACAACCGAAATTGAAAAAAAATTGTGTGCCAACAAGTTGGCGAGACATACATACCCAAACTTCAATTACGCTCAGTCGATGAAAATGTTGGCCAACATTTTTAAATATGTTTGAAAATATTGGCCAACCATTTTTTCGTCAAAACATGTTGTTTATTAGGCCAACATCTATAGCAAACTGTACCAGGATGTTGGCCAACAATTGTTAGCAGCGATGTTGGCCAACATGTTGGCCCGGTTTGCGCCCGGCTTTAGCAACTCCTGTACGAGACTTGGCGCATATTTTTATTTTTATTTTCATTTTCTGTAAGGAACTTCAAGAACACTTGTTCGATTCCGCTGGAAATCATAAAGAAGAATGCAGTCGGTTATTCAAAGAATACGTTACTCTATTTCCGAAATGGATATTCCAGTTGAGGTAACCCGATTGATCTTTATCACTATCATCATTTTAACTATCATCACTATCATCACTATCATCAATTTCTGCTACTGTGTTATTTCGCTTAACTAGAAAAGTTCGCTCTGTCTTCATGTCCTGTGTCTTTTAGTCCGAGTGCTATTTGATATTAAATAGCAGTTTCAAAGAGTTCGTAACGAGTTGGATCTTGAAGCTCTCAGATCGAGGTCTTCCCGCCAAAGGCAATCGAGTGAAGAGGCTTGCGATTCGTCGCGATAGCAGAAATTGCGAGGTATAGAGGATCGAGCGTGACGCACACGATACGCGATTTTAGGCCCTGGTCAAACGATCAAACATTGGTCAAACATTTTTGACTTGCTTGACAACAAATGTTTGATCGTTTGGCCACGTCCAGAAACATTGCTGTTCAACATTTCGGAACAAGGAAAGGAAAATTACTGCTAATACGCAAGCACGAACGCCTTCTTCCTGAGAAATGTTGCTAAGGAATAAAGCAAATTGTGTGGCGTAATGTTTTTGAAAAAGTGCAGATCATTTTATGCTTGATGCAACAAAAAATGGGGGGGGGAGGCTAGATGGGCAGTGTTTCTGGACGCGGCCAAACTATCAAACATTTTGCTTGACAAGCAAATTTCAAATGTTTGACCAACGATGTTTGATCGTTTGGCCAGAGCCTTAGAACACGCGATAGCAGTACTGTATTCTTAGTTTCACATATTAAAGCCCCTCTTGTCAGTGGTTTCCTCTAGATTCAAATCAAATTATTTTCTTAGGCATGGTTTTAATATACTTCTACATGGTCTTGGTTCAAAACGAAGACTGATTGAAGAGTTTCGCAAAAAGATGTTAGCTGACTCAGTGCATATCGTTATCAATGGATTCTTTCCAAGCTTAACCATAAAGAGTGTAAGCATGTTTTGAACCCAGATATATCCAATTGGGCATACAGCTTAATAATGAAAAAGGTGACCAGAAGCTTAACATGTTTATTTAGAATTGCAAACGAAAGATGACAAAGTCGTTTGCTTTTCACTGTATATTCGATGATGTGCAAAATCTAACTTAACATGTTGAAGCTTCTAGTCACCCTTTTCATTATTGAGTTTTGAACCTTTTCACGTCCAGCGTTTTCTGATGTCTTTCTTCCTGTTGTAAACAGAAATTATATACCCAGAAATAACATTGTTGTTGCTGATTAGTGATGACTTAGGCTCCAATCAAACAATGAAACATCGTTGGCCAAACATTTGAGATTTGTTTTACAAGCAATGTTTGACCGTTTGGCCATGTCGCAAACATTGCTTCTCAAGCAGAATCGCCTAGCAATGTTTTTTGAAAAGGTTAAGAACATTCTTAGCTTGACAAAAGCAGAAATGTTTGGTGAGCATTGTTTTGCGACGTAGCCAAATGGTCATACATTTTATCAACAATTTAATTTCAAATGTTTGACGAACAATGTTTGAATGTTTGGCCAAAGTCGGAAAACATTGCTTTTGAAGCATGGACAAGCAGGATTCGTCGCGCGATGTTTTTGAAAAATGTTTCAAGCAAAAATGCTTGACGAGCAATTGTTTGCGACTTAGCCAAGTTGTAACACAATTTTCTTAAAAGGCAAATTTCAAATTCTTGGCAAACAATGTTTCATCGTTTGACCAGCGCCTTAATTGATAATTTTTCTTCCTCGTAGATACTCAACATGATTACAGAGGAGCTGCTAAATTATTCTGGATCTTTCAAGAATATCATCGACCAATGCAATTACATTAAATCGGAATATAATTCAGGTAATGTACTCTTTTTATGGCGATTACTTGAGTGTTTCATTGGATAATTTGCTTGTTCTCCTTTCAGACTTGAGATTGTTTTATATATACTTGCGTCCTTTAAATACTTGCCTTAAGCCCTGGCCAAACGAATGAAACATATCAGATCTGCTGTACAGATTTGTTGTTTGACCGTTTTGTTTTTCATTTTGCAAACGTTACTATTTTCAAACATTTTTTGCTTTTGAAAAGCATGAATTGTTTTTCAAGCTTTTCAAAAAGATTGCTAAGCGAATTCGTTTTGTTTAGCAATGTTTTGTGACGTGGCATAACGGTCAAACATTGCTTGTAAAGCAAATCTCAAATGTTTCACTAGCATTGTTTGATCGTTTTGCCAAGATCCACCAATCGTTCCTTAGAAGGGTTTATTTATGAAATTAAAATAACTCTGGTTGCTTTTTTGCAGAAGAGGCTAATGAACTGTGTCTACTAATACATAACATTGATGGACCTATGCTACGGAATTCTAAGGTAAAATTTTAAGACTGCAAGTTCAAAACTTGCCAAAAATCGATTCTAGATCGTCCTACAATATTTCTCCATTAGAGAAATTATTCGAGAGCTATATTAGTCGAAAAAGAAGCTAAGTTCAAAATCAAATGAATTGCGTTTAAAGGACGTTTGTTATGGATATCTTATATCACATAGCTATCTTTTAAGTTGGATAATATTTAGGTACGAATGCAGTTTAGGGGGTCTCTAGTAACCCGCATCGCCAAAATTTATTAGAAACTAGAGTTTGATATTTTCGTTTTTGAGTTCATGTTTCTCGAATTGAAGTCTTTATTGTGTCAAATCTGACTCGCCAAGCTTGTGGAGTATTCTTGTGTCTCAAATGTGTAAGATTTTCGCAAAAAATTAAAGTGGATTACGCAACCTTTCGGTTGAACAAGGAGACAGTCAAAACGAAAAATGGCGACTTGTGAGAAATGAGATGAATACGTTGACATAAAATGAATGAGGTGGCGTTTCCACCTTGCGCCGTCTTACGCTATTATTATTGAGCTAAAAAACCAACTCGTAACTCGTAGCTCGTAACTCATAACTTTGAAGCGGCCCAAGCTAGAAAAGCTCAGCTTTTCTTGGGCCATGTAGTATACTTTTTATAACTGTAAATTGTATTTCTACGAATAAAAATAAATTGAACTGAATTGAATTGAATTGAGGGTAATTAGGTAACCCTAATTTAAAGTAAAGCCAAATTTAATGTTTCTCTGCACTTTCGATTATTTTCAACAGGTGCAAAATGCTCTTAGTTATCTGGCTTCATCGTCAAAGATTTATGTTATAGCTTCAATAGATCACATCAATGCACCCGTAGGTATGTGAATTCGCAGTTTTGTGTCTTGTCTGGTGCATTGTTAATTTTTCTGCGAGCAAATAGCACTTTGTACATTCGTTTTTCTATCACAATTATAAGTTGGGAGGTGATGTTGCCGAGTGGTCAATGCATAGACTCATGACACGAGACTCTAGTTTACGCTATGAAGAGTGAGTGGCCAAGCTTCTCAGTCATTTCTCGTTAGACAGCTGAAGTTGAACTTGGTCGTGTGAGGTCAGCATCTGAATGGGTGACTTTCCAGATGGATGACTAAACAACTCACTCTGCCGTCGTTTGGAAGGGACGAATGCCTGGTTGCGGACGTTAAAATAGGGCCTCTCATGCTCTCCTCTTATTTTGATTCGTCACTCCAATTTTTTGAGGTCGTTTGCCATGCACCTAAGTAAGCGATTCAACATAGGGAATTAGGACGTATGTATTGATAAAGCTCATCGGCAGGTAACTTTTGGACCACTTTCTACAAGCTTCAGTCAACTCAGCTGTCCATCATCGCGACGTCGGTAAATGAGTACCAAGGGTATTCGCTTCTATTGCTTAGGCTTCGGAATCAAATTTATCGTCGCTCCTGGGCGACTTAGGCTAGAGGGCTTCATAATATGTTACGACTCAGTCGAATCGTGCCCATCCGTACGCTGAAATTTATCCAAATGTGCCGAGTACACTATACGACTTATATGTCAATTTCTCTCTCTTTTAGTCTGGGATCAGAACCGGTCAAGCAGGTTTAACTGGCTTTGGTTTGACACGACGACTTTCGATCGATATACCGAAGAAACCTCATTTGAAAACTCATTGCTGGTCCAACAAACAGGCTCACTGGCACTTACGTCATTAACTCATGTCTTACGTAGTTTAACGCCGAATGCTAGAGGAATATTTAAGCTCTTAGTAGAATACCAGCTGGAAAATGATAGTGACACAAATTATATAGGTAAATCTTATGCCTTCTACATTGGGCTGATTTTGTACATTTCATCTAGCTTCATAAGTTTGTTCTTCCTTCTTCGCAGACGATTTAAAATTTCTTTATCTTTGTTTTTTTTTTCAACGTCATTCAGCTTAAAAATCGTCTTAAAAATGAACCTATATGCAACACTTTGAGCTGTTTTTTCTCATATCAACCCTTTTCATACCCATAAGCAGTTACGTTTAGAGCTTGCTTATGCCGTTACTGCGCACAGTCAGACATAGGTGATGTTTTGGGACTAAGGCAACTGATCTGTCGACATGAGCGCTCTGGCAACTTATTCTTTTTTGGCATCAACTAGTCGTCACACAGCTCCAGAAGTTGGAGATGTCCTACTTCTGCGATTAGTTGACAACTGATTCCCTTCAATCGTCGACCTGAACGCTCTCGCAACCGCGATCGACTGTATCCTACAGGTTCTGATCTGACTCAGACTGTTTGTTGACATGTCGACATGAGCTAGCAGTTACAACTAGTTCGCGCCCGTTAGTTCTATCGTATCTTAGGTCGAAATAAGCCTAGTTTAAGCCCGGGGTACTCTCATTGGTTCCTGACAGGGTGATCCAGTCAGACCGAAAGAGGGCCAAAGCTTAAATTTTCAAAATAACCCTCAAATGGTAGTAAATAGCCATGAGTGGCTGTGCTGCCAGTGCTGAGACACGGCTGTACCAGTGCGAAAGTGTTGAGAAAATACGTTGCGACGCGCACTGGCGTTTCCATATAGCAGTGGCTGTGCCAGTGCTGAAACACGGCTGTACCAGTGTTGAGACAGTGGTTAGTATAAAATGGTTTCATATTTCCTTGCATTTAATTGGCTTGTTACAGTCATGTGCTCAATGAGAACAAAGGAAAGTGCCACAGACACGTTGCCTGCCGACGGCTGTGCCACATGTTTCCATTAAAATTTTCTAGTGGCAGAAGCGTCATAAGGGCCAGCAAAGTTGAACCAAATTCAACTTTATATGTTGGCACTACCGCGGTAGAGCAACTGTCCAGCCACGGTAGAGCCACCGTAAGGAAGTGTTTCCATTAAAACTGAAAACGTCGCAGCACTGTCTCAGCACTGGTACAGCCATGTCTCAAGCACTGGCACAGCCACTTTTGGCTATATGGAAACCAGCTTAGTTCTACTTTAGTTGAGCAGACAACAAGCCATGAATTAATCTCCTTAACAATGCTGAATCAGATGGATTTGCCTATGAAGAAACATAAACATACTCAGAAAGATAGCATGTGTTACCGATCCACTCAATGCTACAGTAAAGGCATTCCTTATGGCCAATGTTAAGCCTGTTCCCATTGACAAAGATTTCTGAAAGATCTTTGCGCACGCATCACGGCAAATATGCATCGCTACTGTACTCTAGATCAATCATTGTTCGAAGGGCATTCTACTCCACGAAATGGCATATTAGATTTCCGTCAAAAAAGAATTCCCGAGAGGTTTACATGAAAACAACAGGATTCCATCAGATGAGTCCGAATTATCGCTAACCAACCCGAGACTAGCATTTGCGATGGCTCAAACTGGTAGCTGCAGCGACGTGATGGATGTGGAAGAATGGTAACATCCACTCGCGCAATAAGCCTAGGATTTCATGGAAGCGTGTATCATATTTCCAAGGAATGAAGTGCCCCTCGCCGTTGTAACTCCATGACAATTAGCTTTATGCAACAGTACTTACACGCAAGTATCCGCTTCAGGATCACACAGCTGTAAAGTGGAATTCTTGTTAATATTTGCGAAACACAAACAAAAAAGGAAGACAGAGACGAATGAATACAAACATATTTTTCATCATTCTATAAAACAAAATCTTACAACACATTCGGATGCTTTAGACAGCATTTATAGCTACAACTTATGTCACTTCTCTTTCTTAACTTTCTTCGGGTTTTTGTGCCTTTGTATGAGTAAACTACCAGGGCTGTCACAGCCATTATATGAAGTCTTGCCATTGCCAAAACTGTTCTTCCTACTTTTAGCCAACATCCGCTATTTCTTTACGAAGAAAAGGCAGTGCAGTATGCACTCATGCAGGTTCCCGTGCTTTTGCACGCATGCATTCACTTCATATTCTCAAACCGTTTACACTGGTACTGTAGCATTTTTGTTGATTTGCCCAATGAAAACTTTTCGGTACGCATTAATGCGAGTACTCCGTGCCTTGTGCACGCATTCCAATGACCAATTCCGACACTACTCACACTAGCAATAACTTTAACATGTCTGCATAAATCCCACATGTTATATTCCAAGTAGCTTGTCAACAAAATCTTTGTGTAGTTTATTGGGCAGCTCGAATACTCACGTACTGGATCATCACCACATGGTCTGTATCTGCATGGCACTTAAAGCAGTGTCTGCCACGAGGTATACCAAAGTCAAAGCTTAAAAACACTTTTTTGTAAGAATAATCCTTAAAGAAAAAGAGGCTGGCTTTTGGCGAAAATTTTAGGACTTCAGGAGAATCCTGCTGAATATTAAACAAAGAGCATCAGACCGAAGTGAAACGCAGAAGATCAGGAAAGTGAAAACAGAACATCTTTGGGCATACAAACATTAGGAAGCAAAGAGGTTACGTCTTTACAAAAATCTACTTCCTATTTTTGCTGAAACGTCCACCCTCTAACAGAAGGAGGATTCAGAAAAGGTTAAGAACATTTCAGCCGAAAAATCCGCAAGCATTTAAGCAGCCGAAATTAACTGGTTCTTATAAAAAAGTGTGTAGGTATTCCTTCGGAGCGAGTTGTTGCTGGAGTCTTGAATCAAAATCACTACATCAACACTAACCATTAAAATTAACCATCCTTTACTTATCCTTCAGCATTCAGCCACCGTCATCAAGATGCCACATACCATTTGCTATCTCAGTGTAGATACCTGCAATACTTGTAAATTTGCATCCATGAATAGCATCCATGGGTTAAAAACAAACTCAACTCATAAACAATGAAGATCATCATCACTAAAAGACTGGATCAGACAATTTGCCGTGACAGCATACAGAATCTTCTTCAATTCTCCCTTTCTTGTTCCTCTCTAACTACCCTGAAATAAGGATCTCAGCAGTACAGTAGGTTAACTTATCGACACTGCGACCCTGGCTGTGACGCTACAAGGGCTGAAGATCGAGCCCCAACTTCGCTAGAGTCCTGTGCTGAGTCCTGTAATGTTGTTAATAACATTGCCCGCGAAGTTCACTATCAAGATATTCTTACTTTGATCTGAAAGCTGCCTGAAAGTTTCAAGTGTTCAAGCTACCAGAATTTCGCTTTTATTTTGCATATTTCAACTAGAATACCCCCATCATCGGGGAGACAACTTAAAAGCTGGATGGAAAGAACCCTACACAACAATCTTTTCTCTCTGAAGGATTACCAAGATCGAAGCTGAAACGTTTTAAAAGTGAGACCTAGCACGGCTTTGGACTGTACAAACAGGAACCCAACTACAACTAGTCGAACAAGATTCACCATAAACACTACCTCAAACTTTATCGAAATTCACCTGTCTACAGCTTTCTCCAACACAATATGTTTTTTGGCAATTTGACTAAAAATGCAAGCAAAATTCACGCAATTTTCGATTGCTTGCACTTCGTTTATCTGCGCATTTCGTTTCACTCAGTCACAAAAAGTAACGCGTCGCTCCAATGCACGCATTATGCTATACTTAGCTAGGTGTACGCATGCAACAAAAGCAAATGAGATGCACTCAAGGCACACAGTTTATAAAAACATGCGGACGAGCGCATTAAAACCTAACCTATTATTTTAACGCACTAAATTTAAAGGACCTATTGTTTGCAGAATTTCGCATTGTGTAAGTGATTCACGCACGATGTTTGCTGTTGCGCTTACAATGATACATTATGCTCTTAGAGTGCTAATACACACAGATTGTAGACTCAGGTAGAGTCCTAACGCATAACGCACGCCGAATGCTTGAGCACGCATAATTTTTAGGCGCGGACAATTCAAGCACACTTGTTAACGCAAATGGCAATTCCTATTCTGCAGAGTCCTACAGGTAGAATGCTTTAGCATGCATAACTGTAACGCGTGAATTCAAACAGCTCCTTTGAGCTGCGGGCCTTTTTAACTTGCTTTGAGAAGAATTCAAACAAACCCATGAGCGCAAGCCGAACCCCTATCCACGCAGGATCTTAGGCGAGCGTAGGATGCTAACGCGCGCGGAATTTTAACGCGCGCGGAATTTTAACGCACGCGGTTTTCGAGTAGAAACTCGCAGCTGCCGTTATCACCAGAATTTCCTGTAAATTAGAAAAAAATCCTAATTAATGAAAATTGCAAATAAGACCAAAAGTTTGTTGTTACGGACGAAAGCAAAACGGTTTTCGGTATACCAACTGGCACTAATGCTAATTCCTTGCCTAAGTAGCATGTTAATCAGGAGGTAAGCGGTTCAAAACTAATTTGCAACATTATAAGCCTTGGTAATCTTAAAATTCGAAGATAATTTCAGATAAAATAAATTCTGATCTCAATGTTAAGAGAGCTAAGTAAAATATCCGTAACAACACAAAAAACAACTTAAAAATATTCAAAATACCATCACGCAATGAAATACCAAGATTTTTTGAGTTTTCATTTTTAAGCAAATCAAAAAACTCAAACTCTACACCATTATGTGTAACACACAAACCCAGCGATTGAAATCGCACGTAAATGTTCAATAAATAAGAGTTCAACATGAATATATAAATTATCTAATGAATTTAAAAAGCTATGTATAACAAAGTGTAATCTCTTTACAGCAGATAGGGAATATATATGCCATTTCCTACATGTTCCAGTTTTTTTACAGGAAAACCAATTTGTGAATTGTGTTACAAATGGTCCGTTTCGTTAACTACAAAGTGTTGGTGCCAATATGGTCCAAAAAAGTGCCTATGGAAACCCTTCGCTGTAAAGAGGTTGCTTTGCACTCAAAATAAACGACAACGAGTTAGAGGCAAGTGCCAAGTCCAATGCTTTTTTACCGCAAACCTTTTTCAAACTTTTTGAATAGCGTTCCAAACTCCAACAAACTTACCACACATTAACTATTTGCACGGGTGAATAAATAAAAATACCTAACATGAAAAGCACTCCTGCAAAAATTGCATAGCCTATTTAGAAATATGATAATTCAACTCCAAAGCCTTTCAATAAGCATTTTGTGACTTCAAATCGGGCAACTGTATAGTATACAAACAGCGTGAAGTGGCAGAAATTTTCGGCTCATGATCCAATTTCAGGATAAAATTTTGGTAACATGCAAATATAGGATGAATGTGGAAGAGCAGCATTTTGTCACATACTTATCAATTCTGGGACCCCTAAACAGAGAAAAGCCAATTTCTGCCACTGTCAACATAAATTTTTGCTATCAATAAATTATTTTGTTACTTGCATGGTGCAAAAGGAAGCTATCATAAATAAGTAGTAAATTCAAATGTTTCATCATTCTCACCTGTTAGATGGATAGAAACACCCCTGCTCTTGCTAACACGTTTTCCAAACGTCCTTCTAAACTCACAAACTTTCACTATCAGTCTATCATATGGCTCAAGTGATCGGATCCAAACTGGAGCCCAGTTCCAAGTCCTTAGCACAACTGGGAGGAAGCTTGGAGCTTTTGTCTGCATGACATTGACAATTGTTATAAATATGATACCAATTGCAATACTTCCACCAATGCCAATCAGGTAATACTTTCCAGCCATTGACAGACCAAATACTGCACCAGGCACAAGGAAGAAGAACATTATGATATACAATGGTGCAAACCATCGGTACTTTGCTGTGGTATTTCCTAGGCATTTGGCCATTTTAATTGGCACTTTTCGCATCAGAGGAACAGGATACCACATGGCAATACCAGACAGATTGAAAAAGAGATGACAGAATGCAATTTGGAGTGCATGAGCCATTTGGTCGTCAGAGCTGGCAAGAGCTGCAATGATGCTTGTACCAGTTGTTCCAATATTTGAACCAAGCGTAAGAGGGAAGATTCTGTCAATGCTGACAACACCCAGGCCAACCAATGGTGTTAGAGTAGATGTAAATATCGAACTGGACTGGACAAGAAATGTCATTCCAGCACCAACAAGAATGGCACAGTATCCGGTGAGGAAGCCAAAAGGTTTTGGGAAATCATTGTTCACTGTCTTTCTTATTGCCATAGCAATTTTCCCTCGAAGCATGGAGTTAAGGAGCTTCACAATTGCCACTAGGCAGCAACAGAGTATAAGCAAGGAACCTACCAGCATGATCAATCCAACAGTTGAATCACTCATTCCTGTGTTGTGCAGAAGAAACTTGCATGGTTTACTGTGCACTGTTATTGTTTTGTTGATAGTTGTCATATTAGCAAACTCAGTGGAGTTTTGCCCTGAAGTGGCAGGCTTTGTCACCTGTACCATGGTCTTCACACCTTTGTCACACCAGTACTTAATGAGGCTCTGTGTTTCAGCAGACTTGTCACCTTTGGCGATTTTTGTTATAACACCTTTATCTAATTGTATAATCATCTTTGTGAAAGGACTTGTCAACCTTTTCAAGAAATCTCTATTGGAACCAGAAGTGCTGCCTTTTGCAAACTTCATTTTTGCAACAAGGTAATCAGTGAGGTAATAAAGGTATCCACACATCCATTCAATAGGCAGAAATACAAGCACTGTGAGGACGTTAAACATGTCATGCACTGTTGCACCAGCAAATGCCTTGCGGAACTGATCCCTGTCAGACATCTGTGCCAATGACACCAACGTGTTTGTGACAGACGTTCCGATATTGGCACCCATTATGATGGGAATTGCTGGTCGCACACCAAGTACTAGAATAAAATAATTAACATTGGAAAAGCTGTCTTTGGCATAAGTAATCACACCATAGATGTCAGAACTGGGGAGGGGGACAAAAACTGGCCCTTCCCTGAGAGTTTCACTAAAACTCAAATTGTGCCAATTTTCCAGTTTTTGTTGCTTCTTTGTTTTAAAGTGCACCAAATTGTCGGTACCCTCCCAACTTTGAAATACTTCTATGTTCTCTGAATCATATCAAACTACTAGTTTAGGTCCACTGTACATGGGGTGTGTGGGATGTTGTACCCCTGCGCCCAAAACAGAAGTAAATTCAGTTGAAAATAGGAGCTTTTGTCATTTAGGGTTTATTTGGTTAGCAAAATGGGGCAACACGAGCTCCAGAAATCTCGAGCATTGTACTAAGTGCTATTGTTTTGCAAGAAATACTTACAAGATCAAGATCCTGTTGTTCTAATGAATCAGGAACAAATTACGGAGAAAAAGAACATGGTGAACAACCAAAAAGTAATCTCTATGGTTACTTTCAAACTACTTTCAACTAATGCTTGGCAACAAAAAAACTCGGTCGCTGGACACACCTGTTGATGCGTGGGTTTGTCTTAAGACAGTTATGTATACAGATATCGAGTAGAGAAACCTGCTGAAAATTTTATACGAACAAAATAGAAATTCTTACTTTTGATGCAACCATTGCAACAACAATTGAAGTAGATGTTGACGAACTCTGAACCAAAACAGTCGCAAGAACGCCAATCATCAAGCCTGCAAACGGATTCTGAAGGACTTCGACGGACGAGAAAGCTTCTCCAGCGGCCTTTCCACCCAGCAGACGGAAAGCAGAACTGAGGAAACTCAATGAGCAAATGAACATGTACATCAGACCAGTCAATGCACATATTTTTATGAAAGCTTTGAATACAGCCTTTAGCTTCCCAGCCAAAGTCAGTTCTAAAGAAAAATACATATTTCGGTCATGTTTTCAATAATTTAAAAAGTTAAAGGTACCATACAATAGATCGTCTTGAAGAAAGGGGCCCAAATATCACTATTTCTGTTCGTCACAACGTTAAGAAATTAAGCTAACACGGCTGAGCGGCCGTGGTCACGTTTCCCAGTGTATAGGGCAGCCAGTGAATAGGGCAGCGCCAGCATATAGGGAATTCTATGTTTAGAGGCTTTGAAAGGCCAATTATGACAGATAATCAAATGAGTACAACGTGTCTAGACATCTCCACTTACAGCTAGAAGGAAGTAAATAGTAAACAGACGTGAACGAACAAGAAGTTTAGGCCTTTAGGGACAGTTCACCTTCTGCTAGCAGTAAATCCAGAATGGGGGGGGGGGATACAAAGAGCCGAAACCGATCACGAAATAACGAATGTGCAGCGAAATAAAAGCAAACATCAGACAAATTTAGAAGGCCATAAATCTATCGTATTTATGAGCCACTTTTCGATACAATTTCAATACGTTTTACCTATAAGGATAACTATATTTTTTGTTGGTTTAATCGAACTGATAGAATCCCGAGAGCGCGGTGGGCGCACTTGCCAGTGTATAGGGTCACTCTTCATAGTCAACGTATTTATGTGTCACTTTTCAGTAAAATTTCAATATTTTTTACCTTGTAACTATTTTCTTCCTTAGTTTAACACATAAATAGGCTAAATATGTCATTAAACGCTTAGTCCAAATCATAGATCCCCGAGAGCGCGGTGGGCGCACTTGCCAGTGTATAGGGTCACTCTTCATAGTCGGCGTATTTATGAGTTACTTTTCAGTAAAATTTCAAAATTTTTTACCTTGTAACTATTTTCTTCCTTAGTTTAACACATAAATAGGCTAAATGTGTCATAAAAAGCTTAGTCCAAATCATAGACCCCCGAGAGCACGGTGGGCGCACTTGCCAGTGTATAGGGTCACTCTTCATAGTCGGCGTATTAATGTGTCACTTTTCAGTAAAATTTCAATATTTTTTACCTTGTAACTATTTTCTTCCTTAGTTTAACACATAAATAGGCTAAATGTGTCATAAAAAGCTTAGTCCAAATCATAGACCCGCGAGAGCGCGGTGGGCGCACTTGCCAGTGTATAGGGTCACTCTTCATAGTCGGCGTATTAATGTGTCACTTTTCAGTAAAATTTCAAAATTTTTTACCTTGTAACTATTTTCTTCCTTAGTTTAACACATAAATAGGCTGGATATGTAATAAAAAGCTTAGTCCAAATCATAGACCCGCGAGAGCGCGGTGGGCGCACTTGCCAGTTTATAGGGTCACTCTTCATAGTCAACGTATTTATGTGTCACTTTTCAGTAAAATTTCAATATTTTTTACCTTGTAACTATTTTCTTCCTTAGTTTAACACATAAATAGGCTAGATATGTCATTAAAAGCTTAGTCCAAATCATAGACCCCCGAGAGCGCGGTGGGCGCACTTGCCAGTGTATAGGGTCACTCGTCATAGTCAACGTATTTATGTGTCACTTTTCAGTAAAATTTCAATATTTTTTACCTTGTAACTATTTTCTTCCTTAGTTTAACACATAAATAGGCTATTCAGACAACAATATAAACTAAGGAAGAACATAAATAGGCTATTTTCTTCCTTAGTTTAACACACAAATGACCAGTGACCCTATACACTGGCAAGTGCGCCCACCGCGCTCTCGCGGGTCTATGATTTGGACTAAGCTTTTTATTACATATCCAGCCTATTTATGTGTTAAACTAAGGAAGAAAATAGTTACAAGATAAAAAATATTGAAATTGTACTGAAAAGTAACTCATAAATACGCCGACTATGAAGAGTGACCCTATACACTGGCAAGTGCGCCCACCGCGCTCTCGGGGGTCTATGATTTGGACTAAGCTTTTAATGACATATTTAGCCTATTTATGTGTTAAACTAAGGAAGAAAATAGCTACAAGTAAAAAATATTGAAATTGTACTGAAAAGTAACTCATAAATACGCCGACTATGAAGAGTGACCCTATACACTGGCAAGTGCGCCCACCGCGCCTCGGGGTCTATGATTTGGACTAAGCTTTTAATGACATATTTAGCCTATTTATGTGTTAAACTAAGGAAGAAAATAGTTACAAGGTAAAAAATATTGAAATTGTACTGAAAAGTAACTCATAAATACGCCGACTATGAAGAGTGACCCTATACACTGGCAAGTGCGCCCACCGCGCTCTCGGGGGTCTATGATTTGGACTAAGCTTTTAATGACATATTTAGCCTATTTATGTGTTAAACTAAGGAAGAAAATAGCTACAAGTAAACAATATTGAAATTGTACTGAAAAGTAACTCATAAATACGCCGACTATGAAGAGTGACCCTATACACTGGCAAGTGCGCCCACCGCGCTCTCGGGGGTCTATGATTTGGACTAAGCTTTTTATGACATATTTAGCCTATTTATGTGTTAAACTAAGGAAGTAAATAGTTACAAGGTAAAAAATATTGAAATTGTACTGAAAAGTAACTGATAAATACGCCGACTATGAAGAGTGACCCTATACACTGGCAAGTGCGCCCACCGCGTTCTCGGGGGTCTATGATTTGGACTAAGCTTTTATGACATATTTAGCCTACACGCATTTTTTTTTATAAGGAAGTTCGGCTCAGGCCCAGTACTGAAAATTCCTTAACTGACAGCCAAATTTGAGCACTGAAAATTCCTTAGCAATTCCTTAACGTTTATACCTGTTTCTTAAAAATAAACCTAGGGACAAGGGAATATAAGGGCATGAAGGTGTCAGAAGACGAATAGAAATGAATACTAACTAAACCATTGACAATAAGTGTTGCTTGCTCGTTTTATACACGTAAATGATCAGCTTCATAACCCTTCATCATTTTTAATAAAGTCAGATTCCTTAATAGTCTCCGATCCAGTACTGGAATTCCTTAAGTTTTTGTCTACCCGAGTACTACCTTCCTTATAAAGCACTTCCTTATAAAAAAAAATGCGTGTATTTATGTGTTAAACTAAGGAAGTAAATAGTTACAAGGTAAAAAATATTGAAATTGTACTGAAAAGTGACACATAAATACTCCGACTAATGTAGTTATAAAGAAACGAAAAATATAGTTATAAGTTAAAAATTATTGAAATTGTATTGAAAAATGACTAATAAAATTAAAAATAATAGTAATAATAATAATTATTATGATAATAATAATAGGTAAATAATAAGTTGAGAAAAAACGTATTGTTCTCAACTTATTATTATTTTTTAATTTTGTTCTGTGATTCCAATCTCGAGGTTCTGTATCAAGGGTAGTAGCTAAAGCCTCATAAAGTTTCTTAAATCTCATATTGTTTTCTATTGTTTTAAGAAACAAAAGAATAATAGAATCTGTTGTAATTTGCCAGAAATCTTACTAGTGGGTTTCGTATAAAGCAGTTTCTTATAAAGAATTGTGCAAGTGAGAAAGGTGAATCAGTTTCAGTTGTATACAGTGCATCATTACATTTATGGTCCTTGGTACATTGTTTTATGTGTACTCAGACAGACGAGATTTGATTTCAAGTTCACAAAAGCGCCGCTCAAGTTGATAACGCACGCCCACAGACAGTAACACATAATCAATATTGGATTATACAGAAATAGAATTCCCTATATGCTGGCGCTGCCCTATTCACTGGCTGCCCTATACACTGGGAAACGCGACCAGAATGGGTGACACGGCTTGTACATTTCAAGAGCGATTCCCAAAGGGACCATTTTCATCTAGGCCAGTTTCCTTGCGCTGGGTTCGTATTATACTAGTTATGGTGAAAACAGTTTGGAAAAAATGGGATATGAAAGCTTTTTTGGAACTTATCTACTCTAGCAAGCGTAATTCCAGCAAACAGGACGAGACAGGGAGACAGGAAAGATGCCCTCATGGGGATATCCAGGCGTTCGGAAAAAGGAAAAAGTTTCAGACAAAACTAACACAACACGAACGCGAAAATCGCATTCAGACACAACGACTAACGAAAAAAGCACTTCCTTGGTAGTTCAAAATAAATCTATGTATATCAGTCTTTTTATTCGTTTCATTTTGAAACTGAAATGCAATTATTACTTTCTGTAGTCTAATGTAAACTAGATAACGTTGTAACAAGGAGTTAACTGATAAAATTTTGGTATTAAGAGGTATTTGCAAACCAGAGGACTCTAATCAATTATGCAAATTAATACCAATAACGAATAATTAACCTCTTGCCATGCGTTTTCAATTTCCAGAGTTCATAGCATTTTTGTCGAAAATATGAAAGATATGCCTAGAGTGATATAAAAGTGCGAAATTACATTAAGTCATCTCCTGGCTCAATTCTATATGTCAGAGTAAACCAGGGCGGCTGACTTATTTGTTCGTTCTCTTTTTTCTGAAAAATTTTAAGACATAAATTAAAGAGATGACGTCATGACCTCGTGGCTGAAACAACAACTGTCTGTCTTTCTTGCCTTCCTTCCCGTGTTTAATTCGAAAATGGCCGACTGGGTGGATTATTTCGCTCGTTCGCGGCCACCTTCTAACCTTGAAGAAGCCAAAAGAGCAATGCAAGATTTTGCTTCCAAACACAGGCAGCTGGGAAGAAATATTGTTCTCGTCACTGTAGGTGTTTTGATTTTTCTTTAGATAATTTATCTTGGTATAATTTCGCATGAACGGTTGAATATGAATGGTGTAATAAATTAGGCATTTTCGCATAGATTAGGATCATGGTCGTGATCATTCACATGTTGATGAATTCCTTCAGGAGAATTTGTTTTGTGTGAAATGCGAGAAAGTATTTTGGAAACATTGAAAATGGATAAAAGGATAATCTTTTACAAGTTCATGCAGTCTTGCAAGATTTTTAATTCCATGCCGAGTTTGCCTCGCCTAAGGTCGATGAAAATGTTTACTAGGCCTAAGCCATTGGCCTAGCAATAGCATTGACATCGTTCATGTTTCTCGGACTGACGGACCAGACCGGACAAATCAAGGGCTATGTGATTGACACCTAGGTAATTTCATAATCATTACCTGAATGAATATGTCTAATTATAAAAGGAAGTCTGAAATTATTTTATTTTAGCTGTCACATTGTTTATGTAAAATCATCCAAGTACCAAGTTCAGCTAATTTACTAGTGTGCATTTTCTTTTCAGAGTGGGGGTACTACTGTGCCCCTGGAAAGCAACACTGTCAGATTTGTGGACAATTTCAGTCAAGGAACCAGAGGAGCTTCATCAGCAGAGTATCCTTTCATAAAAAACAATGTGTATTTTTCTTTCGCATTTCAAACCCGTTTTTTGTCACAGAACATGCATGGCAGAATCCATGGTGTAGCAAAGGAGAGTAGGGAGGGACAAAGCGCCAAGGTGCCAAGACAAAGGGGCAAAAATTGTGACATTTAGTAATAATTCAAGAGGTGAAAAATCACTGCTTGAATGGAAAAAGAATCAAGGGGATGTAACACTTATGTCTGCCCCCTGGCCTGGGTGCATTCCGTGTTACCGTCACGCCCGAGATACGCCAACCAAATCGGACTTCACGCCAAAGAAACAATAGCTCTATTGATTTATAATTGAAATAACAGTCTTAGCTATTGTTTTTTTTTTATATCCACGCTGGTACGCCAATAAATTTTCAAACTCCACGCCAGAGATCTCCGGCATAGACTACATGGAATGCACACTGGCCCCCTGGGCACTAATGGTGCTTGCTAAGCTATTGCAATGATAAGATTCTGCATGTTGGTAATGAAGCCTTCCACAGTGCCTTGACCTGGATTACCAACACAAAAGCTGAAATGCTGGTCCATTTCAGTAAGAGTGGTGATCAACCACATATATCAATGTCATTAATGGCACATTGCAGTGAAGGAGGACTAGCAACAGCCAGCCAAATAAAATGGAAACTAAAGCCTTGCCAGTGCTTTGCTGTGCTTGCCCCACAATGTACCACAGCCTTAAAATTGTTGATGTGAAAGAATTTTGTGTGCACAATGATTATGCAATGTTTCCTGGGGTATTGAGCGTTCTTGCATGCTCTACGTAAACATTTGCATTATCCTTAACAGACAAACAGATATTTTCTGCAACAAGGCTATGCAGTTATATTCTTGCACAGGCAACGATCTCTGGAACCTTTCTGTAGGCATTTTGATGGAAGTAATGCTCTAGACATCTTAGATTTGCAAATTGATCAGAATGGTTCATGCTATATGACAGGTATATTGTTTGCAAATAGCATAATACAAATGTTCAAAAGCTTTGGAGGCTAAGGTAGCATACCAGTCAAAACCCAGCAAAATTGGTATTCAAATGGGTATTTAAAATGGGTATTATGGGTATACAAACTTGGGCAGCAGTTCCAGAATCCCTACTATTGGGGCTCATCTAAGAATTGCACAGTTTCTTTTATGGTTGCTTAAGGTGGATTTCCATTCAGTGCATTTTATCGTGCGCGCAACTTTTTGCCATCAGCTCTTGCTCTCAACATGGGTATTTTAAAAATATTCCTCTTTGGGCCTGAATATGCAATCGCAGAAAAAATTAGAAGCTTTTTCTACTTTTGTGATCATCGATTGATGGTACAAACCAATCAAAACACCAGAGTTTAATTGAATTAACACAGATTGCAACTGCCCACATTCTGAGTGGAAATTGAAACTTGGCTTGCAATCTCAAGAAGTTGATCACAAAATGTCCCATGGTGACAAAATGCACTGAATGGAAATCCATCTTTAGGGGCTAACTTCCCACTCTTGAAGTTGGAATTCCACCAAGCAATAATTAAAGAAACTGGGCAAGTTCCCTAACCTTGAGCCTTTTCTCAAGTAACTCTCAAATCAATGCATTTTCATGTTTATTTTAGTACCTCTAATGATTAATTTTGTACATTTTTCTTCTAGTTGATGAATCAAGGGCTCCTGGACTACAGGAAATTCTACGGAGATATAAACAGGTAAGATATTTCTGGTATCTCCTTTTTATTTTGTCTGGATATTAATAGACCTTCACCAGATCACTTTCAAGAGAAAAGATGGAAGTGATTACATATCTAGGGTCAACAACAAACCAATATCTCTGACTTCTGTATTTAAGTAAGTGTCTGAAAGGTTTTGCCTCTAATATGTTTTTGGGGGGGGCATGACAAAGTGGTCAAATTTTTTTGGCTCTCAGTCAACAGGTTGTGACTTTGGATATCATTTGGACTAATTTCCACAAGCTTTCTGTCAACTCAGCTGTCCATTTATCTGAGAGCAGTAAATGAGTACTCAGGTATTCAATCAAGAACATCATTGTAGGAGCACAAACTGCAAATCTGCATAAGTTTTATAGCTACCTGTACCTCCAATTGCATTGACAAATGAAGATTGCTTGCTTGCTTGCTTTATTGTTTGAAAAATACAGTTTGATCCTTGCTGCTTCGTGACCACCCTGGATATCTAAAAATATCATGGTGTCTTTTAACAATAATTTTTTTGTATCACTTAGAAATCAGTTTTAAATTATGAATTCTATAATTTTAGGTTCAAAATGCTGGCCTTCTACTACAGATTGGATTTATGACTTTGTCTGACTATCTTTATTTACTGAAAGCATCTGCTGAAGTTTTATCTCCCATGGGACCACATGCTATGTTTTATCTTGCTGCAGCTGTCTCAGATTTTTATATTCCCGAGTCAAGCATGGTAAATCTCCTGGTTCTTATTATTGTATAGTAATTTGACATTCTTTCTGACATTAGGGGGATGATTTATAACCTTGTTGCTGTACATAGGGTAAATCTACCAGGATCTTGATAGTTATTGCCTTTGATTCCAATGGTGATCATTTCCCCAGGCTAACACTATCAGGTTTGCAATTTTGATAAACATGATAAAAAAAGCCAGCACATTTAATCATGTCTACAATTTATTATTTCACTCCAAAAGCGATAATTCTTTAGGTTTTTCAATAAGTTTTTCTTAATCCTTGCAGGCTGAGCATAAAATACAGTCAAATCAAGGTGTTCTTCAGTTGACAATGCAACCAACTCCAAAGCTACTGACTCCTTTAGTTAAAGAATGGGCAAAAAATTCTTTTGTTGTCTCGTTCAAGGTATGAAGTTTTAATTGGTTCTTGCATCATTCAAGCCAAAACCAGTATAAAAAGTTCTTACTTGATTTGGTATTTTCTCTTATGCATATTTGTCTTATATTTTCAGCTAGAAACTGATGTTAATATCATATCACGGAAAGCAAGAGAAGCCCTTGAAAAATATAATCATCAAGTAAGAATTGTCTTTTCTCCTTTCTCTTCCATCTAATCTTTCAGTCTTTCAACAGTGACTGTAAAAGCACCTCCAAAAACTACCACCACACATATCTACCACCACCACATCAAGCATAATAACCCCCTACATCAAGCATAATAATCCACCACATTAGGCCTTATCCGCCACTGTACGCAAAAAATACCACCACATCAAGCATAATAACCCACCACAGTAGTGCTTATCCGCCACAGTACGCAAAAAACACCACCACATGAAGCATAATCACCCACAACATCAAGCATAATAACCCACCACAATATTGCTTATCCGCCACAGTACGCAAAAAACACCACCACATTAAGCATAATCACCCACAACATCAAGCATAATAACCCACCACAATATTGCTTATCCGCCACAGTACGCAAAAAACACCACCACATTAAGCATAATAGCCCACCGCATCAAGTATAATAACCCACCACAGCAGGCAAAAAACACCACCACAGTACGCAAAATATACCACCACAGTAGTGCGTATCCACCACAGTAGTGCATATAGATTCGCTAGCGTGTTTCAAGTATTTTTTGCAGGAGCACCGTAAACCAAGACTTGTGCATTTGCTGTTCTGACAAATCTGTAGTTTATGCTGATGTATAGTTTATGTGAGCTTCGTAAGCCTGCTTCAAATAGTGGTTCTAATGCCGTTCGAGGGTTTTTAATACCTTTATGCAAAGTATTGTGTTTTGATTCCTTTTAGGTAGTAATATCAAATATTCTTCAAACAAGGCGAAAAACAGTTGTTCTTGTCACGTTATTTGATGAATTTGCTATTTGGATGGCTGAAAATGAGTTAGAAAATGGAAAAGAGATTGAAGAAAAGATTGTAAATGAACTAGCTAGACGTCATTCTCAATTTATTTCTGAAAACTCAGGTAATGTTTCATTTGAAATTGCTTTTTTTATTTTCTAAGGCTTGGTCAAACGTAGACTGCATGCAGCCTCAAACTCTTCTTTCGTAAGTTGAGGCTGCACGCAGGCTAGGTCAAACGATGAAACAGCGTTTGTCTAACATTTGAAATTCGCTTATCAAGCAATGTTTCACCGTTTGGCCACGTCGCTAAACATTTCTTGTCCAACATCCAGACGTCCTCCTTGTGGCACGCAAAAATGTTTTTGAAATTTTGTGTGCTTTTTGGCCATACTATGCTATAAGGCTTCCTAAGGCCATCTTATTAATTAAAATGCATAAAACATGCATTTTTCACGGTTCTTTCACACAAAAAATTCCACTTCTCCAAGCCCCCTTCCTGCATAGAGTTCATTTTGCTTCGCCGTCCCAGCATAAGGGCCTTACCTTGCTACTGTAAATTCCTACGGGCGTCCCCGTTACACTACCGGCTGGAGTTACACGGTTTGAGGTTGATTATACTAGAGTTTTTTCTTTATATCATATTGAAGTTTTCTCATCTTTTGCAGTTCCAGGGTCTCAATCGTCAGAAACATCGAATTTACAGGAAGACTCCGTTGCTGAACAAAACTTAACACCACCGCTTCAAGTATGTGAATGACTGTTATTTTACTTATATAAATTGCCAGAAATGTTTTTATTGAGGTTTAGTGAACTGAAATGAAGTTTTTTATGAAATCAAGAGGAAACTATTTTTGGTTTCACTTTACGCTTTTCATTTTAAAGTTCAGGCTTTAAAACTTAGGCATATGAAAACTAGTGAAAAATGGGTTGAAAAATTGTTAAATTGTTAGATTGTTAGGCCATGGCCAAACGATCAAACATTTGAGACTTGCTTTCAGACAATGTTTGGCCGTCGTTTTGCCACGTCGCAGAAGTTTGCCTGACAGTAAAACTTGCTTGGCGATGTTTCTGTAAAACTTCGAAAACATTTTCTGCTTGCTGTAAGCAAAAAGAGGTTGATGAGCAATGTTTTTGATCTGGGCAAATGGTCAATTGTTGCTTGTTAAGTAAATTGCAGATGTTTGACCAACAATGTTTGATCGTTTGGTCAGAGCCTAAGAGTGCGACTTGGATATAGTGTTGCGTCAATACTTACTGGTTGTCTTCAAATAAATAGAATTTTTCAAGCAATTCTCTAAAATCTCAAAGAAACCGCCACCATTGCCTTGCAGCCCTATTAGACTGTCGATAGCATAATTTTTGCCTATTCAGAGTTTTAAACGTTAAGAATGTTAAAAGAATACTATAATTAAACGTGATCTATCGCTTTTCGTTTTACGTGATTTAATAGTTTCAGAGCGACACGTCTGTGACACCATCGTCAACTCAGATTCAATCCGGGAATTCACCACAGATAATTGGCAATGCATTTGTAGCCAATCAGATTGTTAGCCAACCAAAGAATCTTTTCTTTCAAGTCGGCCCAACTGTCACTCAAGCCGTTCCCACTACACTTACGACACCTCGCAAATCAGTAGCATCTAAAGAAGATGGACTGTCGCCTGACATGTTGGAATTCATTAAATTCTTCAAAAGTAAGAGAATGGCCCTCGGGTACACACAGGAGGATGTCGGGCGTGAATTATCAGAAATGAATGGGCCTACGTACAGCCAATCATTTATTTCCAGGTATTTATTGCTGTTCTTCTATTTTCATTTATTGCATTTAAACTTCAGTGTTTCGGTCAATCAGTCGTTATTTTCAGTGTTTCGGTCAATCAGTCGTTAACTTCAGTGTTTCGGTCAATCAGTCGTTAAATTCAGTGTTTCGGTAAGGTCGTTAATCAGTTTTCGAATGCAATTTTCTAAGGAAATACACACCTTTGTAGCCTTTTAAGAATTTTTGAAGGTCTATATATGAATGTTTTACTTCTGATTGTTGCTTCAGCGCCTAAACTTTCCCGCATACTCGCGTTTTATCCTCTTTTTTATAAAGCCCTGGGCAAACACTCATAACATTGTTTGATGTTGTTGGGAACATTTTTTGGTACATTTAGGTACTTGATAATAAATTTAATTTAAAATTGGGTTCACGATGATAAAATGTTTTAATTTTTACAATGCATTTGAATGTCAAGAATGAGTGAAGGTGTAAACGCAAGCCCAAGAAATTTCGTGTCGAAATTCCTTATAAAAACTCAGCTCGTCATAGAAAGTCGTCAAACATTACGAAAGTTAGAAGCATGAAAATTACATTTTTTACAATTTGTTACAAAATTACAATTACATTGCTAAAGTTTCAGAGTTCTGAATCCAAATCGTTGTCAAAAGATTTATGCAAAGGAACTTTTAAATTTTCAAAATGAAAATCTTGTTTGTTGGACTAACTGAGAACGATTCTGATACTGTTTTGATACCTTTCGAATCCTTTACTAGGTTTGAAGGCAAGCAACTAGGCATGAAAGCTGCAGAGCGCATGCGTTCAACCCTGGAAGGCTTCATACAACAGAAAGAAGATGAAGGATCGAAAAATATAAAATCCTGTAAAAAGAGAAGACGACGAACTTGTTTCAGCTCAGAAGCTCAGGAAATACTTAATGAACATTTCAACAAAAACCCGAGACCATCACTTGATGAAACTCAGATAATCGCTGATCAGCTAGGACTTGAAGTTAGCACTGTTAAAGTATGGTTTTGCAATCGGAAACAGAACTGTAAACGTCAAGGTCAACCTCTACCTGATAATACAGTGAAAAGCGAGCTGGATGCCAGGCGAAAGAAATCTGAATCTGGTGCTGAATCGCAGGCTGGTTCACATGGTACTTTTCAGACTACATTGTCTATGCCATCAAGTCAAGTAAAACAACTTCTATCCTCGTCGCCTACAAGTATTGCAAATATACCGTTCATACTAAGTCAAGATGGTGTTGCGATTGTTTCTTCGCCTAATGCCGGTCAGGCATCACATGTAATACCGCAGTTTTTAAATACAAGTGTATCGCAGCAGATGGTTCTATCACATGTGCCATTTGTTCCTTCCGTTTCCGTTGTCAATCAAGGTATCTCTGGTGTTCAGCCTGTTCACGTTTTGACACCGAGGCAGATTCCTGCGCAGGTTCTGTATCAGGTACGTGTAATGAAGTTTTTAAATGGTATTTCTAATTCCTTTCTACAATGCTATCCACTTAACTGTCTTTCAAAGACATTGAATACAGCACCTCCTGCTAATTTGTTATACAGGACCTCCTGCTAATTTTAAACTTTCATATTGATTTCAAATGTTAGCAATCCTAGTTTAAGCTTGTGAACTTCAGATTTATCATGAAGATGTACAGGAGTGCCTTCCATTCAGCCAGAGACACAAATGAAGATGGTTGAAAACTTTGATAGTATCTCTTCAGTCAAGTAAAAGATTTCCAGGACTTGCCGAGTTCTTGTTGCTTTTTAGAAAACTTTCTGCCACAAGGCCGTTATGTTTTTCATTATAAATCAATGGTAGGTTCCCTGTCACCACTGTGGTTCTACTAGTTTCATTGTTGATTTCGACTGGGGTGCTACCACGTTTAAATTTTTCCTTGGCAGTCCTTGTGAGATATGTCGGTTTTACTGGTGAGGGCTCCCCGTCTCAATGACGTGCTCTCGGCAGTCACCTCACCTGGGGTCAATGCAACAGTTTCGTGAAAGCAGCAATGCAAGAAGCAGTTGTGTGCTAGGCCAGTACTTTATCATCATCTCCATCGTCATCATAGTTCTCGTATGTGCGTTGGTACGTTGTACTTGTAGTGATTTAAATGTTAGGGCAGCTGTTTATTCGTTTATGTCTGAAGACATTAGTGACTCAAAGAAAACAACCGTTCTCCAATAAACTAAAACATATCTTCAGAAAAAGCTGCTTACACGAAGTATTAAGTTACAAAAGAAAATTAAATTTCACGGAGTCTCTCTCTCACCCAAACAATGATTAAATGCGTCAGCATAATGAAGCAAGGGTAATTCACGACAGTACTCTTAAAGTGTTTCTACTTCTTTTTAATATCTTTATTGCTCTTGCTTTAGGGCGCACCAGTTAATACAGTCTCGATCAATGAAGGAGCACGTCCGCAATTAACTGAGAGTGACTCATCAGATGGAAAGACGGAAGACAGTGGAGTTCTACTCTCCAGCCAGTTCTCAAATCCAGACCAGCAGAACAGTGATCTAGTCAACCCGACAATTATAACAGATTCTGATGCAGCGAATAGTTTAGAAGGACAAGCTCTTGAAAGCTCTATACAGACTGATATTTCTCAGGGTGATGACAATGAGGTTCATGGTAATGCGATTGAAGTTGTAACCATTGATGACCATGTTAGCAATAGTAATAACGTATCTCCGGTTGAAAACGGTCATACTGATGAACAAGGTCAAAACATTCAAACTTCGCTGCAGTAGTTTTAGTTATGAGGGATATGGTAAGACTATTATGACAAATTAATCTCTGCTGTGCTGTTCAGACTTATGCTATTTGGCATGATCTGCCTTGCTATGCAATGAAGTTTTGGTGGGCTATGCTGCATTATGTCTTGCGAAGGAAACCATATTCTTCACGTTTTTTTAAGAACACTTGGCTTCGTTTTCAGCCTGCATGTTTCTTGTTTTGACTAATTTTTCACCAACTTTAGAACCTCTATATCCTTTTGAAAAGTAGATCAAAATGCCCTCCCAGCAAAGGCTTCACTCTGATAGTTTTGGTTTTTAGAGTTTCTGAGATAATAGAACAATTTCCCAAAATCTCGAACTGATGTTTCTCATGCAGGTTGTTCTTATGAAAAAACGTGTAGTAGCTACACCTTGCACTGACATGGAAATTCTGTCTTGAGTAGAAATCTAATGTGTTTTTGACATGTTATTTCTTAACTGTATGTAAATGACTTCATTTTAGTTGCATTTTACAACCACATTATTTATAGTCATTCAAGATGTTCTTTCCTATTGCATATTCACTGCAACAAGCTGCATTTTGCAAGGCAACATCAGTGGTGCAAGTGCCCAAAGTCTTCCCTGCCTGCCTTGATCAAATAGCGATCTGCTTGCTTGTTTGCAGTCACTTCCCAAGGTATATATGCATAAGAATTCTTATACAATTTTTATTTTCATGAAGTTACAGCTCATTTTTTGACAGATTTTGTTGCTTTGTAGCATTTACGTTGACTTGGTGAAAGCATCTATAGAGACCACTAAGGTAATATTTTTACAGAGTGTTAAACATTTAACGACTTCTCTTGCTTGGCTCCTCCAGTAAACTTGCGAAAAGGAGTTTCGTTGCCCCGCGCTTATCAGTTTCGGGAATTGGCAGTTTGGGCGATTGATAGGACTAGGGCTCGTGGGGTGGGGCTGTAGCCAGCAAGCTCAGTTGGTCGAGCATTAGAGTTGACCCAAGACTATTTCTGTATCATTCCAATAAGACCCACCATAGATTTATTACATGAGTCGTAGTTTTCGCCACATTCGCTTCAATTCAATGCATTGTAATATTCAGAAGTAGTTGATGTTGTTGTCAATGGCTGTGTTGCGTCGGGGAGGGGCTTGGAGCGAATCTACGGATTTTGTAGTGAGTCTAGGTCCACCATTCCTTTCACCACTCCCCTTTGTTCTTTTACGGAATGGTGGAACTTAGGAGAAAGGTATTAGGAAATAGACTTGGGGCAACTCTTGTAGAGCATAGGCGTCAAAGTCGCAGATTGCAGACCTGTCATTGCCCTGTCCGACTCTCACGTTTTCTTCCAATATCCTACAGTCTTGCAGCTTGTGAAATGCATTATTAGGATTCAATCTTTTATGTTGGTAGCAACTTTTTTCACTGTTGATTCGCTCTTCTACACTTGGAAGTAAAACGACAAATACGCCCTTGTTTTCTCTCTATGTTGATCATACTTTCATTACTCAATACTTAGCTTATTTATCCTGTTACATATTCTAGTCATGCTTATCATCTTTCCTGGGATTTCTCGGCTGGAGACCACTATACAAGGTCTGATCATGAAGTCTTAACCCAACCCTTGTTTCTTTATTCTTCAGATTGCAAGGATTTGATGAGTCTTTGATTGGCTTAAAGACTAATCTCTATCTATGGCTGATGTAACAAATCGCAGCAAAGGAAACTGAAATCAACGAATACAGGTAATCTCAAGAGATTTTCCTTACAGTATGGTCAGTGTCCAAATATTTTTATGGACAGGTCAGGCCTCCACATAAGCTAGGAGCTCATCATAGCCTGTCTTGAAGGCCTTCCTTAATTAAAGGGCCTCATTTACAACTATCGTTTTTGCCAACAATCAAGCCCCGTTTACACTATGCCGGTATGAAATGAATACGGCATGATTTCATGTCGGATGTGGAATTGGGAGTCCCCGTTTACATATGCTGGTATGAAATGAATACGATGGGCAAGGTTACCGCTCTTTGTTTGAAATCTATTGTTTTGTGTCAGCAAGAAGAAAGATTAATTGTTTTGTTTGAGCAAGGCGGCATCAAAGTGTACCGTATTCAACCGTTTACACTGTGCCGTTTTCAGATGAAGCCGGTAAGCGTTCCGTATTGATTTCGTACCGTATTCATATCAAATTGTGCCGGCATAGTGTAGACGCAAGGCCAAAACGGTATAGCTTCGTACCGTATTCGCCTCGTACCGACATAGTGTAAACGGGGTGTCAAGGGGTCATCTCGATCATTACAAGGCGTGTGGCCTTCCAAGCTTCCAAGCAAATAGGGCTTTGGACACCCTGGGTACAAGAGACTAAAAAATTGACAATTTTGAGGCTTTAGTGCCCAGGTTGGTCTTTGGGTTGCAACATTAACTAGTCGCGTCAAATTAAGTATAGTCGAGGCGAGGGCTTAGAAAGTCGCGCTAGGAATATCTAAGGTTTTTCGTGAAAACGTGACATTGATTTGACATGTCCTGGTACAAGAAAGAGGGCCTAAGGCAAGTTTTGTGTTTATGCTAGGAAAGGGTCTAAGTAATGCACGTTTTAGCGAGATCGAGCAGACGGAACAGCCTTTCTCTCTCAATAGCGTCACTTAACAGCTAGCGGCAAGTTAAAAACATGCGTATAGTCATTTCAACGTTACTCTGGCTGATTTAGAGGCACTTGAACACGTGGTTAAACTGTTCTTTTCAAAGACCTCTCTTCCGTGTTAACTCTATATGCAAATCACCTCATGAACACTTTAAATAAAAACCCTTTTATGAATTATACTAAGCCTACTGATACGGCATAAATACTGAGTCTATCCCATTTGGACGTGGCGCCAGTGTTAGTGTTTTGTACAGTAACAGACAGCGTTCTCTAACTTTTCAAATCAGCATTGATCGATAAGCCGAATTTGCCTCGTCCTGTTACAATATATTCTTTGGAATTAAGGAAGACTTAGAATAAATGCTAATGAACATAATGAGTATCAACTGTATTATTTTAGATTTCGGCGACAATAAGGCCAAGACGCAATCACATGTCTACATTAGGCTTTCGCTTAGTAAATTATTGACAATCGCTACTTTAGGCCATTTATGCATTCGTCTTGTTTTCAATTCAGAATGTTTTTCTGTTGCGTTATATAAGTAAAGCCTCCTCTATCAAAGCGGCTAAATGTTTTCAATACGGCGCTGTTTTTCTGTGATCAGTTGTAAATAAGCCACTATAATGACCATCTTAAGGTTTTCATGCTAATAATGGCCTCAAGACTATCATAACATTCTGTGTTCTTTAGTCTCGTTAACAATAATGTTAGCTAACTAACAAATTTACTACATAAACAACTAACTAACTAAATAACTGTTTAGCCAACTAACTAACTAACTAACTAACTAACTAACTAACTAACTAACTAACTAACTAACTAACTAATTGACAAACTAGCAGTTTAGCTAACTAACTATAATTACCTAACTAACTGGCTACCCAACTAGATTTCTAACTAACTAATAAATTTACTAACTTAATAATTAATTAAGTAACTGGCTAACTAACTGGCAAAAGAATTAATTAACTAACTAACTATCTGACGAACTAAGTAACTAACTAACTAATTAACTAACTAACTAACAAGCTAATAAACTAATAAACTATAAAACGAACTAAGTAACTAGCTACCAGACTATCTATCTTACAAACTAACTAACTAACTAACTAACTAACGAACTAACTAACTAACTAACTAACTAACTAACTAACTAACTAATTACCTATATAACGAACTAGACTATCTATCTAACTAACTAAATAACTAACTAACTAGCTAACCAACTAACTGACTAACTAACTAACTAACTGTAAGCTAAAACTTACTAACTAAATCACCAATTAACCTACTAACTAACTAAATTTTAATTAATTGCCTTGTTAGCAATCCAACTTACCTGTCAGCTAATTTAGCATGCATTACACGTTACTGGAATACAGTACTGCTATGTCATGCTTTACTTTATACAACTGTGCTGTGTACTATTTTTTTTAGTAGCTACATTATCATTATTTAATATACAGTTCTATACTGTACAATGCTATTCTGTACTCGCGTATATACAACACTGTACTTCGCTTTTTTCAGCTGTATTATATGCTATATGCAACACTACTCAAATATGATACACTGTACTATAATACACAATACACTTTTTTAATAAGCAACTTGACTTTTGTCCAGCCCTCAAAATTGCTTAAAATTTTAGACATTTCAGCCCTCAAAGTTGCTTAAAAATGGCTTAACATTTATTGTACCCAACAACCACCCCTGACTTCGCAGGTCAAAATCGTCAACTGTTAGGCCTACAACACGACTTTTGGGAGACAGTAAGTGGAAAAACGTTAGCTAAAGAACTTCAACATGCTAAACAAGCAATTTCCTAATAACAAGAAAGCGTATAAGCTTAGTTGTTTGACTTCTTAGTTGCTTACAGTAATTCAATTGAGCCCTCAAGTTGTTTAATGTTAGGGTCAGTTCAGCGCTAGTTGCTTATTGAGCGGTTGCTTATTAAAAAAGTGTACCATACTATGCAACGAGGTTGCTTGTGTTATCCTTTCTGTCCCTCAGCATTGCTCGCATAGTAACAAATCTTTGAATCTGCGTGACCTAGGTCTAATGTTTTTTAATACTATACCAACTTGACGTTAGCTTAACCACGAAGACTAGGTTTATCTAGTAATGACCAGACATAAAAGAACCGCCTTTTCATGTTGCTACTGTCTCATTAATATTCATCATATTATACGAATAAAGACACATCGGCTAACTAAACATTATTCTTTAAGGGCTCAAATGCTATGAAACCCACTTAAAGCTTTCGTATACAGTAAAAACCGGGACATAAGAACCTTCATTTGTCAAGAACCTATAGCCTGAAATGATTTATTTTCTACCCAATAAAATAAGAACCGCTTTAGCTTTATATCCAAAGAGGCTCTTAATTAAGGGGGCAAGGATCAGTCTCTGGGGGTATTAAATGCAGCTTTTCCTTGTGTTAACCTTTTTTATGGACTCCAAAAATATTGCTTTCAGAACATTGAGAAGCATTGAGAACCTTGAACCATGCTTTATTTTTCCTTGAAATTGCTCTAAACCCTCTTTTAAGAACCTCCACCCTGATTATGGTATACACCTCATCACATAAGAACCTGATAAGGCTGTGTTCAAAAATTTAGGTTCCTATATTTGGGTCTTTTCTGTAGTATAGACCCTTATATAGATACCCTTTCTGGGCGAGACACCAGACTTGTCCAGATGCCACTGATTTGAAAACATGCCATACAGAGAGCTAAAATGCTTCCGATCACCACATCACCTATCTTTTTATCTAAAGACCAGCCCGTCGATAGCGTCCTTAAAATTTTTGCCATGTAAACCCACTTAAAAGAAATTGTTTGGACTTCTAATTTGAAATGTTCTACACAAAAAATTTTGATCTTTTTACTAGGGCCTTGTGCGGAATTTAACGCTTATTTTGTCTAAGACCCTTGCCAAACGATCAAACATTGTTGGTCAAACATTCAAAAGTTGTTTTGCAAACATTTTTTGGCCGTTTGATAGCATCAGTAGCGTGGATTTCCTGACTCCCCTAGAATTCCTGGGCAATGTTTTGTCGTAAACAAAGAATTTTTCGGCGTGAAATGTTTTACGACGTGATCAAACAGTCAAACATTTCAGCTGTTTCACCAAGAATGTTTGATCGTTTGTTCAATCAGACGGCGCTTGCTGACTTCTTTATTTTGCTACAATTAGGTAATTTCGTAAAGAGGTTTCTTGTTACATATTAGCTGCAATACACTGCGTTTTTCTTACCCAGCATTTCATCAAATATTTAAAATCTGTATACCTTTGCATCTCTTCGTTTCACAAAGTATTTATTTCTCTTCTCTTTATACCGTAGGTCCATCCCGAGGTCCATCTATAAAACAGTCGTTTTTAGCCTTTTGGTATAGATATCTGAAGCTTTTGCAGTTTAAGAATTGGAAATCATCAATTGAAAGTTCAAAGAGAAAGCAACTAAATCAGGTATTTGAAGTTAATTATCATTATGCTGAAAACTGATAAAAGACATTGATTTGCTTTAGTACGGTTAGACACTTCTTGTGTGAAAAGGAAAAGCTTGGTACCGCACTTATGTGAACGTAGCCTTTTACCATACCCCTAATTTAGCACAGCATTGACTTCCTGTTGGTTAATTTATTATTTGGGGTCAAAAACTTGATTCTTTGATTAAATGATAATATTGATCATTAGTCATGATTGGTAGATCAAGATCGAGAGAGAGAGAGCATTGATTTCACTTAAACACATAGTTTTAAATAGAATGTAACATATAATATAGTGGAAAGTCGATTATATATACCAATGAAGCGGCATATACAATTCCAGTAGAATTTGTGACTTGCAGATGGTGGCACTTTTAGTTATGCATCGTACTGTAGGATAAGCAGTCTGACAGTCATGCAATATAGTATAGTAGATAGAGAATGTTCAATGCATTCAAGTTGTATTAGTGGACCGTAGTTATTGAAACTAGATAAGTGGAGTATAGTTTGTATGACTGGCTAAATAATGACTAGTGCCTATTATTTTTGAACGATGGCCCGATGGCCCCATCTACTATACAGTGTAACCTTAACAGTATTTATCATCATCATCATCATATTTGAAGGTGCTGTGGCGTGGTAGTGTAATCCAGCTGACTCGTGGTGTCAGGAGCTCAGTGTGGTCAGGTTCGAGCCCAGCCACGGTAGCGTCACAGCCAGGGTCGAGGTCCCGAAGAATTAATCTACTACTGAGATCTTAGCAATTGGCGCTAAAACACCATTACACCTTCACCTTCACCATAATCACCATTATCATTATTTCATGTCGATTGATTTTTATAATTCGCAGCACTAATTTAGTCCAACTTACAATAGCTATACGTGTAGCTACAAATAAAAAGCCTAAGCCCTACCAACAATCGTAAAAATCTTAAGAGCAATAAGTATGTATATTTACAAGAAAAAAAATTACAAACAAAGTCAAATAAAATATTAAAATAGAGAGGAGCTAGGAAAGAGATGGAGGGCCAAGTCTGTTGAAAACGTTAATAATTGGAGAAATCGCTGTATATGTGAGAGAAATTCAAATAATGAAAAATGGTAATCGGATTGAAGTCTATCGCATGTGTGAATATATAGCACATTATTGTGTTGCTTTAGTGCATATGACTACATATATGCAGAAAAGGCTTTTTAGCACTTGTACACCTATGTAGAATCGTACTCTAATTATAGCATAAAGCATAGAGATCTGTATGCTTTCTTCTCTGATAGAATGATCACAAAACAGCATCGTGAAGACTCACACGCGACTATATAGTTTCATAGCTCACGATAGTAGCTTTATTGGCTAAGCAGACTGTGTTTATAAGAATTCTCGTTGCTAATTGGTCATCTTTTGTAAGCGACTTTGGCGTCTCATTGTGTCTGATAGCTGGTCCATCCGTCTTTGCGTTAAATTCGCAAACAATACAAGTGTAATTGAAACCCACAGAAAAGTCTTGGAGGCAAATCGTATGCATAGTGAATACAAGTAAAGATTTTTTAGTGTATCATTTCTATAGAGATGATGTATTTCTAAATTGGCCTAGAAGTATGTTGGAGTGAATTGATAAGAGCTTATTGAAGGACGGTTTAAAACACACTTAATTGGTAACCAGACCTTTTAATTGTACTGTTATTGACAATATAAAGAGATAAAGCTGCTATCAAGTGGGGGCTTTTACATTACTTTGTCAAAAAGGATAGCGATAGCTACAATCTTTCGAGGGCACATTTGCAGTGAACTGTCCAGTCGTTGAAGTCTTAGACTATTTCAACTGTGATCACCAGAAAATTGGTCGAGTCATCGTCATTAAATTCTTCCTTTGATTGCTAATAAACCATTGAACTGATCTTCATTGAACGACTCAAGAAATCGCCGGTATACCGCTCAAGCTAGCCTCAGTCAACTGCCCTAGTGATCTCTAACTGCCAGAAAACTCTTCAACAATGTATCCAGCTTCATCACTGCATCATATGTCAAGCAGAGACTTGAACTCATGCCGGTATAACTGCCATGGCTACTCACATACGGTACAGTATTTCCCCTCTGGTCTGCCAATGGAGCCTCAAGTAGCCCAAAGAACTCAACAATTCTGCGACCCAGGACAATATAACCTCAACTCCTATCCTCAGCCTGAACGATTCAAATCTTTAGAGTGCCAAGAAAATGTTAAGTATCAAAACCCGTTGACAAACAATTGGAAGAAAGGTTCCTCAGGAAAACCTGGCCAGCAAAGAAGATGTTGGAACACGGCAAACTTCCAGTGGATGAGCATAAAACGTGAGAGGAAGATGTCACAAGTATCGGAGAATGGTAGGTATCTTTTGCTCCAAATACAAGCCTATAATATAACTTTACACTGTCAACTTATTAGCTTAATTTCAAATGCTAAAGCTTCTTCTGTAGAGAAGCTAGTTCAGTTGAGTTGCAACCGTGCGTGGATGTGGAGAAAAGCTTCCAGATAAACAATTTTGAAAACTCTGCATCCTTTAAAAAGTCCTTTTCGCCCCTCATTTGCTGTTCATTCATGTCCTGCAGGCATAAGAAAGCTGACTCTTTCATCACTGAGATCGTCTAGGGGGCCCTGTTTTTGTGTTACTCTTTATCTGGCTGAAGAAAGCAACTGGGAAGAACTGTTTAAAGAAGCTACCAAAACATTCACATTTCATTTAGGACAAGTTTAAGAAAAAGCATTGAAAGGAGTCCTGTTTATGTATTTGGCCTTTATTCTTGACAAATAGTAACTTTGCCAGCGAAGGCACATAGATGTTTGGTACCCTTTGAATTCCCAATACTTTAAAGAAAAACGCCATAATGCACTCGGCAAAACTGAGAGTGCTGGAACCTGAAAGAGATAAAGTTTCAGCACTGTAGTAAAGCTAGAACAGTCTCATTTTTCGCCTCAACTCTTTATAAGAACACATAGCTTGACCAGATTGTTTCTTGTTTCTTGGCTGATTTTAAGCTTGACTTGCCTTTCCCCGCACTTCTCAAAAACATGTTTAAAGTCTGTTTCGAGACAAGGGTTTCACACCTATAGACCTTGTTCGTGTTTGACTAAAGTAGTTTATGAAATTTCCAACATTTTTGAGCCAATCTTGTACGTATGACTTTTAAGCTCGCTTCGTTGAGAGTAAGTTTTGGCTTTGCTTCCATGAAATATGTTTACTTTACAGCTGTAGACGGTCAACAACAGTGATTAATACTGAGCTAAAAGCAACTAAAAGACCCAGACGGAGAGGAAAATGAGAGAGAGCGAAATAGAATGAGAGGTGAAGAATAGTCTTTCCTCTTTTCTCTTCCTTCCCTCTGACTCTGAGGCCCTAGTACCTTAGGCCTTGGTAAAATGATCAAACATTGCTTGTCAAACGTGAGATTTGCTTTACAAGCAATTTCTGGAGCAATGTTTAATGTTTGGCCACGTAATGAAACATTGCTCGACAAACAAGAATAAGATATATTTATCGCGCAATGTTTTTGACATACACTCTTTTTCTTTTATAAGAACCAGGAAATTTTGATCGAGGCTGGCTGTTCTTAAGATTTTGCCGTTTTTGAGCCTGAAATGTTCTTAATCTGTTCTTAATTCCTTGGTTACTTAGATATCTATATTTTTTAATGAAAGTCTAGGGTGGTACTAGGTTTGTGTGAAAATGCAGCAATCTTGTCTATTTCTTTGTTTGCTTGCTTTTTACGTTCAGTTTGACTGTCTGGCTTACATATTTAGCTGATATTCTTAGAGCTTTTTAAAAGGCCAGCCTCAGCTTGTTCTTAATTTGTTCTTAAAATCTGGGCAAAATCCAGTCTCGTGTTCTTATAAAATTGTTCTTATAGAAGAAAAAGAGTGTAGTTCAGAAAACATTTTTGCTCGAAGAAAGTAAGAAATGCTTGACAAACAATGTTTATATTGGTTGTCAATGTTTCATTTTCATTTTAAGGCAACAATTCGACGTTTCTTGTAGTCTTGAATTGCCTGCAACACAGCAGAGAGAATTATGACCACATTTTCTAAAACTAAGAACTGCCCTACCCTGTTCTTCTGTGTTATGGCTTCGATATTGCAAGAGTTTGTCACACGACTTGATCTCGAAATATTAGACGAGGCAAATTCTTTTGATATATAATATTCATGTGAAGTCTTGAATTGTTTCGTTTGGGTCCACAGAAATAAGGCTATGGCATAGCAGTCAACATCGCAAATCTAAACGCTAGAACGAATTTTTCAGACGGTATGAACTATAGGCAACTTTTATCATCATCATCAAACGGTGGGATACACTAGACCCGCCGTTTCGCTCCTCCACATTGATCCTTGCCCAATGCTTGTCTCTGGAGATCAACGAAACCCTCGTCCTTGAGGTTGTCCGTCACTCTGGGTGGTTGTCTGTCAAACGGGTCCGGGGTCTTCGACATAATCAAAAAGAGAGACAAATGCCAATAGATGGAGACCTCTTTAGGTTTAGGTTTTTGCCTAGAGCTTAGCTCCATATTTCTTTCAGTTAGTTTTTTCAACTGGTGCAGAAACATTACAATTCATCCTAGTTACTCCCTTTCTTCTTTTACGACAAGTTTATCCTGTTAGTATTTTCGTTACAATTGCTTTTCCGTAAAAGCAGGAACTTTCATTGGAACAGAGATGGCACAGACGCTATTCCTATTTCATTCCTTGCAAGTCGATTGATTCCTTGCTTCCAAATCAAGAGCCTTGACGGCCTTCATCTGTTTCAACTCATTGGATGAGTATAGCGTTCCAAATCTGTCTACTTATGAAAACAACTTATGGGGAGTACTGCCACCCATCTCTTATCGGACATACCTGGCAAAGCGGAACAGTAAAAAGGGCCCCTCTTTTGGTGGGACGGTATTTCTTTATCCCCTCCGGCCAATTTCAGTTGAGAATTCATCCTACAAGAGAGACATCTTGTCAAACCGGACATAAGTCCCAAAGGTGGCTGCTCTCGAAAGAACAAGCTGCATTGACTTTGTCAGTTTTTTCGCTACCTAGCGTACGAATTTTTGCTAACTTTCGCTGGCCCTTCTAGTTGATATGTAACAGTTCTTAAAAAGCTTTTATAACATCTCCAAAAACCAAAGAAAGGTGTTTTGTTCTATATCTTACACTGAGTGGCAAATCATTTCTAAAAATCTCATCCACTTCAAGTGGAAGCAGTGGCCCTCGGGCCCTTGCCTTACCCCGAACCATTTGGGACCGACTCTACATGCAAATCGCATTTCTACTTTTCAAAAAACACATCAAATGAAAGTAAGAGCTGGGTCATCTATTCAAATACTCAATATACAATTAAAACGAAATTTTATTAAATTATTACAATGATATACAAAAACTTGTTATTCTTGAGTTTATAAAATTTAAAACCACCATCATGTGTACGGCTCCATTTATTGTTTCCCTGCACGATCTTCATATTGAATTAGGCAATCAAATGATAGCTGATATGTTTTCTTTCAAATAATAGCAAAGTAAAGATATAGGCGCGGTCAATTTGATTTTGCTGACTGACCTTGAGTAATCGATAGTTTGTGATTATGAAGAAAGTTGGAGTTTATTCATGAAGCTTCTTCTCACTCAGCAGATGGGTTTTGGGGTGTTTTCTCTTCTTCGCGCATTAGGTTTCCGAATCGCCATTAAACATGCTGTACCGTAAACTTTGGAATAAGCCCCCACCTCCGAATAAGCCCCCACCTCCGAATAAGCCCCCACCTCCGAATAAGCTCCCTCCTCGAATAGGCTCCCACTAAAAACTTCATTTTTGCAAATAAACCCCGGGGGCCATTAGAGGATTAACGGTATTCATGACATGTGACTTTACCTACAACGCTCCATTCTATTCATTTTCAAATTCAGATATTAGCGACTGTACTAAAGGGCGTATACTTTTGTCGCATGTTTTGCACATTACCCCATGCATCATTAGGGAGTTACATTGCTCATTGGTGGGCTGTGTGCGAAGCGAAATAGGCTGAAATGGTCAGCTTGCAAATACTGATAGATATGCGCGATAAAGGCGACGAGAATGGCCGTGAGATTGGCGTAGTGGTGAGCGAGTCCGACCAGCATTAGATTAGCCCTGGGCTATTCAGTGCCTCCCCACTTGTGCGTAGCACAGAAACCTATACCTTATGAAGATAGCAAGTGAACGTGCCTATCTATCTATCTCTGTCGATGACTAATGAACACTGAACAGCCTGTTTTTCTTGCGCAAAAAACTCCAAATGGAATGCCAGAATAGCCAACCGAGTCAACCGGTCCTCGTGGACATCATTTCGCTTTTGTGCTAGATTTTTGCTTTTGTAGAGCGTATGTTGAAGGGTTATTTCAATACATTATTACAATCGTAATGATTTTTAGACTTATAGACAATTTTCCTTAAATTCAACTTACACGTTTTTTTTAATAAGCAACCGCTCAATAAGCAACTAGGGCTGAACTGACCTTAACATTAAGCAACTTGAGGGCTCAATTGAATTACTGTAAGCAACTAAGAAGTCAAACAACCAAGTTTATTCTCTTTCTTGTGTTAGGAAATTGTTCTTCCTTCTTTTGTTTCGCATTTTGAAGTTCGTTAGTTAACGTTTTTCCACTTACTGTTTCCCAAAAGTCATGTTGTAGGCCTAACAGATGACGATTTTGACCCGCGACGTCAGGGGTGGTTTGTAGGTCCAAAAATGTTGCAACGTTAAAGCAACTTTGAAGGCTGAAATGTCCAAAAATTTAAGCAACTTTAAGGGCTGGACGAAAGTCAAGTTGCTTATTAAAAAAAAAGAGTGTAATGGAGATTTTAGGTATCTTGAGGTGTGTGCCCCATTTGACCTCGGTTGTCTGTCTATTTGGCGCCAATATACATATACATTTTATCTCTAACTTTAAAAATTCAAATCATTTAAATATTATTAGGGCGAATAAAATAATAACAGTTAAGAAATGTGATGTCAAATTTCAAGGTTTTTCACAAAGAAGTCTTATCGCTTTAAATCGCACTGTTAATCAATATAGAACCGCAATAAAACATTCCTGATATCGCACTTTTAACCTCAAATCTTTAGCTATTAAAAAAGGAGCAGAGGACTTGTGATTTGATTGTTTTAAAATTCTACTAACCATTCGAGAAATCAAGAAACGTTATAAGATGAGTTGCAAGCATAAATTTTGCTTTACGTCGGATTAGCTATTGGACGCGAAGACAGGGTATAAGACCATCTTCGAGTTCGACTGACGTTGCAACCTCCAACTTATTCCAACTCCTCTGCTTATTAGATTTTCCTTGAACTTCAATTTCCCGGCTTATTCTATCCCCAAGCCATAGGGCACCTAAGAGTTGCACGGTACCAAGAATGCGCAAGACGGTGCGCTAGCTACTCTCGTGGATACGCAATAGAGGCGAATAATTTAAACTGGAAATTTTGGTATCCGAGAGTGGTTTGTTACTCTTGGTGCGATGGATAAGGTTTGTTGGGGTAGATTGATTACTGTTGATTATGATGCAACCTTATTAACCGCACCAGACCTCCTACTAGGTATAATAACCAGTTCTTACTTGCTTTGTCCCTTGAATCAAGCTTAGTAACCCATCTGCAAGCTTTCCCCGTCTACTCCCTGAAGCTGGCGGGTAGGTCTTCTCAGTGGGATAGTCAATGGGGCACGGGGCTAGTCGCCCTTCAAATCAGAGTTAAGTGCTCGCCAAGGGCTTATTAAACATCGTTGCGTGTATACCTTTGTTACTGCCCGCAAAGATATGCTTGCAGCTTTATCAACTTCAAAGAGCGACTGTCCAAAAGCTCAAAAGATGTCCTCTGTAGTATCTTCAGATTTCACGAGCTTTTCTCTTTAAAATGATACTTTTGTTTGGCTTTTTGGTTTACTGTAAATTGGAATTTTTTTGTTTCAGATAAAGATCAAGTCCAGAAGGAAATAGAAAAGACTGAAACAGGGGAAGAGGAGAAGGCACCTCAGAAAGAATCTCCAAGTTTTGAGAATACGTGCACTAGTGGCGACATAATCGACAAAGAAAAAACCGACAGTGTAAGCGATGGCAACAGCAACAACAAAAAACGAGTTTGCTTCACACAAAAACAGATCGTCGAACTTGAAAAAGAATTTCATTTCAATAAATATCTGACCAGAGCAAGGCGTGTAGAAATCTCACATTCGCTTCGCTTATCAGAATCTCAAATCAAAATTTGGTTTCAGAATCGAAGAATGAAATACAAAAGAGAACAGAAAGAGAAAATGTGCAGAAATGAGAGAGAGAAAGATAGCTTGGTGACCATTCCTCCAAACCGATGTCCAGTCTCCACGTGTGAATTCTCCGGGTATAGCTACAATTCTAATTGGCCTCATACTTGCCAGGAGCAACCGCCGATTCTACCACCGATTACACCCCTACAGACATATTAGAACCTTTATTAGACTTGTTCGTCTTCATTAAAAAATGACATTAGGCGTTGCTTGTTTTACCCGGGGGCTTACGTGCTAAACTAGCTAGAAACTAGTGATTAGAACTTGCTTGAGAGAATTTGGCAAGCAATTTTTAGCATAGCAGCGTAGGTATTATGTACTGCTAATATTGTAGATGATATGAGATATCAATAAAGATTCTAAATCTTGTCCTGCCGTGAGAACCTCCATGAGCGACCGACATACAAAAGATAGGAACTTAACAACTGAAAATTGTTGCATTCTGCTCCTGTTTGGAGAAGTCTTCGAGCAGCAAGGCAGACGCAATGAAAAACTCGAGAGAAACAAGAGATTTGATTAAAATGTGAATGATTAAGGATTATAAGACATTGCACTTTATCCAAATTATAGAGTTTCTTTCTGTAATCTGATTTTACTTCTGTAATGTACCTGTTGCCTATTTTATTTGGATTATAAAAATTTTTATAACTTCATCATTCAAACAGATATAACCGTAGCATATATCAAGATCGTCGTAGGATCACAGGCTCACATAGAATACCGAAGATAGATCTTACGCTACCTCGCCCCAAGAACGAATAAGACCAGAGAGTGATTGAAATCGAGAAATTGGCAGATAAGTATCCACTTTATGGGTAGCGCAAACTCATTTGCTTTGCAAGTTAGCTGGAGAGGGCTGCAGCAGTGTCATGTCGTTCTGCAGCATCCTTTAGCAGGTCATTTCACACGTAGAGTTTAGTCCTGTCTTCCACGCTGGGATCCTCTACCCACGAATTACCAATTTTGTTGAAATGCAGCCAATGCCTCGACTCGTCGCAGAAGCTTGCACCGAGGAACAGAAGGTGGAGAATCGCTGAAATTCCGGGCCAGATCGATGCCGTGAAGATTCCTTCACCTTGACTCAAAATTAATTAATTGAGATAGCTTGATTGCTTCTTCTGAGCCGGGCTTAACGAACCGCCTTTTGGTTTGACTCTAAAGCTATGGCTAAACTTGGAGACATGTCGCGCGCTACACTGTATTCGGCGTGTCGAGTGACAAGCGAGCAACATGCCCGCCGAGTCATTCGCATGTCGCGGAGGCAAGAAATGTTTCTGTTGTCTCCCGGAAACATTTGCGTGTCTCTTGCTACAAATTTTGTCGCGCGCTACAAAGTTTCCGAGGTGGCTAAACACCGAGGAGACATCAATGTCGCGCGCGGCATGTCTCCTAGTTTAGCCAGGCCTTAAAACCCCTCTAAAACTGCTGCGTGAAATCAGAAGTCAGAGATGAGTCAGAGCAAAGCAAAAAAAAAACAAATAAATGAACCAAAGATTCCGAACAATAATGCTTTCTTCCAACCAATATATAACTGTAATTTACATTATTAGTCGAGCAGACAAAAAGGACTAACGGTAGCAGAAAATCTTTTTAGCAAAACTCTGTATTCTTCTTGCATTGAGGTTACCGCAAAGTCAACAGTTGACAAAGTCCTATTGGTAATCCACGCAAGTTCAAAACAATATGCTCCAAAATCCTATCGTCTCTAATTAAGTGGTTTCATTAGTCAATTCACTATGATTATAAGTACTCAGTAACAATACTCATTTACTCTTACGCTTTGAATCCATACTTAGGCCGATTTAGCTTGATTTATGTTTTCAAACGAAAACAAGATCCTGTTCAGCTTTGATGTTATGGCGCCAGGCTTTGGCGTGAGCTTATAGTCTATTTCTGATAACGAAGGCTCGGGTTGGTTGGCTCATCCTCTTAAATGTAAGTTTGTGTCGCTGTGTCTAGTAAGTGCAAGTAATACAGTAAACGGGCTTATTTCTGCTTAAATGCACTCTTTTTAAGACACCGATAACTGACAAAGAAAGAGGCCCCAAGCCAAATGAAATGTTCCATGTGCTCGGTTCTCAAAAAATAGAGGGACCGCAACGGCAAACTTTGGGCGCAAACTGCACATATGCGCCCTAGACCCTAGTTCACTAGAGGTGCATAGTTACCCAATATCTCCCACAATTGCTGGATTTGTGAAGAGCAGTTCTCCCCGGACTGTAAAAGTCCTATACACTATCGATTCGCGTGTCATGAGTTTGAAGTGAAAGCATTAGGGGTATCCAAGCGTAAGCATATGGTCTTGGCGGATATTCCCTCCCCCGGTAAGCTGGCGGAAGACTCATAGGAGAATAGCGATACCCTGTAATGGGAACCACCGTAAGATGCGGTGCCTCAGCCACATTGTTTCGGCATTGTGGATGCAAGTGGGAGCATTCATCTCAGCACCGGATCATATGTTTTATATATAGACCACGCTGGCTGACCGAAAAGTTTGCATGCAGCATTGGCAGCATGGCGGAAATTGCTTTTCCTTCAATTTTTTTTCTCTTTATCTTTAAAGGAAATTGGGAGGAATTTGACGAAGAACAGCAATTTATAAAGAGCTTCGGTTTGTTTTCGTTTCGTCAAACAAGTGGCCTCGTTTAGACGTTTGCCTCTTTTGGAACTGTTAGTGGCCTAAAAAAAATGGCGCTGAGCGGCAAAGTTACTTCCATTTTCCGTCCTGATTTGTTTGCAGGAAAAGTTGCAGTTGTGACAGGAGGTGCAACTGGGATTGGTCGTGCAATCACGGAAGAGCTTGTGCACCTTGGATGCAAAGTGGTGATAGCATCACGCAAGACAGAACGCTTAAATGTTGCTGCAGATGAGATCAATTCAGCAGTTGCAGACGAAAAAAAGCCAGTGCTGGCATTACAATGCAATACTAGAAAAGAGGATGACGTGAGGAAATTTATCTTATAATTATTTAGGCTTTTATCAGCTTTTGGCGTAGCACTTGCAATTGCAAGTGCAAAAGGAATGTCGTCATAGCAGAACCTGATCGTGGCTGGATCCCCGATCTGCGATCCTCCCACCCACCACTGCAGGTATTTGTCTGGATGACTTGGAAAAATGGTCAGTGTGGAAAATTTTGATGAAAACGATTGAAAACAATGACCCTATATTGTTTTGAAAACAATCACCATTGGTGCTAAGCATGGACACATTCACGTCTTGGGTGGACGAAGGTGTGCTGACAAGATTTTACAGACCCACCCATATATTATGTAGAAACAGACCCTATATTATGTTAGAGGCCCTACTGAGAGTTGGGCAATCGCACACCCTAGTTGTTCAGGAACAATAATTAGTAGGCTAACAATAGCTTTACAATCTTCACCCCTTGATTCTATTCCTCTTCTTCTTTTAAAGGTGAAGAACCTGATGTCAACAACAGTATCAAAATTTGGCAGATTAGATTACCTTGTAAACAATGGAGGAGGTCAATTTTAAGTCCTGCTGCCCAGATAACACTCAAAGGCTGGAATGCTGTTATTGAAACAAATCTAACTGGTACATTTCTCTGTTGCAGAGAAGGTACTGTCAATTTGCAAAACTATGTTAACTGAGTGTAAACTTTCCATATTAAGGATGACAGGATCATCTTTGTGCTGTGGCACCATGGCCCAGCTTGCTTGTGGTTTTAGGACCTCAGTGAGGTTGGGGGTAGAGCCCCAGCCAGTCAGCCACAGTATCGAAACAGCCAGGGTTGAAGTCTCATTAGTTCATCTGCTTCTATAGGGTTCCTAGTGACTGGTGCTAGAAACCCTATTTTGCCTTGATTTCGCCTTCAACATAAGTAGTTTGCCAATGCCCTCGACGGATGGTCAGGGATGTGTTGTGTAATTAAATGATATTTTATATTTTCCTTTTAGCTTACAATAGTTGGATGGGAAACAATGGTGGAAGCATTGTCAACATAACAATGGACTTTTGGAATGGATTTCCTGCTTTTGCGTAAGCAATTTGCTTGTTCTTCCATTCATAAATGAATATTCCTTGTAATGTGTTTCATTTGGTCTTTGGGTCATAAAGAAATTCAGGATTGCAAAGAAAAGTGGAAAAATCTGACACTTCACGGTATAAAAACCTCAGAAGCAATTGAAAGATTTCACTAATGTGGTATATATATTCATTGGTGGATAGAAATGCACGAATCAGAAAAGTGAAGCTAAACTGGTTTTGTATTTAAAACATTTATCAGCTCACAGGATACAACAGATTGACCAAAAGAATTAGTTAAAGAGTCCTAGTGAGAAAACAATTTATTTTTTTTGTGTACAAAGATAATTCATTACACCAGGGCCTGTGCTACTGCTACCTGTCTGCAGTTCTGGAGGAGACCCATGGGCTGTACCTCTGGGAGAGTGACTCAGCCATGTCTTTTTCTTTTAGCCATTCCGGTGCATCAAGAGCAGGAGTTGATAATCTGACAAAGACCTTAGCATTGGAATGGGCTTGTAATGGCATCAGAATCAACAGTGTTGCACCTGTGAGAAGCAGTAGACTTATTACTTGAGTCCCACCCACTCTTCCCAAACATCAACAACAATTCTAACAACTCAGAAAAATTGTAAAAAAGAAAACACCACTTACTCTAAGGTGCCAAATAAATGGGGGGATCCAAATAAAGGGGGGGTGGGAAATTTTTCGAAAATTTAATAAACGGGGGGTCCTAATAAGGTCTGGCGGGTGAGGAAATTTAATAAACGTAGTTTAATCCTTTCACAAGAGAAATTTTTTCTTCCAAAATTAATAAATGGGGAGTCCTAATAAGGTCCGTGATGGTGGGGTAAAATACTCAAAGTTAATAAACGGGTGTGCCCGTTTATTTGGCACCTTAGAGTAACTTAACTGCGTCATTAAGAATTGCTATTTATTATATAGAATTGCTATCGATTGCTAATATTAGCTGACAGGTATGTTCGCTCTTAGTTATGAATGGGTTTTTATTCAAATAGTCCCTACAATAGTCTCTAAAACGCTCTTGAATCGTGGCCTTATCCAGTTGCCTCGTGTTATCGGGACCTGAGCGAGATCCGAGCCCCAGCCACGGTAGCGTAACAGCCAGGGTCGAGGTCTCGATTAGTTAACCTTATATTGAGATCCTAGAGACTGGCGCTAGATACACCATTTCAACTTCATCTTTGCTTCCACCAATTAAAGGCCTCCATTTTAAAAATCGTCTCGGAAAAACCCGTTTCGTTAATACATACATACATACATACATACTTTTTTTGATAATGCAGGACAGTAAAAGGCAGCATCTGCTGATGTGGGCCTGCTTAACTACATAACATACTTAAATCTAGATAAAATGAGTAGCTATAAAAAAATTATAATTAAAATATCTTAAAAATAGATGTAATCAATGTTTCTTTGTTTTATAATAGACGAATGTCCAAAAGATAAACTATTTAAAATTCTAGAGTTTTTAGAAAGTTCGCTTTTAAAAGTAGAATACGATGTAAAAGATTTAATAATTGTTGGAATCGCATTCCATATGATTGCTGCCCTGTGTCGAAAACTTGATCGCCCTATTTCAGTTTTTGGTCTTGAAACTTGCACTTGTTGCATGTCCCTCATGCTTCTTGATGATGTTTTCCGTTGCATTAATTTATTAAGAATGTTTGGGCCTCGGTTGTTGTTTACAACCCTAAATAAAAACTTTTTCTGCGTTAATACCCATTAATCTTTCCACAAATAGATAAAATTTTAGCCTGTGGTTGTGCAGTAACTTTTTAACGACGATAAACTATTTTCTTCTAGGGGACGATCTATTCAGAAACAGCAGTAGCAAATTATCCTGACAAAACTTTGTTTGAAAGAGTGAAAAAAGCATTACCAGTGAAGAGGCTTGGTACGACCGAAGAGGTAAGACAAAAGTCTTTTGCGATGTTTTATTGGATAGTGATCTCTTTAGGCCCAAATAAAACGTCATTATATTATCTCCGTGCACCAAATGAGATACAATTATGTACAACAGCAGAGTGACTCTAGAACGACGCTTACATCAACGTCGTATCTTATTATCGTCGTCGTATAGAGTACATTGGTCGTGACGTCACAAAATCTATTTTAGAATTTCGAAATTTGCTCTTCTTTTTGCGAAAGAGCGTCAAAAATAACATGTAAAGGTGCAAAATCAGTCAAATATATCAAACATTGGCTGAGATATGGCCATCCGAAGAAATAAATGTCAATAGGAAATCACTGTATTTTGTGCCTTGTTCAAAACATAAAAATATTACGAACCGAAGCAAAAATACAGTTATCGTCTATTGAAATGTATTTCTTAGGGTGGCCATATCTCACCCCATGTTTGATATATTTGACTAATTTTGCACGTTTACGCATTATTTTTGACGCTCTTTCACAAAATAAAGAGCAAGTTTCCAATTCTAAAAATAGATTTTTGATGACATCACACTTGGGTACTCTATTATCGTAACATAGTCTTTCATAATAATATTCCTGATATCGTTGATTTTTCATAATATCTCATGATATTGCTTGATGATTTACATCGATCACCATACGTTCTATGCTGCCACATTTTGATATGAACGGTCAATAAAAAGTCCGTCCATGATAACACTGTAGCGTTTTCGAATTGTGCTTGCATCGTTTTAACTCAATCTAAATGAACACATGAGGTATATTCTTCATGAATTGCAAACACTAGGAGCGCAAGGATTGATTTTTCCACCATTTGTATACCAGAGTAGATGGGATTCAAACCTGAACTGCATGCTTAGAGACCCAACAACGCTTTAACTGAGCTAAAGAGCTCAATGAAATCACCGAGTAACTCTCCAAGTCATACAACCCAAGGTTGTCCTCCCCTTTGGCTTTTGCGTTTCGACATCGTTGTGCCTTCTTCAATATCATACATATTTGTATACATATTTCATGAATGGCAAAAATTGTACTAGATTTTTTGACAAGTGGCATACTACAATAGAAGGGATTCAAACCAGGACTGCAAGAATAGAGAGCCAACGACGTTATAACTGAGCTAAAGAGCCCAATTGAATCATAGAGTAACTCTCTAAGTCATACAGCGCAAGTCTGTCCTTCAGTTTGGCTTTTGGGGCCTTCTTCAGTACCATACATATCTCTGTATATTTTCATGAATGGCAAACACTAGAATAAATTTTTCCACGAGTGGCATATCACAATAGATGGGATTCGAACTAATGAAGAATATATCTTGTCTTTCAGGTAGCAGCTTTGGTATGCTTCTTGTTGTCACCAGCAGCAGCTAATATTACAGGAGACTCGATAAAAATAGATGGAGGACAGAGCATTTATGCCCAAACGCTGTTTGAAGTGCCAGGTAATTTCTAATCTCTATCTCTAGTTATGTATGCTAGAATTACGTCATTGGGAAGGCACATCACATTGAATTTTAGGTGCAGAAGAACTTGTGCACATATTTGGAAATACCTTGCGTTTTTGGATGCTTAACGGAGGAGCCCTTGTTAGAAGGGAGCGCTTATTTCAAAAGGAAATGAAATTTAAAAATAATATGATTAAAATTGGTTTTATTCCTTGATATAAATGAACAATGAGAACTGAACAATTATAAATAAACCTAAAGTTGAATGCAATTCTTAGATTGCTTCGATTAACTTCAACCGGGTAAAGTTTTTCTTGAATACGCTATTCTGGCATGCGAAAACCAAAGAAACTGGTTTGCTCCTTCGCCATGGCCTTTCTCCTACAATTTCGTAACGACTTTAGCTAATGACGAGGTAGAATAATGTTGATAGGACTGTTTTTATTGTCCTGCCCATGTTTTAAGAATGAGAAACCTTATGAAATAAATAAACGTGCTTTTAGAGTATTACTTTCTACAACGAATCTGAAACCGCCCAGGCTGCTTATTAGAAGGCAGTGCTTTCTTTCGAGTTTCAGCACTAATTTCGGGCTTCAGCTTAATTTCAGCACTAATTTCGGCATTAATTTCAGCACTAATTTCGGGTTTCAGCTTAGTTTCGGGTTTTGGCACTTACTAGAGGAGGGGGCTCAAGAAATATTGTAATTATAATTTCTAATTTCGATGTTTTGCCTTCGTAGATCACCAGAAATCAGAAGCGTTCAGGTGGAAATCGGAGGAAAAGGACACCAAATCAAAACTGTAGGTCATTATGAATGAATCTATGATTACTAATTATTAATGAAAATTTTTCCGTGTTTAAAAACGCAACAAATCTAAATGGAACTAGGAACCGAGGTAAGAAGAATTTTATACAATTGAAAGGAGATCATATAATCTAAAAATGGCGAAAATTTCTACAACGAATTTTCTAAAATTTAAAACATATCAATCAAATTGATCGTCTAGGCTTAGGCCTTGGGCAAACTATCAAACATTAAAACCCAGCAGAAACACCGCGACGCAAAAACAAAAGATAAACTATAGTTTCGAATTAAAATATTTTTTTAAACTAATATTTCGCCCTGCCAAGCAGGGCTTCTTCAGAGTGTGATAGGGCTTCTTCACATTCTATCACACTCTGAAAAAGCCCTGCTTGGCAGGGCGAAATATTAGTTTAAAAAAAATATTTTAATTCGAAACTATAGTTTATCTTTAGTTTTTTGCGTCGCGGTGTTCCTGCTTGGTTTTATATTTATCTCTTCGCCGCAAGAAAAACTTCTACACGCAGCAGCCAGTTAAGTGGTCTTTCCTTTTTCAATTTATCAAACATTTTTGGTCCAGAATTTGAGATTTTCTATGTTATCCTTCTTATGCCACATTGCTCATCAAACAGTGCTTGTCAAACATTTGAGATTTGTTTTGTGGGCAATGTTTTTACGTTTGGCTACATCACAAAACAAAGCTTTACACGTAGCTATAATTGCTTAGCAATGTTTTTGAATAATTTCAAAATATTATCTGCTTGTAACATGCAAAAATGTCTCACGAGCAATGTTTAGCAACGTGGCCAAACGGTAAAACATTTTGCTTTATCGATAAAAATACAGTAAAAAATAATTTTCAACCTTCTAGAAGCATACACGCATTTTGAAGGTACGCTTTTTCTAAGAATAACCTTGGGGCCTATTTGATTTTGACCAATTCTATTTTTGGTAGATTTGGGGTGCTCTCTTTTGGGAATTTTATCTCTGCTGAATTCTGAAAACAATAGCCTGCCAGCGGCCTCAAACTCTTCTCCCAGAAAGAGTCCTGTCCCAGAGACATTGAGTTGCTGGGAGGAGAGTTTTTAGGCTGCACGCAAGCTAGAAAACCGTGCACTTCGAAAGCTTCCGATTCCAGACACCAAAAACGCATTTTATTGAAAAACGGTAGACTTTAGAGACAATTTCTCACAATTTCTCCGCAAAGTCTGCGAAATCTTCCAGCTGTGAAGTCAGGAGATTTTGGAGCGTCCGATTTTCCCCAGAGTTTTCCAAAAATGAGCTTTCGATTCCTCGGAAGTCTAAAGAAAACTAGTCTAAAGAAAGTCTAAAGACCCCAAAGAAAGGTGCTAAAAGAAGGCACCCTTGGCAGAATTCGAATTCGTATTTGTTTGACGCATACACGCTTTTTTTTATAAGGAACCTACCTCAAGGCCTAGTTCTTAAAGTTCCTTATTTTTGGACCTCTTTTGAGGCAATCGTAGTTCAAAAAGTTCCTTAACAGTTCCTTAATTTTAACTGCACATGCAGTGGTCATAACAATAATAGAGAGACACTTGCATGTGAGCAAAGCTCGGGACTACTTAAGGAAACATTTGATACATGCTTAACGTACAATTTATGTGCATTTCGACTGCAAATGAATGGAACCGGCTTTCTAATTCTTGATTATTTGCGGTGATAAAAGCATTCAACATTGAAAAGTTCCTTAATGATTTTCTCTTTAGTAGTACAAGTTCTTTAAATTTTCGGGCCTTCTACATGTAGGATCTTTATAAAGTGGTTCTTTATAAAAAAAACAGCGTGTAACTCAGAAAACGGTATGCTTGGCAGGTTCGGAAGGCCAACTAAACTTTCTTGAAAATCAAATATATATTAATGCACGAGATCTGCCTATACATTGATAATAAAAACGAGTTAATGTTTAAAATTTAAAACAGATTTCGTTGAGCCTATGTATCTACAAAATCTTAAACTCCAAAACAATATTTTCAAGATCATCAATGGAATTACAATCTTGGATGTAGTAGCAAATCTCGAATATCACATAATGCTTTGTCAATTGCCTTCCACATTCCTGCAGCATCAGTGCCTGGTGTACCAAATGTACCAACCATAATCTGAAACCTGAAGTTGAGAAAAATAGTTTATCCAAAGACATAATGATTAAAACGCTTAGATTTCTGGCATACGATTCGTGCGTAGCTACGTCTGTAGCCATGCTTCAAGTGTAACCACGTAGCCATGACTGCTTTGAGGGTGAAACAGTAGAGGGGGCTGTTCTGGAGAAAGTTTTAGCGCAGAAAATTTCTGATCAGAGACTCAGAGTTCGTGTCAGAGTGGCCTATAGGTTCGACACTTGAGACGACGCTTGATTGACACGTCGTATCTTGCCAATTTTCTCTGTATTTTTGGCACCAGTTGTTCAACTTCACAAATTCTTGGACAGATTGTTGCTCGAACACTGAACCAACGGCCGTGCTTTTGTCGAGCCACTGCCGTTCGATACGACAAATCGGGTCGAAACAAGATTCAACTCGAGATAAAATTACTGATTTATTCGGACTTCCTGTGCACGATGGAACGACAGAGCATGGAATACGCGTTATAGACCTATATAGGAACGTAAACTTCATAAATAATAGATGAACAAACAGGATGACTCATCGATTCTTATTTGTTTGGAATTTCCCACGATTTATCGTCTAATATGTAGAGGAACGCTACAGTGCTGTAAACAGATGACTACGAGAATAAATGTGCATAATAGCGGTCTATAGGGTCAGTTCACGTTCGTTTTCAATGGAAGAATTTTAAGCGTGTATATTTTCCAAATCCGTTGTTCCTCAAATTTAAATCGGCCTGGCTTTTTCGCATCCTGATGCAATGATGCGGAAAGAGTAGTCAGTCAAACAAGAATCCGAATATCATGTTTCAGTGTTAAAGAAAACAAAAGCGCTATATTCGAGCAAACCAAACAGGCTGTTCACCATATTTAATGATTTAACATTTTAAATCATTTACCTTTCGTTTTCAATCGTATAATAGACACCATAACCATCTTCAGTGATCGGACCCATTCCTCCATGAGTGTTACTGTACCCTGACAGGCTGGTCGATAAGGGAAAATTTCCATCTCCACCGCTGAAAGAAAAAATATATTTCTTAGAAAACCGCGAATTTTAAGTTAAAAAGCTTGTCAGTTATATTCATATTGTTTCTTGGACGGTAAAACGTGGAAGTCAATCAATTTTAACAAACATTTTTTGTCAAATATTGGAAATTTGCTTGTCCAACAAAATGTTTGATCGTTTTGTCACATCGCAAAACATTTCTAGTCAAAGATGTTTTGCTTGATACAAACACAGGTTTGTGTTTGAAGTTTTCAAAAGCATTGCTAAGCGAATTTCCCTTGTCAAGCAATGTTCTATGACGTATCCGAACGGTCAAACATTGCTTGTAAAGCAAATTCCAAATGTTTGAGCTCAGGAAGCACTACCTTAGTTTCCATGCTTTGTCTTTGAATATTTCTGGCAGCTCCAAACCTGAAGAAGGTAACGATCCAAACTTTTAGAAAATTGCCAAGCTAAATCTTTCAACTGAGCAGTGAGAGAACTGGATGAAAACACCGTTACTGCAAGCACCAAGTAATTTGAGTTGTGGGACAAATCACTTATGTGAACCCCAAACAGCATTTTCTGGGCTACAATGTGCCCCTCATCAGTTGCTTTCCACAATTGCTTTACATTTCAGCAAAAACTATTTTCACAGCAAACAATTAAAGGCCTATAGATGACAGAAAGCAGTGGCACAGCTGAGGTCCAACATAAGAGGGGCAAAAGAGCGTGGCGAAAGAAAACTAGGACGCAGGGTTTTCGAGTCGGGGTTCGACTTTTTGTCGTCTAATTTAGGCCCATATATAATCCTTCTTGGTAATGGTTCGAGGGCGATTGCTTCCTTCGGCTATGCTACTGAAGTGAAGACGCTTCTGGTTCATTTTGTCGTGTAGGTACGTGATGGAATCCGCAATAAATATAAATAAGACCAGTCAGAGAGCAGCTTATTGGAATACTGAAGTGAAAAGACCAAACATAACTTAACAACTCTGATAAGTCCAGGCTAATTTCTAACAAAGGTAGCTCAGCTCAGAGAATTTTCAAATTTATTTGGTTTTCATCCTACCTTCCTCTTGTGATATAATTTTTAGGCCAAGGAAATGACGGTCGATTCCTACATAATGAAAGAAATTAAAATTTATCAGGAAAATTCTTATGACAGCAAAAACATATTTTCTCAAGGTATGTGGCCAGAAAGTTTGCACGGGAAGGGTTGTTTGAAAATCACAGGTCGTTGTGACAAAGCAAAATCAAATTGCGACGTCACGAGGTTTGCAAAACGATTCGTGACACAGAAGCACACATGCTGTGACTACTACAAGGGAATAAATTTAGGAGGAAGAAACATTTTACAGTTGTTCCGAGAGACCTTCATGTTCAGTGTACAATGCCTGAACGACTGTACTTTCTTGCAGAGGTTGCTAACCCCGTGACGTCACAAATAGCGCGATTTTGTCATACAAAAAATACTAAATACTTGATTTTCCATCTTGCATATCAGGAGATTCCCTAACGTCAAATCCAAGAAAAAGGCATCACTGAGACCAGCTTATTTTGCTCTACTAGAAAACACTGATCATTTGAAATGTAAAATTCCATTTCGTCGTCGTATGAATACCAAGCGCACATTTCGTCCACAATCCGCAAATTTGTCTACATTTATGAACAGCGAATCAACGAGCAGTATTCATGACCACGTGATAAACCCCGCTCTTCACTTGATTGACAGATGTCAAAATACAAACACAAGAAGAATTCATGAATGAGAAATGAAATTTATTTCTTACCTTGTCCGTCACAACATTCATCCATCATCTTCTTTTGGTTTTCAATTGCCTCCCGAAATAAGCTGACTTTTGTTGTCATCTACAATATGAAAATGAAGGGAAGTTAGCATGCTTTAAAAAAAATGTTTAAATTAGCAATCATGGCAGCAAAACAACATTCGTAAGATGTGTACAAATTTCAGTTTACTTGCGTCAGTATTTTCTACTAAAATTGCTCAATTCTGCACTAAATTTTCGCCTTTCGGTGTTTTAAATGCTAGAACATTCTCTTTTAACGTTGAATTACTTTCAGGAGCTATGCATATGTTTATTTCACGTGAAAAGCTAGGAAACTCGTTTCCTATTAATGCAACTCTAGCAGTTTCGAAATACTTGTTGAATGCAGAACTAGAGCTCCTATAATATTTGACTTTCTTATTACTTGTATGTTATCAAGGGGTTATATTATCATACAAAACGTATACGTGAAGTTGATATTGACATACACTGGCTTTGCTATCGCACATTGCCAAAACGAATCTTTGGCTCTCTACTGAGCATGATCTTACAGTCTCTGTTCTGCCATCATGAAATTTCCTCGTCGTTGCTGTTTCGTATGTTGCTGCGAATCTGTTTAGAATAAAAAACAATTAGATTTTCTGATTAGGAACCTATAAGGCAGCAAGCACCAACATGCAACATGTGCTGGGGAGTACTAAACGTCTTATTGACGGTTGTTGCCAAGTTATTTTTATTAAAATGGTCCGGCGTTTCAGGGAGCGAAGGTATAGCTGCAAAAAGTCATTCATGACAGCCTAAAATGGCAATTGAAAATGGCATTCATGGTGCCGAAATATTACAGGCAAAGTCAAATAAGGTTAGATTTCCAAAATTTTTTTTATTCTTTTGACAGCCTAAAAGTCTAATGAAACCCCTGGAGGTGGTTGCTATTTGTTGATAGGGTGGAATTTTCCCAGCATTCAATGCATGACGACATAATACGCCATCTTTTTCGTAATTTCATAGTGCCGGCACAAGTAGACAACTGGTATCCATTTTCAATTCAGATATGGCGCTAAACTAACTTATTTGAATTCGTCTTAACTTGTAGCGATAACTTTTGAGAGAAATCAAGGGCTTTGCACTGCAAAATCAGAATGCTTATGCTGCATAGAAAACAAACAAACTAATGAAAACCTTCTATGTAGATAGTAATAGGCCAGTTGTATTGCCATCTGTACCAAAGCATCAGGATGAATCGAATGATCTTTTGCAAATTTTTTACCGAAGTTTGTGGAGGCTTCGTCGACACAGCAGTATTTTGCTTTCTGAAACATCAATGGACACTATTGTTAATATAATATCTTTTTGTGTTATATTTTATATGCTAAATAACAATAAACGTACCAGGAAATATAAGTTATTTTCTATACATACTTTTGGAAGAAACTTGGAGAAAATTCTCAGCACTGAGATTTTGGAGTTTTATATGAATTTGGTTTCGTTGTTAATGTTGTTGTTGTGGTTGTTGATTAGCTTTCATTGTTTAATCTATTGTTTGGTTTGCAAGACAGAAAGATTTTTGTGTTAATTTCATCTTACCAATGCATCGTGTTTCTTTTCTGCTGCCTCGATTTCACTCATAATACGATCATCTACAGAAAATTCCAATTCAACTGGTTGAGATAAAAACCTCGTTTTCGATGAGACCTAGTAAAATAAAAAGAGCGTCAACTTGAAGCACTGCTTCTTGGAAATGTTACAATATCGATGGATGTCTTCAATTCTTGTTGCTAAGACTTAACAGTTTACCTTCGATTGTCCATTTGGATCATCCAGATCTTCAAGAGCGCTTTTGAAGACATCAACGAGCATGAAGCCATCCATATGCGCATGCTAAAGAACGGCAAAAAAGAGTTCAAATTACTTTTAATTAAAATAGAGGTCATAGATCATAAAACTGAGGTCATATGGGGTCAAAGTTCAAAAATTAAGGTCATAGGTCTGAAACAGCGGTCATGGGTCATCAAATGGATGTCATAGGTCACCAAAAAGGTGGAGGTCACGATTCGAAAGGCATATTAGATGTCCATCATAAGTGTTCTTTCTGTGACAATAAACAATGTATATAGAAATATAAAAGGCCATAGAGGGTAATTTTTTTGCTTACATCATTATGATTTCCAACGGATCCATTTTTAAATATTAGAACTTGTGTGCCTTTGTCATACCATCGATTTTTACAGTCTCCCATACTTGCAGCATAAGTGGCCTTGAAAAAAGATCATTTCATTGTATTCAAAACATCAAAAGAGCATATAGATTCAGTATATTTTGGGAAGATAACGCAATAGAAATATATAACATCAATATATACATTTATATGTTCGTCTGACGGGGTTGTTAGGATTACACTGACAACAGTCATGAAAGGAAACCATTATTCCTGCGAAAGAGTAAATATTACGGAAAATACTAACGACGGTTTTCATCTGACACTCTTCTGAGTATTGGTAAAAGTGAAATTTTGTATTTAGCGCCAGCCGATAGAATCTCAGTAACTAATCTAGACCTGGCTGTGACGCTAAGGTAGCTGAACTCTGACCCCGACCTCGCTGATATTTCGACACCACTAGCCAGTTGGATTATACCATGATGCACCAGCAGCACCGTAAATTAATGTCAGAAAGAGTGTTTTGATATGGAAAGATTCAATAAGGCCTAAATATAACAATGTTTCTGCTTTTCATCAGTTTGGAACACCTGTTTTTCAAATGAAGATTCCAATGTAATTCTAGATAAGGGCACTTCTTATTAGCTTAAGTAGAGCCTCTTTTAAGCTTAGTCGGTCGTTCCACTCAAGCCAGCGTTGCGGATAAACTTAGGTATGGATGGTTGAGAGAAATTCATAGCTAGATACCTCTGACGCTGTGGTTGGTTCCTCCTCATCGAACACCAAGATGTAAATCGATTTGTTGATTATATCCACGATATTTTTGTTATTTTCATGAAGTGAAAACAAATAATCTTGAACCTGCAAAAAGAAAGGGAATCAGACAATTTGTAAAACTGTTCTAGCAGGGATAGCAGTTTTGTATAAACATATACAATTATACAAGTATAGTTACTGGATTTTAGTTTTTGACGTTTGTTTTGACTAGTCCGGAAGTTACTTTACTCGTTAGTTTTAAGGGGTTAAGTTGAGTTTGTGAACATGTGCAACTATCGTGAGAAAAGGACAGAGGCAGTGAATTTTGACATAAGGTGAAATAAAGGTGATTTTTGAGTAACAGTAAATTTTCAAAGGGATTCGCAGAAAACCCATGACCCGAACAAGTGAGGGTGTACCAGGCGATCTTGTTCCACACGTAGGCTCATTCGTACCAGTCATTGCATAATAAAATAATGAAATTCTACCTTTTTCCAACTTCTTCTGTCCATTGATGTTAGTGCACCAACACCTGGTCCTTCGCTTTTTGATTCTGCCATTGCAATAATCCGATGAAATTGCCTACAAAAAGAATTGGTACCGTGAAAGTGCTGTCGTTCCGTACGTGTGCCACTGAACTGTCAAGAAGACAAAATAAGGGGGTCTTTACGGAGATAGGGGGAGCTTATTTCAAATTTTCACTTGAAGAGAGTGGGGCTTTTTTTTGTAGTTAAATTGTTTCGGTCTGTTTGTGACGTTCACTTTGTGAGGAGTGTTGAGCACGGCTCATTTCGACCCACGATACGATAAAACTAAACGCAAACTAGTTTTAACTGCTCAACGACATGTCAACAACTAGTCAGAACCTACGAAAAGGTTGCAGAAAGCTTTAAGATTCTTTTCTTCTCACCTTTCGATCTCAGATGGAGTTAAAACCTCTAATTCGGGCGTTAGAATGTCAAATGTGTAGAATCGTCCTTGTTTAATGACTACAATATGACGCATCTCCAGGGAAGGTTGTCCATCTAGAAAGAATCCGTAAATTATTGGTGCATGCAAGTTTCCTCGTCTAGAATGGGCATTGGCCATCATTTCGAATTCGATTAAGCTTGAGGTTGCCTTTGGGTAAATATATTTTATAGGGCTACTTAGTCAATGAAGAGAATCGAGTTGGCAAGGCGTTTGATTCACGTAGATCTTGGGTTTGTATCCCCTTGGAACCACTTTCTACAAGCCTACAATCAGCTCAGCTGTCCTTCCTTCTGTGGTTTGAAAATGAGCACTCAGTTTATTCATTCCAGAAAATCAGTTTGGCTGCAAAAGCTCCAGGTCCACAACAACGGGTAATCACTCCATTGAAATTTCGTACACCGTTGTGGGAAATCTTACTGTCTTCACCAAAGCCCTTGGAAACCCTTTTATTTTAGCGAAAATCTTGCACATCTTTTTGAAGAGTGAAATGCTCCTCAGTCCACATCAGCTCTATAGCTGCGAGAACCTACCTACGACATGCGTTAACAAATAAAGAATGCTTGTTTACTTGCATAAAAACCAAAATGTAAATGGGCTAAAAGATTCTTACCTTTTAAACAATAGTTCAGAAAAATATCTTGTTCCCAATCAGGCATTCTAGATGTTGCAAACACACCATGATACAGGAGCATGCTCAGGGGAACCTCTTTTCTAAGGAATGTCTGTGGCCAATGTTTACTGCAAAATCAAAGTTTGTATGGAGTCGAAGCTTATATCTTGAATAAAAAGCAGTGTTTTCAAATCTCCTTTTATTTCAGACAAATAGCACCCCATGTAATGTTTGTGCAGAACGGTGGGGGATGTGCAGTATGGTGGCGGATATTCAGTACGGTGGGGGGATACCATGATTGCCGTGGGGAGGCATCTTGCAGTACGGTGGTGGATGGTCAGAACGGTGGGGGATACTATGATTGCCGTGGTGGATATTCAATACAGTGGGGGGATACCATGATGACTGTGGGGGGATACCATGATTGCTGTTGGGAGGCATCATGATTGCCGTGGCGGATATTCAGAACGATATACTTTACTTACTTTTGAATAAGTAAATGCTTCTGAGTAAGGAAATGAGCAAAATAAGCTGCATGTGATATAAGGGTTCTGCCATTTTGTGGTGATACAATAGAGCAACCAGCAATATTACTGTGATAAGGCAATGAACCACGATATGCAGCATACCCATCCTGCCACCAATCAATCAACTGAAATTGAGAAAAGAAAATCAACTTACAATTCTACTTTTCTCACTTTCCACAAGTTCAAAAAATTCTTTTTCTCTCTAGAGATTTCCAGGAAACTTAAAATGACTTTAAATAGTTACACTTGCCCAATTTTTCTTTGTTGATGCCCTCTTTTTGAGCTTTTCTTGCAACAGTTTGCCAATACCTGTTCTGAAAGTGTTAACAATAAACTCTGTACTGCGATATTCTTCATCATTGAGGAATGGTTTGACTAAAAAAGAATGAAATTTTCATAAGAAATTTGTTCTCTTACTCTTTTGTTTTCATCCTTATTCAGACTTACCTTACCGAGACAAACCCCCTCTGCATGAACACTCTTAACCTTCTCATATCTGCCAACATGTTTTCATGTTTTGATCTGAATAACCCATTGTTACAAAGGCATGCTATGTTTAAATTTTCCACAGTTTCGTCTTTTCTTAGGTCCATTGTTTTGCCTATTTGCAATTCTCTTGCATGAAGCTTGATTTTATCTGGACTGTTCATGCCAGTACTTAGAATTTCTTCATTTTTGCATCCTTACCTGACTTCAGGTATTTTTCACAGCTCTGACTTAATTCTGGAACAGGCAATGGGGGGAAATCCTCCACCCATTTTTTGCTCATTTTCACTTCTTGAAATGTGCTAGTTTCTGCAGTCTATATAATTAGAAAAAAAGGTCTTAAAAATGTTAATGACATAATCCAGACATTCAGGTAGATAGATTGGACAAACTCACTTAAAGAAATCAGTGGTCGTTGAGAGGATAGTTCTAGGTGCAGAGGGTAGTGCTAGGGGGTCAGAGATTTTTGCTTTGCGGGGTGGAGAAATCTATCGTGCAATTTTGGGTAAAACTATAGATTTATTGCTTTAAAACAATAGAAAATCATGCACTCAACGCTCCACTGCACAACCATGAACCAATTTGAAAACACAATCGTGGTGGGTGCGGCGCCAAAAAATATCTATCTCTGTCTACCTGTTCCTGGAAAAAGTTGGTGGCCTTCTCTTTATGAACAGTCCTCGCACTGAAGTTGAATGGATTTTTAAGAACTTTGAGAGTCCATATTTTTTCATTTGGTAAAATTCAATGCAATCGATCGCTTCTTACCACCAAAAATCAATTAGAACTTCTGGATTCTGGATGTGGATCTTTCAAACCTGGATTTTGGACATTGAACTTTGCACTGTTGCTTCTGTTCTTCCTGTTTGTGTTGTTGTTGCTGCTTGTTACTTACATAGACACAGGGGGTCAATGGTCAAGACACACAGAGGAGAGTGGGGCTTGTTTAATAACTGCCTGTTAATATCAAAACTTTTTCCTTTTGAAGTTTTGAGGTCCCATTAAGTGACATAAGACATGAAAGGGATAATTCTGGACAAAATAACGGGTAAACGGGACATTTTTTTGTGAAACTCTCAGATATGTTTAGAAAATTGGCAAGGGATATAGAATATTCTACCCCCCACCCTAGCGGGGCCTCTCTGTTTGCAGCGTCCAGCTCAGCTCTGATCGTGACTCTTACTTGAGCTAATCGCTGAGAAGAACAACCTTTACAAAATACCTACATACAGGTTTTTTTTACTAAGAAACGTACAGTAGATCTGGACACTCAAAAAATTCAGTTCTATTCAGTTCTATTACGTGATCGCAAATGACATCCGCGATGTGTGGGGGGTTATGAAGCAAATTGACAATAGCCTTCGGATAGACGCAAATTATGAATGCCAGTGTAATAAAAACGGAATGGAGGATGATAATGTTGTTTGGTGTATTAAGAAAACTTGGTTTGCGTCTCGGTGTTGGTGTGGACGAGAAGCACTTCTGTTGACGCACTATTTTATAGCAAATCATAGCATACAGAAGTATCACCGCCACGCCACACGCCAGTGCGATTGCGGACAAAATAGATATCGGTATCTTGTCCAGGGACATTAATACCGCTAGAGCTGCTGATGCAAGCCATGTGATTGCCAGAGCTATGCCTGATCTGTAGACGTTTAGTAATATCTTGTATTTGAGAGGTAATAAGACTGCAATAACACGTTGCGACGCAATGAAAACGGTATGAGTGAAGGACGAAGACACGGAGAAGTACATTGCGAATCTGATGATAATCAAGCCAGCGTTAATTGATGTTTTTGTCGTCTGAAGCAATCCGTATAATCCGTCAGCAGAATACACACAAGCAGAGATAACATGCGCAACGCTGATGCTGATCACTGTAAGATCAAAAACACCTCTCTGATTATTCGCCTTTCGATTGATCAAAACCAATCGTATCACATTGAAAATCAAGCCAAGCAATCCAAAACAGACGGAGAGAGAAAAAAATAATGTTCCCATTTGCTCCGACATGGCTATAAATGAGCGAACAAGACGGTTACCTATTTTTTATGTACCTCTGTCATTGTTTGCGAGGGAGGAGTCTTTTCGTCAAAACCAAAACAGAAGGAAATATCATTCAGATATCAGACCAAAAATTGAATCCTATTGATAATCCCTCTTTTTAATTTATTATTCTGTATTAATACATATAAATTATTAATTCTAGTTCCGCGTTAAGTGTCACTTTCAATTAACTTAACATGTGGTCTGTTTTATGTATTAGCTTCAAATCATTCAGATTTTCTGTGGGAAAAACAAGGTTTAAAGTCTTAAAGGACAAACATACTTAACAAGACTTTTAACCTATTAAACACAAATAGCACAAAGTTTTGGTGTTGTTGGATTTGTATTGAAAATGTCTTCATATTTCGAGTTGTCCAGCCTTTTTGTACATTTAAGATGGTATCACTCTGCATCTTCTAGAAGGTAGAATGTGAAACGGTGTTTTAGCGCCAGTCGCTAGGATCTTACTACACGTTTTTTTATATAAGAACACTGAAGTTGAAGAAAGCCATGCATTGTTCTTAATTTTTCCGATTTGAAGGCTCAAAATGTTCTTAACATGTTCTTAATTTTCTTGCTTTTCAAAAAGCTCTTGTTCTTTAAATTAGATGGAAATTGTTACCAAAAGGGACACACATGTAAACATGTCACATATATTCACAATGATTCATAGTTTACCTGTTTTTTTAGAGTTGAGAACAGGACAGCTTCACTAAAAAAAGTAAATTCTAATTTTTCTAGCTTCACAAAGCCTTGTAATGTTCTTAGCATGTTCTTAACTTTTCAGCCTCTGAAGCCTTATGTTCTTATATACTTTGTTCTTATAAAAAAAACGTGTAGTAGGTTAACTAATCGAGACCTCGTCCCTAGCTGTACCCTGGGTACCAGAGCCTCAAGATTGGAACCGCAGAACAAAATAAAAAAAAAATAATAAGTTGAGCAAAATCCGGGTACCCTAGCTGTGACTCTACCGTGGTTGGGCTCGAATCCTGACCACACTGAGCTCCTGACACCACGAGTCAGCTGAATTACACGTACACCGTGGGTGCTTGGCTGCACAAGCCATTAGGTACAGCGCGTCTCCCAAAATGAAAACAATAAAAAAATTCATGTAAGAATAACATGAACGTGCGCAGAAGTGTAAATGTAGAGTGAATTTTTTAATTGAATATCAATCATTGTATCTGATTTCGACGGGGGCAACAAACTTTGAGAATGAGACCAAGCAAAACGTTTCATTTCATTTCAACACCCCGAAGGGTCTAGTAAATTACAATTTTTTGCTATACAATACAGTTATAAGACTATCTGTGTAACAAGGTAAACTGCCATCTACAACTACAAATAAAGTAAAATAAAATATTTTATTAGTGTATTCTAAGTTACACTATTACAATTCGTTCAAAATTGAATTTTAAATTTTACTGCATGCATCAAGATCTAAATCAGCTATTAAAATATTGTTCAAGTTACAAGTATAGGGATTTTCTTAAAATTCTATATAAACTATATTTTCTGACATTCAATGCATTTTTGATTAAACGTATAATTTATAATCTTATATTTCTTTTTTCTTCCGACTGATATATAAAGTTGGCGAGGGATGGTAGCTCCTTGTCTGTTTTGGGGTTCGTTAGTAACTGTTTAAAAAGTTCTATTTTCTGTTCTTTTGAGAGTATTCCTACATCTTCACTTTTCATATCAATTTGCTGTAAGAGTGTCTCTCTTTCCGCCTGATTATGTTCACAGTCAAAATAAAATGTATCTCGTCATCTTTGGTTTTGGGGATTACTGTACAAAAATCACATGTTCTCATTTCTTGTTCCAATTAATTACGATTAGAGTCATACCTGCCGGTTTCAATTTTAAGTTTATGTATGCTAATTAATAATCTAGACAGTAATCGCTGTTCTATGTGTTCTTAACCTTACCTCTGTTAAATATTTTTCCATTTGCGGTTTGTCTTTTATTTGCCTGTAAAATTTTAATTTCAAACTACCACTATACATCCGTGATTGGATCACAAAAGTCTTTTTAAGTCTACATTTACAATTCTGCGCATGTTCAAGTTATTTTTATAAGACATTTTTTATTGTTTTCATTTTTTGGGTGACGTGCTGTACCTAATGGCTTGTCTTGGGTGCTGTGGCTATATTACAGAATTAATGATCATGTTGATGATTCTGCACAAAGACCCAAAAAGTTTTGGTTCGTTTGGCCCAGTTGGGGTCCCAGTCCCAGGTTCAATCCGAAGGGCCAAGAAATTTGTTTCGTGGCCTGGTTTTCACTGTTGGCTTTCCATGCAGAAAGGTGGGAGCTTTTTGCGCACCCGGCGCAGACATGCGTTTCTCATTCAAATTTCAAAAAAGCTGGTAATGGTGGAACAAGATGAAAGTTGCTGAGTGGGTAACATGTGATAACAATTTTGCCAGTTTTCAGGTAATACTCCTTCACAAAAAATTCTCATTTCCTTGGCTTCTAATTTTCAATTTCTAATTTTTGTTCCAAACCAATAAGTTATTCATCCTGAGATGAGAGAGCATCACCAGCCTGCTGAATACCAAATAGATATAGGCCCTTTTTAGGCCATTTGGCCAAACCTACAACTGGGTTGCCCTTCCCTTCACTTTACAGTAAAAAGAGCGTTAGATTTCATGAACCCCTGATGGAAAGTGCAAGGCCTTACCCTACTGGATCCCTTTCAACAGCCAGTCCACAGAGTGTGGCTTGTGCGAGTCCCCAATCAAATGTATACATACAGTATCATTTGGTACAGGTAAGACCTTGGTGAAATTAGCCACTGGTGAAATTAGTGGTGGTGAAATTAGTGGTGGCGCAACGTGATACCATGCAGGGATAAACGAACATGGTTGTTACTTGTGGGTAGTAGTGGGCCAACTTGCCTTGAAATCTTATTATCTTACTAATTAATTTCTAATTCATGCAAAACATATAATTTATCTTCAAATTTTCATTGTAGATATCAAATCGACATTTCTCCACAGCTGTATTTGATATAATTTGCAAATCATGGCAGGTCTTGAGTTAATCTCCCCAGAGGGTTATAGATTGGATGGACGAAAACCCAGTGAGCTTAGGAAATTAGTTTGCAAAGTTGGAACTTTAAAAGAGGCTGATGGATCAGCTTATGTTGAACAAGGAAATACAAAAGCAATTGCCTCTGTTTATGGCCCTCATGAAGCAGTGAATATGTCAAAATCAAAACATGACAGAGCAATTATAAACTGTGAATACAGCATAGCAACTTTTAGTACTAATGAAAGAAAGAATCGTCGAAAGGGAGATAGAAGATCTACTGAAATGTCTCTTACTATTGAAAAAGTCTTTGATTCTGCGATCCTTACCAGTCTTTATCCAAAATCACAAATTGACATTTATGTACAGGTAAGAACAAATTAAATAAAATCTAATTAAATAACTCTAATTAAATATCCATCATTATAATAACCAATATCATTATTATTAATCATCAGTAATCTTGGCCATGCATCATTATCATCATCATCATCATGATCATGATTATGGTGATGATCATCAACACAAATCATCATCATCTTCAATCATCAGTCAACAGTCATCATTGCCATTAACACCTTTCTCTTAATTATTAATCATCAGTTGTCATCACTATCAATCACTTCATCATCATCATCATAAATCATCAAAATCATCATCATTATCATAATCATAATTTCATCAGCATCATAATCATCAATGTCTTCATTGTCATCATCAGCACCAACAACATCATGATCATAATTATCGTTTCATAATCATAATCATTATCATAATCATAATCATTATCACCATCATTATTATCGTCATCATCAACATCATAATCATAATCATAATCATCATCATCTTTATCATCATCATTATCATAATTACCAACATAATCATTGCCATCATCAATATCATTAAAATTATCACCATTATTATGATTACCAACATCATCATCATCATCATCATCATGATCGTTATCATCAATGTTATCATTGTTATTATGTTCATCATCCTCAAAACTGTTTACATCACTGAATCCATGTATATTTATTTTGCGTAGCTACAGAAAAATGCTCGAGGAATTTATGACTTCTAGCTAAATCACGAGAAACATGTAAAATACGTTTAATTGCTACTTTATCTCAAGCTAGGCTGATAAAATCTGTGAAAATAATAAGTTATATCAAACTGAAAGGAAATATGGTTTTAGCCATTTCTAAGGTATTACGAAAGTAGCGGTTTCGCTAGTGAATAACTGGGAGGTTTTGAAAAGTTACAGTATTACTTTAGTTATAATAGAAGAATTTCTTATACGAGTTTAGATAACAACGATGAACTCATAATGACGGCAAATGTTTCGGTTTTGCTCAAAGTACTTTCATGTACGCAAATTATTGAAATTAGAAGCTAACGTTGTTAAAAGGTTTTTAGCGCTTCTTCGATGTAATGAAATTAAGTAAGATAGTTTTAAGTTGATTGTCAGACAGCGTCACGTTATTAATCTTCGCGTATCGAAATCGAGATATGAGGTTGATAGGAAGTTAAACAATAAAAAATGTACCATATTTTCTCATTTTTTTGCTTCGTGCTATGTAACGTAGCTTTGCTTTTTAATTGAGTCTATATTCCTTATGATAGTGTATTTTTCATGAATGGGGAACGCTATAGGGTAGATTTTTCCACAAGTGACATGCCACAATAGATGGGATTCGAAACTGGACTGCAAGATCGGAGAGCCAACGACGTTTCCACAGAGTTATAGAGCTCAATAAAATCATCGAGTAGCTCTCGAAGTCATGCAGCCCAAGGCTGTCTCTGGTGTTGCGGCTATGTTGAGCCTACTTAATCATCATGCATATTTGTATATATTTTCTTCAATTTTTCTTGAATTTGCCTGCATTTGTTACATTCCTTTTAATAAGATATAACCTTGAGAATGCTCATTAGAGAAGCTTTAGAGCTAGTTTAAAATTCTTACAGATGGTTTCAATGTTTCAATTATTTCCTTAGGTTTTGCAATCTGATGGAGGCAATTTAGCTGCTTGCATAAATGCTGCAACACTGGCATTAATCAATGCTGGAATCCCGATGAAAGATTACGTAAGTGCTTGTATTTCAACTTTTGTTGACGATACCTCATTGGTCGATATAAACATGCTCGAAGAGAACTCGAGTACGCCTAGCCTCACTTTGGCTTTGCTGCCAAAATCTAGAAACATTGTTTTGTTTCAAGTGGATTCGAGGCTGCATATGGATAACCTTCAGAAGATGATTAAAGACACGAAGAAAGGATGTGAGGACATTGCTATGATACTTCAAAGGACGATTAAAGATAACATAGCCGAACATGCGGCGACCCTTGTTATATAACGGAGGCTAGCAGCTTCGTATTTTGATTTCCTGATGCATACTATCGAATCCGTCTTGTTCCGATTTCTCTGTTAGTTGTGTCCTTACTAGACTCATTACATTGCTACAGTTCTTCAAAGGAGGATCAAAGATAGCATAGCTGAATATACTGTGACCCTTCTCATCTAAAAGAAACTAGCAGCTTCGTATTTTGATTTCCTGATGCATACTACCTGATCTGTCTTGTTCCGATTTCTCTGTCATTTATGTCCTTAGACCTTACTAGACTCATTACATTGCTACCATTCTTCAATTAAACCATTACGAAAATTCCCTATAACACAATTGTGCGTCCAATAGTGACTTATCTTGTGGAACTAGTGGAATTTTTAAGACTCAAAGAATTGTAAAACAATTTGCCAGTCAGTGTAATAAGTTCCATCAAAGGAAATTTAACAAGAATTTTTATGATTGAGATTTTCAATATTCTAGCAGCAAATCGTGCTAGCGTGTAGCAAATTGGAAACCTGACAACTAGGGCATATATGGACAACATACTTCAGATTCCACCTCTTGATTCTCGTATCGTCCTTTCCTATGCAAGCCCTTCCTGGCATTGAACGACGCTGTGTTAGACATTTGAATCCAATTCTCATTTTCCAATCTCAATCTCAATTTCCTTCCAACTGGGCTCTGGTGATGGTCTTTAGGTCAGTAGTAAGTCGTGGGTTCGAGCCTCGTCGGGACCACTTTCCACAAGGGCTACAGTCAACTCAACTGTCCATCCTTTGAGGACGGTAAATGAGTACCCAGGATATTCGTTCTAGAGTGCACAAGCCGCAGACCCACATGAGCAGTAATACTGCTTTTAACTCAAATCTGCATTACCAAATGAATATGCTTGCTTGCTTGCTTGCATGGACTAATAATTGCTTTGCTTGAGAGTCAGATTCTTCGCGAGAACGAATGCCTATTAGGGTTTATTCGAGTTGATGTCATCTAGCAACAGAAGTCATTCACCCAATCAAAAACAGCTTAGAGAACGCTGCTGACTGGTTGGTACCCAGAAACATGGGCACGACTGCTTAGACAGCAAGCATTGAGTTGATTATCAATGTGAGCCGAGGCACGTTTCTTTGACTCAGGATTCACCTTTGAGAAATGTAGCCAGTGTAGACATTATCCTCTATATTGAATGGAGACCTGACCTCTCGAGGCTTCAAGCTCAATTTCCTCGCTTAATTACTCCAATTATTACATTAAGATTCTACCTCATTCACATTTGTTACAAGATATGGAATTGTCTGATTTTCTATTTGCTATATCTTGTATTCTGTCGAATTCTGATTCTCTCATCTTTCATCTCCTCTTTCGGTTGACTTATGAAAAACTATCCAGGATAATGAAAATCAAGAATGTTCACTACAGAAATAACTGGTCACTATGGGAGGAATTGAAACAGTAACTGGAGTAACTAATAGCCTGCTAATATTGACTTTAGGCCTATAGTTATTTCACTTAGTCTTGCTCGTCACTACAGCAGCTTCAACTTGTCAGCCAACCACAACCCCTAGTAGTCAGAATGGCTAAGTGGTGTGTTCGAGTCGGACTCACAATATATGGTGTAGGTTCGATCCCCACCAAGGTCAAACTTACAACGAACAATGAGGAGAGTCACCGTTCTCTACAATTCAAGGCAAGAGGAATTACGAGGTGTAGTCACATCGAGAAAAAGGATTGAGATCGCAGTGCTTGGATTAGCCCTGGGTCATTCAGTGGACCTCCTGTGCCTAGCACAGGAGCCCATACCTTCCGAATTCAGCAAGTGATTGTGCCTAACTAACTAGCCAACGAACTACTGTATGTAACTAACACAACAACCAAACTGATGTTTGGTCTGAGGTGCCAGCTCGAGCATCGAACAAAGAAGTCATTATAGTCAAGTCTTGCAAGAATCACTTAGCCAATCCAAATTCAGCTGAGAGAACACTCGTGTTGGATTGGTTGGTTGGTACAGTCACAACAGTCACTAAGAAACTCATTATTGAAAACCAACTTGCTTGGTTTCTTAATCAAATGGGCATATGTATATTGTGCCATCTGACAGGCTGCAGTTTCTTATAAGTCAGTTTCTTGGTGGTGGGGTAGTACTGTAACGGCAAACGTCTGGGTGAATTTTTTTATGGTTAGTCTTTATAGTTTATTAGTCTTAGTTTGGCATCCTTTAGTTCAGTAAGTCTTCGCTGTAGTGCAAGGTGTTATTATTGAAAACAATTCAGCCATTTGGAGAAAAATTAGGACTAACGACGAAATTGCTGACTCGTGGTGTCAGGAGCTCAGTGTGGTCAAGGTTAGAGCCCAGCCATGGGGGGCGTCACAGCCAGGGTCAAAGTCTCGATCAGGTAACCTACTACTGAGATCCCAGCGATTGGCGCTATAACACCATGTCACCTTTGCCTTCAAATTTAATTCTTCGCGTTGTCTTCCTAGTAACCGTTCACTGGTCTAAACGTGAACCTTCAGTGCCTTCAACATTTTTATAACGTTGGTTTGGTTTGCAAGTCTGCTACGCAAGACTGATTGAAACAGCAAAATAGCAATTTAAAATGTTATCATATCTTCACCGTAGGGGGTGTTTCGGTTCAAAGCCTCTGACGTCACTATGACGTCAATTTTCTGTCAATCGACTAGAGTTCCAATTAAGAAATTCTCTATGAAATATCAGAACTTTTTCAAGAAAGACGAGATCGAATTTGCAGACACGTGTTATGCGTGGTAGATGCTCATTGACGTACATACGACAATATTTGCTTTAGAAGTACTTGTTATTCCGGCTTATAACATGCTTAGAACATCCTAATTCTATTTCTGCATTTTGCAGTGTGGATTATTTGGATTCGCACGTAATATACATTGGTACTTATATGACGAATATTGTTGTCTATACTTCTCTTCGTTTCTTTGTCGTGAGCTTTTACATACAGATATTTGCAGTGTATGTGTATTTGGAATTTGGAAGTAGTAGGAAAGGATGGTTGAAGTCGACTTTCATCTAAGTCAGTGCCGGGCACGGGCAGTCGCCCCTCCCCCCATCATCGCCAAGATACGTTCTGTGTATCATGTCCTAAATCGGACGTAACGATGTTGTCGGATACCTCTTACTTTTTTCTTAAGAATCACACCTTAATTTTCTCTGACCACACCCTTTGCTCCTCCAATCTTGAAGCATCTGGCTGCCTCTCCGTTCTAAATGATCATCATTGGGACGTATGGTACAAAGGGGGTAAGACTGATTGATTACATCTGTCGTAGTTTGCCCTCCCTTTGCCCCCCAAACTCATCGGCAAAACCCTTTAGAAAATCGGTTGTTGTTGTTGTTGTGTTGTTGTCGGGAGTTGTTCTTGTTGCACTTTCCGTAGAGTAAAGCATAGCAAAGAGATACAGATACGAAAGTAATGTATAGGATGTCACGAAATGAGTCTACTTGGGGGTGATGCCTGCTAGTGCTAGATTATGTGCTTGTTATTGTTTAACTATAGACCATGTTCTGCTCAATTGTGATTTTTGTAAAGGTGGGGTACCGTAGAAATATGATGCCTAAATCGGCCTAAATCTCCCTTTGCTACTTTTCGTACCTTCCAAAGCATGGCATGTTGCAGGATTGTTCTCTGAAATCCTAAGCTGAATAATGTGCTGGAAATAATTTTCACAAGCTGCAAGTTGTTACGAGCGGTTTTGATAATCTCAATGATTAGTTGCCGGGTTTTACAGATTGAAGCAAAAATTCCGATTATATGTATCAAGGTGAGATGTTGCGTGACTCAACAAATGACGAATGTTTAACCTCATGGATTATGAATGTTGAACTGAGCTTCCTAGCATCTTTTAAATAAGTCAAGCAATTATGAATCTTCAACCTAATGAATAATAAATGTTGAACTTCGTGGATTATGAATGTTGAACTGAGTAGAATGGAATTTTAAATCTTCAACTTAATACAAAATGAATGTTGTTCTGAATCTAAAATGAAGTCACGTCACAAATGAATTAAAATTATCATCATTTATATCATCTCTGCTGTAAGAAGGAAGTTTGATTTTTCCACCAGCGGATGAGCTTAGAGGAGCTAAGCCCAAATGCATTGTTTTTGATCTGATAAAAAGGTCAATGTGTTTTTCAGGCTCTCTTTTTAAACAGCGAAGATTCCACTGTGACATCATACGCTCTCACTTGGAGGCAGGAAAATTTTGATCCGAGTTTTTTTCTCGATTTGTTTTACAAGCTTGATTTGAACGATAGTTGATTTTCTCTTATCTTATTCTTTAGAACCGCATGATTTCCTCCGAAACTTTGTTCATCAAACAAAACATATTCTCGTATTTAATGACCTTTAATACAGAATTGACTAATCTTAAATGCAGTGATTGTCAAAGATACTGCAGAGCAGAGCTGCGCAATCAAGCATGTTCGCGATTCGATGAATAATAAACCTCAGCAAAGCTTCAGTTTTTTTCTGTCTCGACAAATGAAAGGCATGAAACAATTGGCGTTAGCCAATGCTGAGGAATTTGTTCGCCCGTCTTATGATAACACATATAATCACATCACTTTTTGCTGCTCGTGTTTTGGGAATAACTAATTGCGATCTTCAATATTGGTGATTAGAATTGGATGAATCATCAAGTATGGATAAACTGAAGAAAAAAATTTCTGTTGCGAGAAAAGAGCATCATATATTTCATCATGCACATAGCGAAAATAATGAACACAATAATAAAGATGAAACAGCAAATGGAATAACTTCTCCGTTACAAGAACACACGACATTTATAGCTCAGTATCTTGGCTTCGTAGAAATCAAATCACCAGGCTTGGATGAAATTTGTGAAAATGTTGATAAAATGTACACACAGGCAAAACCGTTTATGAAGACTTTAGAAAAGCTACGTTGAAAATTGTACAAGATGGAATCGAAATTGGGCCTAAGTCTGATGCAGAGATTAATTCAAAACTTTATAAATTCAGGAGGATTTTGTATTGCGGTGTAGATAAACAACATCGTCGAGTGTTTTCTTTCAATTATCAATATGGCTCAAGAGCTGAAAACATACATCTGCATGTTATAGTTTGCAGAACCAAAGAAGATGCGAAACATTTAGCAAAAAGGCTTGGCGATATTTTCAGAGATATCTCAGTTGAACTGCATAGAAAAGAAAAAGAAGACAAGCGTAAACATTCAGAAAATCTATCGAGATCACGAGGATCGTCTAAATCTGAGCCAAATGTTAGTAAAAGAGTTGGTAAGTCAGAATCAACCGCCAGCTCGGAGATTGAGGTCGGATCACCGCAATCATGTGGCAGTGATGGTATTTGGGAATGCGGTGTTATGTCAAGAAGTTCACCAGTATGTTTAACATAGCTAAAACGATGTATGCTTTTGTCATGACCGCTGTAGTTTCTAAAAACAACATGTCAGACCTTGCTGAAGCCTTGTAAGTTGGCTCATTGACTGTTTTGGAAATTTGGAAGATAACTTAAGTTTCTGTACCAACCTCGAAGGGCATATTAACTCTAAATATCCGCCAGGCTTTGTAGGAATCTTTACTTTTCGTGACAGAAACAAAATACTGGAACCGTTATACATTAAAAGTTCCTTTGTTTGCATATGAATATAAGGAACTATACTGTTTTTTAAAGAGAATTTATGCCCCTCGTTATTGAAATTAAGTTTCAACAATTTAAAAAAGACCTAAAACACTTACTGTACATTCTCTACCCCGCTTGTTTTTCGAAACAAAATTTTTAGCATGCTGATTATTTGAACCAACAGTGGAAAATGGATTGAGATATTGTCTGACCTAGCAATGACAATACACCTCAACTTTGCTTATGTTGAACAGCAGTTAAAATTATGCTTGTACGTTGTAGAATGTTCAGATAAGTTTACTCATTCTTCTATACTATCAGCTGTTTTGAAATATGAAAATAACAATTTTGAATGATGTATACTATGTTTTTCCTTTCCTGTGTCAAGATTTAAGAGTATCTTTGAAGTTGTGTATAATTTTATCATTCAGGTCAGACTTGCAACATTAAATATACCACAGTTTGTTTAATAAAGTTTGACAAGAAATCTTATCTTTCAAAATTGAAGGATTCTAAACGATATCTCCGAACAAAATTGAAAGAATCGCCGGGGTCGTCTTTCTTTCCCTTCAGGCAGATTCTCCAAGCTCCAATGAAGCCAAAATACAGTTTAAAACTATCGAGACTTACCGAGAAAAACCGAGGGCAAATCGTAACTTTAAAAATGATTTACATGTGATTATTAACTAATGATAAATATTGTTATAATTAGTTTGATTATTTACTGATTAATTTGCAGTCCGAATGGATAGAGAATAAATTAGAAAATCGCGGTAAACCAGCCTCAGGGTTAACATAAGTAATCCTGCAATCATGATTCGCCACTTTGGTTAATTGTGATTACTCTATGTTTAATCAAAGAACTATCGTGATTCTGCTGATTAAAGCAACCGTGCAGAAGTTGTATTGTGGGTAGCGAGAGGCAATTCACCCCTGATCTCGGACAACCTCGTTTGAAATTGGTGGAAATCCCATTTTTCATTGAAATCCCTTGATGAATCATTTTGCTTCTGACCCCCCCCCCCTTAACCACCCTCTGAAGCCTGAAACACTACGGTGCCTGTCAGCTTTTGGAAGATATGTGAAGGAAAATATCTAGATTTCGCGCATTCGCTCGACTTCTTGCGTCGTTGGGCGTGACACTTGTCAGGAGCCGGGTATGATGCTATTTTCAGGTTTATGTAAATAAAAAATCCTTGTAAAATTTGGCAAGTCATTCGTGTGCAGTTCCACCTACTTCTTACACCTCGCTGTTTCCTCAACCCCCTTCTTACTATCTGCAATCGGATGTCAAATTCTAAAAATAACTTGCCGTCTTTTTGCAAGTTCAAAGTAATTCTCTTTCGCCTTTTCTCAATTTATTTTTACCTTTTCCGTAAACCTTTTATATAAGAAAACTTTTAGGAAAGGCGCGGGAGGATTAAGAGCCATCTAAAAGAGGCCTGTCTCGATATCTAATCGCATCATATGCACAAAAACTCTCCTCCCTATCTGCGAGAAAATGCCCCCGCATATTAGAACCTGGAGCACTGCTTCATGGGATTCAACTCAACGCCGCGGGCTGCAGACAAATTTGCGGAGTACAGTTCAGAATTTCGGACTAGAAATAAACAAACATATATAATTTTTTGTTAGTCCACCAAACATTTTCTTGTTATTGATTTTGCCCAAACCATCGAGCAGTACATCACGTGTTCACAACCCGTGCAAGAGCTCCAGTTTCGTGACACCATGACTGAACTTCTTTCTATTTTCTGTTAGCTTGTGACTTATGGGGAACGAAGGAACAAATGATCTCTTTCGTCCTAGACTTATTACTTGGCCCTCTTGCTGTTGTAACTTGTTTTGTTTTGTCAAGTAAACTTTCGCTGGACGACGTGTAGCTAGTCAGTAATTATTGAATTGAATTGATAGACTTATTACCAGAGTGCGTTATGGCAGCTTTCGCTGCTTCCACTTCAAATTGTTGTTGTTGTATAAAAAAGTTTATTAAAAACCCACTAGATTGCTGATGGCCAGCATAATTCTCAGTATACAGACAACACTTCTAATAGCAGCTTCAGATTTGAAACTCATTTGAAATGAATTTCGCTCAACTCATATTTTCGCGCGCATTCCTAAACTTTTCCGTGGTTAATCTGCGCGAAAGTTAAGGGTCGCGAAAATTAAAGGGAATAAGGTAGTCATTGTTCATCATTGAGTGTGTGTGATTGTAGATCATATTTTACTTTTCTATTGAAAATAGTTGTTTTCCTTAATCCTTATCCTAATTAATCATATGTAGTAGGAACTAATCTTGTTTATAGCTATGTTAATATGTCGCCACGAAGAATGTAATGGATCAGGGAAGGTAAAGACAGTAATTTTTAGTCAGATTCATAAGAGGTCAACTCGAATTCAACCATAGGAAATGAATTTCTATACCGAGATTGAAAGTTTTGTGCATTAACCTTTGGCTGTAACTATAATTTATTTCAATTTTCTATTATGGTTAGTTTAAGAACCTGATTCCGTAATCTTGTAAAACATGACAAGAGGTACCGAAGATTGTGGTAGCTTTCCCTTTTTGCCGTCCTACATTCTCCAGTGATATCAGAATAAATCTGTTTATCTCAGTGGTCATTTCTTCTCGATATGAGGAATCTTCCCACTGGTAGGAACACGGGTAGGAAATACCTACAAGGCAATACGGACAAGTCAATCAGTGCCGTCGAGTAAAAGAGCTCGGCCTTCTATCCCCTCTTTGGGAGTTGGGAAAATCCCAGGTTTACTGTTCTTTGGCTTCTCTTGGAGGGAGAGAACCCCCTCTACAGAGCGCTTTTGAAACGGACACAGAAAGTTATACACCTCTAGCCCTTTCTATTTTGCCTACACGTTTTTTTTTTATAAGAACACTGAAATTGAAGAAAGCCATGCAATGTTCTTAATTTTTCCGATTTGAAGGCTCAAAACGTTCTTAAAATGTTCTTAATTTTCTTGCTTTTTAAAAGCTGTTGTTTTCAAATTGGGTGATTATTGCTACGAAAAGGGACGCACATGTAAAAATGTCACATATAGTCGCAATGATTGATAGTTCATCTGTTTTCTAGAGTTGAGAACAGGACAGCGCACTTAAGAAAGTAAATTTTCATTTGTTTCTGGCTTCACAAAGCCTTGTAATGTTCTTAGCATGTTCTTAACTTTTCAGCCTCTGAAGCCTTATGTTCTTATATACTTTGTTCTTATAAAAAAAAAACGTGTATAAAGATTCGAAGAAAATCAAAGGATCCTTTGGTTGATCTTTGTTCTAATGCAACTCCATCAGCATTGTAAAACTGTTGTTAAAAATGTGGAATAATTTTTAAGAACGAATGACTTCCACATTGACAACTGCTTGCTTACTACCCTATATAAAGTAAGTTGTAGTGAGTTGGAAAATAGAAACAGCAACCACATATCAACTGTGGAGATGAAATACTTCGGGTTATTTGTCACGAATTTCTCACCCTCGTTTTCATGTGTCGCGCTGTTTTCTGTAATTTCAGAATATTCATGAAAAATTGCAACAAGCTATGTAGACCCGTTGCAAATTTCTAAATCAAATCATCTTTGAAATATCCAGCCAGCCTAAAATATATGACATTTATGAAATACCCTTGGGCTGTTCCTCGTTGATCCTTCCTGCTGAATGAATCATTTTTTTAATCATCTGATATGAAAAACCAACAATGATGAAATTACACGGTGAATTGTTACAATTAGATCATGTTTTCTATCTTTTCTCAAAACTTCTTCAGATCTCTTTCTAGTTTTCGTCTGATTTTGAAGGGTCGATCAGGGGTTTCGAGGAACATGGGACCATGCGACATGTATCCAGTGAACATGGGAACATGGCCAATTTTAGGGATTATCGGGGAAAAGGGGACGGGTAAAATCTTCGCCATCAATCCGCTTGACTATCAGTCTGAAAATAATCGTACAAAACTCAAGGGAACAAGTGAATTTTCTCAAGGGAACAGGGGAGCATGTTACGCCCTCCCCTTAAACGACCCTCATTTTGCCAAGCTTTCAGCAATTCAGTCCAGCAGCTACTTTTTTTTCAATAAGCCGCCGCTCAAGAATCTCAGCTCCAGTTTTTACCACTCCTGTGGTGTGAGGAGTTCTTTTGTTTTTAATTATATTTTTTATAATGTTACATGTCCCAACTGGGGGCATGTTTAAATTATGATGATGATGATAATGATGAAGCAGAAGTAAGCATCAATTGCTATGACCATGGTTGGCTGTCAAACGCGACCACACTGGCATCTTTATGGCCCTTCCAAACGATCAAACATTGTTTGTTAAACATTTTAAAACATCATTATCAAGCAAAATGTATTAGCATTCGGCCACGTCACAAAACTTTGATTGTCAAACAATTGTAAATTAGCATCGCGCCACAATTGCGTGTTTTAGTTTCAAACAATGCTTTATGACGTGGTCAAACATTCACACTTTGGTTGATAAGCAAATATGAAATGTTTGACGAGGAATGTTTTATCGTTTGGTTAGGGTCTCCTTACTCGTTCGTTAACGCGGGACGCGAGTCGGAGCTATAGCATTGCAGCTGTTGGGAAATTACACGTTTTTTTTTTATAAGAAACCTAGCTCGGGGCCTAGTTCTAAAAGTTTCTTAATTTTTCGTCCAATTTTAGTTCTAAAAGTTTCTTAACAGTTTCTTAATGAATTGAAATAAATTGCAGTAAAAACGACAAAAAATCTTCTGTGAGATACACGGAAACCAGTATTGCTTACAGATGCGAGAAATCGAACAGAATTAGCCACGCTGGTGCGAGAAATCGCACGGAAATGCTTGAGAACTAGTTACTACCTCCACAAATGTGAATCAGTATGTTGGGAAACGGACGCAAAAATTTTTACAGTTTCTTAACTTCTTCCTCCTAGTTCTAAAAGTTTCTTAACTTTTTGGGTGTCTAGTTCTAGGTTTCTTATAAACCGGTTTCTTATAAAAAAAAAAACGTGTAACCCCTCAAGCTAATTGCTCTAATTAACTATATACGTGCTGATTTCTGCGATCACACCTAATGACCTTGTTTACGTCAAGAAATACGGATTACTCACGTTGAGAGACTTCGCTAATTGCAACATTAATTATTTTGAGTTTATTTTGAGTAGATTTGTAGAATTTAAAAGTAAGAGAAACGTAATGAGGATCAAAAAGGAGTTTTGCTGTTTTATTTTGCGGATACTTAACCAAAAGGCAATGTTTAGCGACGCTTACGAGGCAAAATATCTTCTGTGAGTTTATTTAGTGTTACGGGGCATTGGTGGACTTCGGTGGACTGAAGTCAGATAATAGCGCGCCTAATTCCCCACACAGCTGGAGGTGGAGCGGCAGAGCTTGGACGGAGGGACAGGACAGTTCATGGGCAGCTGAGTTGACTTTGTACTTTCTAAAAGGAAGGCTCGACTAGAAATGCTAAAAGGTGTTACAATGTATATAATTCTTAATTTTCCATCTACAAATTTTTGACAATATGGTTTTATATACCTAATTCATTAATTATTATATATTTTAAAACAAATTACACCAGCGGTATGAAACAAGTACGAAAAGTTTCAAAAATATTGAATTTTAATTGTAAACTCATATGTATACAAAAAGTTTTAATATATAAAGTAGCGTGAAACAATTAAAAACCAGCCCAAAATAAAGAATTTACTGCAAAAGTAACGAATAACGGGTAAATTGTGGGACCTGAACCAGCAGAAATTAAAAGTTTTTATCCGTTAACATTCAAATACACCTAACTGCAAGGAAACGAATACAGTATGTACAAAACGTAGCAAGAATTTGATTAGGCCTAATAAACTAGACCCATACTTTACAACACGATCAAATCCCATAACATTCAATATTAGACTAATGTTAACAAAAGATAGATCCGTGTTCAGTTATCTTGAATTTATGTACATTATGTGTAGTAGTTTAATTCATTTGTGCGCTTATTTCGGGGCTAAACAGAGAGAGGGGCCTAATAGAACTTTTACGGTACTTGTTACTTTAAGAGGTAAGGTAAAGGTAAATTGGGGTGGGGGTTACTTAGATCAAAGATTTTATGAAATCTCTGCAGTGGCTGATCTAGATGCCGATGAACCTGAGGAATATAATTTTTTAAACGTAGCTATTCTCAAAGAACGAAATTGTCTTTAAGTTTCTGGAAAACAAGAGTAACATTCTATAGGTTTGGGTTTTGGCTTTAATAGGCTTCTAAGTAATAATGAAATTTTTAATAGGCTAAGGGAGGCTAATTGACTTCCCCATGCAATAACATGGGTTAGTACATTTAACTTCCTAAATCTTATTTGACTCCTTTATTCGGTTATTGGATGTCTATTCAAATATTTGTTTCATTCAAGTCAATTAAACAAGAGAATTCATGGCTGTCAAAATCGAGATTCAAATTATCAATATCATCGTCCCCAGTAATCCTACTTGCGGTACTCCGTTTGCTGTGTACTTGCACAATATCGTCTCGAAACTGGGGTTTTGGGGTTGACGAGGGGTCGTCTTCACTCTCCCCTGGTATGTCTATATCTTGCAGTGACTCCCAAAGACTTGAGTAATTTTGATCTTCGGTTTCAACGGACGCAACAGTCGTGCAAGAGCTTTTTGAAAACGTACTAGTGCTGCCATTAAAAGTTTCATCTCGGATTTTCTTTGAATTTTTCGCTCTTGACTTAGGCTTGAAGTTCTCATACGTAACATAATTAGAAAAAGTACGCGTGGCCTCTTGTTGCTCTTTTATTATATTAAATTTCTTTCTCCGTTGATACGTATAGATCAACTCATCTGCAATCCTCTCTGCAAACTTCCGTGCATGTTCTTTCGACTTACCTAACATCAAATGACACTCCAAGCCTGAACTACGCAAGTCCCTATTCGGATTACTCGCATTGTGATAAAAAACCGCAACGGTTTTTTGGTTTTTCGCGTCGACGCAAGAAAAACGACGCGGTGTATCATCAGCTGAACTACATTGGTCGTGTCATCCTCTTGTATTCCGACCATGACGTCATCAGCGAATGTAAATATAAAAGGTTTCCGTTGCCTGTTTATCAAACAGTTGTGAGCTCGTTGTATTTCCGATGAATCTGGTTGGTCGCTGAATATATACCCTAGGTAATACAAATGATGCCCATTTAAACATTGTTGAAGGTTTCTGTTGTCAATTAGCCGTTCTCCGTGGCAATTAGTTAGCCCAAGAAAGCGTTTCACTACATCCATCACTATGTACAGCTATACGTCTCTGACGTGTGTACAGTAGATGATATTGACCCGAAGCCAGCAAGATATAGTGCCAGTGTATCTAGTATCAAATGCTTATACTTCCCAATGATGCTTCTAATATGATTTTGATGCGATATTTTCCACTTTAACATGAAGACGTCAATAAATTGAAAACATGAAGTTCTATCGAAGAAGCCCTCAGAGATAAAGATCTTCAACTGACGTGTTTTGTGAATCTGTGACACTGTTTTTGTGCTCCAATGCATAAACACTAAACCAAATCGATTTGCGGTAACTTGTTGAACCAGAACATGGCATAAAATGTCTTCCTCTTAGGGCGTGCTTCAGTTTGTGACATCGAAAAACTCTGTTTAGCTGCCAATATCATTATTATCGAACATCACACAGACCTTGCATCATATTACTTTGAAAAACCACGAATGCAAACCATAAAATTTCAAATCTGTAAGAAATATTTCAGTTATTCCTAAACCTCTGTCAAAAGACAGCGTCTAAAAACTCAATTGAGCACTCCTTGTAAACAACAAACTCTCAATATGGCCGATCATTCATGAACAAAAAGCAAAATAGCAGGACGTCTATACTTCGCAAAGGTTTTAGATGCAAAACAAATATATAGAAACAATCAAAAGGAAAGCGATTAAAAAGCATTAGGCGTGAAGTCGTTAAGAACCCATATCTTTATATCATTTTGTTATTTCAAAAGATGTCAGACGTCTTCTCGCTTGTTGAGCACAGATTCAATTCAAACTTTCCAGTCTATTGAAATTCAGGGCTCCGAGGTTAGCGTAATTTCGGTTTCCTCATTTCATTGGCATAGAAATAATAAAAACTTGTTTTTGTAGGCAAACTGATAGAAAAGAAACTGGTTTTGTGGTCGCTAGCTTGATTTAATTTACTTGAAAGCAAAGTCCTTGTAATATTCTTTTGATTATTGTAATTCGCTATACTATCACACTTTTTATCAAGGCGTGGAAATCCAATGAAAAATCAAATATATTATTGTCTGGCTTAGTCATTTGTAAGGTCGTCTTAACTCTGTACTGCACGTCTATGTCAAAAATAGACAACAAATACTCGAAAAACTACCTAAAACATGTTACTTTGCAGCTCACGCTTTTCAGCAGAAAATTTTTAGCATGCTAATTTCTCTGTACAGAAAACCAGCGCAACTTGCAGAGAAAGCATAATTTCTTACCCCTGCTTCAAAGTTTTCGGTTGATTAGGCCAGTGCCAGTCCATCAAACAATGTTTTCAAAACATTTGAATTACTTTGTTTGCTGTTTTGCCTTTGGCAAAACTTTGGTTGCCAAACCTTGGAAGCCTTCCTGAAGTTTTCCTTGACGGTTGCCAGGTATTTCATTGGTAACGGAGAAGTTGCTTTAACAACCAATTTGCTTGCTGTTTTCAAAGCTGCTAAGCCTTGTTTGGCTAAACATTTGAGGCTTGTGTGCGGTTGAGTGAATTTGTCAAAACTGTTTTGTTTTGCAATTTGTTTTCGTTCGACAAAGCTGCGAAACCACTGCATGCCAAGCATTTAAAACTTGATTGCCTTTTGGACAACCTGCAAAACATTGTTTGCCAAATATTTGGAACTTGTTTGAAATTTGGACAAGCTGCGATGCATTGTTTGTCAAACATTTCAAACTTGCTTGCTTTTTTGAAAAGCTGTGAAACATTGTTTACTAAACATTTGAAACTTGCCTGCATTTTCGAAACATTGTTTGCCAAACTTTTGAAACTTCATTATCTTTTGAGAAAACTGCGAAACATTGTTTGCCGAAAATTTGAAACTTGATTGCCTTTTGGACAACCTGCAAAACATTGTTTGCCAGACATTTGAAACTTGTCTGCATTTTGGACAAGCTGAGAAACATTGTTTGGTAAACATTTGAAACTTCATTGTCTATTGAACAAACTGCGAAACATTGCTGGTCAGGCATTTGAAACTTGCTTGCCTTTTGGAAAAGCTGCGAAACAGTGTTTGCCAAACGTTTGAAATTCGTTTGGATTTCGGAAAAGCTGCGAAACATTGTTTGCCATTAATCTGAAACTTGTTTCCCTTTTTTAAACGCACCGAAACATTGTTTGCCAAACATTTGCAACTTGTTTGTATTTAAGACAAGATTTAAGACAAGCTGCGAAACAGTCGAGACTTTCTTGCCATTTGTCCAAGATGCAAAAAACATTACTTACAAAACATTTGTTGTTGTTCAAAATGTAATTGGTGAATGAAATTCAAATTTACAAAATCATGATACATAGATACGATGCTTTTTGATACAAATCAAACATTGATAATGATAACTACTGTTTCCATATGTTTGAATATTCTTTCACAGCGAGCAGCTTTAACATAAGTCATATATTATAATTATTTTAAATCTTGCAATAAGATTTCAAAATGAATTCGCCAATTATATTTGAACGGAAGAAATAGCAGCCAGAAATAACATTTCCCATGTTCTTATCCTCTGCAGAAACCAGAATTTTGATAACACCAAAGAGGTTTCAAAGCATCGGCATTGATGCCCCGTTCTACAAGCCTTTGTCTCTGGTGTACCATCCGGGAATCAGCATCGATCCAGGGGGTATTTGGGTCTGACCAAAGACGCTCGGCTAAACCAGCTGCTCGAGGCCAGATCTTCATTTCTGCTGAATTCTCATCGACCTACAGGTAAGAAAACTTCCATGTTAAGAAAATCGTTTCTAAAATTCATACTTAAATACAGGCATTTTTCCTAAGAAGTTGAATAAGAAACATCATCAGTACTGAAAATGTCAGAACCTGAGTATTCAATTGGCATACTGAATAAAATTGCTGCTATTGGTTTTTTAAGTCAACTGCAACAGATAACCAACAATCTCGAATATCCAATAATTACCTTCTTTGCCTTTTGGTCAAGCTACGGAACATTGTTTGCCAAACACTTGAAAACTTGTTTGCTTTTCTAGAAAGCTGCGAAACATTGTTTGCCAAACATTTGAAACTTGTTTGCCTTTTGCTAAGCTGCGAAACATTGTTTGCCAAACATTTGAAACTTGTTTGCCAAACATTTGAAACAAGTGTGTCTTTGGAAAAGTTGCGAAACATTGCTTGCCAAACGTTTGAAACTTGTTTGCAAAGCTATGGAACATTGTTTGCCAAACATTCGAAAACTTGTTTGCTTTTCTAGAAAGCTGTGATACATTGTTTGCCAAACAGTTGAAACTAATGTTTTTTAGAAAAGGTGCGCAACATTGTTTGGGAAACATTAGAAACTTGCTAGAATTTAAACAAGCAGCGAAACATTGTTTACCATCCTGGGCTTGCTTGCCTTTTTACAGTACCGCTTTTCCTCGATTAAGTGCCTAGGGCGCTTATTTAGAATTCCGTCTTAAAGACGAGCAATTATGTGAAAATTTATGAATAAACCATCTAACATTTTGGTGAAAACTAAGTTTTTCAGCAAGTGACAAAAGGTGTCGCTCGAGAGCTTGCACACACACCATTAACAGGGTGTCAGGAACTAACCTGATAGGCAGCTCAAATAAAAGGGAGCTCTTAAGGGCTAAACTAGGAGACATGTCGCGCGCAACATTTTCACACATCACATGTCCCCTCGATGTCTCCCAGTTTAGCCACCTCGGAAACTTGGCGGCTCAGCAACGGGAACGATCTTCCATGAATTGCAGGAGTATAGCAGCCGCTACAGCGTAGCAAGCGCGTCTCGCGTATTTCGAATCATCCTAGTACTACACAATAGTAATGTTACCTGCTCAGACCACATATTGGCTTCTCCTCCTAGGACTTGACCAGCAAGCCTGTCCAATGATACATTGAGATTTGACATGAATTTTCTTGGACTGAGATTATAGAACAATTGCCACTCTTTATATGGAGAACACCAGTTGTTACCATCGGATACCCAAGAACCGAACCCACAGTCCAGATAGACGTGATCATAATTACTAAAAATCACACGATAGCCCTTGTTCAATATATTAGCCGTAGATTTTTCATTTGCTTTATTCCATAAATGTATGACAAATGTTTTGTTATCAAGGTATTTATCCAGATATTCAGGTTCCGTCATTTTACTTGACCAGAGTATAAGTGGAACGTTTTTCTCAAGTGATTTGAATTTCTCCACAGCTTTCACAAGAAACAGATTCCAGAAATCGATAAAGTCAGCCGTGGTCCGTGTTTTACCATGCGACTTCATCCATTGGACAATCTCTGCAGATGTGTTCCAGCAATTAATGTTGACCTCATCGCCGCCGAAGTGAAAAAGATCAGGGGAAAACCTGGAAAGGTAATCTTTGTATATCGTACTAAGCACATCATACGTATTGTTATTCAGCGGGTTTAGCTGTCCGCATGGTGGCTCCACGCAGTAAGATTGCCATGGTCTGCTATTAACACAAAGCGCCATGTCCCCTTTCCCTGACTGTTTGCCCCACTGCCAACCATTTCCAGCGTGTGCAGGTTGATCAAACTCAGGTAAAACGCGGATCCCGCGTATTCGTGCGTGTTCGATAATAGTTTTGACGTCATCTTGGCTGTAGACCTGTCTCTGTGAATAAGCTCCTAATAAGGACATTTCCGGTTGTTCCTTGATGAATATCGGGAAACTATGAGTATCCGTTATATGCCAGTGGAATGTATTTAGTTTGTTGTAAGACATCGCATCAAGTTGGCGAAGAATGCTCTTTACGGAGTAGAAATTCCTGCTTGTGTCAAGCATAAGGCCTCGGAAAGGGTATGCGGGGCTGTCGATAATTTCAGCATGACATGCGATCTGTAGCGAATCGCTCAACTCATCATAACTTATCAACTGACTTAAGGTTTCCAAGCCATGCCTTGCTCCAAAAAATGTATCAGCGCTAATGTCAACCATTATTTTATCATCCTTACTGTTGATTGAAAGTTTGTACGCTTCTGATGTTGACAATGTCAGCTTTGTTTCTTCCGATTTAACCGTTACGGTCACAGAAACCCGGCTTGACTGAGATTCTTTACTGCAGGTAGACGGGTCATAAACCGCGACCGGTAAACAGGTTTTCTTTGTCGTGTTTACAAAATATCCAAACGCCAAAGCAATCATGGATTTTAGACCAGTGTCAACTTTTCCAGCTTCAGAGCATTTTGGTCCCTTGCAGAGTACATTTGCAAGGAAAATATTGTTTGGTAAAATAGGAATGGTATTGTTACCAATTACTGGCTTTGTGCGAGGTTTTGGCCACAAACCACCAAATTCACCGCAAGACATCTTGCATGAAGTGAGCTGCTGTGATCTTGTTTTTGGTGCACCTGGAACCTTTTCACATCTGCCATTTGAACATTTGTATGACCAAGGGGAGAGCGTGCTGAAAATGAAAAAAAATATCCCTAAAAATTGTCAAAAATTAATGCATGTTTAGATGATGATGATGATGATGATGATCATGATGATGATGATGATTATGATGATCATGATCATGGTGATGATGATAATGATGATGATGATGATGATGATGATGATGATGATAATGATCATGGTGATGATGCTGATGATGATGATGATCATGTTGATGATTATGATGATTATGATGATCATGATCATGGTGATGATGATGATGATGATTATGATGATGATGATGATGAGGATGATGATCATTGATGATAATGATGATGATGATGGTGATGATGATGATCAATGATGATGATGTTTTTTCTCCAAATGCATTAGGCAGGTTCTCTATGGCTGTGATGCCCTCTTGCCCCAGTATGCATGGATACTGTGGACAATGGTTGGTTTTAAACCCAAACAAGGTCACAAGTTGGTAACCAGTCCCAAACAGTCCTGGTCATCAGTTGCCCATGTGTTCTCTTATTATTTATACAAATCTTTTTGCAAAGAGCTTGCATACTATCATCAAGTACTGTACCTCTGTAGTCCTTTGCAACAAACTCCATTTCCTTTTCCTGAAACCAAACAGAGAAAATAAAAAGCATAGATGAATCAGGGTTTAAAATGTGCAATATTTTTTAAAATCTTGGTCCTTAAGGATTGATACACATTTGTTCCTGTTTGCCACCAAATGTTGTTAATTTGGAGTCTTTAGTGCTGTTCTGTTCTCCAAGAGGAGACTCATTATTTTATTTGCCTAAGACTAAGGGGAAGTATTCCCTTTTTTATCTCCTGCAACAAAAAGATTTCACAATCTGAACTTCTAAGGGCATCCAGCTTCACAATCATAACACAATCATATCAAATCACATCAAAATCATATCACAATCAAACTTGATTGTAATCCACCATTGTTCATTTGAGATACACGTGATAAAGTTGACAGAATGCATCAAATCTACTTTAAGATTATCTAGTTTATTCTGGAGATGTTGAGTGGCTTGAGGTTCAACTTTAAGGCACTTTAATGATGACGACTATGACGTCATTCTATTATTCTCCAGTACTAGAAAAACAATCTCTCCTTAAAGTCTGATTTTAGCAATGCAGGCTAATACTACAGTGAATGTTGGACACGCAAATTAACCTGAGGGATCCAGTGAAAGATAGTGTACTAATTACTTTGTTTAAAATTAGATGCTGTTTGGCCTTCTCTTTGATTTTTCTTTGTCACTGCATACAAGCTGCAAAATACCACAGTTGTGCATACAAGCAATGCACACAACACATACAAAATTATGGTCCTTCTTCTTTTTGATGTGTGTGTTATCAAATTTATTGTGCTTTCTTCTCGAGCAAGGCTGTTATCAACCTCCCTTTCCATATTTGCAGCTGGTTTTATACTTCCGCCTTTGTCAAGTTGTTGAGCTCTTCTCTTCCGCACTGTGACTTCCATTCCATGAAAACACAAGGGTTCAAGCAAGCAAAATAATATGCTGAGTCAGCATTGAAGTACTTCGTGTATAGTCGTATAACATTAGAGTCACGTTAAGTTGTAAAGGCCTCGTGCGGGGTCTAATTAAAGTTTCCTATCAGGAGAAAACTGTAAAAATTTCAACGACCGAATTTTATTAAGGTCTAAGTCCAGCCTTAGATCTCAGACGAAGTAGCTTATACCACTTACCTTATAACGCTGTCTCTATGAAGAGAAGAAATCTGCTAAGAACTAGAAGTTTTCCCATAATAAGAGCCTACATGTTTCCAATTTTGAATTTTTCGCAACATTTACATAATGACATTCAAACTATAATTCTCAGGACGAGCACAGAAGAGCAACCAAACCTGTAAAGCAGCTGTTCTCTTAAATCTTATCTCCATCAGTCTCAGTTACTGTTTGATAATTAGCTCTCGACGTAATACACTCGTACATAAAGCAACAATTATTATGACTAAAAACATTGGGTAATCTATCAGAAGTTTTGAAGATTAGAGATTCCCTCTGTGAGTGATTAGCATACACTCTATTAGCATTTACACTACTTGAGAAGGCAGAGGAAGATAAGCTGATCCAAGCTGGTGGATTTCTCCCTGGCTCTTCAGTTTTTTCTCAAATATGATAAGCAGAGGTCATTACTTGAGGCAATGTTTACGAAGAATTCGAAACAAGAGAGATACTGGAAAGATGGTTTTTGGAGTAAACGTTATCACAATGCAGGCAACATCAAGAATGTAGCTCTTTCCAATTACAGTAAAGTTCCTGCAAGACCTGTTAACGATATTCAGAGAATGGAACTGTTTGGTGTTATTGTATCATCTGCAATATTTGGGAGTTTTCTAGCAAGTGGAGTAGTGTCTTTGATGGATAAACTATCGTTCTGGTTGGATGATGATGATGATACAGATATCATAAGGCAAATAAAGGGGACAAAACTTTGAGTTGAAGTTAATGAAGGTCATATGAAGACCTATAACTTTTTCTGCCTTCGTCCTTTCATTTACAACCATATTGATATCTTTACCATTTGAAATAGACTAATAACCTATCATTTACTTTAGAACATGAAATAACGACAATGATTCAAACGTTATTCAGTCCAGATTTATGGTTATATTTTATTTATTATTTTGTAGTACTTAAGATCAAATCTTTTCATTAACCATCTTAGCATGTATGATGTCACGACTAGTCTGTTTAATAATTCAGTGTTTTACCTGCTTTCGAAACATGTTATTTCCTTAACATAGAGGAAAAGGTGTTATTATTCTGATCAAAGAAATATCACTTGCATGTTGTGGCGTTTTCTCACATTTTTAGTCTGCAGCTCATTCAAATGTCCCACTTCTGACCTTATACGTTTTTATTATAAGAAACCGGTTTATAAGAAACCTAGAACTAGACACCCAAAAATTTAAGAAACTTTTAGAACTAGGAGGAAGAGCTAGGTTTCTTATAAAAAAAGCGTGTATCATTTTTGAACACTTTTTACCCATCCAAACCCATTGATCATTACACAAGCTGGATCTCGTACAACCTTGCCCTTATATCTCTATTGATTTCAAGAAAATCCCTTGAAAATCCTTTAGTTTCAACAGGAATCTCGTACGCTGTTTAGTTTAGTAAGTTACCGTTAAGAAGCTAGCAACTGTTTTTAACTCCAAATATACTTTTCCTTTTTAAGAAAATTTCCTTCACATCTGAAAAAAGGGTTTACTGTCCAGAAATGTTTTTGCCTTTGCAGGCAAATACACACTTTTTTTTATAAGAATACAGTCTATAAGAATATTCAGGCTCAAAATTGCTGAAATTTAAGAATTATTTAAGAATAATCTGAGGCTCAAGCTTGACGAGGATCATTTTTATTTCTCTGCGTTTTTTACACTGCACAATAAGTGTGATTGTCAGGCAACTGTATTTGTTTTGAAATGCATACATCCTGTCTGACTCTTTTATACAGTAACTCTTTTTATTAATAAAATAACAAATGACAAAGATTTGACTTATTTTTCTTGATCTTCAGGCCAATTTACAACATTGATGATTAAGAATAGTTTAAGAATATTTTCAGGCTCAAAATCGAATAAGCTTAAGAAGGAAAAAGTGTGTATGGCTTATTCCGAGCTTATTCTGTCACTTGATTTTTTTCTATCGCTATGGTAAACCAAGATAGGTCATCTAACCTTCATTTACTACTGCTATATTGCATGCAGCTCCGTCATGAAAGGAAATCTCTCAAACAAGGCAAAGTAGAAGCCACTTACAGAACTCAACGCAAACTGAAGAACTGAACAATAGACATTAACATAAGTTAATTTCTTTCTAGAGTTGCAGAATGATCAGATGGTGCCTAGAGATTCACAGGGGGTTCACAGGATGTCTTGAAAAATCTCTAAAATTCTCTAAGTTGAAGAAAATGAAAAAGGCGTGATAAAAGGAAGTACAGGTAGAAGGTGAAGTGAAGAGAAAGATCTCTACGTATTATCAAACAGTGACAATTAGTCTGAAAAACTTTAAAGGGCTCTCAAAGAAGAAGTGAAATCTGCTGAAACGAAATGAAAAGAGCAACGATACTTTGCCTCGATTTGAATGGGTAAACATTAACCAAAAACCGAAAAGAGGCGAAGTGGCCTAGGCTCTCAATTTGAAATTTGAACGTGAGAGAAGCATTGCAGCGGGTTCCTGAAGAATTTCGATAAATCATGTCGTCTGATGAAGAAGTAGAGCGTTTTGAAGTTACTGAACGTGATCTGCAAGATGCATTTTACCCAGGTTCAAGAAGAAAATTCACAAAAGAGCAGGCAATTTATGGAATGTGGGCCGATAAAGATTATGATGATGACAGATCTTCGCGAACAAAAAGGAAGACCGACTACACGAGTGGCTTGGATTTTGTAAGTGGTGGTTTCACACAAAAGCAAGAAGGAGAAGACGATGACGAAGATGAAGATAAAGGTCTAATAAAATATAAAGGATAGGCCTACCCTCTAATATTATCATCAAGTTTCTTGTTTTCGATTTTCTGACGTGACGACATGCTCATGCTATCAAGTGTCACCATCACCCCTCTTGTCTTTGACTTTGTGGAACAGAGAAGGTGAAAATGGTGAACAGGCTGCATTCCATGTACTTTAGACCCAAAGATCTTCGGTGTGGACATAGGATTTTTTTCGGCGTATCAGCATGACAAACATAAAATAACAATAGAAACTGGCATGAGAGTGTCTAAAATAACAATTCCTATTGTTTTCTGGCGTATATTTCCAGAAAATTGGTCTACCTTTGGCTTATAGGTTAACTAGTCAAGACCTCAACCCTGGCTGTGAATTGTGATGCAACCTAGGGCAGGAACAGAACATCTTTTGGTGATACAATTTTTACCAGGACCAGGGCACAGAATAGGGATTAAGTGGTTACGTGAATAGGATTCCTATTCTGTGACGAGGGAGGCAGCCACCCCAACTGCCCCATTGTTCTGGCATGCTTGTTCCTGCTGGGCCATCATACCACTGAATAACCGTCAAGCAAAATGTTTTCCTATCTGTACTCTCTTGCTCTTTAGATGATGATTTTTATGATGATGATTCAAATCTGCCAAAAGCTTTGCATCAGGAAAAGTGAAAAGTGAAAAAGCTACTATAACATCTCAAGGACGAAAGCCAAAAGGTCTGTCAGATAGTTATTTGTGGAAAAACAAAGCTGTGTATGCTTTCTAATGATCTGCTTTTTTGAGTATTTGATTTGAATTATCTGTAACAGCATTCTTGCATCATCTTTGCAGGGAAAAATGCAAATACCAAGCCAGTTTCAAGGTATGTTTATATGTATGTTCATACCCTGTGACACCTTTACATCAGATTCAGCCTATATAGAAAACATATATCAGCAATGATATTGGGAAGTCCCCCTCCGTGGCCCTCTTCTCTATGCTACTGCACCCTAAGAAATTCAGACTAAAAACTTTTGAATGGATCAATGTAAAGTTTCAGTAAATTTAAACTTGATGAACTGTTGTGAATGAAAGATCGTTTTTTATGTTTCTTTTCAGCAAGTTTGGCGCATGGACAAAGCACACCAAAGGTTTTGGGCAAAAGCTCATGGAAAAGGTACCATGCATTTTGCAAATTACCTTCCTGGTCATATAAGAAGATGTGTCTTTGATATGAAAGACAAGTATTGAAAGATGACAAGTATTGTTAATGTTTTAGGCATAATTGCTATTCAAATATGTGAGTGTTTAATTCTTTCCTATTTATTCTTTTAGATGGGCTATGTGCATGGTAAAGGTCTTGGAAAGAAAGGAGAGGTGAGCTTGACAATCTTCCTTGATATATTCCTTGTCTTATAACTTTTCCAATTGCTCTTATTTTACTCTTGTTGCATGTAATGACCTGTTATGATATCTGGATATTCATATCAATGTCATATATCATATTTGTCATAAATGGTGAGCACTAGGATAGATTTTTGATTTTTCCACAAGTGACATACCACAATAGGTGGGATGCGAACCTTGACTGCATGACCAGAGAGCCAACAACGTTTCCACTGAGCTATAGAGCTTAATGAAATTGCTGAGTAACTCTCCAAGTCGTATGGCCCAAGGCTCTCCTCCTGTTTTGACTTTTTCGTGTTTTTGCTAGGTTGAGCCTTCTTCTGCACCATACATAATTGTACATGTTTGTCATAAATCATATTCATATCATGAATCATTGATGTGGTTGAGATGCATTTGCATGCCTCTTGAAGCCATGGCCAGCCCATAACTGAAGAAAACTAATGCCATTCAGCTTGCCTATACTTGTCTTTCTTAAACTAGGGTATTGTTGAGCCTGTGCAAGCCTTTAAAAGATCTGGGCGAGCAGCTGTTGGAGCTTATGGTTCAGAAAGACCTGGTGCAGAGAAAGAGGTAGTTATCTCAATTATTCTGTAATTGGTTTAATGATTTCTATACTTTTGCGATTCAGATCTCTTCTATTTGACATTAAATTTGAAGTCTGTGCATCTGACCTTAACTTAAAAGTCTTGTTGTAAAAATCTTTCTGCAGCCAGTTTACGATTCTGAAGAAGAGGAAGAACAACAAATTAAAGAAGAAATAAGGCAACTTGGGCAATGGAGAAAGTCAGGACAGGTACGCCTTTGATAAATATCTATTTATGTAATAGATGATGCTTGCTTTGTAAACATAAACTAGACTTGCTCCTCAAGTCCCTAACTTTCGCTCACATTGAATTGAATTGATGTTGTTGTTGTTCGCTACAGTAAGGGACTTTTTTCGTTAGTTTGAGCGCCCAGCAATGCAATTCAATAGCGATAACTACGACTCATGTAGTACGTCTAAGCATAAACCAGCTTTCTACAATAGGTAATTTTTATCTGTTCATTTAAAGACTACCCGTTCTTACCGTATTTTATCGATGAAGCTTGTGGTGCACTTGTTTAAAAATCTGCCTCAAAACACAGCATTTGAAAATTTATGAATAAACTAATGTTCTGACGCAAAGTCGGAGAGAGTCTCAGACTGAGGGACAGAGAGAGTCTCTTGATTCCTTCGATCAGGAGCTTGCACGTACGCTATCAGGTGTATCTGGGACCAACCTGATGCCCAGCTCAAACAAAAGAGAGTGCTTATTCGAGGGAGAACGCTTGTTTGAGGAAATACAGTATCTCCCTGAGTTTTTCAGTTCAGTCAAAGTGTCTTCGGATCTATTTAACACAACCTTTTCATCTTACACTCCTTGGAGTGTGAAACTAAAATATAAAAAAGCCAGAATAATTAACTAGAAAGAAATATAAATGTAGATGTGGATATATAGACTTTTTAGACTAATACTTTTTATACAGGAACTAAAGAAACCAAAATATACGTACAAGACTGCTGATGATGTCAAGGTATGAAGAAAACTTTATTTAATGCTACCTTGCATTCTGACCAACCCTGTCTCTGCTGTAACCACCTTAATTTTCACCTTCTTGTAGAGACTTATATCAAATTTTATACTTACAAACCTCTCTTTACTTCACTGTTAGGCTGGTCCTCTCAAGAAGAAGTTCGCAGCTTTAGCTGGATACAAAGATGTGAAGGTAATAATAAACTTATTGACTTGTCCATTATGTTGATATTTGTTTCTCCCACATGCTGTATCATTGAGATTGCCACATAGTAGTTGTTTTAAATGTAGCAACTTTGGTTTTAAGCAAGGATCGTGACTACATTTCGCAGAGTCAGAGCTAGTCGCCGACTGCTAATTTTCTCGGAACTAATTTATCGCAACTGACCTGTTGACATAAGTGCTCTGACAACTAATTGCCAACTATTTCCATTTTGACTACAACTAGTCGGAGTTCGATTCCCGTCCCGTAAGTCGCAATCGACGTGATCGCTCATGCGGTCGCGTTCAGCTGTATCCTATAAGTTCTGACTAGTCTTGGACATTTCGACATAAGTTAGCCAGTGAAACTAGTAGGCATTAGTCCTATCGTATCATAGATCAACATAAGCCTGGCTTAAGGTTCAAAATAAACAGAATGATGAAAATAAGCAGGGAGCCAATACAATTTAGAGACAACTTTTGACATGTTTGAAAGAATAATCTTTACAACTATTTTATTCAAGACATTTTATCTCATTCGTTTCAAGGTTGTTGATATGACTGGTCCAGAGGCAAAAATTCTTTCAGGATATTCCTCAATTGGACAGCAACATGCAAAGCCTGAAGAAACAGACTCACACCCTGGTAAAGTATCAACGGATTACTTCTATGAACTTCAAGTTATGTGTTACTTACTTATGCCCAACTTAAAATTGAAATGTTTCAAGGGGCTTCAAAGATAGTTTGAAATAACAACGGATTTAAGTTAACCAAATTCAAGTTAATATTTTACCCCTTCAAACTGTATTACTCAATGGGATAAAGTATCCAATCTAGTAGGTTTTTTAAACAATAGCCTTTTACCCCGTTTTGCAGAAAAAACAAGCAAACATCCTTATTCAGGTATCAAAAAGGCTGCCCATAAATTCAGCAAATGCCACCTCTTCCAAGGTAGAAAGTCACTTGCTAATCATATGTGTACGAATGGCAGTTTACCCCTTCAAAATCTCCCGCACCAACCATCCAATAGTTAAAATTTAGCGTCTTTCTTTGCTATTGTTTTCAGTATTGTCGACTACAAAGGAAGAAGAAGCAGCATTTTCGATTCCTGAACTTGAGTATAATTTGAAACTTTTGCTCGATATGTCAGAGTCAGAGATTATTCAAATCGACCGACAGTAAGTCTCAAATAATAACAGCCTTTTACTTGATTATTTCTCGTGATGGGAGATATTGCTTTCCCGAAACATTTCCCGATCAATATTAAAGGTTTGCATTGGCGTAGCAAACTTCATCGGCCCCCGGGGGACAAACAACAATTTTGCGCCCCCTCTTTATCCTATTTTTGGTGACATTTTAAGTCAAACATTTATTTTTCATATTACAAAATTTTACAATTTTGCGTTCCAAATTAATTGGCGCCCAGTTGCCTCCCTGCCCCTCTTCGTTACGCCAATGGATAACCGGTGATTATTGTGTCAAATACTGTGAATTTTCAGAAAGATAGGAAAAGCCTAGTCAGGCCTTGGCTAAATGATCAACATTGTTGGCCAACATCTGAGATTTTTTTATAGACAATGTTTTACCGTTTGGCCACGTCGCAAAACATTGCTTGTCAAGTAGGCATTACTTGGCAATGTTTTTGGAAATTGGGCGATTCTTCGGCCAAACGATCAAACATTTTGTTAAGCAAGAAAAGTTTAGATCTTTCAGATGATTCCAAATTTCTTTCAAGGTTGCATCATGAAAAGGACATGATAGTCAATCTGGAGCATGAAATCGAAAGAATGGATAAAGTTCTTGTTGAAGAATCAACTGAAATTGATCGTCTAAATGAGATTGCGAATATACTAGACAGGTACTATGCAGAGATAGAATAGAATTTAGCTTCACAACTACTTCACAACATAATATTTCTCTTTGGTGAATCTCGTTTTTATGAGCCTCGTTTTGAGCGAATTCGCGCCTAAATTGCAATCAGACGTCAGCGTCATGCGTCATTGAAAAGATGAAATTTATGAGAAGGTGAAAATAGGCTGACCCACTGGTCCAAGAATACCATGAATTGGATATGATGTGGCCTAGTGTTTTAGACATAAAAAAGAACACTTTCTCTCTCCTTTCGTTCTCTTTCCAACTGATAGCTTGCCTAGGCCATGACACGCCAACCTTAACATTGCATTTGCTTTGTCTTGTGCTCTGTTATCTTGTATCGAAAATAAAATGGTTCTTTCGAACCATCTGCATTGATTGCGAAAACCGAACCGAAGTGGCAATATAGAAATCTTTAGCTATAGAACTCATCGACACAGTATCGAACTGGGAATGGTAACCATTTGTGCTTAAGGTAGTGAATTATTCTATAATTTTTGATTTCTTGCGGATTTTAAAATTGAGTCTTCTTTCAGATGCAAATTGGGACTTCAACACGATAGTGATGATGCCTTATCATTGAAAGGACTTGTAGACCTATTTCATATGCTGCAAGACAAATACTACGAAGAATACAAGGTAACATTAAATCTCAATATCTAATGCCTTAATTAATAAACTGCGTTAATCATCGTTGCTTCGTCTCTCTCAAGAAACAAAGATTTGTAGCGATTTTAAAGTTGATATCTATTGTAATCTAGATCTTTAGTCATTGAAATGCATTTGAGGTACAAACTGTTGGGTCATTCCTTTTTTTAAGTCTCTAGATAACGAAAAAGCTGAAATTGACTAAATCTATCTCATTTTTCTTCAGATGTATTCACTGGACAGCCTCGTTATACCACTTGGATTTCCTCTCTTTCAAAATCACTTCAAAACATGGCGGCCTCTCTCTGAGCAGCATTATGGCCTTGATGTTGTTAGACTTTGGCGGGAAGTTTTAGAGGAGAAACAACCAATGGGTTATAACCGAGACCAACAAGGACAGAAAAGGTACTTTGGTAGATGTGTATGTTTATCAATATGTAATGCAAGTGGGTAGAAAGAATACTTTGGGAGATATTAATACTGTTTATTAATGCCCAATGCAAGTTGAGATGAAAGGTAGGGTAGAGGTGGGAGTAATCGTACAGTTAAGCTTTTTAGGCCTATATTTTGCAATCTGTTTTTCGATGTAGGAAAATATCTTTATATTATTTTAGACCAACCCTTTTTGTGTCAAAATATAGATTTTCAAGACATAAAACCTTTTCAATGACTTATCCTATCAGGTAGATATTAATGCCATAAATTATTGCCTAATGCAAGTTACACACAAGGTACCTTTTTAAATACTGATACTGTTTATTAATGCCTTATACGAATGGACAGAAAATGACCTTGGTAGTTATTAATTCTGTATTACTCAAAATCACCATATTAACTCATATGAAGGTGCTGTGGCGTCGTGGTGTAATCCAGGTGACTCGTGGTGTCAGAAGCTCAGTGTGGTCAGGGTTCGAGCCCAGTCACGGTAGCGTCACAGCAAGGGTTGAGGTCTCGATTAGTTAACCTACTACTGAGATCCTTGCGATTGGCGCAAAAAATCACCATTTCACCTTCACCTTCATTAACTAACAATGCCTGATTAAGTAAGGACCATCTTATTTTCTAGCATGAATTCTTTTGAGAAGATCATCTGGGAGGTATGGATGCCTCATATACGCATGGCCATCAGGTAATTGCTGAAATGTTTCGTTTTTTAAGGATTCCATAAATGAACCCCAGAAAGCCATTAATTTGTTTCAAAGACATTTCTTAAGTATGCGTTCAATAAAGCTATCCACTCGTAAATCCTGCTCACTCTCACTAAAATCCTGGCAAAACTGAGACATTTGGAAAATTTCCAAGTATTGTGTAAAGAACCAGCAGTCCTACTGCTTCCCCCCTGAACAATGTTGGTTTGATATTTCGCCATAACGACACATTATGCTGAAAGGTACAAAATAGAAACATCATATCTAGCATAAGATTGCATAAAGATTGTTGCATATGAAGTTAGGGCCTTATTGTTACGTTCAACCTGTAAGAATCTCGAAATAATTGGCCAGGATTATAGATAGTTAAACTTTGCTGTGCTATAGTTCAAAAGTTTTGTGTTAATTTGTTTCAGTCAATGGAATCCAAGAGATGCAGACCCTCTGATTACACTAATAGAAGTTTGGGCATCAGCTTTGCCTGATTGGGTAACTGGGAATATTCTGGACCAGCTTGTCATGCCTCGATTACAAGTAAGCCTCGTTTAAGAATAATGAAAAAGCCACCATGCTTGTATCTCGTTAACCTTTATTGTAAGAAACGCCAGAGTCATGCCGCTCAAAATACCATGCCATCGCGGCAGCGGTATGACTTTCGGAATGGCAATTTGATTTCGATGTGCTCAAATTTGCCATGCTAACCACATTTGTGACTGGCTTAGAATACATTTGTTTGTATGAAAAATCCTTGAATTGTATTTAGTGCGACTCTTGCACGACAACCGAATCAAAACAGTCCATGCTAGGCTCTAGGCTATTTACAATATTGCTTACATGTTGTACTCATGCTATTTGTGGAAGGCTTTTGCTAGTGTCATACGATTAAAGTGTAAACCAAATCTTGTTACATACATTATATTATACTTCGTCTACAGTTGTCCGTTACGTTACACCCAGACTGCAAGACTAGAACCAAAGCAACAAACCTTGTGGTTAACACTCAATAATGCTAAACCTTTTCTATTTTTAAGGCTGAAGTAGACATGTGGAATCCTTTGGTTGATACGATGCCTATTCATTCATGGATACATCCTTGGTTGCCTCTTATGGGTATGTTTATTGCTGAATGGATACATGTTTGAGGATAGTGTATTTTTCCCAAGTCTTTGGGAGGAAATCACTAAACCAGGATTCTTCGTCATAATACCATTATTTAGCTTTCATCCTAAGATCTTGCAATGTTTTCCACTTAACATCTTTCGTACCTAGAACTTTTCTTCTCTGAAAAAAACTTGCTAGCTATAGCTTATCTTTAGCGACCAGGATTCCTCGTCATAACACCATTATTTAGTTTTAATCCTAAAATCTTGCACTGTTTTCCACTTAACCTCTTTCATTCCTAGAAATTTTATTCTCTGAAAAACTTGCTGGTTATAGCTTTGTGATTATAGCTATAGCTTTGTGGAGTTTCGACAAACTCACCGCTAACACTATTGCTTTTTATGTTATTTTTTTTAATCGCTGATCAAGTAACTTGTCACCTTTTTGTCTTTCAAAGGTGCAAGGCTTGAGCCACTTTATCCACCAATTCGACAGAAACTTTCAGCTGCATTGACAAGTTGGCATCCTTCAGATCCATCAGCAAAATTGATTTTACAACCATGGACAAAGGTATTTAGTGGCTATTTTATTATGAAAGATGCAATGGTCTATAAGTTGTCCAAACTTCAAAATTGCGATAAAAAGAGGAAAGATCTTTGTTAAGCTTTTTTCGTCTGACACTCCTAAGATTATAAACGTTAAAAAGGCCGCTTTTCGAGTATCCTTGGATGTCCCCATCTCGTATCGCAATTTTAAAATTTAATGGTTATCTTATGCCCACCTAATTTCCCCTTCTCTTGACATTTTAGTTAAAAATTTCCGTGAACAAACATCTCAGCAAATCTTACAGCAAATCTTGTATTATATTAAGAGTAAATTATCCTTTTCAGGTTTTCTCAAAAGGAACTATGGAGGCATTCCTACTTCGAGCTATTTACCCGAAATTACTAAGCTGCATGGAAAGCTTTACAGTCAACCCACATCAGCAGCATTTAGGTAATCAAAATTATTGTTCTTGTCAGTTGTTCTAGATATCCTTAATTGTGTTTGATAAGGTCAAAGCAAGATGGAAGTCACTATTACTATTCAAAGGACCCGCAGTTTTTGCCCCAGATCCATGCTCTACATTGAATACACTGGATATTCATGTATGCACCTCAGAAAGATGGAAAGCTGAACTGTTGGTTTCTGTATTATGATTGCGACAGCAATGGGATTTGAACACACGCGAGTGGAGTGAGTGTTTAAGCGGTTTGTTCAGTATCCGTTAGGCAACAGAAGTTAAGCTTGATCATGTGAAGTCAGTGTCTGGAACACTAGATCTCTTGTCCATCGCAAACCATTGTAACATTAAAGCTATGTTCTTCAAAGTATTTATATTTAGAAAATTTGAGATATTTGGGAGTACTCACTGACTTTTACTTGCATTATCATTTCAGAGCCGTTTCAGTGGGTGATGAATTGGAAAGATATGCTATCCATTCAACATATTGTTAGTATACTAGACAAACAATTTTTTCAAAAGTGGCTTCAAGTTCTTCGACAATGGCTATGTAATGATCCTAACTACGATGAAGTTTCTCAATGGTAAGGATATATTTTTTGAAGAGTTTTTCTAACAATTATATGTTTATTTTCAGTCTTTTAGTGTTAAGTTTCTTTATTCTTTGATTCGCTTATCTTGATAAATTGTAGGTATCTTGGGTGGAAATCTATGTTTGGAGAGGATCTTCTTGCGAATCCAACTGTTAAAGGTAGATAAGCTATATTCTGATCTAAAAATTTCCTTGAGCATCTATTATTGCTTTTATTCGTAGAATTACGATTTACATTCGTAGCTTTTATTCGTAGAATTACGTAGAATTACGAATTACAGTATTTCAAAATGGCTAATAGCTACTCATAAATGTTTTCTACGCGACCCAATAAAAAGCCCAGCTTATCTAGCCTGGGCCACCAAAAGTTAACAAGCTAGCAAAAATACTAAGTTTGAATTGGAGACTCAGACTTCGTCTGAAAAATATGAAACAGTTGCTTTAAAGTCTGAAAAGCTTGACTCTTTTTTCCCGTTGGGTTGCCTTCTTGTATCCTTTGCGTTGATCCTTATTGAAGTCGCAGTGGATATGCACCCGTTCCTTCTCTGGATATATTTTAGACTTGATAGATCATTTGCATACGTCTGTAATGGTAATTTTCTCAAATCACTTTTTCAGAGGTATTCAACAGAGCTCTGTCATTGATGAACCAAGCTGTGTCAGGCACATTGCAACCCGGTGCAAAAGAGAACATAGCCTATTTGACAAGTACAGAACGAAGGTACGCTGTAATACCGTGAAACATTAAAACAGGGGAGTCATTGAGATCGCAGGAATGCTGGATTGGGAAAGCTGGAAATAATTAGAGTTTATGTGAGAAGCGGATATGTTTCGGACCTGTTACCCCTGGTTTTGTACCCAAAAACACTCTACCAACTGGGCATCCTGGAAACAAGCTCTCCACGAATCCTTAGGCCCTGGCCAAACGATCAAACATTGTTGGTTAAACATTTGAGATTTTCTTTACAAGAAATGTTAGAGCGTTTGAAAAATTTCAAAGCCATTTTATGCTTGTCTAAAGAGAAAAAATTTGACAAGCAATGTTTCATGTTGTGACTAACAGTTAAACATTTTGTTTGATAAGCAAATTTTCAAAATGTTTGGCAAACTTAATGTTTGATCGACAATTCATTTGAGTGAAATTATTGATCAATAGTTTCAATAGTATTGATAATAATTTCTATTCTTCTAAACAGAGGAATATCTCATTTTCCTATCTATTTCACACTACATCATCTTAACTCTTTTTATTTCTAGGAAATATGCTGAGACAGCATCAGCAGACAGGGTAAAAATTACATATTATTATTAACGATTTAACAGTAGAAAGAACCAATTTTCTCAAATCAATCATTGATTTCAATGGCCTGTACTCTTTTAATTGATATATCTTGAATCTTGCAAGAAACAGCGGAAAAATTTTTGGAAAGCCAAATTCCGAAAATGGGACTCCAAAAATGTTTCCGCTGTTTCTTGCCATTTTGAATTTTGTGCAGTACTACCCAAAGAATATTATGAATCATTTTCAAACCTATTTGATAGTTTCTAATATACAACACCCCGTTTTACTGTCCTTTCAAATGCCGAACGTTTCAAATGTTTAAAAGTTTTTATACCATATACCGCCCTGAAGGAAAGTGTATGCCATTCGGTTTTCGGTCAATTTCTCATAGTATATGACTGATTTCTTTAACAATGATTGTGTTAAGTCTTCCAGAATAATGAGAATGTTTGTTGACTGTTTATCTTAATCTTCTAGGTATCATCTCCTGGTGGAATGCCTTCAAGTTTCAAAGATATTCTGGAATCAAAGGTTCGTACAAGATTGAACATCTTTTAGTTGCTAAGGTAAATTTACGCATGCTTAATTAAGTTCATCAGTAGAAAGAGAAAACAGCATGTCATGCACATAGCAGCACTCCTAGAAGCGCGAAACATAAATATAGGTAAACAGAGGTTCCGAAGACTGACTGTTTAAGGCTTGTTCAACGAGCTGACTCAGTAAGCAGTAAGCAGGAGTGGGGTGACAGGATCGTGGAAATCATTCCAAGCATGAGAAACACCAAAACTGGAAAAGAACCTCAGTTACTATTTGAATAAACTTTATAAATATTTTGGTATTGTATTTTCAATTTTATTCATCCTCCTTAGGCTGAAGAAAACGGCGTGTTGTTTGTACCTTTGCCAAACAAGAGCTTCGAAGGAAAAGCTATTTACTCTTTTGGAAAATCAACAGTTTATTTGGATCGTAATGTTATATTCATGAAGACCCAAGGACAGTGGAAGCCCGTGTCGTTACAAGAGCTCGTTAGTTCATCGAAATAATCGCATGAGGTAAGGCTGTGTATACTCTTTTTAGATAAAGAAGGGCTGGAGTTCTGTTGAATCACAGGATATCGGTATTTCTACGGAGATCGTTGGATGGTGTTTGAGGATTAATGAGCGTATTGGTTAATGACTTTGTTGAACATGGATTACCGCGACCGATAATGGCAATCTATTAGAACTGAACACGTATGTGAAGATTTTTTGCTGTGTTCCTGTTTTTCTCCAATGCAGTGCAATAGCTTCAATAGTTTGGCTGAAACATGTGGAACAGTAGTTTGATTTTAGTCTGGAAAAATAGATTCGATTTATTGAATCGAGCACCGGAAGAAGCGATTTCTAATCACTGATCATCAAGATGATCTGCATGGGATTGGAGACCGGATGGAAAGGTGGGCTTAATTGAGTACCACAGTCATGCATCAGACCGTCACTTAAGACCAAATCAATTGAATTGAACAGTTATTTCTTTAGAGGCCGGATGAAGACCGCATTCTTTTAAACCGGGCTACCAGATAAACTAAATATAGCAAACATTGTATTTTCGACAAGATGAGTGATAAAGGTAAGGGTCACAAGACGAAAATAATTTGAACCGAACAAGACCGTGGAATACCGGAACAAACGTCTGGATAAGCTGTACAGAACAATGATTTCTTTGAAGACCGAAATAAAACAATCGGTTCATTTGAAAAGAACATTGGTTTTACTGCAGACCGGATCTACTGAATCGGACAGCATTTTTACATCAGATGGGATAAAGATTAATTGGACAGGAACGTTTCTTCGGACCGGCTTAACAGATTATCGGTTGGGCAAAACCGGATCGAGTTCTACTTCGTACGAGATCAAGAAATGGATCAAAAATTTCCTTTAGAACATACAAAGCTTATTTACCTACCAGAGAGTTAATTCGGCTTTGAAAAACAGCTGACTGTGAAAAGAAGCACATCAAGAACTTCATAATATTCTATAATCATCAAGCAAATTACCATAACATAAATTTATAGATTCTAGTATACTTTACTGCACATTTTTTATCTCCAAAGACTCGAACAAATTTCTAGAATACAGATAAAATTGTGCAATTTGATCAAATTAAGTGAATAATGTTCCTTCTTGTGCTGTAGCGCAGTTTAGCTTAGCTCACGTGGTTGGACTTGCTATAGACAAATGACGGTGGGGAGGGGGGGTCAAACACGTTTTAGGTATCAAACATGTGGCATTTAGCTGATTTGCCAAAAATTGTATATTTTGGAGAGAAAATTAGAAAAGCTCAAGAAAATTCAGGCCAAATGTGCAGATCTGCTTTACTTTGAGTGCATAGTGTATCTTTAGATCTAAAAAGGAGGAGGAAAGGAATCTCAGTTGAGTCAAACGCCAGTAGAATTCTGTGTTCTGTGAAGACAGATACTTATATTGACACGATTTATGGTACATTCGAGGAGTATTTAAGTCCTGTTTGGTCTGTTTTTGTGTTTTTGGTCGAATGCCCACGTCTGACTTCACATCAGTTACCACTCGTATAATGAATGGCTTTGGTTTATGTTTGTGATACTTAAGGAAGGCAATCGAATAGTCTACAGAATGTTATCTTAAAGAATGTTTTCTGAATCTCGAACTTGCGCTTCTCTAAGAACAAAGTCAAACTTCTGCTCGATTCATGTTTATTGTCTCGTAATAGCCATTGCCATGAACTACTCTCGAATTCTGTGTTGGTGAACTCGGAAAATATGAAACTTCAGTCTGGTTCATCGTCGCCTGCCTTCTGGTACCACGCTCATCACAACAGCACAACCGTTTCAACGTTTTCACGTCGTTTTTATACTCCTGATAAAACTCCAATTTGTACAGAATGTAAAGCAAAGGATTTATCACAGATGTGAGGTATTTCATCACGATCAAAGCATGCAACGCTGGTTCTGGTATTCTTTGGTAATACACCGGAAATACCGATGCCAACAAGCGGAATAAAACAAGCGGCGTCCAGCAGAATATGAAAGCAAAGTACATTACAGCGAAGAGTATGACGGCTTTAGTTTCCCGTTTCAACGTTGCCGCGTTGTTTCGTTCCGACGTTGTGAATTCGCGTTCATCTCGACCAAGTCTTTTGATGGCTTTGAACATTAGTATGAATAGTACAAATAATACCGTTATTATGAACAGATACATACAGAGTCCGAAAATGTAGTAGTATTTGTCATATTTCATTGCTCTTAGCCGTGGTGCTATATCTGTTGAATTGGCTGACATTGGCACCAAAGGTAGACTCAGCATAGGGCCTAGCCATTCAAGGCGAATAAAGCTCACGAAAAATGGCAGAATCCAACTTATAACAATGAAAACAATGATTTTCCTTTTGGTCACCATGCTGTAATACTTCATTGGAAAGCATATCACCAAGTATCTGTCTATGATTATTCCACAAAGAGTTGTCATGGTTATTGATCCACATAGAATCGTTGTTATATCTGACGTTATAATGAAGGTCATTGATTCTGTTGGGTTTCTAGTATTAAGATTTTCAGCATGCACCATCAGAGGGATGCTTACTGTTCCTGTCATGAATTCAGATAATGCAAGGCTTAGTAACATGTAGTTTGTCTTGGAAAGCAGGTTTCGATGCCGCATGAACAAAGACAATGCGTATGAATTGGCAAGGATGATGCACATCGCAATTATTGATAAGAATACGTGATACGTGCTGCCACTGTTATCCATGGCACATAGACTTCTCTGTAGGTTTGAATTTCTAACTGAATTTCTCACTGGAACTCTCTCTGAAGTAGTTTATTTTGTTTATCTATCTGTTCCTTTTATGCTGTACGTTATATAGCGACTTGCTTTAACATATCATGTAGCTAGATCGACCGACTCTCAGTAGCTTGATATAGTAGTTTATCTGTTGCGAGCAGTTCTTCTTATACGCGACCAGTTCCTTCAGTTTACGACTTTTAAAGCTTTTCCTTGATAGGCAAGGCTGTATCACCCGAACTAAGAATTTTGCGTTGTATTGACTGCTAGAAAGTGCTTGTTATACACGCGATGTGCTTTTCACTGCTAGTGCTAGAAAATGCTTGCTATACCGTATCACTATAACCAGGCTAATGTTTCGTGTAGATTGATGGACAACAAATTTGTTTGTGACTGTAATTTCTGAAATTTGAATAATTCTTTCAATCTGGCTCAATAAGATGAAGTTCAAGATGCTTTCCTGCGGGTTAACTTTTCAAAATTGGTGCCCTAGTATCTTCAATGCTTGAGTGTTGTCTGTTCTCTCTCTTTACGATATATCTTTTACGATGTATATCTTCGTAAGTAACTTTTTATCAACCCTCACCTTCGTCATTAATCAACAGGATGTTAAGTTATTAAAGCAACGGTTACTTTATTTAGAATATTTCTTTGCTTATACTGCAATAATGCAACATTAGCTTGATTTGTCCCTCAGCTCACCTTCCTGTAGTCCAGTTTGGAAAGTATAGATGGATGCATCCAAGAGTTCAAAACAAAACGTTTCCTCGTGGATAAGTAATGCTCTGTATAAATTCCACTAAATATGATGCTCTATGTGCTGTTTCTCATATATCTTCGAACTTGTTTTTCCTTGCATAGAACTTTAGCCTCTTGGTCTTACTATTTCCATATACTTGTCTCTTGCAAATTTTCTCTTCGTCTTGTGCAGCCTGGGTATATCCGTTATGACTTCTGTTTACTTCACTCCTCAACGCACTACACTCTGGTTATTTCATCTAAATACGTTCTTATGCTTATCTGATGCTAAGCTTACTTTGATCAACCAAAATCCTATTATTTCTTGCCCGTCTGTTGTGAGATCGAACTTATCTTTGGCAATTATAGAAGATTTAGCTGATATTCCACCGATGATCCTTCTCAGATCAACAGATTAATGTTTCCTGAAGTATGTTGAGAGTTGCACCACCACCAGATCGTGTACATGCACTGATTTCTTTGTTTTATTGATCTTTCTTGTTGATCACAGAATGAAAGAGCCTGCTATAACCAGTTCTTGCTTTGAAACGCTCTACAATGTATAAACAAAAATCTCCTCCTATCCAAGTAATACCAAACATCCAGCAGAATCTGCTAAGTAACTTTCTGTCTGATTTGCTATGATTCAGCTAACTTTATAACATTGCATTGCATCGTAAACACTACTTTGAACCTGTAGAAAAAAATAAAAGCAAGACGTTACCAGCAATTTGATAAGTTAACTTGCTTGTCACCGGTACTTCGCCTATTGATCTGATATTTATTGAAATGGACTTTAGACCTATCCTCAGACAGTGATTGGTAAACGCATATATGATAGGGTGATGATGATGGTGATAATGATGGTGGTGATGATGAGGATGATGAGGATGGTGATGATGATGATGATTATGATGATAATGATGAAGATGATGATGATGATGATGATGATGATGTTGATGATGATGATGATGATGATGGTGATGGTGATGATGATTATGATGATGATGATGATGATGATGATGATGATGATGATGTTGCTGATGATGATGCTGATAACAATGATGATGATCATGATGATCATGATGATGATGATATCGATGATAATGATGAGAATGACATGATGATGATGATGCTAATGATAATGATGTTGATGATGATGATGATGATGATGATGACGATGATGATGATGATGCTACTGATGACAATGATGATGATGTTGATGATATCGATGATAATGATGAGAATGACATAATGATGAGTTTTGCGTTGATGATGATTATGATGGTGATGATGATCATGTCCATGATGATGATGATGGCAATGGTGATGATGACGATGATGATGATGATGATAACAATAACAATTATGATGATCATAACGATTTTGATGATGATGATGACGATAATGATGGTGATTATTGTCCTTCGGACATTGCGATAGCATGGCCATGTTTTAAAACTATACCGAAGACATTACGCTTGTATTTCATACCATGGCAGTGACACTGATCAACGACCGACACCAAACCTATTTTTAGCGCTAAAATTGTCCAGTCTAGCGCATTTTGTGCGACGTTATTGGTGCTATGACCACGCCTTATCATCTAGATTACATCAAGTTACGTGGGATTCCTACATCCATAAACTGTGATTTTATCACTTGTTCGTCAGTTTGATTTGTCGACTAATGAATGTCGCAGCCTAAAAATTGTAAAAAGGTCGAAGGGAGGAACAGCATTACGGCTTCGGTAAAGTTCTACTGCTTCTCTACAAGTTTGTTAGTATGTTTATGACTGGAGTAACACTATTAGAACTACGTGAAACACGTTTCAACTTCGAAGAATGTGAAACAATGTAGTTTAGTACGATTACGTAACAAGAATCTACTTAATACTTTCACACTTCTTTCTACTCACCACTGTATAAGTAACGAATGTTGATCTAGAAGTCATCTGTAATCTTCACCTGTTTCAGCAGAAAAACAAACTTTTGCTACGACTTTAATGTCTTCAGAACATCCAAACTTATTCTGAATTTCTTGTTCGCTTTCTGTTGTTGTAAATAACTGCAACGAAGAACAGATTTTGTGAAAAACAATGCAAATTTGACTCTGTCTTTGCGAGTCGTCTTATGAATAAACCAACAAGAAGCCTATTGTCTCAAAAAGCTTTTTTCAACAAGGGGATTTTCACAGTATCTACATGATTTAAAACCTTTTGAGACAATAGGGTTCTTGTTGGTTTATTCATAAGACGACTCGCAAAAGGAGAGTTTAATGTATAAGAATTATATTCCGACCGCAGTGTCCTCCCATTATTAATTTACAACTGAGAGACCTTGTAATCCGTGTACTGTTGGACACAGTCTCCAGAGATTACAACTATTTGGCGGATTTTATTTTTGAATTCCTTTCTTCTTTCTGTGCATGTCGTTAATTATTCGTAACTATATGATGATGGTAATGATGATGCTATGATGATTATTATGATGATGATGTTGTTTCTAATATGATGATGATGAATGATGATGATGGTGATGATGATGATTGATGACGATGCTGATTATAAAGTTGATGCTGATGATGATTGTTGATGGTGATGACGATGCTGTGATAATGTTGATGATGCTGAAGATGGTGATGATGGTGGTGATGATGATGATGATGATGATGATGATGATGATGCTGAATGACGAAGATGCTAATGATTGGTGATGATGGTGGTGATGATGATTATGATGATGATGATGATGATGATGATGATGTTGAAGATGATTATGGTGGTATTGATGATGATCGTGCAGATGATTATTGATGACGATGCTGATGATAATGTTGTTGCTGTTGATGATGATTGATGATGATGATGATGATGATTGATGATTATGCTGATACTGAACTGAGTATTACGTCGAAAACATACGGTAATATAATCTGCATTGACATGCATTTCTCCTCGTTGTTATGAACAGCTACATACTTAATGATACGAGACGCTTATCATGCACTAGAGCGACATTACAGCTTTAAAAGATTTTGAGAATCGACTAAACAAATTCATTTTCCTTGTTGTGAACAGCTACTCAATCCTTCTTGCAAATATATCTCGCAACTATTTTGAATGAATTTCGAAGAAGAAAGTGAATACTAGTGAATTTACCAGAGAATCTGCACCCTAATCCATCAAACGTCTAACCTGATCCTAGTCCACAGACTTGTCACTTATCGTTGCAGGACCAGGCATTAGCCTGGGAAAGGACTTAAGAACAAAAACCTCCAAACATCGTATATAAACGTCATCATCTTCGTCATCATCATTATCATCATCATCATCGCTAGTTTTACAATAGTAATTTCGCGTACTATTTTGTACCAACATTAAGCAAATCTTGGAGATTGCGTTATGGTTATTTACTGGCAATTGGCTGCAAGCAGAGCAGCAGCATTTGCTTTCAAAACATCAAAACCTCTCTAGTAAACATAAGAACCAATTACTGAATTTCAGGTGGTCATGGCTTATTTCTGTTATTATCATTATTATCATTACTCCTTTCCACCATCTTACCGTTTGCTATAACCGTAAATGAAATAGCAATCTTAATAAGCTGATTGAGAAATCCAATCAGTTTAAGAAAAGCGATAATCGAAGATCTTCTTAACTGACTTAAAGCAGTAATTAGCGTTGTTCTTTGCCTGACAGGATCACGCGCAACGGTCAAAATACGTGAGAAAGAAAATGCGATTTGCGTTTCAATCAAAAGAATGAATCGCTCCGAAAGGCCACCGTGCCAACACGAACGAATAGGAAAGACGGATGTTGTGAGACGAGGATTATGAAAGAAAGAAGATAATTGCTTACATGAGCATTTTTATGAGCAACTAATACCGTACTCGCCTCCTTTATCATTCCAAAGTAATTCTGGGCGTTTGGCACTACACTCTTTTTTTTATAAGAACAATTTTATAAGAACACGAGCCTGGATTTCGCCCAGATTTTAAGAACAAAATAAGAACAAGCTGAAGCTGGGCGTTTTCATAAGCCCTAAGAAATCAGCTAAATATGGAAGTACAACAGTCAGACAACGTAAAAAGCATGCAAAACAATGAAATGGACAAGCATGCTTCATTTTACACAACCTTATTACCACTAAAGACATTCACTGAAAAAATCAAGATGTCTCAGTAACCAAAGAATTAAGAACAGATTAAAAACATTTCAGGCTCAAAAAAGGCAAAAACTTAAGAACAGCCAGCCTCAATCAAAATTTCCTGGTTCTTATATAGAAAAAAAGAGTGTAGATAGATCATGTCTGTACACAAACTTGTACCAGTTTCTAGCTATTCCTGTGGCTATCTCTTTTAAGTTGTTAGTAGCTAAGAAACCTTATTTTGTTCTTTTCATGATCTGCAATTTAGGCGAAGAAACTAAACATAGTTGTTTGTTAGCCAGTTGTAGTAGATCAATAGGCCCACTCAGATTGATGAAACAAAAATACCACCCCTATGGATCACGCTTTTGGACCTGGAATTACATACACTGTGCAGTGAATAGATATCGTACTGGAATTATCAAAGATGCGGAGAAAAGAATTTTAAATCAATTTGTTTGTTAGTTTTCTCGTTATTCTTATACCAGTACAGACGGTGCTATTACTGCGAAAATATGCAATTTGTGAATAGAAATCAGCCAGTATTTAAGCTGAACAGCAACGAGAAACAAATAGATGACCAGAATAGAAAACAGTGACGTTGAAATGGACTGATTCTTAAGGTTTTCAGAAGCTCATGTACGTCTGATGAATTATTTTTATATGACGAATTTTCTAAGAGTTTGCCTACACTCAGACTCAAACTACACTCATTTTTTTTTATAAGAAACCTATTTATAAGCAACTCAGTACTGAGATCAATATTGGTTAAGAAACTTTCAGTTCTCGACCAAAAATGGTAAGAAACTCGCAGGTCTCAAGAATCTTTAGAATTAGAAATAAAGCATCGAGAAAACAAACCAAAAATGACCAAAAATCTTAGTTTCTTATAAAAAAAAAGAGTGTAATCCGTTGGTGTCTGAACGCAGACTACTGTACTACAAATACACTTTTTTTTAATGAGCAACCGCTCAACAAGTAACTAGGGCTGAACTGACCTTAATATTAAGCAATTTGGGACTTTGAGGGCTGGATAAAAACCCAGTTGCTTATTAAAAAAGACTATGAGCCTGGATTTTGGCCAAAATCAGAAAAATCTGTGACTTGCCTTTAGCAGAAACCTTAAGAATATCGACTCCGAATATAAAACCAAATCTAAGATTGATACTTGAGTTCTTGAATAAAAAAACCAAAAAACAACGAAGAAAGCAATCTATTTATGCTTCTGCAGAATCTTGTGCATCCCTCAACATTAGCTGTAGAATCCGTGTAGAATAAACAGCTAGTACCCTCTCACTAAAATAAATGGTACCCTCTCAATAATACCCCTAACTAAAGAATTATGAGCAGATTTGGACCATTTCAACCTGTAAGTTTGCGGAAATATAAGAACAGTCAGCCTAAGTCAAGATTTCCTGCTTTTGCATAGAACATGAGCTGAAAGCTAAGCTTGCCTAGAGGTTACTGAGTTGGTTCATAGTCAGGAGAAATGCGCGAATCAAAACCCTTGTCTCACAGAGTGTGGGTAAATTGTTGCTTAAATAGTCTTCGTCTTAACCTGGTATTCTAGTACAAACGTTTGAAAGAATATATTGGTATTCGATTCTTAGTAGAGTGAATACAGTATATCTCTGGTGGTAATCTTTTATAGCTGCTATGAATTTCGTGTGTTACAATATCCAGCCATGTTAAGAGTAATCTGAAATCGCCTTACCTTCAGTTCATTAGGAAGCATTCACGATTAAATTATCTTCTAGGCCACCTTACAACGTGTGTGAATGTGCGAATCGTCGTTCTTGCGTCACATTCAGCTGCAAATACGACCTCACTTTACCATCTTCATGATTTTAACTCCGAATTGATTTGTTGATTCACTACGGCATCGTTTGTTGAGACTTCTAAATCAATCTAGAAATTCTCATTATTGTCCATGATTGGAAATACTTTGCTCCTAACACACACCGCGGATTAACTGGCAAATCTTATAATCAAATTGTGATCAGTAGACAAACTCTGGGGCTTTGCCTTTAATACAAACACAATCACACACCATTATTCCAGCAATATTATCTTCTTTATGGTATAGTTTCACGCTTTCCATAGAAATCACAATTTGTTGGAACCCCGGGATGCCAAGTGTTCTGTATTTAGAGGCACAGTAAACAGCAGATTTACAGGGGGTATTTGCTTTTATGTTAACATCAATCTTGCTTTTCGGTGCTAATGGTCTTTGAAATGGTGCATTGTTCGCTTCAGATTATTTATAGAGCATGATGATCCTTCTGTTGTCATATTTGCCCTCGATAGATTAGCGGACATGGTGAAAGCGCATTTCTGGCTCCATGTCTTGAAAAGAAATTTTTGTTGGTAATAGGATTCCTTGTAATGCCTTTCTTTGATAATCTGTAAAGATGTGATAGTGGCAGTAATGTGTAGGGTTGATGATGCAGCTCTAAGGCACGAGTAAAGGCGGATAGGATGCATAGGATGATGGTGCTGTAAATGCATGTCATAGGTATTGTAATTGCTGCAAATGCAGACAATTGCTTTTAATGCACATCTGTGATGCAGCAGTCAGGTGTTACTACAAATTGTGTTAAGCAGAATGCTTATGATACCTCTAATGCCGAATTGCAGCTAGATTAAAGTGATGCCTATACCGGTCTTAAATACCGTGAAAATACATTCGATGCAGCTTGAGATTGTTGCTGATGCTGGGTGATGATGCCGCTGATAACTATCCGTATGATTCTTGTAGTGCTGCTATCAATGCTAATTTGTAGTTAGGTATTATTGTTTCAGAAGTATCATCTTTATACTTTTGATGCAGATGTCATGCATCACGGTAATGCTGCTCATACCTCTAATCTAAAGAATATTAATGATGCCACTATTGCTTATCGGGTTAATCATTTGGTTGATGCCTCTCGTGCATATCTGAAGTCTTGCAGTAAGGTTGCTGATACAAACCATGCTATTGAAAGCTATCTAAATGATTTATAGCTGATGCAGGTTTCGAGGGCTTTCATACTGCTGATGCAAGCAAGCATTGTGGCAATGCTACTTAAAGCTTAAGAATATTGGTGTTGAGACACACAAGAAAGTTTAGAATTTTGATAGAAGTTTTGATGCAGATTTCAAGGATTTTATGATGCAAGCAAGCGTCGTGGTAATGCTGCCAACTGAATTTTTGAGAAAGTGCTGTTGGAACACATGAAAAACTATAGATTTTTGTAGAACTTTTAATGCACATTTGAAGGACTGTATGATGCTGATGCAAGCAATCATCGTGGTAATACTGTATACTGAATTATTGTGAGACAGAAGTACAGTTATCTAAGCATGGATAACACATTGATGCAGATTACGAGGGATTCATGATGCTGATGCAAGCAAGCATCGTGGTTGTGTTTCCAACTGAACTATTGAGAAAGTGCTTTGGGACACATGAAAACTATAGAATTTTTGTAGAACTTTGTTGCCGATTTGAAGGACTCTATGATGCTGATGCAAGCAAGCATCGTGGTAATACTGCAAACTGAATGATTGCCAAAGTACGAATGAAACACACAAACAACTATAGTTGATAGTACTTTGATGCAGATTTCAAGGAATTTATAATTCTGATGCAAGAAAGAATTCTTGTAATGCTGCCAACTAAATTATTGTGAAAGTGCTGCTGAGACACATGAAAAACTATTGAACCGTACACAGTACTTCAATGCAGATGCCAAGGATTTGATGATGCTGATGCAAGCAAACATCGTGGTAAAACTGCCAATTGAATTATTTTGAATTTTGATGCAGATTTCGAGGACTTTATGATGCTGATGCAAGCAAGCGTTGTGTAATAATGGCAACTGAATCATTAGAACTGTGATGCTATTATCTCTGCTTCTGCTGGAAAATGTTGTGAATGTCATATGGCAGTGTGTGCTGATGCTGATCCAGAACCCGAGCACTGTTAAGCTGTAGATACAAGCTCAGCAATAATGCCACCTCTACAAAACTGTGAAATAACGCTGCTAAGGAACATCTGAATGATTGTGTTGGTGAAGCAGATTGAAGCAGTGTGAAGCTGCAAGCTGCCTTCATTGTAGCTCTGCGTTATGGTGCTGAAAGCCTATTGTATTGCATTACAGCAGTGCTGCTGCTGGACTATGACACTACTGCAGTGCTGCAATGTTACAGAATTTCAAAAGCTGTGACGGCGCTATACCGCCAGAGTTGTGAAGCATTGTGGCATTGCTGCAATAAAGGAAGAACATAATGCTATTGCTGAATATCTGGTGGTTTTGACAGTGTTTTGTAATGATGCTGTTGATGATGATTTATATGCTGCTGGCACAGACATAATGCATCGTTGTATGCTACTATCTCTCGATAAAGCCGGATTGTAATGCTGTTGATAGATACCAAAATGATTATGATGGTGTGCTAATGCAAATTCGGAGAGCTGTCATATTGCTGATGCAACCACCTCGGTAACGCTGCTGCAAAAGATGATAATGCTTCTGACGAATAACTGTATGATAACAACATTACAAAAGTGCTCCTGTCCGAATGCTGATCTGAAGTATCCTACTAATGCAGATGTTCAGATATCTGATGTTGTTATTTGTTATTACTGCTGGCGTGGAGGAGGAATTTTGACATTGGTGCTGATGCCGATTCGCCTAAAGGTAATAACACCTTTCTTACACTAATTTTACTACTTACAGCTAGGCTCGCTACTCAAGTCTCTGTTGTGCTCCTTAGAACTGATAGGTGGTTAATAACAGACCTAATAATAACCTCTTTCTGCGATGCCCTGAACAACAACAACGGCAACTACAACAAGGGGGAGGGACTGGTGTAGCCAGTCTAACAGCCACCTTCAAATTTCCTTCACTGCCTTTCTTTCTCGATTTCTGCTATTCTTACCATCTCTACTGCTATAGATAGTGATGCTTCTATACTGAGTACTACAACTATAAGAGCTGCTAATATCATCTCTGTTGCTACAACTGTTATTTTTGGTATTAATTCTGCTTGTAATAACTGCTATAAAACTGCTACTAATGTCACTTACACTAGTAACGACAAATTTTCCGACTACACTTTTTTTAAATTAGCAAACGCTCAATAAGCAACTAGGGCTGAACTGACCTTAACATTAAGCAACTTCAGGGCTCAATTGAATTACTGTAAGCAACTATGAAGTCAAACAACCAAGCTTATTCTCTTTCTTGTGTTAGGAAATTGTTCTTCGTTCTTATGTTTTGCATGTTGAAGTTCGTTAGCTAACTTTTTTCCACTTACTGTCTCCCAAAAGTCATGTTGTAGGCCTAACAGATGACGATTTTAACCCGCGAAGTCAGGGGTGGTTAGTAGCTAGGTGCAAAAAATGTTAAGCAACGTTTAAGCAACTTTGAGGGCTGAAATGTCTAAAATTTTAAGCAACTTTGAGGGCTGGACGAAAGTCAAGTTGCTTATTGAAAAAAAGTGTACTCTACTAACAAGTATTTTTCCTTTTAATGCTGGTACTATTATCACTACTGCTAGTGTTTGTGCTGCCTTTCCTGATAATGCAGCTGCTGTCCTGTTCTGCCACTACTTTGCTACTCAACCCACTTAATTAACAAATACAAGCCTGTATATTTGTCTGTGCTCCACTCTTCGGGTCATGAACGATACAATAACTCTTGGTATTAACATTTCTAAGACAATAATCATAAGAATTAATTAATTACAGTAAAGATTATCTAATTAAATAGTTCGGTTTGTTTCCAAGATCATATGTTCAAAACAAATTGATTACATTTTTCATTTCCTTAACTGATTATTTGGACAGCTGCTCTCAAATTCAAAAGGTATCAATAAACATTTTTTGCAAAACTATCCTATCCCATATATTCTATCCTTGCCTACTTCAACCTCGTCTCCAGGGTGCATAATGCGTTACGTGAAACTCCGCTGGCAATATTCGCCTCCGATGTCTGCAAAATCGATTCGTGGAGTTTATCACCACTAGATGTGTCACTTCACAGTATCATCAAAGTACCGCACAATTGGTCCAGCGATCAAACATTGTCGCTCAAAACATTTGACATCTTGATTTACAATAAATGTTTGACAGTTTGGTCACGTCGCAAAACATTGCTTGACAACCAGAATCCCTTCAGCGACGTATTTTGAAAAGAAAAAAACGTTCTATGCTTGTATCAAGCAAAACATGTTTGACTAGCAATGTTTGTGATGTGGCAAAGCGGTCAAACATTGTTGTGTTTCGCAAGCAGATCTCAAATGTTTGACAAACAGTGTTTGATCGTTTGGCCATGGCCTAATGCCCAAAATTGAAAATTTGGCCAGTGCCCAACAATCGGGTAATGCAAATCCCTGTTGAGAACTAAAAGCTTTCGAGGCCTGGGGACGAGTTTAGAGTACAGCTGATCCTCGAAGACTGTTTTAACGGGAATTTCTCGATATTTTAAATACTTTCTGTATACCCTTATTTTGACTTGCCTTCTATGAATGTATGAAAACCCGAAGCACCTTGAAAACTCGTCAACTTGAGCAAATTTCCGTTATTCCTTTATTGATCGAGATATAGAGATTCAACTATATATCTTCTTATTCTTATTCTTCCTTCATTAGCAAAGAGATTTATTAACTTAGATCTCCGCTTTTACTTTGTTGCCAAAGACCATAGAATATAGTGATGGCAGTCCTTGTGGCAAACCTTTCCCTTCGAGAGTTTGCGCTGTTGCGAGCCCAGCCCACCCAAACGTTTTTTCGATTATTGTTCGTCGTTGATTTTAGACCCCGGTTATGCACTTTCTATCACTGTCGATAAGCAACTGGACCTCGGTCCAGCCCTCAAGAGTTGCTTAACATGTCTAGTATTCCAGTCCTCAGAGAATGACTGGTATCCCCTAAAACCTCTTATTTTGGCTGTTTTCTGGCTTTTCAATGCAAGTAACAAGTTTGCAAGGATGTACTGTATAAAGAAAGCTATTTCACCAAAAATTTTAACAAAATCTCAGCGCTAGTTGCTTATTGACCAGTTGCTTATTGAAAAAAATAAGTGTACTTTTGAGTCGTGGATGTGCCTGCCAATAGGTTGTCATCTGTGACAGGATTCTGAGAAGGAGATATAGTGTTCTGTAATGGGGTAGAAGGGAAGACAATTTTTTGTCGGAAATGGTGTGCTTTGTGTCTAATTTTACCCTTAAATGGTTTGCTTCACAAAGGGTTCCAGAAGTCCAGAATGGGCACCAAAACTTTTGTTTGGCAGACACATCCCATGTAATTACTGTATATGAGATAGGTGCACCCCCCGGAGTTTCATTTACTACCTTCGTCCTTCTCGGCACAGAGCTATAGTTTGTGAAGGCAACAGACTCTTGCAATGACTGTCGGGCATATAGATAAGTCGTGGGACCCTTTCTTTGTACTTGAATTTCAACAAATCTATATTAAGTGTCTGAACAAGTACTTTTGTCATTTCAGACCTTGTTCGTGTTGCTCTCTATGTCGTTATAATTTCGTGACTTATTCAGGGTCAATCAAAGGTTATAATTATCTCTCAACAACATGGCCTCGAAATAGAGATGGGGTAAATGCTTTGGGTTCTTCTCCATTCACTCCCCAAACGACTAATGCCTAGTTTACATTTCTTTGCCTTATATTTGTTTCTTATTCAACGTATTTATTCCAACCTTTTCTTTCCTTAAGAGGTCCACCTTATTTGTCATTAGTATTCTGCGATCTGCATTTAGAATCGGATGGCACAGATCCAATAAATCGAAATTTTTGTACATTAAAGAAAAGACGAAAAACCGCATCCTAAATTCAATATTTGGTCGAGATAATGCGTAACCGTGGGTAGTAATTAGAATCCAAACCCTAAAGCATTTTAACAGAATAAAATTCCAGAATAACACATTCCTTGCAATTTAGTAAACAGTAACGTTTTCGACTTGTTTATTGAGTATCTTCTTTGGCGTTGCTGCAGCCTTTGTGTTGCAAAACAAGATTTTAGTCAAAGTAACAAAAAACAAGTTGTTTTGTTCTTCGTTAAGGATTTTTAATCTTATTTGAACAGGACAAACAAAGGAAAGTTCTGGAATAAAACAGAAAAGGTCTAGGGTTCGCTACCTTAGTTCAAGGTCTTCTGATCTTGAGACACTTCGAAGTTCAGTTTGAGGCTCAGTTACATACACATCCTGTCCATTTTGTAAAGCGCGGTAAGTACAAGTTTTAATGTTTTGAGCTTCCATCATTTGCCAATGTTTCTATGCCTTCTATGGATAAATTCACTAATTTTTTATAAGAAACATCTGATAAGGAACTGATAAGAAACGTGAAATTCAAGAAAGAGACTGAATGTTCTCGTCGTCGTCAGGTGCCTTCTTCTCTCAGCAGGTCTGCTGTCATGGATATCCATTTCTCCCTATGCTGTGCCTTCCTTGTGGCTTCGACATAGTTCATTCCAGTCCATTCTTTGATGTTACTGGACCATGTTAATCTTGGCCTGCCTCTTCCTCGTTTCCCTTTTCCCACTGAATGTACTACAAGGTCAAATAAACCTCAATGTTAGATCCTAGGACAATTGATCCGTTTGCATCTCCTTACTCAAAAATCGTATCTACACAGGCTATCCCTGAAAGTTTACAGCAAATCAAAAAAGTTTCAGTCTTCGGAAGTTAGGAAACTTTTCAGGAAACTTTAAAGGACCTATCCTATCATATAAAAAAGTTGCCTTGAAAGTTGCGTTGTCCTTTCACCACCAGCGTGTAAGCTCTGCGAATGGTTTTTAGGGTTTGATTTGCTTAATAGGTGCATTTCTTTCTTTTTGGCTTTTATGCTCTGTTCTTTAAATGGGAGAGGCAAGCAGTTCTTCAATCTACTAAGTTACTTAGGATCCATGGATGAATGACATTTAGTACCATTTAGCTGAACAACACAGCAACTTAGTTCTATACCTTTTCTGTTGGGTCACAGGACCACCCTGACCTCGATGCATAATCTGCCTTGTTTAGTAGCAATAAAGCTCATTTGCACGCTGGATAGAGCATACTGTACTTCTTATTATTTTCAATGAAGGAAGGTCTTTAGTATACTGTAGTTCGCGAACGAGTTTTCCATTGATGCTTGCCTTTTTGCATTTATTCTAGTGTTAATCATTCTAATGCTAGTGTTAGTTGATGCAGGGAAAGTTGCCTTGTCCCTTTCTAGCCAAGTCAGACATTCTTTAACAAAACGAAATATTTCCTTGAGAATTCTAAATGTAATCAAATCTGCACGCTTTGTATAAAGAACCACTTCATACGCAGAATCAGGAAAAAGTTACGGTCACACGGTCATTGACCGGAGGAAGGTCAGTTAGAACAAAGGAACATCCTTTGCCACACCCAAACCACGCCCGTTTTTCAGTGTTTAGCGAGGAAGGTGTTGAGCTACATGTATGTTTGTCTGGAGGAAGGTTGAACACTTTTCTGGAGTCTGTTCATAAGGAACCCATATGTAGAAGGTCGACAAATTTAAAGAACTCACATATACTATACTAAAGATAAAGTCGCTAAGGAACTTTTAAATATTGAATATTTTATCATTGCAAACAATAAAGAATTAGAAATTTCCTTCCAAACCACTGTTCCTCGAAATAGATTAATTTCCACCCATGCCTATATTAGTATGTTTTAGATCCATGGAGATATAACTGTTTGTACTCCATTTAATCCTGGTTTTTTCTGAATTATTTTGCTGATTCAAAACAATGGTTCGGAAAGTGTCTTATCCGCCTCCGCATTTAGCTTACAGCTTTATTCCTACGATCACATTCAGTCAAAGGTCTTGATCTCGCTGAATTTTTGTATTTTGCTAAATAGACAACAGTTCACGTTTTTTTCACTGAAATGACTGTGGTGACACTTTCAGGTGGGGCTGACAGCTGTGATCAATTTACCGGTTTACTGGCCTCTTTTGCAAGTGTACCAGTCAGTAATTCGTGACAATGTACCAGTGTACCAGCTTTCACGCATGCGCATGTGATGGCTTTGATTTTGCAAGTGTATACCATGTACTAGATTGCGTTTGTATTCTACTGGGTCGGTTTTAAGCCAGTCGAATCATGTACCAGATGCTCTCTACCTGTGTCCCAGGAAGCTGTCACTTCACCCCCTGCTTTAAAAGAAATGCTTAGTGGTATACTCTGCGACCATGGCCAAAATTGTCGAATGAGACAACGATCATGCAGACATAATAGTCGGAAGCCCCCTCCTCCATTGATATATGGGGATGGGGTGCTACCACCAAGTTGTTTCACACGATTTTTACCAGGATCGTAGGGTCCCTAAGAAGGCGATAGTGCAAGAAGGGGAGGCAAAACATGATTATTGTTCAAGTACGAGGGGGTTGAAAAACAGGGGGTAGGAACGTAAGTGACCTTTTCTATACAGGTACAGTTTTTCCAAGTAGGGCTGTTTCATAGATTTAATTTCGGACATAGAGCCTAGATAGAGATCTTGGCGAGCTTACTTAACTCGGCGTTAATATTAGCAACAAGTCTGCGGAAATAATCATTCTTCAAAACCTAGGGTATCAGAAACCTTCATGTCCACTTCATACTGCATTATCTAGATAGAGCATTTCATACCGTTTTCCAAGGGATCTACTTCCACTCTGAATTTAAGCGTCTTCATGAGATCTTCGTTGATGCATCATCGGCATGTTCATTTCATATTTATTCTTTCATGTCACTTGTACTGTATTCGTCAGCATGTTCATTTCATTCTGTATTCGTCAGCAGCGTGTTCATTTCATACCACATTCTCATTTCATGTAGATTTCATGGCGAGCATGGCACATGCACAACTTGTCAATTTCAAGCAATACATGTTCGTCAGTATGCTCTTTTCAACTCAGTTCATACTGTATTCACAGGCATCATCATTTAAGGCCTGTTTTGTTTTGACATGAAGAGATTTTGTAAGGTTTTATAAGTTAGAGGATTCCAAGATTTTGGAAGAGCAGAAGTCTGCATTCCGGCTACCAAAGACTTTTTTAACAACGTTTCGCCGTTTGGTCAAAAAGAAGCTCCGGTCTTTTTACCCCTCGTTTCCAGGTATAATGGGACAACACGCATCACGTCGAAATTTTTTGGTATTTTCTGATGGTCCGACCACGTGTGACTCCCACATTCGATATAATTCCGACCCAGTCCAGTCCAATCCAATGTTCCGACACCTTCCCCGTTACCTTGTCACCATGAGCGTCATTTTGATCGATCATTTCACTGGACACCCTGTGATTCAGTGTCTTCCTCCTAGGTTTCCGGTTACAATGCCGACAATGGATTGCTCACAGATTACTTACACATTCCATTTCATTGTTATCGTCTTCATCTATTGGCTAACTGTTTGCTAACTCTATCAAATATATTAATTGCTGTGCAGAGAGAGTACTGAAACTCATTGAATAACAAAACTCCTCACTCTGGAAGCAAAGTGAAGCTAGCTATATCTATGTTTTTTTAGATTTGTGGAGCTTGAGAGGCAAACATTGATCATATTTTTTCCTGTTTTGGTTTCAGAAAATTCTGATTCAAGGTGAGGCGTCTCAGTTGGATTTCAAGTACCACAGTATACAGAAGAAAAGTCGAGGAGAAAAGGTGAGGTCTATGTTTCTATACTTTTCTTTTTGCCTAATAGGAATACAATCTGCAAAACCAAAATAGGTTAAAGAATCGAAAAAGCTTAGTTCCTTGGAGCTCAGATAACGTACAGCATGAAAAAGCGAATTTCGTTGTAACAATGAGTTGACCGATTTGAGCGGTTCCCTGCTAACTTTTGTCTTGCATTGAATGGTGATTTGACCCTTCCGTTTCCATACTAAGAAAGTTCTACAGATCTTTACAGAAGAAGTATAAAACTTAGCAATAGTTGCGTTAGACTTTCAAAACGAAAAGCCTAACGGAAAACCGTTTAAACCTGGAAAAATAACATTATACCACTCATGCAAATTAGGACGCCCTGTTGTAGTGTCAGTAGTAACACCCAAATTTATAGTAACCGCGTAAGCGTAGATTTAATTGCTCAAACATTTTCCTCTCCCAGCTGGCTTGATGGAACTAAGCAATGATAATTATACCGCACGACCATTTACTTGATCCGAAAATTATGAATTAGCAATAAAATTGAGAATATATGAGAGGCTCTCTCTTGATATGAAATGAAATAAGTGGTCCGCCCAAGAAAATGTCGACCGCAGTGGATGGAAATGACACTCGGAAGTAGCTCACTTTGATCACAAGGAGGATAATATTTGATATTTTGAATGGGAATACAGTAAGCGTTACCTGGAAAAATTTGAAGGATATTGATTTTCTATAGCTAGTTGAACAAGTAAATAGTAGTTGCAGTCTTTGGAGATAACCTCATTTTTTTAAGAAACCTTTCATATAGAGCTGCTTTAACCAAAACAAAAAACAAAAAAACCTTCCTAAAATTCAACCAAAATCTAAGAAACTTTTTTGTTTTGTAACTTTAGCAAAAAACATCGTACATCTATTTTTATAACGTCTAGTTATTATTATCTTTATTTTTCTCATGACTCAACAGTTCAAAAGTAGTATATAAGTAGTATAAATAAGTAGTAGTATATAAGTAGTATCACTATGATTTGGGTCTCTCCTCAGTTACCGTAGTTTTGGAAGTTTTACTATGATAAAGCAAGGGCCATTTCACTCCTCGAAAAGCTGCACGCGATTTCTATTAAAAAAAGGATTTCCACGGGATTTCATTGAAAACAATAGGATTTCCATCAAAGGTGTGTACGAGATTGAAAGGGAGTGAATTCCCCTCGGTAAAAGTGCCAAAACATGGAAACTCTGGTGTTAGGGACCAAGTTTCTCATAAACAAAATGAAGGTACACATCAGGTACACGTTTTGGCCGTTTCAGTCTGTAAGTGTACTCGTACATGTTTCATCCTTCATCTCTGGTTGACCTCCCTTGTTTTGTTTGAAATTCCTCGAGTATTCAGGCTGTTTTCATCAAGATAATGAACAGTAGTGAAAAGCTAATACAGTTTAAATTATTCCCACATAATCCAATTGCCTAAAAAAATATTATTAGGATTGTATCATGGTTAAACTCAAAAGAGTTGCGTTCGAAGATTGTGGAGAGAATCAGCTGAGAGGGCAAAATATGAATTTTTAGCATTTGAGACGAATGAATCATAAAAGAACGACTTTTTTATTTGTTAATAATCTCAAGATTTTTGCTCTAATGATTAAAGCAGCGCGTATCTTTGAAACCGAAAAACCGAAAGCACGTTAAAATAGAATGATATTTATTTTTAGCTGAAATTTAATATTGGAATCATGCGGAATAAGGATGAAACAAAATATCATGTTAAGTTATTATCATTGACCATGTTTTTGTTTATTATTCGGCAGATTTCAACTCAAAAAGTAATATTTCGCATTTCTGGAATTTCAGGCAATTGCGTTGAATTTTTCAATTACTTCCAAGTTTGATTTTGGAAGTTCCAAACTAATAGGTTTTCTAATTCTACCTCGTTTTGAAAGTAGCTTAAATTTGACTACAATGCATTGCGTTTGGGCATTTGACCATGATGCATTGCGTTTGATGAAAAATGGGACTATCAGGCTCGGGCCCAGGCGTTTTGTTAATTTTGAGCTGGCCTAGGCCAAGCAAATCTTTTGCTTTATTGTTGGAACCTTGTGTCCAGGTAGGGTCATTAGTGCGAAGTTTGAGATTTTGATCTTGGACTTAATAAAGTTTAATTCTAGCAATTTTATGGAAAGTTTGAATCACCCAAAGGCTTACAAATGGTGTACTAGCTAAATTAATCCACCAGCTATTTCAAGGCAGATTCAGACGTCACATGTTTCTCTTTTCTCAGACGAAGTCAAAGCCAGGAAAAAACAGCCCTGATCTTTTTGAGTCAAATCTTCTAACTGTTTTTCATGGGATAATCTTTATTTTGCCTAACTGAATATGACCTGCACATTAAGATGTAAAATCGAAACATCTTAAGGTCAAAATAAAAGAATCGTAAGCCAATCAGTTGATAGGTTTACTGTTTGTGATACAGTTTAAAGTTCATTACGATAAATCCAAGAACATTTATAGGCCTATTTCCTTCACTTTTCTGTAGTGCATGTTGATTTTGTTTATCTCGCACTTCACAAAGTGACATATATATTTCCTTTAACTTACGACCTTTAGCTGGTGTTAATGACGCTCAAATCTCTTCCGGACTTTGCGGACGCTTGACCGAAAGTGAGTGAGAAACTTCCAGCCTCACTCTCGATTTACAAAGATTCTCTTTTGAATTCGAGGCAAACTTTGCTTTTCTGAAACTAAGTTTATTGCTTTGATATTTATTATGGTAATCATTATCGTCATGCAGTTACACTCTTTTTTTTTATAAGAAATTAAGATTTTTGGTCAGTACTCAAAGTTTCTTAGTTTTGGGACAAATTTGGTACTGAAAGTTTCTTAGCAGTTTCTTAGAATCAAAATTTTTAAGTGCCAAAACGGGCAATTGACACTTAAATTCTGCAAATAGAAGAAGCAATACAATTCACGTTTACATCAGCTGTTTTTTCTGTCAAAATAGACACTTATGGTGCAACAGAAATTTGTTTTCGCGATGCTTTATTTCTAATTCTAAAGATTCTTGAGACCTGCGAGTTTCTTACCATTTTTGGTCGAGTACTGAAAGTTTCTTAACCAATATTGATCTCAGTACTGAGTTGCTTATAAACGGGTTTCTTATAAAAAAAAATGAGTGTATTCTGATTTCTGTTCGACTGGGTAGAAAAGGAAAAGGCAACTAAGCAACATATGAACCCCCCTGAAACCCAGGCTTGTTGTCTTCTGGGGTCATTCATTTGTGATATGAGGCTTAAAAGGGCCAGTAAATCTCCAGAAAAACAGTTAACTGTCAGTTTCTTATTGAACTGGATTAAAAGAAAAAGTTCTTTAGACAAAAGCTGTCAAACAAAATGGTTCAAGGTACTCGTGACATATTGACAAGGAAACGTTGAAAAAATATTCCGGGAAAATATTTTGTTCCAGTTTATTTCAAGTTGTATGTCCAATTCCTAGTTGCAATTAGAAGTCTTATAAGTATACGAGAATGCATGCGGTGTCTTGTCATTTCATTAGGCAAGCTTTTTTCATATATTTTCAGTGACTGGACAGATTCTATAAAGTAAGGTACAAAGTTTTGCTCGATTTTGATGTTTTTTTCTCACGAACGAGGCCTTTATAGCAGCCAATTTATTGTGCTGTGTGTTGTTCATGGTTTTATATGGTTTTATGGTTTTATATGAGAGTTATTTTATTTGTGAATTCCTGCGTTTTGGCATCTGTGCCAAAAGTGAGGATTTATCTCTGTTTTGAAAAGTTTCAGATTTCAGATTAGCTGGAATTGAATCGCAAAGTATTTCGTAAACGTAAGCAGCAAGAAATGTCAATGATATTGAAGTACTACTGTATGTGTGTTGCGTAGCGTAGTATGTAATGAGTGAACGAAACGAAATAACAGTCACGAAAACAGCTGAGCTCTGTCCTTTATCAATATGTATCGAATTGAAAATTTCTGTGATCTGATTGTCTCTTTCTCATTGCAGAAAGATCAGTTGTAACTACGTGAAATTGTGTTCAAGGTTTTTAAATCGTCAAGTTGAAGACATTGCAAAGGGACTAGAAGTAAGTTGACTTATTTGCTAAGTAAAAACTTTTCATTTTATGCATTTTTTGGGAACAATAGTAAGATTCTGTATTGTAGGGCGACACTGTGACAAAGGTTGGTGCTACCCTCTTGCTCCCCCTAGATAAGGTAACCAGGGTAGTTTCAAATGGAGGCTATTCGTGATGGATTCGTTGTTTTCTACAATTGCTCAGTGTAGAGTGACGGATCAGAATTAGGGGATCGTTAACTAGAAGCTCGTGTCGGCAAAGCAACGGCAAGATTGGTATTTACTTTCTTTTTAACATTCCGTATTCGATCCTTGTCGTCGTCCAAAATTAGAAAGCCTGCAGACACGGCGAACATTTCATTGTAACCTTTACACCCAACTGCCTTTGGGCTGAGAACCTGATGCTCGGCAACGCCAGTTTTCCCATTCATCAATGACCAGTAAATTCCTTAGATTAAGCTAATCCCGTTAGGAATCTATTTTTGCATGCCGTTTTATGGAATCAAATATACATGGACATGATAATCATGGTGTAGCCTGGGCTATGAAGGAAAATTTCTTCCAGAATGAATGGCTTTTTTGCAAATGGTTTCATCCTAACCATGCTTTACATGACCTTAGGCTCTGACTAAGCATTGTTTGTCAAACGCTTTAAATTTGCTGGTCAAGCAATGTTTTAACGTTTAGCCACGTCACAAAACATTGTTTCACAAGTTGAAATAAGCACAGTTTGTTGCTTTATTACTTTGAATAGAGTCAAAAACATCCTTTTGATTGAAGCAAGCTTATTTAATGAGTCTACGTTTTCGTACAGCCTGTCCCTAAAAGACTTTGCACCGTTAGATCATGTTGGTTTATACTTGTCATTCACATTAGCCAAGACGACAGGGGTGTAGTCAGTTCTGGTATATTAGGATTATAGTGAAATTCGGGTGCTAAATTTGCTGTATTTTCAAGGATTAAAACCATAGAACTAGATTAAGACGCATTTAGGGATGCTGATCTCAAATGGCAAATGCATGGCCTGAAACTTTAGCTAGTTAGCCTTAGAATGCGCATGCTCGGATATTCACGTGTCTGTAATGGGCTGTTACTTTTGGCCTGAGAAACATCGTGAAAAAGACGCATGTAGATTAATTTTCATCCAAAATGTTCTTTGAAACCTTGAGCAAATTTTACACTGAGCTTTTTTGCGAACGATGGGCCGAAGTCATGCTACAGACGGTTGACAATTTTGCGCGTTTTGATTCGCCAATTCATGGCAGACTTTCGAAGTTTGTGGGATTGTGTCGTTACACATGCTAATTCGAGCACCCCTCCCCCACTCCTTCCAATTTTGTCGGAAATTTTGCGCTTTTCCTTTGAGAATGGCACAAAATAGAGCCTTTTTTTAATGACTGCCGGAACGTTAGGTCTCTTGGCCACAACAGTCGGGATTTTGAAGTTTCGCCACTGCAAAAAACTTAAAACAGTTTAAATATCGAAATTTCATTTGGTAGGAAATCTAACTGCGTTTTCATATATCCATGTTCAAATTATGATGTAATAAATTTCTGATTTATTGCTATAGATAAGCAAAACTTCTAACATGAGAAGTTCAAATAATCGTATTCTTCCGTCTGGCCTTGCCGACACGAAACATACAAAAATGCCGCTCATATCATAGTATGTCTCGTTTCATAATATCATACCGAGACTGTGGTTTAAAGTTTGGCGGTGGAAGGAATAATGGCTGCCACAAGCGCTCAAGATCCTAGAGGCAACAGTGAAAGGAAATTTAAGATTTGATTATTCACCATCACCCTTTCAATCACTGAATTCACGACCATAAATTCTAGACCTCATTCCAAAGGTATTATTTTCAAGTTTGGTCATTTGTGGCGCATATAGATAGGTGTGTTTTAGCACCAGTCCGTCGCTAGGATGTCAGAAGTAGGTGAACCAACAAAAAATCGACCCTGGCTGTGACGCTAACTTGGGTTTGGGTTCGAACCCTGACCTTGCTAGGGTTCGAACTCTGACCTTGTTAAGGTAACTCCACGATCTAGCTTTACAAGGGCACTCGACACCACAGGAACTCCTGGAAAGAAACGGTTCCACATAGAACCTTCCCAAAGTGGACAAGTTAAAGACCTTGCGAGTGCAATAGGAGAGATCGAACCTTTGCAGATAAAGCTGCCTCCTTTATCCATTTTGTTTAAGCTAAGCGAGAAGATATCACCACCTTGCCCGATTCATAGAAACTCTGGGTTCACTATTCAATGAATAGTTCGAGCATGAAAGGGGTATTTGGTATCTGCTCAATCATTAAATTGAAGAAAGCGTTCCCTTATAAATTAATCAAGTGACACTTATCCTCCCTACAGGGGATACCAGTTATTCGGCCAGTTAAGTAAGAGAAAATGTAGAGAGGGCATGAGAAAGCGTTTGTGTTTTATAGTTCAGTTTTCAGCTACATTGTGTTTTCGCATTCTGTAGAGAGCCTGCCACACACTTAACCCTTTAACAGAACTCGGATAAATTTAACTCGGATAATTTACAGCTGAGTTTGCTGCATGTGGCGTACAAGGTTACGTTAACTTTATTTTGAGCGTTGCACATTTAGGGCGGCCGGTTTCGAATCCGCTTTAAATATGACGTCATATACGTTGCAGGAATACCGCTAAGAAACGTTGCACGCGATATCACGAGGACAACTCCTGGGTTAATATTACGATTGAAGCCCTTAAACAGGAAATTACTATTGATTTTTTCCAGCTAAGTTACATATCTATGGATAATGTCAATTAAAGACCGCTAGGGAAGGATTTTTGATGATATAATTTTCTTAATCTTCGAGGATTTATCCAGTAAGACGTAAAAAAGCATATTCTGTACTTGGTTGAATATTGGTATTTTTTGCCTCTAGGTCTGAATAAAGACGGACTTCCTGGAACATCAGTTGTTTCTTTGCCTAAGCTGTGGTCTTTCTCTGCCTGGTAAATATTGAAATAGTCTTTTTTGTTTTGTATTTTTTGTTTTATTGAATTTTTTCTTGGATTTTTACAAGCCTAATCATATTCTATAGCAGTTACACTCATTTTTGCCAATGGCGTATCCAAGGGGGGAATAGGGGGGTCCGGACCACCCCTCTTTTCTAAAATATGGTCCTCGAGATTTGTCAAAAAGCGTCGTAAAACTCATGGGGGGGCAAAAGGGGCGTTTCCCCGCATTTGTGAGATTGCGAGAGTTTGAAGGGCGTCAACTGGTAAAACGATGCATTTTAATAAGCATCTGCGTGGCAAACGAACATCCAACTCAACTGATATGAAACGCTCTTCAAAGATCTGTTTCAAATTAGAAGAGAAGAACCAACTATAATCCCATGAATAATTATGCCTCTGAAAACTTAGGTCATCCAGTTCAATAAACGATTATAGAAAAGATGGCGCAACCTATTTTTGCGAGATGCATGCTGGGAAAATGAAGTCTTAGCAACACATAGCAACTATATGAAGTCTTTCTTCGTTTACTGTTGTGTCATTGTGGTGCCCTCTCTGCCCTTAGTAGCTATCGGAGATTTTAACGTGGGAAATTTTAATTTTGGAATGGTGTATTGGTGTATTTGAACTGCAGATCAACACGGGAAACCACCTGACAATCCAACATTTTAGCAAAAATGTTTCATGAGTTTTTGATTAATGAGGTTCCTATCTAGAGTAGTTTATTTCGAACTGGACCTTTACAAAGCTTTTCTTTCTATAGTTTGGTCAATTAGCGTGCCTTTTAGGCTTGGTAAAGTAAGGACCGAGGCATCTTTGGCTCTACTATCAGTCAAGCAGCCAGTGTTTTGTTGTTAACCAAGGGTGTGATGGTTGTTGACCTGCAGATTGTGCCAGAAGATTGATAGTCTAAAGCGATTATACCTTGGATAATTGTTCAACCTATAGCGATCGCGAGCCTTGCATTACGCCTTTTGACCACTGGGCCACGCCAACTATGTACCACGTTTCTTCAAGTCCCTACTTTGTGCCACCTCTCTTTAGGTAAAATTGTGTGCTACCCTGTTCAAGTCCCAGCCTTGTGCAGTAATTAGAATCGCAAAATAAGGAATTTTGCATTTTCCTATATACTGTAAATGTGTATGTGTATGTTTTGAGAAGGGTAAGGACAAGGAAAATTAACATAGTTAACATACAATCTACTGTCCGCAGCTGTTTGTTTACAATAGAACTTTTTAAATAGTATCCGCGTGCACCAACCTGGATTGCATTAGCTTCTGGAGAGCTTGCGCAGCAAATTTCGCTTCTGGAATCCCTCACTCAAAATGTCTGCCATCTTACAGCAAAATCTCGCGCCGGTCACGACCTTTTTAAAAGGTCTATTGTGAATTAGAGCCAGAAAGTGGCCTACAAGCCTTCAAAGCTGCCAAGCCTAGCAACGTGAGATGCAAAGCATCATCATGCCTCACTTGACGCATTAAAACAGCCATAGCAACTCTTGCATCTAAATGCCCTAGGCATCATTAGGCATCTAACCCATATCACATGCAAATTGGGCCAATACCTTGAAAAAGCATCATATACTTGACTTAACCTGTAGGAAAAGATATGATACTTGAAATTCTCAGCCATTGGCACTTTTTCTTTGTAGATATGTTAGTACCCTGTGATAATCGTGTATGATAGGTCGTGATTAGTGTCACCTCAGGAAGTTTAAATTTAGCATGATGGTTTATCAGACATCATGAGACTACTGTGTATGGTTTGGCAGTGAATTGAACTTGACTTAGTCATGAATTTAAGCTTCGAAGTTAGTTCAGTAATAATTTATCTCTCTGTCTGTTTATAGCTGAAAATATACTCAAGATTCTCAATAAAAGACGTTTGGTTATTCAACTGTATTGTTTGTCTATTAAAAGGAATCAAGAGTAACTGGAATTTTTGAGGTAAGTAAGCTACTGTATACCGGAGTTTCTATCTTTCAACTAAACTCTCTATTTTTTTCGGATAAAGTTCAGGCAGAGGGTGAGACAGACAGGCTTGATAAAAGCTATATAACCATCAGAGTCTTTATCCAGTAATCTTTCTGAAAAACTTAGTTAGCTTTGTCAGAATTTGAGTGCTGAAATTTTAAGAGTTTCTAAGTTGGACGGACGAAATTGGAAATGATATTACATACTCGTAAATCGCACTTTCTACAGACTGTAATGAAGAATTATTTAATATCTACCATTCAGAAAAGTATCATAAAGATACCAATTCAAGGTCTGCTTAGCGTCTGAAAGCTCTTTAGCCTTAAAACGTGTGGCGAAATTCTGGCATTTTTAATGATAATCTCGTGGAATAAGGTTATAAAGTAAATAGCAATCAAGATGTAAAAAAGCCGAACCACTTTTTGTATACTAAGTCTCGTATGTTGAAGACAATCTCATTTCAAGAATAGTCACATAAAGCCAGGGGTACAGTTTTCCCCGGGCAGTGTTTCTACGAGTTCCGAAGTAAGTTCTAACGGTACTATCGAAACGAGGCAATATCAACAGAGCTTTTTAGGCCGTCACTTTAAAACTTGTCGAGATGAAGCTAAAACTAATTGCTCCTTTTGAAGCCAATTTTTTTTTCGAAATTTCGATCAACAGTCATCATAAGCGAATTTTTAAAGAGAATTCCGGTAAACCATGTGACAGATTGATGAATGCTCTTGTTCCTTTTCCACAGTTACTGGGATCCCAGCTCTCAAATTCCTCAGCTTTCTGAAACCAGGAATCTATTTTAAGCAATAAAACGAAATAAATCAAGGAACATTTTCTCCTTTTCCATGATAAGATTTGAAAACCGAATTGTTTCGTAATTTAAGGTCTTAAGATGACAAAGTGGCCTGGAAGAAGGCGTGCACGGAAGATAACTCCAGATAGCGTTTATTAAATACAACTGATACAAATTCGATGAAAGAAATGTGGTAAAAATTAGAAATGCCCAAATTAATAGAAATTTTAGTGAGGTTTAATATGAGAATGAATGAGCTAGAAATTTGTTGGGTCACTCAGATCTCAAAGCTTAGCCTGTGGTTATTCTTACATAATCTTCACGGGAGGAATAATTATTCACCAAAAGTTGGTGTGTGTTTTGCAGAAATTTCCGTGAATGTAATCTGAAGCCTCTGAACATACAGTGAGAGTGAGGTTGTTTAGAACTTTTTCTGGGCAGCAAGCTATGCTAAGTCAAAGTTGTCTTCAGGGCTATAAGCATATTTACACGAGTTCTGGTGCTGACGCCATTTTTTAACAGTAACAAAGATGGCGTCTGCTGAGATGAAGCTGAAATTTTATTTAAGGTGGCCAAACGAACACAACATTTTTTATCAAACATTTGATAACAAAAGAAATGTTTTATGATACATTTTATGAAGATAGGATTTCGTAAAACATAGTTAAGCATCACGAAGATGAAACTTCGTAAAAATGGTGGCCAAACGAATCACATATTTGATGCAAACAATGTTTGATGATGTTTATGTTGATGTTTCATGTGTTTGGCTTGGCCAGGTCTTCGTGAATTTTTTGATCGTGTGAAAAGTAAACCCAGCTGACATCCATCTTTCATTGATCATTCGATTTAAACACCATCCTTTGGTTTCCCATTGTCTGTGGCGGTATCTATGTAGTGGGTGTTTGTGTAGCTCTTATAACCTCACTGGCCAATCAAATGCTCATCAACTTGAATTATTACCAGGAAACAAGATTTCTTTTTGGTAGCCATGTTTTCAATCCAGCATACAGTTGTCATTTAAGCATCTTTGTCTACTGTATGTTTCATTCAAGTATCTTTTGTCTACGGTAGTTTTCGTGTAGGCATCTTTGTCAACTGCAGTTTCTATCTAAGCATCTTTGTCTACTGTAGTTTCTATCTAAGAATTTTTGTCTACTGTTTGTTTCAGTGAAGTATCTTTTGTCTCATGCAGTTTTCATGTAGGCATCTTTGTCAACTGTAATTTAAATCTAAGCACCTTTGTGAACTGCAGTTTCTATCTAAGCATCTTTGTCTACTGTAGTTTCTATCTAAGCATTTTTGTCTACTGTTTGTTTCAGTTAAGTATCTTTTGTCTACGGTAGTTTTAATGTAGGCATCTTTATCAACTGCAGTTTCTATCTAAGCATCTTTGTCTACTATAGTTTCTATCTAAGCATTTTTGTCTACTGTTTGTTTCAGTTAAGTATCTTTTGTCTACGGTAGTTTTCATGTAGGCATCTTTGTCAACTGTAATTTCAATCTAAGCATCTTTGTCAACTGCAGTTTCCATCTACGCATCTTTGTCTACTGTAGTTTCTATCTAAGCATTTTTGTCTACTGTTTGTTTCAGTTAAGTATCTTTTGTCTACGGTAGTTTTAATGTAGGCATCTTTATCAACTGCAGTTTCTATCTAAGCATCTTTGTCTACTGTAGTTTCTATCTAAGCATTTTTGTCTACTGTTTGTTTCAGTTAAGTATCTTTTGTCTACGGTAGTTTTCATGTAGGCATCTTTGTCAACTGTAATTTCAATCTAAGCATCTTTGTCAACTGCAGTTTCCATCTAAGCATCTTTGTCTACTGCAGTTTCTATCTAAGCATTTTTGTCTACTCTTTGTTTCAGTTAAGTATCTTTTGTCTACCGTAGTTTTAATGTAGGCATCTTTATCAACTGTGGTTTCTATTTAAGCATCTATCTTTGTTAACTGTAGTTTCTATATAAGCATATTGTCTACTGTATGTTTCATTTAAGTATCTTTTGTCTACGGTGGTTTTCGTGTAGGCATCTTTGTCAACTGTAGTTTCTATTTAAGCATATGTCTTTGTTAGTTAAGCATCTGTCTTTGTCTACTGAAGTTTTTATCTAAGCATCTTTGTCTACTGTAGTTTCTATCCAAGCACCTTTGTCTTCTATAGTAGTTTCTATCTAAGCATCTTTGTCTACTGTAGTTTCTATCTAAGCATCTTTGTCTTCTATAGTAGTTTCTGTCTAAGCATCTTTGTCTACTGTAGTTTCTATCTGAACATCTCTGTCTATTCAACTGAGGATATTCTGTCTACGGTAGTTTTCAGATTAGCATCTTTTGTCTACTTTAATTTTCTTCTAAGAGATTGTAGCATCTTTTTTCTAAGAAAGGTGGCATCTAAGCATCTTTTGTCTACGGTAGTTTTCAATTGAGCATCTCTTCTCGTATTAAGCATCTCTTCTCGTCTTTCACTTGAGCACTTTTACTTAGTAGTTTTCATCTAAGTCATGTATTATTGGTTACAATTACAAATCAACCAGGAACATAGGAACCTCTTAGAGCTAATAAGTACAGTACACTCCTTTTCAGGGACAATCTACCTTTCAACCGTTCCAAGTCACGCTACACGTCAGAGGGTGCATATTTGTTGATTTTATGACAAATACACAAATCAACAAAGAAACCAACTAATAAGAGGAACAACTTTCGAGTCCTTCAAGTCCTTCAAGTTTAATTTTAGAATTTTTGGTTTTGCCAGCCACTTTTCTTGTTAATCTTCTGTTTCTCTGCGGTAATTATTTTAGTTGATTTGAGATTCAGTGGTACTAAAAATAAAACTTTCGACTGAGTTTGCCCTCTTTAAACTTTTCAGTGGTTTTTGACTCCAGCCTTAATATCGTGTTTCATATTTCTGAATCTGGTCAAAGTTCACACATCAATTCTCACGATAAAAGAATTTTTGTTAGTTTTTTATGGTTATTTAAAAATCCCTCTTGATTGATTGGCCTGATAATTTGAGGGAGCCATTCTTGTTCTCTGACCTCTTACTTTTCAATGATGATGATGATGGTGATTATGATGATGATGATGATAATGATGATGATGACGATGATGATGATGATGATGATGATGATGATGATGACATCGAGTTAATGATTATGATGATGATGGTCATGATTATGATTATGATTATGATGATGATGATAAACGACGATGATGATGATGAAAATGATTATGATGATTATGACGATGTTGATGAATGCTATTATTAACGTTGTCGTCGTTGTTTATGATATGATGGTTATGATTGTTTTCTCTGACGTTCTTGCAGACACTTCGTACTGAGTCATAGCTTAGCCATGTTTTTACATCCATGAACAATTGTGTCACAGTCATGCATTTCCGATGTCTTAGTTATTTGCTCAGTCAAAATGAATTTTTGGCTGGAATGTTTCTGCATCTCACCTTTGATCAAACAACTTTTCCACGCCAGGATTAGCAAAATTTGAAAAAGGCACACTGTTCCTTGCTTTTTGAGTTTCCTTCAGAATGCACAACGATCAAAGAGAATCATTGAAGTTAAATGAAATGAAATAACCTTGAACTTTGAAGTTTGAAATTGTATGGAGAAACAGCTCTGATCTGAAAGCAACCTGTAAGCCCTGTAAGAACTCAGCTGAATTTGGTTATGTGCGTCCCCCTTGATCTTCGCGAATTTTCTCTAGGGGCAATTCACTCCCAGGAAATCTCGTACACCTTTGCTAGAAAATCCTATTGTTTTCGTTGAAGTCCTTCGTTGAAATTTGTTGTAAGAGAAATCTCGTACCCCTTTTCGACACTCCCCTCGAATGTTCTTACAATTAGAATGAAAAGAAACTTTATACGGTACATAAGAATCTCAAGTGATCAGATCCCTAATACTATTCTTTTATCTATAGTTTTATGCATTGTTTTGTATTAGTTTTTTCGGTATTACTGTAGAGTTTTGTAAGCAGCCATGCCTGTAAAGTAGGGTAATTTTTTTTTGTTGGTTGTTTTGCGGATTATACTTTCAGCTCGTAGAGAAAAGCGGGGGAGAAAGAGAAGAAAACCAAATGAAAGATCTTGGGTGACAGTCAATAAATTGCATGAAGTGTTTTCCGATTTTAAAGAAAAATAACCGATTATAGCAAACACGATAATAAACAGTTATGGTGTAAAATCTGTTAAATGTGCCAGAAAAATAACAAGAGATTGTTTATTTATTGTCATCATTTCCTGTGAAACAAGGCCTTTGATTGGCTGAGATGGGATCTCTTCCGACACAAACTAAGCTTTTCCCGTCGTCACAAGACTGTTGGAAAAGGGCTCTTCGCGACGAATTGTCAAGTTTCATCCAATGACTGTCATTTGTCAACAAAAGGGGTGCTGAGAATTTGTTTGAATGTAAAATGTCATTGAGGAACCCCACTACGTTAACGAAGCATGTGCTTCAGACAAAACAATTGTTCTCAACTTCAGAGTGGAATTTTTGGGTATACTTTGGATGAGATACTGTAAATGAAATAAATTGAAAAGTTAAGGGTTGGAATCAAAATGTAAGATAATTCTGTCAATGTAGCTAAGTGGCTTTTTCGTTGTAATTTTATTTCAATATTAAATTCCTTTTTCGTTTCTTTCAGATATATACATAAAAAAAGATGCTAAAGACAACAACCATTGTTTGGGGCCTACTATCTGTCGTGGTATGCGTTTTTGGAAGCTCTGTTTTAAGTAAGTGTTTCCACATATTCTTATGTTTATTATCATGTTGTAATTATCATGTATTATCATTATATGAATGTTTTTTTTTATGGCTATCAATAATCGGAACAAAAAGTTGTCGATGATGACGATGATGTTGATGATAATTAAGTTGTTCTGTATGTTTAGCAAATCAAAAATAATTTTTTCATCGAAACCTACGTTAAAGAATGAAATTTCTTCGATATTGCAAAGACCTATAAAGTATAAATGTCATTTCATATTAAAAAGAACCCTTAATGCACTGCTTGATCGAAGTGAATTGTTTAGGGCTTCATCATCAGGGGGCAATGAAAACAAGCTGTCGAAAGAATTGATTTATTTCTAAATTTCATTTGTACAAGAAAGAATTGTAGCTATTCACTTGATTTAATTTGAGTTTATTAACGAGATAAAATCACTTTGAAAATCATTGAGAGGCTTGAAAATACAGTATATACTCAAGAAATGATGGGAGGGAGAAGAAAGGGTCCTGTTAAATGATATTGTTAGTTGAGCCTTATTCAATGATACCGTAGTGGTGTAGAATTTGAGTACCTTAAGCATAGCCTAAAAAATTTAGAGAAACATGCCTCAGGACTCGTATAGAATCATCCCGGTAATGTCTCGTGTTGAGGATTGAAAGAAGCAAGTAGTGAAAAACAGTAAGAGACAAAGCTGTCGAATCCTACCAACCCCCCTACCCCATATTTTAACTCACCAAAAAATTTTGAAAAACCCCGATAAACTCTTTTGGGGATGTTTTTTAACAGAAATCCCTACCTCTGTTGGAGCATTTAATTGTTTCTTAGAACAAGGTGCATCATACTCTTAAATATTGACACTTTTCATAATGGAAATGGATAAAGTTTGTTTTTCTTATTGCATTTCCAATTCATACAGAGATTGATGATTCAATTGTCATTACTTTCAAGGGCTTTATGCCAAGGCATAATATCAATACGACTGCCTATTTTTGCCCTTTTTACGGACTTTTTACGTAGTTCGCAGTTATTTGCTATGGTATTGAGCGGAAGTTGACCAATACGATTGCCGAACTACGAGTTCAATGGTTTCTACTCTTTGTTCTCTCTGGTACAAATTGAGATCCCTGGCCTGTGGGGTCCATTGCAGCGTTACGAGTCTTACGAGAAACTCAGTGCAACATTTACCCTTCCCTTGAGTGGCTATCGACAATGAAACGGAGGGTATTAGGGTAACCACTCCTTCCCCGCTCCTCTCCCCGATATTCCATGCTTCCTGTCTTTTCCTCCATTGTAAACAGATGTAACCCATGTCATAGTAGTATATCCTTTCTCCTCTGCCTCCTATCCACTGCATTCCCTTTCCATTCAAGTTTAGAATGTCAGTATTTCTTACCCTCAGTAGGTGAGGGGGTACATACAGTAGGGGACGATGGATTTGTTTTATATTAATAGCTTTTCTTGTGGCTGTCCAAGAATATTTTTGCATTAGAGAAAGTATCTTGTATTTTGTTACTACAGTAGTTTGAATACCATGAAAAGAGTGTTGTGATGCTACGTGCAGGCCCAATTTGTACCTTTTAGTAGCGAGTAACTGGCTCAGATTAGGCCTAATGATGTAGCATGTTGGCCAAGTAACTGTAGGCCTACAGTAGCTCAATGATGAGAAGAAGGAAATTAGGTTGTCCTCATGATGAGGTTGAAGAGCTATTGGTCATTAGTTGTTATCATGCTGCCAGTCGTTTGAAACCACAACCATTTCCCTTTTATATCGATTTTATCTTTCTTATCTGGCCTTGATTACAATGTCTGACAACACCAGCATGTGTTAATCCAAAAAATGCGATTTTTAAGGTATATATAGCCTTATTAAAGTCTCTTATGGTTATATTTATACTCTTGATCTTTCATCGGAAAATATTAAATAGCTATTTATAGCTACATCCTGTTGCTAAATATACCTTATTTCTATTCCTGGCACTCATTCCCACTGGCAATTCAATGGATAGGGCTTGGTCGTGAGAAGTTGGGCGTTGTTTTGTACCTTGTCAGTGAAGAATCTTTTGACTTGACTATTGTTTTGTTTTGGACTGCATTTAAACAAAACATCGCAGGCTTCGCTGCGATTAGCTAGCCCCTCATGTCAAGGACTCCCATTTTGAGCGAGAAGGAAGTTTTGAATGCATGAAAGAGCGTTTTGTCATTTTGCTTTTGAAACTGGTCTGGAAGACTCAAAGTGTGAGTTAGACTTACCCTAGGTCTGAATCTTTCTTTATCCGAACAAAAATTCATAACCGGAATGTGACAGCGTTGCGGAGGAGATAGTAAGAAAAGTTCACTTTTTTCTCTGTCTCCTCCGCAGCGCCATGATATTTCTGGCATGACTGTGTTCGGAAAAGGAAAGATTTAGACTTAGGGTAAGTCTAAGTGTGAATTTAAAGAACCCAAAAGCTTGCTCCAGTCTTTAACTGTGTACATTTCCACCTCGTTTCCAGGGCGAGCTGTTACCAATGTAAGGTTGAACGCATCAAAAATAGAGTAAGGGTTAATTCTCCAACCTCGATGTTGTCTTTCTTCCAGAAAATACTGTTTACGTGAATGAAGGCAATACATTCATCTTGCCATGCAGAAATGAGACACCAGGGAGCTTCTTTGCTCTGGTTTGGCAATCAACCGTCTTGCCCCACAAATCAAGTATTTTCGACTACTTTACAGACACAGGATATAATATCCATGATAGCATTGTGAAACGATCAAAACTTGTTCAGCAAACATCGCTGCAGATAGACGACGCAACAGCAACCGATGCAGGGTCATATGATTGTAATATCATTTATTTTTTCAATGGACAACCAAGAGCGATACTAAAATCCATCATTACACTTGTTGTGTCATGTAAGTACCTATTGGAGATCAGTATAATTATTTGTTGCTTTTTTGAACTGTCATAGTGATGGTTGGCTGTGATACACAAAGTTTTTTTTATAAGCAACCGCTTATAAGCAAGCAAGATGTAGAAGGCCTGAAAGTTTAAACAACGTATAGTACCACAGGGAAGAAACCTACCTCAAACAATATTGATTTTCTGTGGTTTGGAATGCCCAACGAGAACCCGCAATTCATCTTATGAAAGCTCAGACTACACACAAACAGAACAACATTTTTTTTGGGGGGAAAGGGGTAATTTTCTGCATTTCCCAACAAGAAAGACAAGAGGAGTTGTATATTTTTGAAAATTACTGGGGCGTTCCAAGGACTTTTGGCAGGTATTGTAGCTCAATGACAAACAGTAGAAAGTTGCTTAACTCAAACGCTAATCGAACCATGAATTTCTTTTCAGCTGCACCAAACATTACTTCGCTAACTCCACTGAGCCAAATTAAAACAATAGGTGAAAGACCATTTATAACATGCAAAGTCAATGCCACACCGAATGCTACCATCACGTGGAAAAGGAATGATGGAAAGCCTATTCGTGGTAAAATTGTTACAAATGGAATGGTTTCTGTTTTGAAAATGAAACGATTGAAAATGTCTGACACGGCCTATTACACTTGTACTGCTGAAAATCGTGCTGGCAAAATGGAGAAGACAGCTTTCCTGAAAGTTAAAAGTTAGTTGAGTTATATGTTTGTTTGACTATTGATATTTATTGTAACAAAGTGAAGGTGAAGGTGAAATGGTGTATTTAGTGCCAGTCTCCAGGATCTTAGAAGTAGAGGAACTAACGATACCTCGACCCTGGCTATGACGCTACTGTTACTGGGACACGAACCCCGACCCCGCTAATCTTCTTACAAAGCATTTAGACCACGACGCCATAGCACATAAGAAAAAAGGTTTGTATATATAGGAGGATGTCTAGGTGTATTTGACTGTATTTGCACTGATATAAAGAGAAAAGAGATCATCTTGTCATCTGCCTTTTTCTTATACTTTATGCTATGCTGTAGAACCCACGAATCTCTGTATAAACCGTAGCAGATTTTTGCATCTCTTTGCTTAAAATCAGAGCCAAAATTTTCTATACCTGCCTCTGCCTCCCCCAATTTAAGTCGTGAGGAGAGATGGTGTCTCTAATTGCCTTTATATTATGTCACATTGACCAACGTTTATTAGGGGGGAACGGGGAGAAGAAAACAAAGTCTCCTGAATTTTCTTTGAAAGAGTATATTAACGTTGCAACATGCTTGTCTTTGACTGCAGTTGAGAATTTGTTGTTTTGATGTAGACATTGAAAATGTTTCTCTTCTCTCTATTCAGCTATTCCAAAGATAGAATCTCTGTCTGTACCACGTATTAACGTTGATGCTAGTGGAAAACTGACTTGCAAAGCAGTTGGGTATCCAGTTCCACTGGTTGAATGGTACATTTCTGGCGTAAATAATGGAGAGCCTCTAACGAGTGGCCGATCTTATCTTCAGAAATATCGCGTTTCCAAGACGGTGACAGACGAGATTGCTGAAATAGCTGAGAATTCGTTGTATATCTATTCAGTGACAGTTCAAGACTGGAAGAATAATTACACGTGCTTGGCTGCGAACTCAGAAGGCTCAGCTACACGTGTTGTCAATATTACAGGATTTGGTAAGTCGTTGCCTGTTCCAATTTTGGCCAACTCAGTTATTAAGAACATATCCTCGCTTTTATTGTCTGCACAATCTGGCTTGTCAAGTACTGTTTAGTAAAAGACAGTTTTTTAAAATGATAAACAAGTTAACAAGGAACTTGAGCTGGAATCACATAGCAATACACGCTTTTTTTATAAAGAACCTAGCTCAAGGCCTAATTGAAATTTCAATGTTTTTGGACCTCTTCTGAGTCAATTGTAGTCTCAAACGTTTCTTTATAGTTCCATAAGTTTAACTGCACATTCAGTGTCATGACTATCATACAGAGACATTTGCATGTAAGCAAACTTGGAGACTACTCAAGGAAACATTTGATGCATGCGTAGAGTACAATTTATGTGATTTTCGACTGGAAATGGATGGAACCAGCTTTCTAATTCTGGATTGGTTGCAGTGATGAAAGAATCCTCTTTAGTAGTACAAGTTCTTCAAATCTTCCGTCCTTCCACATTTATGTAGGTTCCTTATGAAGTGGCTCGTTATAAAGAAAAGCGTATAGTACAACAAGGGGTATATTGTTTTTTCGTTAACTTTTGAATACATTGACCTTTTTTTAGTTCAACTCATGTTGTGTATACGGGGAATTTGAATTACCACTTTAAAAGGGGAAGAACCAGAATTTGATTTTTTATAAATAAAAGTAAAAAGTGTTAAGAGATGTTAGAAACTCCTAAGTCTTAAGCAACACATAAGCAACTCTGAGAGCTTACATCTTGCGACTTTGAGGAATGGCTCTGTGTCAAGTTGCTTAATATGTTGCTCTGCTCTATCGCAAGCTGAACGAAACCTTTTTGTTGATACTGGTCTTTGTCTCTTGTAGATAAACCTGGAAGACCACGTATTATAAATGTGACAACATTCAGTAACTACGTCATCGTACAATGGTCAACACCACCGGATGGTGGAAGTAAAATACTGGCTTATGTAGTTGAATACAAAAATGTCAATCAATTGGAATGGATGTCAAGGGAAATCAGACCAGCGAATGTGGATAGATTCAAGATTATGGACCTTACGCCAAACACGATTTATAGTTTCAGAATTTATGCCAAGAATATGGTCGGCATGAGTGAAAATAGCAGAGAATTTACAACCAATACAAAAGGGATTTCGCATAATGAAGTGAAAACGAAAACTGAACCGAGTAATACTGTGGATGATAATGATACAGCAACAGGTTTGTAACTTTTCAAGAAATCTATGAATATTCAAAAGTTTGTTTTTAACTACACTTTTGAGGCTTCGTTACGTCGATTCACAGCCAATTGCGCGGCCAATTGGTTAAGATATGAGGTCCCTTCAGGAGGCCCAAATATCCCGTGTCCCCTGCGACTTTTCCAAACGTATAACGTATTCCCAGTATGTTTTCTTAAAACATTTCCCTTCATCCCAGAATTCGAAAAACATCCCATATACCATTGATTCTTCTAGAATTAACCCATATCTCTTTGATTTTTTTCCAGAAATATCCCCATCCCGAATACCTTAATGGGCCTCAGATGTCCTGTAATTTCCAATGCATTAACTATACGTGGGAAAACAAGGGGGAATAGACATGTACTTGCTTATCAATTGGTAGAAAAGCAATAAAAAGTGGAAGTCAGTGTAAATGATCCATTCAGATGCTGATAAGGATTCCATCATCTGATCTTTCTTCTTTCAGGAAAATCCAGTAGTGCACAGAAAAGTAAACATGGCATTCTCGGCAGCTTTGGCATCACAGCATTAATTGGAATATTTGCAGGTGCTTTCCTAGCACTTGCAATTTTCGGTATTGTCGTTTTCTTCTTGTTTAGAAGACTTCAAAAACTTCCCAAGAACAGACAGCTTCCATCCCGGGAAGTAGGCCCATTAGCATGGAAAATGGTTCTCTAGCGGTAAGTAGTGTCACTAATGATTTTTTATTTAATGCCATCAACCCGGGTTGTTGCACATGGGCCATAGACAAACAGTTCAGAATGCTTTGTTTCCAGGGGGTAACAACCCAACATGGAATTTAGTCCTTGTTATCCAAACTCTTTGCTTCTTCAAACATGGCAGATTTACAGTGAATACTTATTTATGCAAATTTTGGCAGAGCAAGAAGTGATGTTACTAGTCGCCAAGATAACGTCTGCATTGGCCAGCAAGTTTGGCCCTGCTTGCATTATTCTGCCACGCAACGAAACGGTGTTATTTGATATTGGATCAAATTACTGTACGGAACCAAGAAGAATATGTTTCCTTAATTCGTTTACCAAAATTACATTATCTCATATTCAACGGTTCACGTTTGGACATTCACAGAAGCAGGTGGTTGTTATACGTATCCATTTCATACTGTTCTCATGTCAAACTACGTTGGTGTAGTACAAACGGAAGGGCACAAGTAGGCATGGTGAAAACACTCAACGGGCGCAAACAGGGTCTGTTACAAAGGAACTGGGAGAAAGGTTACATTGCACTACAAAGCATTAAATACTGACCCTTCCTACCCTGTGTAAAGTTCGACAAACTTATATATACTGCTCTAAACTCAGAACACCCTGTTTAACTGAAATCTTGAAAAATGTCTTGTAAAATTATTAATGTTCTGCTCGTTGTTCTGCTCGTTGCTATATTTCATTTTCTTCATATTTCATATTTTCTTTTCTACAGCCGGGAGAGAGCAGAAGGCCATCAGCAATGCCTTCAGAAACAGGTGAAATGATACCGCTAATGACAAGAGCTGATCAGTGGGAGTTCCCCAGAGATCGTCTTCGACTCAGTACGGTGTTAGGAACAGGGGCTTTTGGCATGGTAATGAGGGGAGATGCCCTTGGCATTAGAGGTTCAATTGGAAGAGTCAAGTGTGCTGTAAAGATGGTCAAAGGTAAGTTGTTGTTAATGGGCTTTTTCGTCATTCGGGAACATATAAGAGTTAGCATAAAGCCTTTTTTTCGCTGCTCCTCGTCTACTTTGAAGTTGTTTCCTCTATTCTCGCTTGTAGATGCTTCTTCTTGGCTCCCTTGTAGATGTTTCCTCTGGGCACCCTTGTAGATACTTCCTCTGGTCTCTTTTGTGGATGCTTCCTCTGGCCTCCCTTATAGATTCGTCCTCTGGTCTTTCTCGAAGATTCTTCCTCTTGTTTTCCTTGTAGATTCTTCCTCTGGTCTCCTTTGCAGATACTTCCTCTTGTTTCCCTTGTAGATGCGTCCTCTGGTCTCCCTTGTAGATGCTCCCTCTGGTCTCCCTTGTGGATGCTTCATCTGATCTCCCTTGACGATGATCCCTCTGGTCTCTCTAGTTGATGCTTCCTTTGAACTCTCTTGTGGATGCTTCCTATGGTCTCCCTTGAAGATGCTTCCTCTGATCTCCTTTGTAGATGCTTCATCTGGTCTCCCTTGTAGATGCTTCCTTTGGTATTTCTCGTCTAAACCCAAGCCACTTCATTTTACAGATAGTGACAACGAATGCGCCAGAAAAGATCTCTATGCCGAGTTGGATATGCTAAAACTTCTTCCTGAACATCCTAATGTTGTTAGCCTGCTTGGTTGCTGTACGAGATCTGAGCCATTGATGATCATTGTTGAATATTGCGCAAACGGAGACTTACAAGGTTTTCTTAGAAGCAGTCGTGGAATCAGTGAAAGATATTACAGAGAAAGATATGGAGATTCTCCTCCTCCTAAGATTACTGCGAAAACTTTATTGACTTTTGCATGGCAGATTGCAACTGGAATGAATCATCTTGCAACATTCAAAGTAAGTCAGTATATTAGCATTTTCTCATACTTTTAATGAATGGCAAACGCTAGGATAGATTTTTCCACAAGCAGCATACTCCAAAAGATGGGATTTGAACCTGGACTGCATGACAAGAGAGCAAATGACATTTCCACGGAGCTATAGAGCTCAATGAAATCGCCGAGTAACTCTCTGAGTCATACAGCCCAAGGTTCTCCTCCTGTTTAACTGTTTGTGTTTTGCTATGTTGAGTCTTCTTCAGCACCATACATATTTGTACATAGTTTTCATGAAGTATTTTCTCCATATCCACAATCTTCAGAGCCTTCCTGTTATAGGCTCTGAAGAAGCCCTGTATGCCAGGGCGAAATATTAGCAACAAAATTATAATTTCGCGTTTTCCCTGTCTTGTGTCCATCTGCTGTTCTGTGTTGTTTCTTAAAATCCTTGTAATATTTATCTTCGTCTTCAACATAAGAATCCTCGGATCCGGCAGACACCCTTATGTCCTTTCTTCATACAAATATATTGCATATTCCTAGTTGTTGTAAAGAGATTGTTATAATATTTATCATTTTCAAGGTGATTCACCGTGATTTGGCTGCGCGTAATATTTTGGTTGATGAGAATCTGGTCTGCAAAATCAGTGATTTTGGCTTTGCAAGAGATATCTATGTAGAAGATCAATACCTTAAAAAGAGTCAGGTTTGTCGAGTTTACCATATTCGTTTATTTAGTAAGTTAGGCACACGGAGGAAGAAGACAACAGATATAGCTGAACTAGCATAGATTCTAGACTTTTAGACTGTACACTTAAGTAGTGATTTTGATTGACGTTCCTTATTTTTTATGTTAATTTACTCTTTTTAGGGTGGAAGATTTCCAATCAAATGGATGGCTATTGAATCGCTTTTGGATGGAATATCAACTTCAAAAAGTGACGTGTAAGTTACTCTAGTACAACTTGTACTATCGATACTCTATCATTTGTTGTCGACTTAAATTAAATCCCTACAACACTGTGTCCTAGGGCCTAATCGAGCTAGCTGGTGGTGTCAAGAGCTTTGCGAGGTTGGGTGTCGAATCCCAGTAACCGTAGCGTCAGTAATGAGCTTTTAAGCGACTTGAAAATTAGGTGGAAGATTTCTTATTAAGTTATAGTTAGTTAGTTAGTTGTTTGTTAGATAGTTAGTTAGTACGCTGGTTGGTTAGTTAGTTAGTTAGTTAGTTAGTTAGTTAGATAGTTAGTTATTTAGTAAGCTTGTTAGTTAGTTAGTTAGTTAGTTAGTTAGTTAGTTAGTTTGTTAGTTAGTTTGTTTTTAGTTAGACAGTTAATTAGTTAGTTAGTTAGTTAGCTAATCAGTTAGTTAGTTAGTTAGTTAGTTAGTAATTTATTTAGATAGTTGGTAAGTTAGCTAGGTAGCTAGTTTGTTCGTTAGTTAGCTAGCTAGTTGGTCAGATACTGTAGGTAGTTCGTTAGTTAGTTAGTATTTTAGTTAGTTAGTTAATTAGTTAATTAGTTAGTTAGTCAATTTCTTTTTCAATAGCTAGTTAATGAGGATAGTCACAGCGAGGATCTTTACCTTCAAATGTCTTTATTAACAATTAACGGTATGTTTTCGTATCATGTTATATGTCATTTCCAAACTTAAGTGTATTTTCAAAAAGATCTTTGTAATTAGATTTTCATTTTGATCTCATTTCGCTTTAGGTGGTCTTTTGCTGTTGTCTTGTGGGAGATTGTCACCCTCGGAGCATCTCCATACCCTGGTATGAACTCTTATGAAGTGGTCAGTTTCTTACAAGATGGTTACAGAATGGACAAACCGAAGCATTGCTCAGATGAAATGTAAGACACTTTTTAATTTGTTCTCAAAGAGTTTCGCAATTCTTTATTTTGCATGAATACTTACCGATAGAAGTATAGGCCTTCTAGTTTTTGCTCCTCAAGCCTTCAAGCTGTTACAAAAATTTGACTTAAAATCTGAACTTTTTCTAGATATGCTATTTTAATGGACTGCTGGCATGTATCTTCTCAAAGGAGGCCAACATTTGAAGAAATTGCAGACAAGTTTAGGGGCATGATCGACTGCGATGATCAGGTGAGTCCTTTGTATCTCTTAGTTGGTTGTCTTCTAAATCTGAATTCTTAAAAGATTTTCTCGATTTTAATTTTCTGGGAGTAAATCGAAATTGCATACATAACATTGTAGCACTTGAGCGAGACAGAAAGCCGTCTGTCACTTGTTCTGTGGGGCTGTGATCCAATAATGCTGGCTTGTCGTGTCAGAAGCTCAGTGAGTGAGGGATCGAGACCCAGATACGGTAGCGTCACAGCCAGGATCGAGGTATCGATTAGTGAACCTGCTTTTGGGTTATAGCGACTGGTGCCATTTTACCTTCATTTCCAGCGTCATAAACATTGAGGTCGAAGAATAAATGTTGCTTCTGTCCTTATTGCAATTGTAAGTAGCCTTGGTCTGGGTGAATAAAGGGCTACAAAGAGCATTCAATAGCGGACTCCCTTTTTCATCTCCTTCCCAGTTCCTGGTCCCTCGTGCGCAGCGGCTACGGCTCTGGCACCCAGGGAAGAAAGAGCATAGCCTAAAACACCTTAAATTGTAAATGCGTCTCTTTCGAAGAAGATCTTAAGTTTTCTTGGTGCGAAGAATAAAGCTTAAGTCTTAGCTATGTAGCTACAATGTGTTGATTAATTATAAAGACATATCTAATGTCTTCTGAATTTTTCCCTTTCAGGAATTCATCAACATGAACTTCTACCAGGATCATTTATATGTAAACTTCGACGTTAATCTTGCAACGCAGTCAAACAATGCGAGTGCTCAAGAGCTTTCCATGACAGACTCGACACCATTAACAGCTGGGTCATCGTGAAACAGTTTGGCAGATAATACTGTTTCTGAACAGTTCTGAATTCAAACGACTGTTTTGAGTCTGCAGATGTCCTATCATCCATCTTGCTGAAATCGTTAGAAATTGAGAGATAAGTAAAACAAAATGGCGATCTTATGGATGTGAAAAAGTTGTCTCAAAAATTATGCTCGAAAATATGCATATTTGTAGGCGAGAAATAGATTTGTATGCTTCCAAAAAGCCAGCTTTACTACTACAATCATGGCTACCAAATAAGTACCTCTGAGTGTTAGTTACCAAGGAAAACATACTTGCTGGTCAAGGAAGGCTAAGAGCTGGTACCTCCGCGTCAGAAAGCAATCTTTCGAACTTCTGCTTATCTTTGTGTAAATAGGCATAGATTAGTTGAATGTTAAATTAAAACAACGTGAACTCTCACAGCTAGATCGAGTTTTACTCAATTTCTTATAAGTAATAAAATTGACAGTTTATTCATGGTTAACTTAAGTATCAGGAAATAGTTACGTTCTTAAAATTTGCAGTCTATATGTCAAAAGTAGCTATTAGTAGATGTGATATGAATTTTTTATCTTAGAGTTCTTCTAAATAGCCTAAATGATTTTGTTTCAAGAGTATTTAGTGCCTTGTCAGATCAACGTTATTGTACTGTATATTGTAGAGTTCTCAAGATCTACATTTTTTGCGAGTAGCTTCTATGGCAAGGCGGCTGGTATATGGAGTCTACTGGGCACCGATTACAACCTTTAAACTTTGTCACTGCAAAATTTGGCAATAATATAAGCAATAATTAATGTACATATCAATCGTATACAAATCCAGGAATTTGTGGTTCATACTGGTGGGATACCCTGAAGTGTGATTTCCAAGCTTCCCTTCTAAAGATTAGGCCACCTTAAGAAAGCAGTTGCCCACTGCCGTTCACCTTTACTTTGTTTCCTTTCCTTAAAGATCTGGAGCAGTCTCCGTCTCGAATTCATTCAGCCCAAGAAACCCTCTTCCTGGAACAAACATCACTTCTCTGCCTTACCCTCCAAATAGCCTACAGTCACGGTCGCCAGAGTTAGAGAAGTCGTTTGGTTGTCCTCGACCCTTTCCATCAAAGGCTCAATGGCCTTTGATGTAATGAAATTAAAAATACTGCTTTAATTTTTGAATTCGTTAACTTCATATAGAGCGTCTTCATTAAAACGAAATGCCCGCATGTAATTACTTAAAGTCTTGCTACAAGTACAACGCAAGTTTTAGGAGCTACATAACAACAGGTTTTTTCGTAAGATTCTTTGGTTGATAATAAATTTGTATTGTTTTGATTATACTGTACACTGTACTTTATAGTTATTTTCTATCGTAGAAAGAGATGTATTAATTTTAGATTTAATAGTATTGAAATACATTCCAAAGTCTTTTGCAATCTACGTTTCTTTATTTCAAATTTTCTTGAGAAAATTTAGTGAATTTCGCGTCTTAGTAATAGCGGTTAATCGCAATTAGGATAATCACGAAAATCTGAGGCTGAACCGTGAAATGGTAATCTAGTAAATAATCTGAAACTAGCAAAAAAGATCCAAGCGGACTTTATATTATTCGCGCAGTAAAGTTGTTCAGATTATGCTAATGAGCAAAGATTATGCTAATGAGCTATGTTTAAACAATGATCGCTGATCCATGTTGACAAGTGACAAGTAAACACGCATGCGTGATCTTGCTTCGTCTTCTGTGCCATGCGCTCAAAAAGCTCTCTTCTTTCCACTGAAATGGCTGCCGGAGGATACGCATACTCGTACACGAATTTCTATGACCAGCCTGGCTTCGTGCCTCCGCCTGCTCCGAACTCTCATCCGAGAGATGGCAGAGAATCTTCAGCTTCTTCTAGACCTCAAGTAAATCATGATGACCCTCCATTTTCAAGGTGAGTGTAATGATAAACACGTTTAGCTTAGGCCGTTCTGTCTTTCGACTTCTATTCTCAGAACCGAGAAGACAAAAAAGACACCTATTTCCTCACTGTCATTGAACTGATCGGTTAACAGACTGAAAGCTGAATTTGTTGTGAGAATCTTGTTGCTTGTAAAAAAAGCTTATTTATACGGCATTTTAAGTTAAAAATTGACTTTCTTTCCCCTGACTCTGTGTAGGTGTACCAAGAAGAAAAAAAAAAAAATAATTTGCCTTCCCTGAACCAAGAAAATGAAACTTGACATGACATACACAAGATGAATTATTTATTTTTTTAGGTATTTTCCTTCCAGTTTTAGGCCAGAACATGGATCTTTGGACACACATCTGAAATAAGACTGAAATAACAGAATCAATAGATCACTTCAGTAGAATTTAAATTGCAAGATATCAATTTTTGAAGCAAAAATCGTATAAAACACCCAAAAATTAGTCCAGGTGCAAAGTTTTACTATATATGTTTTGGCTCAAACAATAGAGAACAATGTCTTTATTGTTTGCAAAACAATATACAAATTCAAGTGTGGCCAACCTGGTCTATTTTAAGCTCCCTGCTTTTGTAACCCTAATTAGTAAATGCCCCCCTCTCAGATTTTTATTATCAAGTACATACCTCAGATGGGTCTAATCTGATCACTTTAATTTCTAGCTCTTATGACATAAATTTTTTCTACCCAACAGGGTTTTTGTGGTTTGCAGCAAAAGCCTGAATTCAGATGACCTCAGAGCAGTTTTTGAAAAGTTTGGTATTGTAGAAGATGTTTGGGTTGTCAAAGATCGTCAAACGAAAGAAAGTAGAGGTGTTGCATATATTAAGTTTTCAAAAATGTCTGAAGCTACCTTAGCTGTTGAAGAGATGGATGGAAAACCTATTGACAACAATGATTCAAAGCCAATTAAGGTTTGTATCTATTTTTAAAGTATCACAACTGTTGCCAGTGCAGCAAAATGATGGGGTAGACCCTGAGTTAGAGGTGGTATGGCCTATTGGTCAAGGGGTTTGGCTCACAGTCGTGAGGTTGCAGGTTTGCATCTTGTCATTACCAGTCAACTCGACATTCCATCCTTCTGAGGTTGACCAATGAGTACACAGGGTATTTGTCAAGATTAGCTAGATAGCTGCCAAAACTCCCAACCTGCTTTAACAAAGTGCTGTGGCATTATGGAAGTTTGAAGGTGCTGTGGCATTGTGGTGTAATCCAGCTGTCTTTTGGTGTCAGGAGCTCAGTGTGGCCAGGGTTTGAGCCCAGCCACAGTATCGTCACAGCCAGGGTCGAGGTCTTGATTAGTAAACCTACTACTGAGATCCTAGTGACTGGCGCTAAAGCACCATTTCACCTTCAACAAATAAAGACTGCTTGCTTGCTTGCTACAGTTGGCATATCATGCTAGGCAAAAATTTAAAGTCTATAAAATGACCATGTGAATCAAATTTTAGGCAATCATTGCTAAACCAAAGTCAAGCAAGTCAACTGAAGATTTTGATGATGCAACTGCTCTCACAAGATTATTCATTGTCATTCCAAAGAAATTAGATGAGCCTGCTGTGAGAGATATATTTGAAGAATATGGAGAGGTTGATTATGTTCAAATTGTTAAAGACAGAAGAACAAGAGAACCAAAGGGTTTTGGTTATGTAAACTTCAAAAAGCCTTATTTTGCTGCACTTGCTTTGGAAGGATGTGATAAGTCATTTAGAGCTGTAATGGCAGAGCCAAAATCAGCAAGAATGAAGAGAGAGTCTGTGTCAGAACCTGGTGGGTATCCATATGCACCAAGCCAAGGTCATGCTGAGCATAGTTTTGGTAGCAGTTCTCAAGACCCCTATGCCCCTCCAGCATTTGCACTTAATCTTGGCTATTCAGATTCTAGGTCATCAGGAGGTGTTTGCAATCGCCTTCAAGTTAATCATTCACCTACTATCACTCAAGATCAACTTGCAAGACTGTTTGACTTGATTCCAGGCATGGAGTTGTGTGATTTGAAAAAGAATTACCAAACAGGAGAGTCTAAAGGAATAGCGTTTGTTGTGTACAACAGTATTGGGGCATCTGTCTATGCAAAGGAGAAGCTAAATGGGTTTGAATACCCCCAGGCTACAAACTTTCAGTGAGGTATGCACCTGATGATGACGGCTTTGCTGTTCCAGTCGGAGAATATATCCCTGCTCCAACAGCCCCCATGCCTAATATGCCAAGCAAAATATTAACCACAGCAGCTCTACCAGCCCCAAAACCTTTTGCAGACCCAAAAGCAGAAGTGGCTGAAAGATTGTTCATAGTTTGCACACCGAATGCACCAAATGATAAATGCTTGAAAGATGTTTTCAGCCGTTTTGGAGATCTCATTGATGTCTATATGTTGAAAAACAAGAATTTTGGATATGCTAAATACGCTACAAAAAGTGCTGCAGTAGCTGCGATGGAAACCTTGAACGGTGAAGAAATAATGGGAGTTAGAGTCAAAGTTCTTCCAGCTGACCCACCAAAGTCACAAGACCCTGCAAGAAAGCGGCCACGTACTTAATGCATCAGAAATGCTGCTGTTTGATGCTGTATTCGTTTTGTATTATCCAAGGTATGTTTTTGTTGTTTTAACTCTCATAGATGATAAGCAGTTCTTTCAAAATATTCTCATTTCTATCAAGCTCTGCCCATGACGAGAAAGAAAATAGCCAAATTAACCTATTCCACATCAAATTTCCTACTGAAACAGCCCTTTTATCAAAAATCGAGACTAATTTTTCTAGATATAAGGTTCAGGTTTATGAGTTATTGCCCTTAACCCTAAAATGTGTTTTGTAAATTTTTTTGACAGAGCAGTAAAAAAGGCCGATATCGACGCTTTAACCAACTCCACTTTTTCGGACAAACGTGACAAAAAACTTTTAATTGACCATTAATTACTACTCCTTAGATCATATCATTGTCCATGATATTTCTCTTTTGCACTAACGATAGTCTATTCTTTAAAATTTAGTTACAATTTACCTCCTAGACCACAAATAGATAATGGTAGCGTACATGGTAAATATTCTTCTCCTTTATTTGAACACAATTTAGTGCACTTAAACGTAATATATAATAACTAGCTTAAATATGTAGAAATAATTGCACAAAGCATATTAAAACATGGCTGAACAATGAACACAATTCACAAAGCATGAAGAAAACGAACTGCAAACACGAACAAGTTACAGAAGACAAGCTTACTAGAAAACTATTGTTGCTGTCACATGAGATTCTCAATAAGATTTCGCACAAGGAACAGACAGAAAACATGTCAGACAAACTGGGACATGGTTTCACCACATATACAAGCTTTGAGCATATTGCAAACACGAACAGTTGACGGAGGACTCGCTTGCAAAAACATTTATGGCTGTGACATTGGCTGTTATTAGAGATACTCTACGAATTTCGTACAAGAAACTAAACAACTGTTCTTCAGTGTTTGCCAATACGATGCCAGAGAAACTGCGACATGGTTAAACAACGTACACAAAGTGTGGAGAATACAAACTGGTGAAACCCAACCCAAACACGTTACTGTAAGACACACGTTATTCTAATGCAAGAGTTAAGAACTTGTCGTAAAATCTCAATAAAATGTCGTAACGTCTGCAGGAAATTGACGAACAGTTCACGATGCCGAGAGAAACCATGCCAGACGACTTGTCTAACAATGTTGCTGCTATTTAACTGTTATATCCAAGAAAAGTTTCATACCTCGCACTACCGCACACAAACGGGACATGGATATGTTTACGATAACAGTGGGAATCTATTTAGTATCACCGAAGTACCCTCGACTGTTCCTCAGAGAACTCCAAATGAAGCCATGAGTAACCTGTTCCTACTGCTGTTAACTTTTTCATGTACTGAAGACCTCGTGTTTTTGCTGTTTTCTGTTCTACTGATACATATTATATACTTGAAATCGACGAAAACAACTTATCAGCTAATATCTGATTCTTCTGACATTGACCATGATGATAATGACCATGCTGGATTGAAAATCGCAGACGCTTATGAACCCATTTAGACTTTTCGTCGTATTGTATGATTTAGACGTTTAGACTGTGACCTTAAACAGCTTGAATGTGCGTTATTTACTATTCTACAAAGTTATTAACTAACTGATTTGATTTGAATAAGTAGTGCAATCGCTTAGGAGTCAAATTGTGCACTTTATGATACAAGCATGAAATTTGGCACAAGTACAGAGTTTGATGCGCCAAACAAAATGAGAAACAGACCCAACTCAGAAAATGGCCCCGAAAGCTATTTTTAGACTGGGGTACTTGACCCCAATCCCCAAAAACTTTTTCTTCTATAACTCAAAAACTATTAACGATACAGAACTGAAAATGAGTACAGTTACATACTTTAATATGCTTAATACAACGAACAACAGATCCATTAAAAAATTTCCCCCTAAAGCTATTTTTAGACTGGGGTACTTGACCCCAATCCCCAAAAACTTTTTTTCTATAACTCGGAAACTATTAACGATACAGAACTGAAAATGAGTACAGTTACATATTTTAATATGCTTAATACAACGAAAAACAGATCCATTCAAAAAATTCCCCGAAAGCTATTTTTAGACTGGGGTACTTGACCCCATCCCCAAAAATATTTTTTCTATAACTTGCAAACTATTTCCGATACGCAACTGAAAATGAGTACAGTTACATATTTGGTATGCTTAATACAACGAAAAACAGATCCATTCAAAAAAATTCCCCCGAAAGCTATTTTTAGACTGGGGTACTTGACCCCAGCCCCAAAAGTATCTTTTTCTATAACTTGCAAACTATTTCCGATACGCAACTGAAGATGAGTACAGTTACATATTTGGTATGCTTAATACAACGAACAACAGATCCATTCAAAAAATTCCCCCGAAAGCTATTTTTAGATTGGGGTACTTGACCCCAGCCCCAAAACATTTTTCCTCTATAACTCGGAAACTATTTACAATACAGCACTGAAAATTAGCAAAGTTACATATTTGGTATGCTTAATACAACGAACAACAGATCCATTCAACGAAATTCCCCCAAAGTTATTTTTAGACATGGGTACTCGGGTGTAGCCCTCTATAGGGTTTCCAACTCAGAAGTTATTACGATTCGAAATTCGTGTGACGTCATCAAAACGCAAAACTGATATCTTGAGTCTTAACCGTTTCGTGCATAAATCTTTCTTTTGATGTGTTCAGCGTTACTTTTAGGATAAAAGCATCATGTTCTCGGTCACGTACGCTAATTTTTGTCATTTCAAACCTTAAATTACGAAGAATGCTCGTAATTTCAATTGCGATGCAGCTAGGGTTCCGAACTACTATGAATGTTGAAAAAGATGCAAAAGATAAAACATTTTCTGCTTACTTTCTCTGAGAATGGTAATATGATTGAGCTAGATAGATCTAAGCACTAAAAAGTGGATCTCAAGGTAATCATATACCAAAAATAGGGGCACTGCTTACAAAAGTTGAACAGGCGCAGTTTGATACGTGGTCACTTGGTTAGGAAGAATGCTCAAAGAAAGAGGGGAACTGCCATTGAGGGTTGAGTTTCATTGCATAGACGAAACTCCATATCATCAATAGGTATGTCCATTTCAGTCGACAAGATTGGCGAAAGACAAGAAGAAATTGCGCAGCCACTTGCCAGCTACTTGCGATTGCTGAAATGAACTGGAGCGAATCTTAGCGAAGCCAATCGACCGATTCAGTTTTAGTTCAATATTTCGGCAACAAAATTTGTGCCAGAATAGGAGCCACAAGCCAGATAATATCTGAATCTGCGAACTTACCCTATAAATCCTATTTAGCCTTTTTCTTACGTTTTTTTATTATTATCATTCAGTGCTCGTCTCTGCTATTATTGGAGAACTCATCCCACAAAGCCGCACTTACAAAGTTATACATTTGTCAACGTAACAACTTGCGAACTGCGTCTCTCACCTTGAAGCTCTAAAACGTAATCAAAATTCTTTGCAAAAGTCAATTCAAATAGCTTATCGATTACTGTTATTGTAATCTTGTATAAATCTCTGTATTATGCCTATTAAGACTGATAAAAAGTGGCACACTTCGTACTTTAGCACGAAAGTGAACGGATTTTTCTGTGTTTCGGGTGAACCGTAGTATTTGAATTCCCCTCCAATCCACCACCAAGCCTGGTTTCCAAACTAGCAATATCCGTGCCTATGCCTTCGCCTACTCCTATGCCTTCATCTACACCTTCGCCTGTGCCTATGCCTTGGCCTACAACAATGCCTTCATCTACACATACACCTGTTCCTATGCCTTCGCCTATGCCTTTGCCTTCATCTACACCTGTGCCTATGCCTTCGGCTACAACAATGCCTTCATCTACACATACACCTGTTCCTATGCCTTCGCCTATGCCTTTGCCTTCATCTACACCTGTGCCTATGCCTTCGCCTACAACAATGCCTTCATCTACACATACACCTGTTCCTATGCCTTTGCCTTCGTCTTCACCTGTGCCTATGCCTTGGCCTACAACAATGCCTTCATCTACACATACACCTGTTCCTATGCCTTCGCCTATGCCTTTGCCTTCATCTACACCTGTGCCTATGCCTTCGGCTACAACAATGCCTTCATCTACACATACACCTGTTCCTATGCCTTTGCCTTCGTCTTCACCTGTGCCTATGCCTTCGCCTACACCAATGCCTACATCTACACCTACACCCGTGCCTATGGCTTTGCCTATGCCTTTGCCTTCGTCTACACCTGTAGCGATTCCTTCGCCTACACCTATGCCTTCATCTACACCTACACCTGTGCCTATGCCTTCGCCTATGCCTTTGCTACATCTACACCTACGCCGGTGCCTGTGCCTATGCCTTCGCCGATGCCTACACCTATACCTATGCCTTAGCCTAGACCTATGCCTTCACCTACACATACACCTGTTCCTGTGCCTTCGCCTATGCCTTTGCCTTCGTCTACACCTGTGCCTATGCCTTCGCCTACACCAATGCCTAAATCTAGATCTACACCTGTGCCTATGCCTATGCCTTCGCCTATGTCTTTGCCTATACCTATACCTGTGCCTTAACCTACACCTGTGCCTTCATCTACACCTACACTTGTTCCTATGCCTTCGCCTATGCCTTTGTCTACAACTTATCGACATAGGTGTCTGCCGTCTTCTCGAACATTTACGGCTACATAATTCAAATTAAAGACCGTGGTCATAAAAAGTAATTCGCTCTATCTGGCTCAATCATATTACCATTCTCAGAGAAAGTAAGCAGAAAATGTTTTATCTTTTGCATCTTTTTCAACATTCATGATAGTTCGGAGCCCTAGCTGTATCGCAATTGAAATTACGAGCATTCTTCGTAATTTAAGGTTTGAAATGCAAAAATTAGCGTACGTGACCAAGAACATGATGCTTTTATCCTAAAAGTAACGCTGAACACATCAAAAGAAAGATTTATGCACGAAACGGTTAAGACTCAAAATATCAGTTTTGCGTTTTGATGACGTCACACAAATTTCGAATCGTAATAACTTCTGAGTATTAAGCCAAATCGAATTGGTGTTTTATAATTTTTTGCTCCATTTGAGATGTTCTTTCTGACCATATCTTAAAAACACAAAATTCAAAAGTCAGATTTTCACTGACCGTAACTTTTCTACGTCATCGATGACGTCACAACCATTGATTTGCCAGAATGTTCCCAAGTCTTAAAATGACCACCAACCACCAAAGAGTCCAAAACTACTTTAAAATTTCCGGTTACCCAGTGTGCTAGAATGTTGCCAAAATGCCCTGTCTAAAATGTTTTGGGGGCTGGGGTCAAGTACCCCAGTCTAAAAATAGCTTTCGGGGGAATTTTTTGAATGGATTTGTTATTCCTTGTATTAAGCATATTAAAATATGTAACTGCACTAACTTTCAGCTGCGCATCGCAAATAGTTTCCAAGTTATAGAAGGAAACTCTGTGGGGGCTGGGCCCAAGTACCCCAGTCTAAAAATAGCTTTCGGGGCCATTTTCTGAGTTGGGTCTGTTTCTCATTTTGTTTGGCGCATCAAACTCTGTACTTGTGCCAAATTTCATGCTTGTATCATAAAATGCACAATTCATACCGATTTTGGTGTTAAGCGAACCCACTATACATCGAAAAGACATCAACCCTTACGTTGAGCAATGGGAAAATGATGGTTTATTTCCAGCACATCAAGTATTCAAGAATTTAGGCGATGCAGGATTCCTCGGTGTTAATAAACCAGTGGAATACGGTGGACTTGGGCTTGACTATTCTTATTCTGTTGCCGTTGCGGAGGAGCTAGGTACGCCCATATCCAAGAAAACGCCCCCTTCATTGTTGATTTTGATTCTCCAAAGTGCTACCTTTTATTAGATACTTGGAAAGATTTTCACATTGGGCAATCCAGCTGTTGGCAACACACTGCAGAGAAGCCATGGCATTTGCACATCAGTTTTTTCAACTGAACAATCATTAATTGGCTAACAGTAGGATAGAACAATAGGAAGGGCCAGGGGTCTCCCCCTTGCCTTTGTATGAGTTTTGAAATTCTTTGATTTTCCTATTGTCTTGTCCTGAATTTCTTGCTTCTGCCCCTGCTGCCTGGTACCCCGATGCCTTGCCTCCAGTGCCTCTGAAAAGGGCTCTTGGACACCTTGGGTCTTGTTGATAGCTGAATTACTCTGCTAACAGGGTGTGGGAAGTTGACCCTGTTGCCGAAAAAAACTGGGCACTTAGCTCAAATTTTCACATTATTTATTTGGTTTTATGATTAAATTCTAGGTAACATTCATTGTGGCTCAATTCCAATGGCTATTGGTGTCCAGACTGACATGTGCACTCCTGCTCTTGCTAAATTTGGTAGTCATGAGTTGAAGCAACAGTTCTTAGCACCAAGTATTGCAGGGGACTATGTTGGATGCATTGGGGTCAGTGAAGTGGAAGCTGGATCTGATGTTGCAGGTATTAGAACGAAAGCTGTCAAAGATGGAGGTATGTAATGTTTTTGCACCTTGTAAACCATTTTTCCTCACCATCATCATGATCATTATGATTATCATCATAGTAATCATAATCAACATTTTAATACTGTCATCATTATCATCTCCATGATAATTATCATTATTAACATTATGATTCTGGTTTCTAGTCAACTTGCCCAACTACCAATGCACCCCATTGCCAACTTGCCCCACTTTTAGGTCAACTTGCCCTACTTTCAAAGTCAACTTGGCCCACCTGCAAAGTCAACTCATCCCAGATCAAAAGTCAACTTGCTCCAACAGGATTACACATGTTTAAAGTTGGGGGCTCCATCCCCAAACCCCCTGTCATCGCACTGATAGTTTTATTCAATTTTATCATTTTCTATCATTTATTTAATGGTGGGGCCAGTTGACTTGACAGATGGTGCAAGTTGACTTTGAAGGTTGGGCAACATGATTTGAAAGAGGTCCGACTTGACCATGTTAAGTAGGGGCGAGTTGGTAGTGGAGCAACTTGACCTCTTACCATGATTCTCATCCTCTTCATCATCGTCATCATCATCGTCATAATCAGCCAGATGATCATCATGGTCATCAATATTATTATCATCTGTACCAGCATCATGTATAAATGGAATCTGCAACATGTGCCTGCATGTATTTCAGATGATTACATAATCAATGGAGGAAAAATGTGGACAACAAATGGTGGACAGGCAGACTGGATGTGTGTACTTGCAAACACAAGTGATGGCCCACCACATAAGAACAAGTCATTGATTATCATACCCAAAGACACACCTGGTTTCACTGTTGAGAAGAAGCTTGATAAACTTGGCATGTGGTGCTCAGATACTGTGCAGTCACACTTTGAAGATGTAAGAGTGCCCCAAAAATTCAGAATTGGAAAAGAAGGCATGGGATTTATATATCAAATGTGGCAGTTTCAAGAGGAAAGACTTTTTGCAGGAGGGTCATGTAAGTGTTTTATTGTTCTTTAACCCAGTATAACCCTACAATAACCCTTGTAAAGCCCTAGGATTATACTACTACAACCCAAGCATAAACATAGGATTATCCTATGCTAACCCTAGGGTAACTCAAAGATAAACCTAGTATAAACATAGGATAACTCTAGTATAACCCTGGATAACCCTTGCATAACACTAGGATAACCCTAGTAATAATCCTATGATAACCCAAGGATAATGCAAGTATTACCCTTGGATAACCCTAGTGTATCCCTAGGATAATTGTACCGTAACCCTAGAATAACCCTAATGTAACCCTACAATTATCCTAGTATAACCCTAGAATAACCATACTACCCTAGTGTAATCCTAGTAAAACATTAGGATAATCCTAGTATAACCCTAGTATAACCCCAGGATAATCCTAGTATAACTGTAGGATAACCATAGTGTAACCCAAGGATTATCCTAGTATTGCCCTAAAATGGCACCTTTCTTATGAGATGGTGAAATATTCTACCACTCTTTTATCTAATTTCTTTGTTTTAATTTTTTGTAGGCCTAGTTGCCTTTGACAGAGCAATAAAGGAAACAGCAAAATATTGCAGCCAACGAAAGATCTTTGGAAAGCCTGTTCTCAACAATCAAATTGTTCATTACAAATTGGCTGAGTTGCAAACTGAAGTTGAGTTATTAAGATCACTCCTTTACAGAGCTGCAGGTGAGAATGATGGTATTATTTAATAAAGATAGTAAATCAGATGTGCTGTCTAAACCCAGGCTTATATCGAAATGTTTGACTATAGAACAGAACCACAGAATATGGATTACGCGGATAATACTAATCCTTATTCTGTGACAGAACTATAGCCAAATAGAACTTATGGGATACAGTTGATCGGTTGATCATTGATCGATTGATCACGGTCGCCAGAGCGCTAAGGTCGACTGCGACTGACGTGAATCAGTTTTCCTTGATCACAGTGCAAGAAAACGTCAAACTTTCTCGAACTGTGTGCCGATAGTTGCCCTCAATAGAGAACCAACTAGCTGCAAGAGTTCTAATGTCCACATACTAGTTGCGTTAGTTCCAAAAAATCGCCTAATAAAAGTCGAGCAGCAACTACTTATGACTGTGCAATGTCGAAATAGTTCAAAAACATTCTTTTTACAGGGGCGCACATCATGGGGGGTGAGGGGTGAGACACCCCCCCAATAATTCTTGATATTCGGGCCCTCAGGTTTTTATTCGGTCCGGAGACTCCCCCGAATGCATCTGCTTTCATAATGGTCATTTGGTAGATAAACATTCGTAAATTTTTGAAATTCGGTGCTTTTTGAAATTTTGTCAAATTCTTCGTTGAAATCGCGGCTTTTGTCACGACATTTGATTCACAGCATAGCATCTGACCGGTTTCATTCATTTATTGCCAATGAATCATTGGAAATTCCTGTAATTAAATATAGGGATAAGTCCCTATTCAGTGTTCCGGCGCTTTTGTGTTCATTTCCTGGTGGTGGTGCCACAACTATAATTTAGCTATACTGTAATTTTGAGACTCAAATGTTTGTCTCGTCTCAATCTTCAGAAACTGTCTCAGTTGGTCAAATCAAATGGTTCTTGTAGGGACTATATGGAAGACAGCGTTTTGTAAATTTCAGTTTTTGTGAATACAGTAATCAAAAGTAAAAACTAGGCCATGTAAATCTAGGTCTACGTGTTTTAAGTGAAATGCCGCATAGTCGATACAAAGTCAAGTGTGGTCTTTGCAAGAAGAGTATTGACAACGACTACAAAGGAACGCATTGCAAACTTGTTCACCCAAATTACAATGCAAAGACATTACCAGTACTACCAGAGAAGAATCAAGCCCAGGTAAGGAAAAAGTAACATACACGTAGATTTCAGGCATTCCGTTGTAATTTTCAAAGTAAATAGTATTTGTAAAATCTTTTTCCGCATCGGATTTCCGTATTCATTTTGTTTCTTTCTTTTCTTTTGTAGCTAACTGTTTTAAATTTTGGAAGTAAAAAAACAGCTAGTTCACCTGGAAATATAAACTCTGCTAACAAGTCATCCTCGTCTTCAGTTTTAACCTCAAACGCAGCTACAGCAGTTACGATTGATCAGGTACAGTAGGTATTTTAAGATTTCTAGAGTTTTCTGATTGCATAACACCTGTTGAAAATATCTTTATTTTACTATTTTTTTTCATAGTGAATTTCACAATACATTTTCTTGTCGTTCTTACACTGAATTCACTTTTCTTCTAGATGCCAGTAAACAAGAGATCAGGTACAGATTTTGAATCAAATGAAACAAGAAAGCAAAATGAAATTTTCGAAAAAAGACCAAGAATTGAAGTTGAATTACACACAGCAAATAAAGATGATTTTGACGAAGTTGACGAAAATTCCTCCATGGTTAGTTTCTACTTCAAACCATAAGCTTCTTACTTTTAAATCTGAATATTCACCTTTGGAAAAAGTATAATGTTTGAATGTGGGAGATATAATTTTGCCGGTAAGGTGTAAATGTTTTTGGTTTTGGGGTCTCCTCAGGTAAATCTGCGCGAAATTTCTGTAGGGAAATGAATAATTTGAATGATAACGTTAAAGCTAGCTATATAGATCATTTGGGATAAAATATTCGCACCCTTACAATAGCATCAAAGTGCTTCTTGAGTTTTGTAACATCTTGTATTTTATCATTTTCACAGATAAGCTCTGATAGCGATTCATCGAATGAAATACCTGAACAAGATTTTCCAGTTTCTTGGATTGGATGCCTTGGTAAGCTAAAATACCTTTGTGGCCATCTCATGCAGTGCCAGGCTCTCTTGGAAAAGGCAGAGAATATTGAAGAACCTCAACCAGAGCATTTGTTAGAAGAGCTTATTGTCATAACGAAAAATATTAAGTCAATATCTTCCGATCTTGCTTCTGATGCCTCATCTTGTCTAAACGATGTAAAAGAAAAACAAGAAACAGTTCAAATTGAAGCTATTGACATAGATCCAATCGCGCGTGACCCAGGTGAAAGAAGACCAATCCTCAATGATAATGATCGATTATACATGCTAAAGCAAGGTCCTTTTCAGCCGATCTTGTCAAGGTACCCAAAGAACAATGACATAGATCCCTCGAAGCAGTGCAGATTCCGAGCCGAATGGTTCAAAGAGTATCCTCATCTTGAATATTCTGTTAGTAAAGAAGCAGCATTTTGTTACGTATGCCTTATGTTTCCTGATGGTGTTGGTCACGAAAAAGCCGATGAAGCTTGGACAAAGAAAGGTGTTAAAGCTTGGCATAAAATGAAAAGCCGAGGCAAATCAAAGCCCGGGAAATTGGCTACTCACTTTTCCTGCAACAGCCATAAAGCAGCTTTGGAAGCTTTGGTCGCTTTTCAGCATAGGTCAAACCACATTGATGTGATGGTTGAGAAAGAGCGCTTGAAGCTATTGGTAGAAGAGGAGGCTGAAGCACTTTGCAATAGAGAAGCAGTAAAGATCTTACTTGATGTCACCCGAACGCTTGCTCGGCAGGGACTGGCATTTCGTGGACATGGCTCTGAAACTGATGGCAATGGCAACTTTCATCAAGTGGTGTTGTTAGTCGCAAGACATTCCCCAGTTTTGCAAAAATGGCTGGAAGATGCAAAAAAACGCCCTCACCGAGTAACCTATATGAACTGGCGAAGTCAAAATGAATATTTGATGTTGCTGTCTGATTACGTGTCTGAAAAGGTTGCAAAAGACATAAAGAAATCTGAAATATTCTCAATAATGGCAGATACTACACCAGACACCTCTCATCTTGATCAGCTTTCTGTTATTGCAAGGTATGTGAATGAAGAAGGGATGCCAAATGAGAGACTTGTTGATATCAGAGATATTGACGACAAAACAGGCGATGGTCAAGCAAAGGCTATCTTGACATCATTAGAAAGCCAAGGGATGGATTCAGATAGAATTGTATTTCAGTCATATGACTACACTTCTTCTATGTCTGGCAAATTCAAAGGCTGTCAAGCTAAAATGAAGGAATATCTGGACAGAGACGTACCATATTTTCCTTGTCTGGCTCATCGAATAAACACTACTGTTGAACACAGCTGTAGTGCCAGTAATTCAATCTCAAACATGTTTGACATCCTAGAGCAGCTTTATGTTTTCTTCACATGAAGCACAAAGCGATATTTCGTGTTTCAGCAACATGTAAAAGACATTGATGGAGCTCTTGAGCTACGAAACCTATCGGTCACCCGTTGGACTGCCAGATCTGAATCTATTCGTGCAGTATGGACAAGCTTTGATGGGATTTTAGCTGCCCTCGAGAATCAGACTCGAGTCGACGACAGGAAAACAAAAGCTACTGCAAGAAACATCTTAGGAAAAGCAAAATCCTTTGAATTCGTTGTTTGTGTTATGTTCATGAAGAACATAATGTCCAAGACACAGATCTTGACACAGCAGGTGCAGTCCGTGGACCTTAATATCATTGATTCTCTTGAAGCACTGAGCGCTACGATCACCACTCTAAAGTACGTCAGACAAGATCACGGTAACATCGATAAGCAAATCGAAGCAGCGGTTTCATTTTGTACTCAGCTAAAATTGATGCAGAAGCAGAGTTTAGCCGTCATCACCGACCTAGAGCTATTCCACTCCGCTTTGACGAAAGGCCTGAAAATGCTACACATTTGGATTTGACAAGGCATTACAGAAAGGAATTCCTGCAAGTTCTGGATGTTCAAATTGCTGCGCTAGAAGACAATCTGAAAGTCGCATTTGAAATAATTATGCCGGCTGCTAGGTTATTGATGCCTCCCTATTCTGCTGAAATCGAAGAGAGTGAGCTTATCATCTCACTAGTTAGCCTATTTCCTGATAATTGCAAACCAGACGAGGATTCTCTCCTCACAGAGCTAAACATATTTCGACAGCACTGTAAAGACAACAAACCCGACATTGATTCGTTGGTAACCGCTGCAGAATATAGCAAAAGATTTAAGAATCTTTTCCCGCTAACAGAAAAGTGCATGCGCCTTGCGCTTACTGCACCAATAACAGCTGCCTCGAACGAGCGCAGCTTCTCAAAGCTCAAACTAATAAAGACATTGATGCGTAGCACCATGAGCCAAGAAAGACTGAAGTACGTTATAAGGCTTGCATCCGAGAAAGACATAACAGACAATATAGATTTGGAAGTTTTAGTCAAGAGATGGGCAAAGTTGCCAAAAACAGGACGGGTTATAAGCATTGGTGATATGTAAAGCTGGGTTATAGTTATAACCATAACATCTTCAAAAGAAAAAAATGGTTTAGCAGCTGTATAACAAAATTCAGTATTATTTTGTAAATCATTCTTTTATAAGACTGGTACGTTAGAACTCGTAACTGCGGCAAATTTGGGTTCGACCTAAACTTTTTTAGCAGTTTTGCTAGAGATTTGAATAGGGTCGAAAAAGTGAAGCTTAGTCTACACTAGCCATATACGACATTTTGATGCGTCGAAGGGCAATAGTCCTATTCTGCGGACTCTATTCAACTCAGAATCCGTCTTGCTCGAAATTCGGTCCCGAAGAGACATACAACCCCCCAAAATATTTTTTGATGTGCGCCCCTGACTGTTTGATCGTTTGGCCAAGGCCTACCAGAGTAACTGATCTACGGCAGACATAAAACTTGTAAAACATGTTTTTGTCCAGATGGTGTACAGGCTGGAATAATCAATTGAATCATTTCTTTAACAGCATATTCCTTCACTAGCGAATTTCTTGTTTTTGAAACAAGTTTCTTCTTTTCACAGGCATGTATGTTAACGGAAAAGACGTCACAAAACTCGCTTCAATGTTGAAACTGAAAGCAGGTCGTCTCGCAAGAGAGATCCCCGATGCATGCCTTCAGTTCTGGGGCGGAATGGGTTATACAGACATCGAAATTTCTCGAATGTACCGTGATTTTAGACTTCTGTCCATTGGTGGAGGAGCTGATGAGGTCATGATGTCAATCATTTGTAAATATATGGGAATCCTGCCTGAAAACGTCATGTGAAAATAAAACATAACAGAGTAAACAAACTTTTTGTCTGTAATTACAGTAGCGTACCGGTAGCATACACAGCTCTTTATAAGAATAAAGTTATACGAATATTAACTAAGGCTCAAATTGGTAAAGTTATAAGAATAAATTAAGACTAAAGGCCAAGCCAAAACATCACCAAATTTTAATGTTGATCTCAGTCTTTCTCACAATTGTTTAGTTCATTATACTTTTGTTTCTGCTAATTCGAAACAAGTGTGATTTTCTCCTTGTTTAGGGCAGCATTAAAGAATGTATTCAAGCTCATATTTTTAACAATATCGAGACTCAAAATTATCAAGGTATTCTTATAAAAAAGTGTGTAGCCATATTGAACATGTGACATTGACTTATTTCAATGAACAAGTAGTTTAGAATTTTATCACATGAAAAAATCACCAATTTATGAACCGATTTTAATCTTGTAAAGTAGCCAAATTTGGAACTGCTGTAAAAGGAAATTTGTGAATTTGTAGATTGCATTCAGTTTAATCTTAGACCTTTATTTATTTTCATAATCAGTATTAATGTTAGTTCTCAGAAAATCAATGAGTTTCTCTCCTCTGATTTTCAGAAATAACTGTTTTCTCCCCGCGTTTCTGCCTCTAATGACATACCACATATATGGACCAGTTTTTAATGGAAAATTTTGAATCATCCAGCTGCTCTGTTATGTTAAACTAAGCATTAAAGCTATCGAGATTAATCTCGATACACATCAAAAGCTATCAGGACACATCAAAGTAAAGATTTTTTATTTTTCGGTTAGAAATACGGAGATTCTGTGCGTTTTCCAGTGCATAAAAGACAGCGAGACCGTGCCTCTTGCATGTGCTTTCGAAGGCAAAAACCTTCCGATTATCGTTTCTTTGTATTTAATGGTTTTAAGATGGGTTACACATGAAGGAGGGGGTATTTCTCTGGACGTGGTTCGAACCCTCTTCGATCCCCGTTGCCCAAGTTCGAAACCTCTAAGCGCGGCCTCGTCTGCATGTCAACCTCTCTTTGAGATATCGTTCCATTTCTTTTCTTTTTTTTTTTTTCAGAAAAACGCTGACGCAGATTTCGCAGATGGTGCAAAGGTCGGTTGCTGTGCAGAACAAACGCACAAGTTTAATCACCGAAAAACATTACAAGATTGTAAAACTGTGTTGAGAAAAGTAAATATATTGAATAACAAAACCTTTGTATTTATCTGGCCGCAGACCTTCAAATCCAATTTTATCTGGCCTGCTGCTAAACAGCTTCAAAGCGGAAGGCCCAGTCTGCGAAGAAGTGCGATGAACAGCCTGCCTTTTTCATCTTCCGAGGTCACCTTTCTGTTTCAAGAAACAGCGAAACTTGCAGTGTTTTGAGAGATTTGATATTAAATAACAGAAGCATAAACTGCAGACAGATCATGGCTGACGACCAAGCATTAGACGAGGTTCGTGCTGAAGCTTATTTCTTTATATTTCGACCAGAGTTCTCCGATAAAAGGGGTGTTTGTTTTACCACTTTAGGCCCTTATTAGGTACCTTTAGTGAGATCTGAGCACAGGTGCAGTGCCGCTTTGCTTTCGAGTTTAGCCGCTTTATTAGTTGCGAGTTTTTGCACGAAAGCTCAACGAAAGAATGAACGTTTCAAGTGTAGAATTATAACTGTGTATGTGTATCCCTCGTGGTAGTTAGTAGGAAGTTGTTATGAAAATGCGTATATTTTCAAAACTGTTTGAAAGCAAAGATCAAAGTATGATAAGGATAGGTACCTACTGTATCCTATCCTACTTTTTTGTCGAATTGTTGCATATTACAGCACACCTATCAACTCTCTGCAAAAAATGATCAAGATTTATTGCCTATCTAATTATTTTAGAATAAGCAGTCAGATGTTATTTCAGATATCTTAAAGTCATTTGCACAAACCACAAGCAGGAATTATAATTTGCCAATTTGAACTTAGAAAATGCAGAAAATGCTTCATTGAACATTTGATTGCCATTGCTGATATTTGCCATAAAAGATTGCTTGACTGCAGAGTATGTCACTTGCACACCCAAGATTAACAATAGAACAAGAGAAAGTGGCTCTTGCACAATCAAGAGGCCAAAATTTGTCTAAACATGGAATCAGGAACTTTGAATGTTCATGAAATCAATATAAAAGACTTCGGTGGACAGCCATAGCATTAGAATTTTTCGAAATAACAAGATATTGACCTTTTGGTACGAAAATCTTATAAAGCATCCAAAACTTAATCTAGGTACAAAGTTTCACTTCCCTAGCGCTGTTGTCCTTAATTTTATGAGTATTTAAAGTTCCCAATTTCATAAAGGCTTTTAAGCGCAAAAATGAACTTGGTGAAACTTTTTACCCCACTCTGTCAAAGCTCTTAAAAATCATAAACTTTGAACGCTCATAAAATCGATAATAGAAGTGCTAAGGTAGTAAAACTTTGCACCTAGACTAATTTTTGTGTGCTTTATACGATTTTTGCATCAGAAAATCGATATCTTGCGATTTCAGAAAATTTCAATTCTACCAAAGTATTCCATTTTAAGAAATACAGTGCCACTTTTTACCTTGACTTAGTCCCCGTGGATGCTTTGGAATGTATGGGCCCTCATTCCCTCATTGTGTTTGTGAACTGAGATTTGCTTTGTTGTAAATGAGGCTATCCGAAATATATATCAAGATGCAATAATATATACCTGGTATAGCGTAGCCAGCTAACTACAGCAATCAATAATAGATGGAAGTTTGAGGCACTCCTTAAGATATCTTGTATAGTTTGAAAGGTGCATAGAAATTTCACACATCTATTAAGTTCATATGCTAATGTTAGTTACCTGTATTTTTATCAAAATAAATTCTATGTTATTCTTTAATAGGACCTTGGTACATTTGCAATGCCCCTACTGGAATCAGATTCATCCCATGTCCCAGGAAGGTCAAAAATCATAAAAGACATGCAGTATAATGCAGATACTGTCATGGCATCACCACCAAGAGAATCTAGAGAAATCAATGATTACTGCTTGCAATGGAGTCAACAAGCAAATCTAAATTCTGGCATTGCATCAGATATATGCAGGAGTATTTCACAGCCTACTACACCATGGTAAGACCAGATTACAGTAATCCTATTATTTGTATGTCATATTATAGTTAAGTCCATTAAACAGGCAGACTGTCTTTGTTAATTAATGCAGATCAGTTTTTGGCAGATCTGTGTTGATTATCTGGACTTGCAGTTTGCCCCTTGACTGATATTGTAGAAGAAATACCTTTAGTACCTACTATAAGAACCTCAAAATGAAGAGATGAAAATCTAACGGGGGCCTTAAACTGGAAGCCCTGTAAGACAAATGTCTTAGAATTACTGGAATGCACAACTCTTAATATCCAATTGATCACTTCAGCTGAAGAGCGGATGTGAACCTGTACCTCTTTTCTTGTAGCTTTCTTCCTTGTAGCCCAACTTTCTTCCCAACTTCTTGTAGCTTTCTTCCTAACATCTGAAGCCTTTGAATTCTTTCGAGCTTTTTGCCTTGAAAAATTGGTCAGACCAATGCTATTTACTAGTATCCTGACAGGACTTTGTAGAAAAGGGAAAATAGGCTTTGCATGCTAATGTTTCTAGGCTTTAATGCAGTGAAAATGTGCTATGTTGAGAACGTAAGGACTACTGATTGCATTTTTCCCTGGGAATCTTATTTGACCATGTGATTTTACTCTAAGTCTTAAGCAATTAAAAAAGTCAGATATTTGTTTTTTGAATTTAAAAATTTTAAGGTTCATTAAATACTGTGTTTGCTTTTCCTATATCTCTCTTTTGTTCTTTTAAGTTTTCATGTTTGCTCTATATAATCAAAACTTTGTATTTTGAAACAAATGTAGTAATCTACAATAGGACAGACAGGCTGTTATAAGATTTATTAGGCTTCTAAAATTGTAGAAATACAGCTGAAATTGTTTTAGGGTCAAGATTTTTCATGATGAAGTTGCTGTTCTGAATGTTTTATTTAATGGATGATTTTTCTGTTTCAGTTTTACTGATAATGTCGAAACTGCAATGTCCTTCACTGATTGTGGTGATCATTTGTCTACAAGCATTGAAATTGAAAACATAATGAGCCAGAATGACTTTGCAAGAAAAAGAAGAAGGTCTCTAACTGGAGTTAATGATGCAAATGCAACTCACAATGATATGTCACCATTGATAATTAAAGACCTTTCACTCTCACCATCTGAAAGAGCAAGAAGACCTCAATCTCTGGGGCAAGCCACAAAAGATCAACTTACAAATTCTTTTGATAGAGGGGATGTGTTTGAGGTTTGGTTGAGAATTATATTTCATTTCTTAGGATTAGAAATTTTCATTAGCAGAAAATCAAAATGAAGCACCTGCCCTTATTCTTGATATGAGTATAATATTCTGCAGCAATTTGCTGTGAACCAAAACAAGTTGATCACAGGTGGTCTGGTGAAGGTGAAGTTGAAATGTTGTATTTAGTGCCAATTGCTAAGATCTCACTTGAGACCTCTACCCTGGCTATGATGCTACCATAGATAGGTCTCAAGGACTGTAGCTCAGCAATCAAATTTCTGAGTTTCCAAAGACCAAAACCCGTTAATTTCCTTTTTCTGCAGCCAAGACATCACCTGACAGTTAAAATATGTGATAAAAACTAAGTTTCTTAGTAACAAATGAACTTGATCTTTTTGCAAAATTAATATTTCCAATGTCATCTATCAAGATACTTTATATTGGTCTGAATTGCTGCAATTTTTCACAAGGGGCAAATCACTCCAAAGAATCTTGTCCACTTTTTGAAAAATCCTATTGTTATTTTAAAAATCCTTTAATAATTTTCAAGAAATTCTATTGTTCTTTTGTCAAAATCCCAAAAATCTTGTCCAGTTCTAAGGGAAGTGATTTGCCCCTCAATTTTTCATCATATCACTATTTGAAAAATTAACATTAAATAAACTTTACAATAGAGTAGAATGGTAAACGCAATCTTCCAGGTGTTTCTTTTGTTGTACTGTTCTAACTCATTTCTTCTCTTTTCAGTAGTCTTTGTCTTAAGTTTCATATCACATCACTAGAAACTTGGAGAGAAACATCAATATGTAATTGAGATAAGACCATATTTTTAAATTTTAGGAAGCTAAGCTTGCAATGGAAGATGAAATCAAGGTGGACAATGTAGAATATCTTGATGAGTGCCTAACAGGTTTGTTTGAATCTTTTACTTCAGGAAATTTCTTGTTGTAGCAATGCACAATGTTTACATAAAAATACTCATTTGATATGAATGTCTTTGACTTCAGATACACTTCACACTCTTTATACGAACAATTTATAAGAACTTATTAAAGAACTAGGCATGAAAATTGTGATGAGTATGAAACTAACATAATTAAATCAAATTAATAAGTGAACAACGAAGTAACCAAGCAAGCTACATGTCTTCTCAAAACTTATAAATGCCTTAAATTGAAATCATTATGTTAACTGAAAATCGTATCCTCTAAAGTAACGTGATACGTTTTTTACTGAAAGGGATACCTTTTTTATTTCAGATGAAAAGAATAGCTGGAGTTATACGAAGCTGTTAAAAGCACATGCATGCTATGATATCATTCCACACAGTTCTAAAATTGTTGTATTTGACACAAGATTAAGGGTAAGTGTAACGATGACATTTCTTAGATTTTTGTGTTCTTCTCTTCAAGTGAAATGTCACAAAAATTCTTTGACACTAACAAAGCCAACATTCTGCCACTGAAAATCCTAGTCTAAAAGCGTCAATATCTTAAAGATTATTTCTGTTCATCGTATTAGCATTGAAGTCATTTACGAGTTTAGGAATCGATTCAAATAAAGTCCAAAACGAAACCAGTGCTATATAGATAGAGCAAGCTTGTTCTCTCCTTGTATTCTTCAGCTAAAGTCTGTTTATTATCTCGCTGCATCCAGTGGGGTCACAGGCAAGCTATTCAAAGCACAATATAATTGTTTTCATTTGTTTCTGAAGTGAACGGCTTAGGTCAGACTTATGCTTTTCACTTGGCCTCTTGTGCCTAACCTAAAAAACCTCTACCTTGCAAAGACAGCAAGTGTATGTGCTGTGCTGCACACTCCTCACACATAATCATTTATCAGAGCTAAGCCAAATCACAGAGAGTGACAGAAATCTAAGCATTTTGAGGCTGTATTAGTTTGTATAACGCAATCCAAACAATCTTCTTGCTACATAATCTTAACTTAATTCCATGTCCTCGATTTCCTGGCTAAGAATCTGTAATTTGAAACAGATTTTTCGTTAATTCAGTCGCTTGGTGTGCTCTTGTGCACGTTCTGTATTGACCCCTTAAACAAAAGCCTTCGCAATCAGATTTTCTTTCTTATCTGTATAACCGATTTTCGTTCTTAGCCTGAAAAAATTGATTGTATGCATGAAATTAATATGATCGATGTTAATCTCAATGTATGAAATTAATATTTGGTAAAATATGTTTATACTAAAACTTGGATACTATAGAGAGCGGAGGCAAAAAAAAAATAGACAAGATTTTTGGCACACTGAGGCCTTTCGAACCTACGTTCGCAAATTAATATAGCTAAAAGCCTCGGGAAATTGCTGTGAACCTGTAAGGTCATTGTCCTATCATGATTTATCACGTAGGGTCTGTAAAATCAATAGGGAACATAGGAGAATTGTATAACTTGGCATAGGCGTTCCATATTTCGTTATAATCTGGAAACGCGTGTAAGCGTAACGGTTAGAAAGTGTTATTATACAGTAAGTTGCAGGAAAAGCCGAAAGCGAACAGGACGTGCCACTGGAGTGGGAGGGGCGTAGCTGTATCTCAAAACAATTGTCAACAACTAGATGAAAGGATTGTCAAATAGGCCTTTGTTAATAGTGCATAGAATACAAAAAAAAAACACAAATAAGTTGCCTTCCTTGACTCTCTTTGCCAGAGAACAACAGAAATACATTAATCATGCTCTTGTATTTAATAAACTGATCATAATTTTATTGATAACAGACAGCATGCTTTTATAAGCTATAGTCAATAAATTGAAATTATCCAGTTTGCTAATATTGAAATATTTTGACAAAATACTTAGGCAAAGTACTTCATATTCTTCAGTGATCGAAAACGTATGATCCTTACTAGGTCCTTTTTCATTACATTGAGTTTATCTCTTTCAGGTGAAAAAAGCTTTCTTTGCATTGGTTCACAATGGTGAGTTCTTTATCAATTTTATCAACTCTAATCATAGTTTCATTTATTTTCAAATAACAGCTGCTATAAGGATCACGTAGATAGGCTGCTCGATAAGATTGTGGTTTGCAGTTTTAAAGAACTTTAGGCACCCCACAAACTTCGTCAATCCTGATTACAGGACAAAGTCTGTTTAAAACCCTATGTAGCGAAGATTATGAAACTGGCTTGCAATCTCTAACAATACTTTATTAACTAACTAACTAACTTACTAACTTACTAACTTACTATTAACTAACTATCTAACTTACTAACTAACTAACTAACGAACCAACTATCTAACTAACTACCTAACTAACTAACTAACTAACTAACTAGCTAACTAACTAACTAACTAAGTAACTAGCTAGCTTACTAAGTAACTAACTAACTTACTAACTAACTAGCTAATTAAGTAACTAACTAACTAACTAACTAACTAACTAACTAACTAACTAACTAACTAACTAACTAACTAACTAACTTACTAACTAATCAACCAACTATCTAACTAACTCGCTAACTATCAAAATAACTAACTAACTAGCTAGCTAAGTTTCTGACTGACCACCTAGTAAATCATCGTAGCCATAAGACAATGATTTGAGAAGGTAAATATTACGCATAGTGATAAAAATTTCTAATTATTATCCTTGGATTTCTTAGGCATACGTGCTGCACCGGTATGGGATGCATCAAGGCATGAGTTTGTTGGTAAGTGTTGTTTATTCGATAGCTTCGTCCTATTCAGTTTACAAATCTTGTCAATGTTCATTCTCCAGCAACCCAAACTACTTCAAAAGTACCAAATGTTCTATTGATATGCACTGGTAAATGAAAAAGATGGCCTTTTTGTAGATAAATTATAAATTATATTATAAGTCGTGTTTAAGGTAGTTTGTCCCTATGTTTCAGGCATGCTGACAATCACAGATTTCATAAATATTCTTCGATGCTATTACAAGTCACCTTTGGTAAGAATATAATTCAATTATGGAAATTGCTACCTGGTTGAATTATTCTCTCAGATATTTTTGGTTTTTTTTCTAAGTTCACCAATGGTTATTCGATATTTTATCATTCTTTGTCATTATTTCTTCGATTTGTATAGTAATTTTCGAAATTATGATTTTCTTAGGAGAGAATGTCTGAGCTGGAAGAACATAAAATCGAAACTTGGCGAGGTATCATAACAATAGTCGAAAACTATCTTATTAGAATAAAAATTATGGTTCTTCTTTCACTTTCAGCTTCTCCCATTGGGGTCGCTACTGTGGTAATGAACTTTTATTCGCCAGCCTGCCCAATCGTGTGTCTCTTCTACCCTTAACCCATGCCTTTCCATGTCTCTTCGTGCCACATCTTTCTACTTGGTCTTTTGTCTGCCCGTTTTCTTTTCCCTGGTTACTACATTAGCTACTCTCTTCGACAGGCTGTCCGCTACTCTTCCCCAAGAGTGAACTTCCATCCAAGCCTTAGTGGTGTCATGAGTCATTCTTTCTTTGACAGATGTCACCCCTACAGATCCTTTAAAAAACCTTTCCTGCCCTTTCTTGTAATTCCACAAAATTAAATGATTGATAGTACAAAAAGTCGTGAAAATAACTCCGTAGACTGAAATTGCTATAAAAACATAAAATCGTATTTAGTCGCACATGAATCTGATTGGTGTATACTGAAGAAAGGGTGTAAGGAGATGACTAAACGAAAGATGATGATGATGATGATGAAATTTTTATCTCAATTTAGAACCTGATCGGGCTGCAGATTTCAAAGAAATCTTTTATTATATAATACATTTTCTGTCGCTGTTGCACTGTTGCTCACAAACTTTATCTTCATTTCAATTTTTCCCTCAGAACTTTCACAAAGTGACTTGCAGCCAAATTTGATTCGTATTGCACCAACAGAAAGGTAATTAGTTATATTAGTTATTAGGTAATTAGTTATATTAGTTATAAGGTCAATTAGTTATACACTGTTCACTGTATGTTTGACCCCCTATACTAATAACACTTCCCGGCTCCAATCTCTTAGTAGTACCCATATCTAAATAACGTTATCTTCTTTCGCTTTGGCAAATTATTGTTAGAATGCAAACTTTTTATTACAGTTGCTTGTGTAATTGGACAAAAAGCAACCCAAAGAGGGGATGGGGCAGTTGTCAAGGTTTCCGGCTGACAATAAAGTTTGAAGGATTTATATATCATCTTGATTACTGCCCCCTGGTCAATTGTCTGTCCTTTCGAAACCAGCAATCAGAGCCGTAATTTTTCGTCAGTTTACGCCCTGAGGCACTGCGCGAGTTGCACGTCCAAATCAGCATTAATACTGCCAGAAATCCGCAGCCTGAGTCGCACGATAAATACACTTGTTTGCATTATGCCTTAAAATACTTACACCATAACTATTTATATTTTTTTTTTCATGAATTGCGAACACAAGGATAGGTTTTACCAAAATTGATAGGATTTGAACCCAAGACTGCATGATGAGAGAGCCAACGAAAATTCCACTGAGCTAATGAGCTCAATGGAATCGCTGAGTAACTCTCCAAGTCATACAGCTCAAGACTGTCCTCCCGTTTTAGCTTTTGTGTTTCGGCTACGTTGAGCCTTCTTCTGCACCAGAACTATTCACACACATTTGTCATGAATGACATTATGTTGCATTATTTTTTCTTGAATTATGTTTTCGTGTTTTTCCAATTTCACTAATCTGTTTATTGCTTCTCTTACTCACTAGTATAGCTTATATCATTTTTATTTTAGTTTATTTGAAGCTGTTCGGACGCTGGTAACCAAAAAGATTCATCGACTGCCCGTTATAGATCCAGACACTGGAAATGCTTTGTTCATTCTCACACATAAAAAAATTCTAAAATACATCTACAATCATGTAAGTCATCATTTTTCCCTCTCCATTTATTCAGTACTTTTCTATTTTATTTGTATTTATTATAATAAACTTCTTAGCACTTGTTTACAATCATGTTTTTAATCAGATCTTCTTTAATTTCAAAAACTGGGGAAGTTCTGATCGCCCATTTTTTATGTTTTTCTCTATCATTGTTCTAACGAAAGTTGCCTACAGGAATTACTATTTAATTTATGCTGTCACCACTGTCATTCCTTAACCTGACTGTGGTCATTGCTAGGCTTTGGCTAAACGTTCCTTTTATTAATTTCAGAGCCTTCTGTTTACTAACTTAAACTTTGCTTAGTTTATTTGTTGTGTAGTTTAAGACGTTTTCAGTTGTCTTTGTAGATATTTGTGTAATTGTTTTAAACAAGACATCCCAAAACACGGAAAAATTAAACGGGGAGTCTTGGGCTGTACGACTTGCAGAGTTACTCGACAATTTCATTGACTTTTATAGCTCAGTGCAATTGTTGATGCCTCTCTGATCATTCAGTCTATGTTGGAATCCGAAAGAAAAATATAGTAAAGTCTTTTGTGGTGAAGCTATATATATATATCGATATCTATATTTCAGTTTGATGATGCAGCTATGCCTGATTTCATGGGATACACATTAGAGAAACTTGGTATTGGTACTCTCTGGAATATTGCCACTGTGAGATTCAAAAGTTTTTTTTTTCATTTTCCCTCTTAGGCCCTTGCCAAATAACCAAGCATTGCTTGTCAAACGTGCGAGATTCGCTCTTCAAGCAATGTTTAAAAGTTTAGCCATGTAGCAAAACATTGCTCGGCAAACATAGATAAGTGATTTAAAAATTTAGAAACATTAATTCTTTGCATGACGCAAGCAAAAAATGTTTGATGAGCATTTTGCTTGACATGTAAATTTCAAATGTTTGACAAATAAAATGTTTGACCATTGGAAAGTGTTGAACATGATTCAATTCCTAACCGGGTAATCTTAGAGCTTCGCAAAAGCCTAAACAAAACGCAATGGAGAGGATACTCTGGTTGGACGTAGACTTCCTATTGCATGCTCATCGACAAAGACGATCCAATGTTGTTGATAAAATGTTTGGGCTTTGCTTTCTAAGGAATGGTTGGTCGTTTGGCAAAGCCTCAAAACATTGCTTGTCAAGGAGAATTTGTTGGGCAATGCTTTTGTTTTACAAGCAATGTTGTGCTACGTGACAATGCGATAAAACATTTTGTTGGCAGGAAAATTTGTTAAAGTTCTTGAAAAACAATGTTTGATTTTTTTGCCACGGCCTTATTCTAATTGTTATCCAAGATATCATTATAGAATCTAGCTATATTTGAAATACCTTTCTTGTAGGTTCGCCCTGAAACATCGGTCATAGAAGCGTTAAATATATTCGCTGAGAAAAAAGTGTCTGCTTTGCCTGTAGTTGATAGCAATGGAAAAGTGTGCGATGTCTACGCAAGATTTGATGTAATCGTAAGTGCTATGTTTAGAATATTTCCAAACGTTATACCATGCAGGCAATTTTGTCAAACTTGTCCTATTTATCTGCTATTTTAGCAAGAAAATGTCGATTTATTACCCGAGTCGTAGTTATCGCTTTTGAGTTCAAATGTTGGACGTTGGGCGATGTCGGATGGGTGATAGTCTCGGTTTGTAATAAGTCGAAAAAAAACACCAACATATGACTTTTTGTAATGAAAATTCTGTAAGGTTTTAAATTCTGCCTAGAGTGAGGCAACTCAGATGCAAATCTAAGGGCTAAAATTTAAATATTTAAAGCAACGTTCTGCACTGGCCTTGAATAAACTTGCTAATTTGAAAAAAGATTTTAGTTTAAACCCCCTTGCTATTCTGAATTTTGCACTACCGAAACTCTTCCCTAAAAATTCTGAACATGATACTTAAGCTTATTTTTTATTTTTAGAATCTGGCAGCTGAAAAAACGTACAATAATTTAGATATCTCAGTCAATGAAGCATTAAAACATCGTCAGGAGGGATTCGAAGGGGTTCACAAATGTATGCTGAACGAGACTTTCTATACCATTATCCATAGAATTGTCATTGCAAAAGTGAGTAAATAAACAAGAAAATTTATTGTCCCCCACCCCTGTCTTATCTTGAGATCAAACAAGTCTGAAAGGCCTCAATGTGCTTTAAGGAAATTTGTAGTCAAGTTATATCAAAGTTCTTATTTTAATTCTATTTTTATAGGTCCACAGATTAGTTGTAGTTGACAAAGATGATGTTGTGCATGGAATAATTTCCTTATCAGACATACTAAAATTCCTGGTTCTCTCGCCCTGCTGTAAGTATAGATTTCTTTGCCACGAAACAAAACACTCCTTAATAATTAAATATCTGCTGGATTTCTTGCACAGTGTTCATCAAAAACTTCAAAATATTTTTTGCTTGACGCAAGCAAAAATACTTGACGAGCAATGTTTAACAACGTGGCAACAAGGTAACACAGTTGCTTGGTATGCAAATTCAAATTTTTGCCAAACACTGTTTGATTGTTTGGCCAGGCCCTAAGACTTTAAGTATTGAAACCGAGACAACGCTACATAATGACAGCTATTCATCAAAACTGTTAATTTGGCTGTAGTGGAGTCCAGAAAAGTGTTCAACCTTCCTCCAGACTAAAAAACGCGTGGCTGCAAAGCTTCCTCATTTAACTCAATTGTTCTAGTTGATCTTTCTCCTCTTAACGACCATGTGACTGTAACTGTTTCCTAGCTCTGGGTTGTAGCTAATCACAATCAAAGGTAAGATTGATAATTTTGTTGTTCTTTGCCTTTTTTACAGCCAAAGACAACTCTCGAGTATCTTCAGAAGTTGGTGAAATGGAATCATGAATGCTCTTAGTCGCAGATGATCTAGAGAACTTTAACAAAAGAGATTATCATCTTCAGAGAGTGCTAATAATCTGGTATCAGTTCACAATGCTTATAGAGGTATGTGTATGAGTAAGGATATAGCTGGCTGAGTGTTCGTGTAGGCGGATAAGGTGCTTTTCATCCCCTAGCTCTTTCGCGTTACATAGCTATGACAGATGACTGACTGTCTTGTTTTTAATAATCAGAATGGACAAATAAAAAAGTAAATTTTTGAATTAGAGACTGGAATAATAACCAGGAAACTTGTATGATAGTGCGGTATTGATAACAGACAAACACACATTGATATCCTATTGAAATTTAAATAGATTGTTGATGACCTTACGGTACTAAATATCCCCCACGGTACTCAGAGATGCCTCCCCACACGACTCATGGTATGCCCCCACGGTACTGAACATCCCCCACGGTACTGCACATACATTGTACAGGGTGGTTACACTTTGGAACTCTGTTCTGCTTCACAATGGTAGGAAGAGCTGACATGGGAAGGATGAAAAAGCAACAACTTTTTTGCAAATGATATTTTATTTCGATGCCCCCTCCCACTGGCAATGACTACATCATAAAAGACTTATTTTTCATGCACATATCCTGTGCGTAATAACTAACCCAAACAATTTATCACTATTGCAAATAAATAATCATTATTCCATGAGTATCAAAATTAGCTAGTACTCTTTTTTAACTTTTGTATGAAATTTGATGACAATTTAACTCTTAGTATAGTTGAAACTTGTAGAGTCTGATGTGTGTTGAAAATTGAATTGCTTATAAGGAAATTTATCTTGAATGTCTCATCGAAAATGCTCTTCTTCTCAGCTCTGATATACCATCTGATAAATATCAGCCAACGTACTTTACCAGTCTCGCAACGTCGTTTTAAGCAAGTTTCAAGTAAAAAAAGTCGTCATGCAAAAAGGCTAAAAGGGAGAAAACATACAGGGGGTCAAGGATAAGAAAATTTTTTGGGGATATTGGATATTATCAGCCCCCAATGGGGCCCCAATAAAGCTATTGTAAATTTTTTGAGCAGTCATCTTACTGGCCCAATCTATTTGTTGTCATGATGCAAGGTATTTCTGAAGGTTTCTGGTTCGTTTCAAACTTCATGACTTAAAATAATTGACAAGGTTGCAGGGGTACATAATCAAAAAATAATGCAACAAATATTCAAAAAATAACAACTCGAATTTGACTTTATTAGTTTCTAAATAATTTTTCAGTCTAACAACACAAAACAATCCAGTCTTCATCTTCGTCTTACAAAGAGAATTTTCATTTTCATTATTGGCGAACTTTTAGCTACTATAAATTTTGAAAACAAGTTTCTGCATCAAATTTTTGACGTGTTTTCTACGATTTAACTGAGAAGATTTCTCTATATGCGAAATAGTTTTCAAAATACTATATATGAAATAATATGAAATAATTTTCAGAATACTAAACATAGAATTAATTAAACTCTTGATAACTCAAGATAAAAAATGTCACAGTTCAGTTACAATTGAGACTTGGTCTATAATTTGCTGATATTAAACATAAATTGATCTTATTTATTTTGTTTCAAACTCCCATTGTTGATATTCTGATTCATTACATATTTCCAAAGTCAGAAAACGAGCACCTTCGTGTCCAGATAAACACATTCCCGTTGCAGGGTTGTAGAAACGCTTTGTTGTCTAAAAAAAGAAAAAGTTTGCCTTAAACATTTACAAGCCGAACCTTTATATAATACATAATTAATTCCTCTAGGACGATAAAATCGGGAAAAAACCATGTCTTCCCCATAGCGATTCAAAAACAAGGAAAATGAAAGGACCCAAAATTATATACATTGAAAGCAAAGCTTCCCTATGTCAACCCACCTATGATACGATTGAACATACGCTGACTACTTGTAACTGCTACAAGCCCATTTCCACTTCGTTCGCATTCGCTGTTCGCTGTTCGCTAGCCTTCAATTTTAGGCGATAAAAAAGTAAGCCTTTTGCGAATGCTTTAGCTTGACTTGCAGCGGAAATTAAAATCGCTTCGCGTTCGCCATTTTTTGAAGGTTAGCGAACAGCGAATGCGAACGAAATTGTAATAAAATTAGCCTAATCACCATTACAAGTAAGCTACAATTTCTAATTAAACAAGAACACTTTCTGAAGTACGTATAGAATATTTGTAAACAAACCTTTGATAAGCGCCATTCTTGTCCCGCACGCTCTCCATGGCATTTCATAGTTTTTGGTTTTTAGTTTTCTTTGACTGCAGAACATCTATGCATAATAGACCAGCTGCTTTCATTTCGTTATCGCTGTTATACACCCAGTACTACAAAATATAAATGCAGTTGATCAAAAAAATTTCCGGTGGAGGAAAGATATCAAAGAATATAGATCATTTACAGACTTACAGATTATTAACAACAAACAATACCATACAAGTACCTTGATATTAAGATTAGAACATTTCTGACTAACAATATTCATTTTCTTGTCATACTTTCTTCCTGACGAATCAAGACAAAATCCAGTCCCGATATTCTTAACCTTTAAAAACAAAAGAATATAGAATTAAGCAACATATTGAGAATATTCTGCCAAATAAATTCACACGCAACTAGTTAACTAAAAGATGCAGAAAAAGAATACCAAGTTAAACTAGGGTTTGTTAACAGATCCTTGTAAACGGTAGTCGTAGTCTATCGAAACTCGAGCCAAGTTTTCTTACGTTTGCTGGCTTTTGTTAATTCTCATGTGTCATTGAAGTTGTTGGACTTTTAAGCCTAGTTTACATATGGTCGAACGAAACTGCCAAGAGAGGCAACTTCTTGCTTTTAACACTTCACCTTCCGTAGCCTGCGGTACATATGCAAAGAAAAACTTTGCTAATTTTTTTCAAGCAGGCGTCAGCCGCCGACAGTGCAAAGGCAGTTAGGCCCTGGCCAAACGATCAAGCTGCACAATGTTTTTTAACCAGCAGTATTTGACCGCTAGCCCGTGTCGCAAAACATTGCTTTAAGGAGCAGAATTTATCAGCAATGTTTCTGACAAACTTCAATAACATTTTCTGCTCGGAAAAAGCAAAATGTTTTACGAGCAATATTTTGCGACGTGGCGTGACGAGACGGTAAACAAATTTCAGATGTTTGACAAACAATAAACAATGTTTTATCGTTTGGCCATGTGGGCCAGGCGTTACGCTAGGAGATGTTATTCCATTGAGACATTTACACGGCAAGGCAGCGCTAAAAATTGTGGTTTAACCATGGGGTGTGCTGATGTTAGTGTTTCAGATTGCTGACAATGTTGTTGCATTCCCTAGCCTTAGCTTGCTTTACCAGGAAAATCAGGAAGTCACGTTCCAAGCTCTGCCAAAGTAATTATACGTCTGTGATAGTAGCGACCGGACCTATGGGAAACCGGGCTTTAGTAGCAGAAATCGCAGCTCGATAATTCAGTTTCGTTGCTTCGTATATTAAGATTAACAATTATATTTAGTCAAATTGTATTGTAATGCTTACCTTTCCTTCCATCAATATCTTTGCTTTCTTTCTCTTGTTCCAGCCAGGCCTAAACATCGCCCCTTTTCTCTCTAACGGAATCCCAAGCTCAGGATACACATTGTCAAGATACCACTTAAAACTATTGCACTTCAGTCTTTTTCGTAAAGCCACTCGGCTTGAAATATCTCCGTATGACTTTCCACGTAAATCAGTTCGAACATTGTAGAAGTGAGTTTTATATTTATCAAGCCATACTTCAGCGACACGTAAAGAATTGAAGCCCATTGTATCTCCTTTTCCGTCGTTACCATATGGCCTCTGCTCTCTAAAAACATGACCAACTCTGGAACAAGGGATGATCTCTAAAGTTCCACCACACATCCAGATCTATAACATGAAATAATTAGGTAAATGAACGCAACAAATAGGAAAAGAACCTCACCTTTGGCTTGTCGCCAATTATGTCGCATCGTGTAGCCGTGTTTTTTTGCATTGGCGACGCAACACACTGCATTGTTTTTGCGTGCTTTCTAGAAAATTTTCTAGGATCTTTTTTTCTTATCACGCCAGTTGATTGTCGTAGAATTTTTGTCGCAGTGTGTAGCCACCTCAGAATTTCTCAGAACAGGACATTTTCAGATGTGTCGTGTCGGCAGAAAACAGGTGAAAATCGCACGTGTAGCTGCGGCTTAATAGTTGAAATAATGATGTTAGTCAAGCTAAAGATGATGTTAGTTATAAGGCAAACGATCAAGAGGCAGACGAAAACAACGAAGAGATGATATGGAAGAAAACTTAACACCTAAGGAAACAAACGGTGCAGCGAGGAAGACCTTTGGTCTAGAACAACGAAGGATAGGGCGCACTTGGAGAGATTTGCGGAGGGCTACTGCGTGCTGTAGCGGAAGGATGGATGCCTGGAAGACAAAGGCAAAAGCTAAAGAGGAAGCACTATAATTGAATTAACAAGTTTTGACTGTAGTTATAATGCATGCAAATTGCATTCCAATATAATTTGAATTAGAAACTTGCCCTGAAAGAAATCTCTAAATTTTCACCTCCCCAGATATTCATCTGTTCATCATAAGCACCAAGCTTGAAGAAGTATTTTCTGTCGATAGCAAAAGTCCGCCAGCCATAGTCGGAGACCTGAAAAATATTATTACGAAACATAAAACTATATTATGGCAAATGTGACAGTTAAGAAGAGTGCAGGTAGGGCATCTTAAATCAGAACACTTGCCTTAATGGTATGCTGGGATCCTTTGAATTTGTGAGTTCTGCGTCAGTAAGTTGTTCCCATGAGAAATGCAGTCCCCAATTGAAGCCTCCTCTAACAAGTGGTGATGCAGAATACTCAAAGGTATTAGAACTAATTATATCAATAACAGGGCATACCACCCTAGTTTTGTCTTCTGCTATTCTGAAAAGTAAAGGTTGTAACCAGTTTTCGTTCACTTCACAATGACTATCCAGGAATACCAATACCTGAATGGAAATAGATTGACCTTTGTTATTAGACCATTAGAGATAATAGAGATCTAGACAGCTGCAAAAGGGGGTGAAAAGATATGTAAATGTAACAACCCTTTGCCCACAATATAGAGTACCTTTGCTTATTTTTTATATGTTATTGATAAGGGGGTCCATAGAAAATGTATGCAGACCTTTTGATTTTTTTGACCACTTCCTACTTCTACATCTTCATCTACGTCAATACTGAGCAGGACCAAGTACTGGTGTATTGCTGAGGGTACTTCAGTCAAGTATGCCATGATATTAGGGAGGCAGGGCTACTGGCTAACATGTCTGCATGTTTATTTTCTCAATCATTTTGGCCATGATTGTAGTACAGAGTATATTAACCTCAAATACAAATACATAAGGATGCATTTTGTGGATTTCCCAACATCAACAGCAATTCTCCATCCTTAATAAAGAAACAATACATGCAGAAACTTGTGCAAATTTTGTGTATTATATACATACCTCCCCACTGGCTTTTCGTGCTGCTTGGACTCTAGCTCTTATAAGCCCCTGCCTTTCATTAGCTTCATACAATTTGACCTTGGGTAGATTCTTTTGTAGATATTTGTGTAAATTGTAATGTTTCTTTGCTGCAAAATAAAGACATTCCCTGTTGCTACTATTTATATCTTACATACATCACTAAGGCTGAAGCTAAAATTCTAATAAGTTAAATTAAGGTGATAAGGATGCTGTTGCTGAATGATTATGATAATGATGATCATAATGATTATGATTATGATAAGGATAATGATGATTATGATGATGATGATGATAATCATAATTATGATGATGACAATGATTGATGACAGGATTATGACAACAGTGGCAAAGATGATGATTGACGATCATGATTATGAAAATAATGAGGGTTTTGAAAGCAGCGACAAAGGTGATAAAGATGATAATGATGACTATGATTATGATAATACAGACCCAGGAAGGTTTGAACATCACTTTTGGATCTGAATCCCTTCATTCCACAACAAGAAGAGCACTAAACGAATTTAAGAATAAAATGAGGCTCACCAGGACTACTAAAATCATCAAATAAGATAATTTCATGTAGTAAGTCATCTGGTGTTCTTTCCATGACACTGTAAACTGTTCTCATTAATGTTGACCATGCTTCATTATAGAAACAAATCAAGATGCTTGCTTTTGGTAAACCACTATTGATCTTGGTTTGAAATTTTGACTGGCATCTAAAAACACAAAGACTAGTTTAAGTAAAAAGAGACTTTGCATTTACTAGAACCTAGACACAGCTCTGAGCACATGCTAAACATTAGGTACTTGGACAATGCCCTTTTGGAAAAATATGGATGGCCACGCCCCCTTTCTAAGTGTACACTATTTTAGGTTGGAAAACTTGCTTCCACCTTGCACCTCTCCCATTGTTTGACCCATTGTCATGTTAATTAGCCTATTGTTTTCCCAATCTGCGATGTACTCTGCTGAAACTTGCATGTTTTCCAGTCTGGCTACTATGTAAGGACAAAAATAATTTGGGGCCAGTGTGCACCACTTGCACAACTCTCTGGACTGGGTCCAGCCGACCGCTACTGCCTGACCGCTACTGCCCTTTTCAGTAAAACAGATTTAAAACTTTCATCTGCGGATTTCAATTCAACCAACGTTATTTAATTTTTTATTTTAGGAAACATACAAGTGATGTCTTGTGTCTGGCAAACTTCTTCTTAATCCAATGCGATCACTGACCAAAACATTGAAAGAAAAATCTGCATAGCCTTTATCTCTCTTTTCCACATCCTCTACATTCCTTATCATGCCAATTGGGTCTTTATTTGCTGTCTGCAACTGTGTCTCTGTCTCCTTATTAGATTTTTGCTCAATGTGAGGAACTGTTATTTCCATTTTAATACTCCTGTCACCATTTAAGTACAGAGAAATTCCTATTATCCATATTGCTGAAGAAATTACACATCCAAGGAATAGATATTTTATTGCATATCCATGCACAATCATAATAACAGTTTCTTTACAGCAAGTATACTATGAACTTGCGGAGGCAGGAGGGCCTAAGGCCTAATATTCAAATGACCCCCTGGCCTGTTCAGGCGGGAAAATTCTTTGGTTTTGATGACATTCGCGCTGGTAATTTAAGGCAAAGTCAGCAACAAACAAATCTGTTCTGCTTTATCTTGTATCAGCTCATCCTTTTGATGAATTTTGGTGATGTAAATCTAAGATCTCTGACAGCTTTTTCTCCAACTCTGTTTTGGCGCGGCAGGGACAAGGGGGACGTGAAGAAAAGACAGACAAGACAGTGCGCATGATTTTATGGACTGCGAAGGAGCGATCCTATGTCCAAATTTGTCCATAGCAGCCATTTTAGTCACGTGGAAATGCTCATTAAAAGATGCGCAGTGCTATTTACTCGTGTGCCACCAAGAAAAGACCTCTCCTCTCCGGCCATGTTGCGACAGGGTCTACGAAGACTTGCAAATGCTGCTGTAAAGCCAGCGCTTTTACAGCGCACGGCAGCCAGAACTCAACAAAAATTACTGCCAGCATGTATTGGCTATTGTAAGTATTATATCTGATAAAATTTGTTTTTAGCTGCCCAAGTTTAGCCGGTTTGAAGAGCATTTGCTCAGGCCTATGAAAGGAAGCTCAAAATCCTCCCTCGCTTGGTACTTGACACGTGATGTGTCTTGAAGGCAGGCCAGAAGAAAGTTAGACTGCTGTTAGTCATCACTAAAATACGACTTTGTGAACCTTTTGTTATTCAAGAATGCTTACTGTGTGAACCGGCTTATTCTTTTTTTTGTAACCCCAAGTACAGCAGGCAACTGCGCACCGTGTGGAGGGAGCTGGCAGTCCAGTTTTTTAGTGTCCAGTTCTGGTTCAAAAATTCCGGTAGTAAGGCAGGTCATTAGGATATAGGTAAGCACAGTTTTTCTACAAATGCAAAATTCTTTGTGTTTACAACTGTTTTAACTTTTTCTTCAAGGCAAAAGTCGAAATGTTACAACTGATGTCACAAGACCAGCTGCAGCTGCTGCACCAAAAGCTGAAGCCCCCAAAGCATCAGCACACACTGGACAAATCGTAGCAGTCATTGGTGCTGTGGTAGATGTACAGTTTGATGGTGAACTACCGCCCATTCTCAATGCCCTTGAGGTTCAGGGTAGAACATCAAGGCTTGTTCTTGAAGTCGCTCAGCATTTAGGTACACTGTTGTCTTAAAAAAGTAATATCCTTAAGTAAAAACAGGTGGCAAGGCAAAGTGGCATAGGTAGAAGTAACAAATGAAGGGCAAAACGAAAGGAAAATCAATGAATTTAGCTATTTTCTTGAGGGATAGGCTGCGGTTTCCCCTGCTGCCCCTGGATTCCTGCACACCTTGACCATTGTCAATTGATACAAAGTTTACATAGGTTCTTATTTTTGGCCTGTACTTTATAATAACTAGGCAACCATAGGCAATCCTTGGGAACTTACTTTGGGGATTAGCATTTCTGTAACAGTCTTGGTGGCATTTATATGTCGTATTCATACACATTTTTTATAAGAAACCTAGAACTAGACACCCCAAAGGTTCAGAAACTTTAAGGGCTGGGAGTTTTCCAACTTTTCATAAACATTTTGTTCGACATACTGAGTTCGCATTTGTGGAAGCAGTAATTATTTCTCGAGTATTCCTTTGCAATTTCTCGCACCAGCGTGGCTAATTCCGTTTTATACTAATAATTCACATTTTTTAATGGTTTTACTGCAATTTATTTCCATTAAATTTAGAAATTAAGAAACTTCTAGTACTAGACTCCAAGCCAGGTTTCTTACTTTATGGGTAACTATGTGCACATGGGTGGGCAGTCTCTTGGCTTGACAATGCATAAAAAATATAATTTTTATTCATTTTAAATTGAAAACACTTGAACTTTTTTTATTTAGGAGAGAATGTTGTCAGAACAATTGCCATGGATGGTACAGAGGGTCTTATTCGTGGTCAGAAAGTCATTGACACTGATGGACCAATCAGAATCCCTGTGGGTCCTGAAACCTTGGGAAGAATCATCAATGTGATTGGTGAACCAATTGACGAGAGAGGACCAATCCCAACTGAGAGGTGAGATCTAGATTTTATGAGAGCAAAAAAATTTAGTTTTGAAAACTTCTGTGATCCAGACTGAATGATAAACTGGAGGCCTAGTATAGGTGGTTCAGAAGATGCAAAACCACAAAAAAGTCAGCTGAATACAGTAAACTGTCTTCAAATAAATTGAAGGTGCCATGGTGTCATGGTGTAATCCAGATGACTCATGGTGTCAGGAGCTCAGTGTGGTCAGGGTTTGAGCCCAGCCACGATAGCATCACAGCCAGGGTTGAGGTCTCGATTAGTTAACCTACTACTGAGATCCTAGTGACTGGTGTTAAATCACCATTTCACTTTCATAAATTGCTAAGATGTAGCCAGTTAACAATCCTGTTAAAGGATTTACATTGCTAGTCAATCTGTTTGTCATTTGGTTACAAAGCCCTTTTTATGCGAGTTCCTTGTGAAATTAATAATGCTGCTGTAGCCTTTTTTGGTTAAAATGATGTGCCACATACATAATGCCATTAACCAATGTCAAGACACACCAAAAGACGCAAGACATAACTTATTCTGAAGCCACAAACCATAGAAAAAGCATTGCCAATTCAATAAGCTGCATAAAAACAGGTGTTAAAGCAGAGCGAGGCTGCAAACCTTAAAAAGGCTTCCTATATTGTGTACATTATCCTTTGTTGCTGTCATAAATCAAGTGTTAAAAAAGCGCCAACACTTATGCCCCATTCAGAAAACTGCATGACTGTCTGGTTTCTGTTGGCTAGAATAACTCTTCCTCTTTAAAACCCAGTTTGATAACCTCGTTATCATCCCTGGATCCTGTCAGAGGAAACAATTCACTCCATCTTTCTCTAGTGTGCATTATTGTCAATATTCAAAAAGTTAATATTATTATTGCTCCACTGCAGTCACAAAAATTAGGTGAAATTTTGATTTTTTTCTTACAGACGAGCACCTATCCATGCAGAAGCTCCTGAATTCGTAGAAATGAATGTCAATCAAGAAATTCTTGAAACAGGAATCAAAGTTGTAGATCTCTTGGCTCCCTATGCAAAGGGAGGAAAAATTGGTGAGTCATAAATTCAACTTCTTTTTTAAGAATGTAATTATTGAGTCACTGGAGGATCAATACCGTACCCCAAAGGTAGCATTGTCAATTTTGCATGTAGTATAAATTTTTTAGGTACCTAATTCCAAACCAACCTTGGTATGTTTGAAATGGGAACTGTCACAACCAAACCCCTGTCAATCTCTTGTCCTAATTATTGGATTGAAGACAAGAAAATAAATTGTCCCCCAATTAACATGCAAGGGATATTTTGACTAGTTACTGCCAACTGTATTGTAATAAGTAATTGCCAACACTTATGCCCCATTCAGAAAACTGCATGACTGTCTGGTTGTCTGTTGGCTAGATGAAACTCCTTTTTAAAACCCAGTGTGTTAACTTCCGTTATCATTACTGGATCCTGTCAAAGGAAACAATAAAGTTCTGCTAAAATGTCTAGCATTTTCCCTCAAAGTAGCTTTCATAAAGAAATAAAAGAGTGTTTGAGTGCTTAAAAATTGATTTTTTTATGGGTGGGGTCATTTTGAACAATGTGGGTGCTTATTAGGGAAAATATCATACATTTTTTGCTTTATATCTGTCTTTGTGCAAGCCTCCACCTCACCCATATTGCCCAATGCGTGCAAATTGTCAAGTGTAGAATAAGATGGTCTCTATGGGAAAGTTTGCAATTCTAAACTGCACTTCAATCACCAATCGCTTAAATTAAATAAGATGTGAAAAATACTGCAGGCAGCCTATTTTCATATTAAAAGATTGTTTATTTGTTGAGTCGTGTGAAATTAAATGATGAACCAATCATTTTCAGGCTTGTTTGGAGGTGCAGGTGTAGGTAAAACTGTATTGATTATGGAACTGATCAACAATGTGGCAAAGGCTCATGGTGGTTACTCTGTGTTTGCTGGTGTTGGTGAAAGAACCCGTGAGGGAAATGACTTGTATCATGAAATGATTGAGTCTGGTGTCATTGACTTGAAAGGTGATGGATCCAAGGTATCTCTTGTATATGGTCAAATGAATGAACCTCCTGGTGCAAGAGCTAGAGTTGCTTTGACTGGTCTCAGTGTTGCAGAATTCTTCAGAGATCAAGAAGGACAAGATGTGTTGCTTTTTATTGATAATATTTTCAGATTCACCCAGGCTGGTTCAGAGGTAAGTAGATGTTTATTTTATAGTAGTTCATACTTTGTGTTTTAGTTTCTATTCATTGCTGACTGGAAGAAAATGCCAGCAGTATTTTTTGGGTAATGTTATTTGAGGGGCACTTCATTCCACAGAAATCTTGCTGATCTTTGCTGGAAATCCTTTTGTTTCCAAGGAAATTCCTTGGAAGTCCTTTTGTGTTAACAGAAATCTAGCGACAGTGCTTGTGAAAGGCATAGGTTTTGCAGGAGCAATATTGTCCATTGGTTCCAGAAATTTTATTTTATGTTTTCTTTCAGGTATCTGCCTTGCTTGGACGTATTCCATCAGCTGTAGGTTACCAACCAACTTTGGCCACTGATATGGGTTCTATGCAGGAAAGAATTACAACTACAAAGAAGGGGTCAATCACATCAGTACAAGTAAGAATAATCACACTTTTGTGTATTGATTTGAACACCCTATTTAACATCCATTCATACTAAACGGATATTTGAACCGATTATGTAGGATTTTCATATCAGCTCATTATGTTAGGTTTCCTTGTGAATGTTTGACTATTCAAGCTGCTGCAGACATCAAAGTCATCATAAAGCTCAAAGAATCAAATTAACTGTATGCTCATCATAGTCACAAATGGATCAGATAACTGAGGCAGTATGCCTGGCATTTGCAAATTGTGCAGGTGGTACAATGCAATTAGTGTTTTTTGAGCAGCCAGTTCAGTATGCTGTTTTCTTACTTCAATTTTCCAACTTGTTTTGTTAGTTATAAGCTAAAAATGGCTGCTGATTTTAATACATGCCTCTAATTAGAAGTGCTGTGTATAAGAAGGGTTGTTAAAAGAAGGGGCATTAATTGTGTAATTCAGGTTTTGTAGAGTCATTTATTTGTGGGGTAGGGTATGAGTGCATCCTTTAGCAAAAATCTCAAACTTGATATTTGAACTGACTCTCTGATTTTGATTTCAGGCTATTTACGTACCTGCTGATGATTTGACAGATCCAGCTCCTGCCACCACCTTTGCTCATTTAGATGCTACAACTGTCTTGTCTCGTGGTATTGCTGAACTTGGTATTTATCCAGCTGTAGATCCTCTAGATTCAACTTCACGTATTATGGATCCCAATGTTGTAGGCCAAGAGCATTATGATGTTGCAAGAGCAACACAGAAAATTCTTCAGGTATGGCATTGAAGTTTGTTGCCTTTTACCTAATGACCTATCAGTAAATTTTGAATTGTGTTGCATATGCTTGCAGGAGAATTTCCTTCTAAAACATATTTCATCTCCCAAAATAGAATGAGATGTTTGATAGAGAATTACCGTTGCCAACATTTATGCCCCATTCAGAATCCTGCATGACTGTCTGGTTGTCTGTTGGCTAGATTTAACACCTTTTTAAAACCCAGTGTGATATCTCTGATTATCATTACTGGATCCTGTCAGAGGAAACACTAAAACCTTGTTAAAATATCTTGACATTTTGCTCTGCCTTGCTTCCAGTAAAGAAATGAGTAAAGAACATTTTCTTAGCAATCTGTGTATCATAGATGAGCAAAAGCTAAAACTGGTGTAATAATTCTAGGCTTATATCATTCCATTCCTTTACTTCAAAAAGAGTTTGTTTAGTAGATGTATATGCTTAAACGAGCGTATTTTTTCAGGATTATAAATCACTTCAAGATATCATTGCTATTCTTGGTATGGATGAATTGTCTGAAGATGACAAGCTGATTGTCAGCAGAGCCAGAAAAATCATGAGATTCTTATCACAACCTTTCCAAGTTGCTGAAGTTTTCACCGGACATCTTGGAAAACTAGTACCACTTGCTGTAAGTGTTGAATTGACATCATCTACTTGTAATAATAATCAGGAGATATGGAAGTTGTTGTTGATCCAGCAATGGCTTCCAAAAGTAGCTGGAAACCTTCGATTTTAATTCTTATTGGAATTTGCAGGTTATCTAGTATTCACATGATGAAAAATGACCTTGCATCAACATTGATGATTTGAACAACTACAGTAAAAACCCTTACATAAGAACCTAAGTTTTTGAACACAGCCTTATTAGGTTCTTATGTAATGAGGCATTTACCATAATCAGGGTAGAGGTTCTTAAGAGGGTCTCAAGCAATTGCAAGGAAAAATAAAGCATGGTTCAAGTATAAGCAGCTTTAGCAAGCGCTGCTTCTATTTTTCTGTAGAGGTTTACCCAAGCACAAGTCACATTTGAACCCCAGTGAGTGATTTGAGTCCCCTCAACTTAGAACCCCTTGTGATATTAGGCTAATATTGTTCTTATTTTTGTGGGTAGAAAATATATGATTCAAGGCTGAGAATTTCCTTCTCAAACATATTTCATCTCCCCAAGTAGTCTGTGATGTTTGATAGAGAATTACCATTGCCAACACTTATGCCCCATTCAGAATCCTGCATGACTGTCTGGTTGTCTGTTGGCTAGATTAAACACCTTTTTAAAACCCAGTGTGGTATCCCTGATTATCATTACTGGATCCTGTCAGAGGAAACACTAAAACCTTGTAAAAATGTCTTGACATTTTGCTCTGCTGTGCTTCTAGTAAAGAAATGAGTATAGAACATTTTGTTGTATAAGTGGCGATTCACCCCTTAGGAATCACACTTCCTTGCCAAGAATTCTCTTATAAATTCTAGTATGTTACCCTAGCATTCAGGACTTCTTTACAGCTAACTTGAATATATATAGAGCTAAATTTAACAATGTCCTACTCGACATCCTGGTTTCTTTAGATTTTAGTACCAAACATTAACGAACATTTGTCTTTCTTTTTCAGGAAACTATCCAAGGATTCAAGAAGATTCTGTCTGGTATGTTGAATTTGAACTTTTAAACTGCTCATTGGAAATAAGACTACCATTTTGAGATATTTTACCATAACTCCTGGATATTTTCAAAGTCATTTTTGCCAACATAATTGCCCCATGCAGGATAGCATTTGACTGTATGGTTTGTCGGTTGGCTATAGCTATTCATCCCCTTTAAAACCCAGAATGTTTTATCATAAACTTCCTCTGGATCCTGTCAGGGGTTAAATTTTGTAACTTGTTTTCGTGATTTATTTATAAGATCTTCGTCTATGCTGGAGAATGTTATTGAATGCAAATCGAACTATTGGCATTTTGGGACAGTCTATACTTTTATTAACATGTGACATGTCCTGATAGCTTAAAAACGTTGCATATCATTTTTCATCGCAGAGCTCGTTGATTTGTATAGTTATCTGCATTCTAAAGTTCTGTTTGTTGAAACGCTTGGCAAAAAAAATCGTCTTGTGAGAAGTGGGAGCTATTTTTCCCAAGTTTGGGCCAATTTTTTTGACGCGGTGATCAAAACTTTTGCTGTGTCCATTGTGCCACAAATTTTAATGACGATTGTCAGAAATTGTCTCGTGGAGTTCGGTTTTTGAAGGTTGTCTTTGAAGGTTAACTTTGAATTTATAACCAACCGCAAATGCCAAAATGAAAATTATGGAAATTTTAAACTATGGCTTTACTAGGAGACATGTCGAGCGCAACATTTTATTCAGCGTGTCTCCTAGGGTGGCTAAACATGCGAGGGACAAGCGAGCAACATGCCCCCTGAGTCACGGATACAAAAAATGTTTCTGCTGTCTCCCGAGTCTCTCGCTACAAGTTTTGTCGCTGACTACAAAGTTTCCAAGTTGGCTACACTAGGAGACATCGAGCGGACATGTTACGTGTGACAATGCCGCGCGCAACATGTCTCCTAGTTTGGCCATGCCTTTACAGACTACTAGTTATAACTTGGGCGTTTTGCTTTGACTCAGCGAAATACTTCTTATAGATTCTTTTTATTTTGCCTTGCTGAGTGAATTTTCACTTTAATGATTGTGTTCTTGATTGATTTTAGGTGACCTTGATCATTTGCCTGAAGTTGCATTCTATATGATCGGTAACATCGATGAAGCAGTTGCCAAGGCAGAAAAGCTTGCTCAAGAATATTAGATGCATATTTTACCATTTCAGAACAATTCAGATTCAGAACATTTTTGTCACTCTTCAAACCTGTGTTATGAATTATGTGTGTTAAAAATCGGTATTAATGATTGTGGAAAGTTAGAATTCAAATTGGTTTTATTGTTGTGATAGTCAAGTATTGAATGCGCATATTGTTTGATTCTTGGCTTCTTCCTGAAGTTCCTTCTAAGTCTTGTTTTCATAATACTATAAGCTGGTTAAGCTGGTTTCCATATCGTAAAGGCCTGGCGAAACAAGGAGACATGTCGCGCGCGACATTGATGTCCCCTTGGTGTCTCCTAGTTTAGCCAACGCAGAAACTTTGTAGCGTGCCACAAAATTTGTAGCAAGAGATGCGCAGATTTTTCTGAGACAATAGAAACATTTTATTGTCTCCGCGACTCAGGGAACATGTTGCTCGCTTGTCACTCGCATGTTTAGCCGCCCTGAGAGACACGCCGAATGCAATGTCACGCGCAACTTGCCTCCTTGTTTAGCCATAGCTTAAGAGACGGTCCTCCGTCGTGATGGCGATGTCCCATATAATTATAAGCGACGGCGACACTGGAAAATCAGCAAGTAGCTGTTTTTGCAGCGAGCAACGATTGGCGTTAAAAAAAATGCTGAACCAATTTAAAAATGTTTTTTTCTGACCAATTTAGATGCTTTTTCTGATTCTACAGCGACATGCTAAAAGCGTACTCCTTTATAATGTTGGTTAAGCCAGGTGAATGTCGACCTACAATACGAAAGAACTGACGCTTAGCTACTGACGCTTAACTGTAAGAACTTATAGGACTTATAGGATAGAGACAGTGGCCCCAGGGGGGGGGGTAATCTCCATGCCAATATTTGGGGTTCGAAATCTTAAGCTCATTCAATATTTGGGGTCTGTGAATATAACATGGACAAAAATTCAATATTTGGGGTCCACAAATCTGACGGAAGAATCTTGCGATTTGGTGCAATTCATTACAATGACCCATCCAACTGCCAAGGGCTTATAAATTGTAAATTGTCATGAACCTGATGGCTAAATCCGAGAAAACATTTTAGGGGTTCAAAAATAGATAACAATATTTGGGGTCTTCAAAACATTAAACTCAATATTTGGGGGTCTGCAAGGAAATAGTGGCATGGACCTCCCCGTATTGAAAGTTACTGAGTACCCCCCCCCCCCTGTGACAGTGGGGGAACGCACAGTGTGCACCTTTGAACACAAAATTAAGGGCCCCAAAATATTTGGCCCCGAAAGGGGCCACCGCGAAATTTGTGAAAAGACTTTTGGACAAGCGTTTTTTAGATTCACACTAAGGTACTTAAAATAAAACTTCCTATAAATCTTCTATTTAACCTGATTTTATATCTTGATAATTGTTTTGTTGATGTTGGTTTTGTTGTTTTGTTTGAAGATTGTATAACGGTTTAAAAAAAATGCATTTAAAGGCAATCCTGGTCAGAGGCGGACTGGCAACGAATACCCAGGGTTGCTACTTCCAGTAAAAGGGCCCGTACCTACAGTAGTTTATTTATCATATACGTTGACTGCTGCTGGCTCATCCCTCAAAAAAATCCATCAGGATGCATTATCGTCATCGTGAGAAATTCATTTGCAAAAACTCTACCGAGATATCGTAGCGAGCTGACTCGACCTTCAAAGTTAGCATAATCATTACTTTCGATGTAACGCAACTTTTTTGCAATACAGTACCAGAATACATTGGGGCTTTTATCAACTGTAGGGTCGCTAGCACCAGTGGAGGGGCACAAATAAAAATCGGACACGTTTGTGTATCAAAGTGCGCCGAAGGCGCAACTCCATTTAGGGGTCCACGGGCGTGCTCCCAGCTCCGCCAGAAAATCAGGAAAAATTGTAACTTAGAAACGCTCTAATGACCATTTTGAGCATTTTGAGACCGATAGACTACAATTTTCGTCGCACTTAAATAAGTTTCTGCCAATCCAAAAGGATCAACCTTATCTCCCATGATTTCTAGAATCTATTTACTGCCTGTTATTGAGACTCGTTGCTATTGCCACGTAAAAAACATACAATACATAAAAATTTCTTTCAACTCTAGGCAACAACCCACCCTTAAACATGATTCTGCCATAGGAAAACATTTATTAGATCACCTAGAGTGTGCGGAAAAAATTGTAATTGTAATTGTAATTGTACATTGTTTAACGTTAGTAACACAATAGTGATAAACACTAATTCAAACTAACATGAAGCAACTCCACAGATTGCATCAAAGATTCATTTATTACAGAAGGAACACGCACATTTTTTATTTAAGAACCATGTCTTTATTAAGCTTTTGAACTCTTTGTTATTTCGGGCTGACTTGATTTCAGCTGGAAGTGAGTTCCAGATTTTGGGCCCTTGAAAACTCAAAGATTTAATGCCGTAATTAGTCGTTTTAACCTTCGGAATTTGTAATGGTTTTGTTATCCGAAGATCATGGTCTATATGCTTTTCTAGAAAATAGTCTTTCATGAACGATGGATTCAAATCGTTTAGCGTTTTATAAATTTCAAATGCAAGGAGCCTTATTGTTTGAACATGGATGGTTGTCTCATTTGATTTAGCAAGCAACATCTCATATGACGATGCATAATCAGAATAAACCAGTCGCAATGCTCTTTCATTTATTTTCTCCAATTTGTCCAAACTACCCTTACTGCATAGCATCCACACCAGCGGACAATAGTTGAAGTGACATAGTATGAATGAATTTATAATTATCTTCTTCTCTCTTTCGCCCATGTATTTAGCAAGTCGTTTCAGAGAATTTAACTGCCTAGCAGCCTTTTTACAAATTTTATCCACATGGCTATCAAATTTTAAGTGATTATCTATATCAACACCGAGTAAAGTAACAGTATTATCTATCTTTATTTTCAAACTGTTATCAATTTCAAAGTGATCAAATTGTTTATCTTTATTTCCTATAGCAATAGCTTGAAATTTAGAGGGATTAGCGGTCATTTCATTAGTTTTAAACCAATCAATGCATATTTTAGTGTTAATTTTTATAAGTTGTATTAGGCTGTTTGTATCAGTAGCAGTAATTGATATGGTATTGTCATCAGCAAAATTACAAAGAGATCCCTCACTTAAATTATAGAAAATATCATTGATGAAAATATTAAAAAGAAGAGGTCCTAGAATAGAGCCTTGTGGCACACCTAGTTCTAGATTGCCCCACTCACTGTAGCGTCCTTTCACTTTAACTTTTTGTTTTCTTTCAGAAAGATAGCTTTTAGCAGTGATAGAGAGTTGTATTCCACACCATAGGCGTGTAATTTAGCGAGAAGAAGATTCTTTGGTAAACAATCGAAGGCCTTTGATAAATCCATTAAGACAGCACCTATATGTTTATTATTTTCTAGTCCACACCTCCAATCTTCTATTAGTCTAAATAGAGCATGTTGAGAGGAAAAGTGTTTCCTATACGCGCATAAATATCTTGAGAATTTTTGCTCGAAAAATGGCGATGAAAGGAAGATGATTTGGTTTTTGCCTGCTGCTGAACAGGTATTAAGTCACTTTTAGTTTTATAATTATCGAATCGCGAATCGCTAGATGCCCTTGGCGTTGCCGTACCTCTGCCGTTCCGGTTCGAGTGCAACATGCGGACAGTTCCAGAACAGTGAAGGCGGGAGTCTGGATCCTAGCAGATTTCTTTGAACAATGCCAAAGCCCAAAGCCCAATGGCCTAGTCTTGTTGTAGTCTTGTTGCTGAACTTGCTGATGACGGAAACGAACATGAACGATTGCTAAAAGAATGATGGAAATGGTTGGTGGATGCTGTGTTTGTTTAGATGAAAGAGGATGGGATGAGAATCCTCTAGTATACTGCGATGGACATGGCTGTAATGTAGCTGTACATCAAGGTGATCAACCGCATTAATTTGCTGTTCAACTTTTTCGGGCCCGCCACTTTTATTAGGCCCGCCGTGTTTTGTGGGCCTCATGGGCCTAACTTTTCTCTTTTCTTTTCCCTCTTACTCGCGCTAGCGAATCAATATGCACTAGGTATATGTGGTGGATACGCACTACTGTGGTGGTGTTTTTTGCGTAATGTGGTATGGTGGATAAGCGCTACTGTGGTTGGTTATATTATGCTTGATATTATGTGGTTGTATTTTTTGTGATATGGTGGATTCGAAATTGTAGCAAAGATCTACAGATCAAATAAGAAAGCACCACAAAATCCACCACAGTACGCAAAACATATCCCCCAGGGTGGAATCCATGCAATTTCGACGCCAGAGATTTCGCCAATGAAAACTGCTTTCACGCCAATAGAAACAGTAGATCTGTTGTTCTATATGGATTTCACCCTGGCATATTTCCCTTATCAAGCATAATAACCCACCACATTAGTTTTTATCCACCACAGTGGATAAGATGAATTTCCGCATATAAACTGATTTCCTGTTTAATTTTAGCTTGTTATGGCATTGTTAAAGTTCCAAAAGGTCCTTGGTTTTGTTGCAAATGTCAGTCAACGGAGAGGGTGGCTAGAGTGGTAAGTAGGGTTCTTGCCTTCTGTGGATTGTGATGAGGTTCCTTCGTCAGTTTGTAACATGTGCCAATTTTTGCATTTCAATTTTTGAGATTGCAAGCAAAGTTTAAGTTTCTTTTGAGAATGAGGATGATGACTGTTCAAGCCAATCAGAATGCAAGGAGCTTGAAGAGATCAACACAGAAGAATTACTTTGCAATCATCCTGTCAATCGACTTGACATCGACCAATCACAAAACTAATTGCAAATGTGAGACTCTGTAGTAAAGGTCAAATTGAAAGTGATGTGGAATGTGCAGCCTATTTCTAATGAAAGTGCATATCACTGAATTGCATTTTTTTCTTAAATTTTTCACTTTTATTTTTAGAAATGTGAGCTATGCCCATTTAAAGAGGGTGCCTTGAAGAGAACAGATACAGGAGGTAAAACAACTTGCTATAGTTTCATTATTTAAGTGTTTTTTCAACAGAATTATCGATGCTTTATTGTTAGTTGCTAAACAAAGTTACTGTTTTATCCAGGTTGGGCTCATGTTGTTTGTGCACTGTACATCCCAGAAGTTCAATTTGGTAATGTGACTACTATGGAGCCTATCTTGATAGCATCCGTACCCCATGAAAGATTTCAAAAGGTATAAATTCCTTGAATTTTAGAGTGTGGGCGTCATTGGTGTCAATATTTTTTCCTTATTGACTGTAACTGCTCTTTTAGCCTCTTAAATGGCTTATTTAATTATTGGGGCTCTAGAGGGGCTAATTGAAAGAAACAAAAATCAAAAATAGGACACTACTTTTATCATCATTGCGTTTTGATTTATACAGGCATCTTACATGTCATAGTATTAGCAACACTCAACAACTTAGAGATCTTAATCTGTGATAGAGGATGGACTGCTTCTTCCAGAGATATATAGTACACAGTGCTTTCTAAACCCCCAGGGTTGTCGAAACATTGAACATTAGAACTAGAGAGGAAAGTCCTGACTCTCAATAACATGATGTTAGAAAATGGAATTATTGTGTAGACAAGAAATATAGTAACTTATCCCTAGTACATTCTTGAATTGGGTTTCAAATCTTCCTTATATAAAACCCGGAGGCTAAAAAGAGGGCCATATTGCAGAATTTTTGGTTTTGAGACATGCTTATTTTGTTAGAGAGGGTGCTCATAAAAGAGAGGGCCGAATAGAGGTAGAACAGTAATGCATATAGATTTGTTTGAGTAAAGAACTTTAAATCATCACAATCTTCTAGATGTGTTACATTTGTGAAGAAAGTGGCAGGGAAAGCAAAACTTCTAGTGGAGCTTGTATGACTTGTAATAAACCTGGTTGCAAGCACAACTTTCATGTTACATGGTAAGCTTTGTAACTTGACAACTTTATTTGACTTCATTTATTTGACAAAGAGCTCTTTGCTTTTAAACTCAATGGTGCAATTTTGGATAATGGATAGCGGAAAGAGTCTTAAATCATTACATCTTCAATCGTGACATGTTGAATTTTTTTTACCTTTTCAAATGCTATTTTCATCAAACTTGAAAGGCCAGCTCTGTGTAGGCAAGGAGAGTTTGTTTTCTCACTCATTGGTCTTCTTGCTGTATCTAGCAAGCTGATTGGTGTTCAAAACACAATACCAATTCAGCTTCATTATTTTGCTCACTTAATTTCAATTTCGATCTCGGGAAAAGAGGAAGAGGCAGGCCAAGATTAACGTTGTTCAGTAACATCAAAGAATGGACTGGAATGGACTATGTCGAAGCCACAAGGAAGGCACAGCATAGGGAGAAATGGGCATCCATGACAGCCAACCTGCTGAGAGCAGAAGGCACCTGACGACGACGAATTTCGATCTGCATCTCAGTTATACATAAATTCCGGCGCAGTCCATTGTTACAGTCTGTTTCTGACGTTTATAATCTGGGGATTGTCATACGACACAAGTTTTTAAGCGCAGCTCAAATACCGTATTTCCTCAATTAAGTGCCTGGGGCGCTTGTTCACAAATCCAAAGAGGAGTAACTGTTTACAAATTTGCGAATGAACTTACGTTCTGACGAAAAGCAAGTTTTGCATTAACTAGCAAAGTGTCTGTTGATTAATTTCATCAAGAGCTTGCAAATACACCATCAAAGCTGTGTCTGGGACGTGGACCAACCTGATAGGCAACTCAATCCACATGGGGGCTCTTTTTCGAGGAAATACGGCATCGTTTTAGAGAATATTTTTTTCTTTTTAGTGCCCAGTCGAAGAGAATGTTATGTGAAGAAGCAGGACATTATGGAAATGTGCAATATGTTGGCTATTGCTCGCAACACTGGACAAAAAAGGTAAATCTACAGAGAGAAGAAAGTGGACAGTGCATTTAAATACCTTTATTTAAAGTACGATTGAGTGCGTTGCGTATTTGTTCTAGAATATAATTCTGGTAGCACAAGCAGATGGTTCGCATCATCTGTATAGCTCCCAGAACTCACGCCCTGCGTTTACAGATAATGATTTCTTGCTTGCTTGGATCATTAGCCGTCGGGTATAGCCGTAGACTTCCAGGAAGCTTGATTGGTATTAGCTAGCAATTTCTCATGGTATGCAAACATCAGATTAAGTAGAAGGTTAGAACGGCAACTCCATTGATCCAAGTAACACTTAATCTCAGTCTTTTTCCGGTTCTTCCTCGATAATTGCTATTTCCATTACCCTTTATCATCATAAATGCTTTTGCAATTGCCATTACCCTTTATCATCATAAATTCTGAACATCGCAATCGATTTCTGAAATCTTTTTCCCTAACTGTTTTTATACGAGAAAAACTGCAATCATTTAACCATCTTGCCAGAACGACATTCAACTTCTGTTTAAATGCTCCTTCTTTTTCCTTGTAGTTTGGTCATAAAGGACATTCGACAAGTAGCTCAGATACAAAGAAATCGACAAAAGACAAGGAAAAACAACAACGCCAAAGACAGGACAGTGTCTCTAGCTCAGATGGTTCGTCCAACAAGCATAAATATAAAAAACAAACAAGCGCAAAATCGTCTACACATTCTGATAACCATGTTGACGTCATTGCTCAAGCTCATGCTGTACTGAGCAAAACTGGATCCAGTAGTATTAAACAAGAACCGCAGAAGTCAAGCTCTTCAGCAAATAAAGTAGGAAATCAAGAAAGATCAGCTGCAGAATCCCTCAATCTATTACAACAAATGCCTAATATGATCGACTACTTCCCCCCTGATGCAAGGCCGAAGACGCCATTGAATACAGTTATTCCACCGACGACATCATCAAACCAGATTGTTGTTCCAGGGGTGCCAACTCATGTACGAAACCATAACAGTTCAGTGGACACAACTGAAGATTTGATTGACGTCGAATCAAGTAAAACTCCTCCGTTGCGTCTAGATATGTCCGCGAAGCATGAAAATTTGCAATTAGCGAAAACGTCAACGCCACTAACGAAACCTGCCGTTGTGCCTAAAAAGTCAAGCAGTTCGAAAAACAGTTCGCATGAGACGAAGAAACGAAAGTCTTTGGACCATGAAAAGGTATCAAAGAAGCAGAAAGTTGAGGATAAGAAAAAATTGCAAGTAAAGAAAAAACAAAAACATAACGTTTTATCAATTCCAAGACCTTCAAAGTCGAAAATATATGATGATGAAAAAATGCCACCTCTTCTATCTCCAAATAAAAGGTTGGTGTTTATTTAGTAATTCTTGTTAGGCCATTCTAATTCTTGAAAAAAGTGGTGTTGCAGATGCCTTAAAAGCACTGTTTGTTACTTTTCTCCCTTCCCCTTTTTTGCAGTTTTTGTAACGTGCTCAACCTAGCTACTCCACAGGAGCCCCATACCGAGCAACAGTAGTTGATATGATGTTCTATTATACCCTTATACAAACTTCTTAGGATTGTAAATGGGATGTAATTCTACATATTACGTTTAGCGTATCTTAACAAGCGGAGAGCCTCCGAGAGCCCCCGAAATTTTTCTGGATGTTCTTGATTTGGCTATCCCATTTTCAATTATCGTGAACCATTATGCCAATATATTTAGTTTCGCTCTCAAGATTAATGTCGACGATCCTATGAACATCACTTCAGCTAAGTATACATTTTTGTTGTTAAGGAGGCAGTTGTTATTAACTACGACCAGTCTGAGGGTTGCTTAAGGGTTCCTGGGAACATTGAAACGTCTATCTAGGAACTATGGGCAAAATTAAAAGGGAACATCGGAAAACATGGATCAGGTAAAATCCTCACTATAACTCCACTTGACTATCAGTCTGAAAAAAGATACTTCAAAGCTCCAGGGAACATGGGGATTTACTTAAGGGTCCATGGGAACATGTAACACCCCCCCCCCTAAACGACTCTCAGTCTAATAACGCGAAAGCTCTTTTTTTCTAGAGAACCAAATGTCGATTCTTTCAAAGATCTTCTTGAATCGCAATGGGAACAGGGGGCGCATTTGCTGATGCAGAAGGCCACAAACTTTAACGGTAATACTGTTGTTCTTCAGCTAAGGACAGTTATATGTACATCTGCCGTTTTCTTTCTGTTGTTTCTGTCTGCAGTATTCTATTATTAATGGATGATTCTTTGAGATTTGAAGCCTAATTTCAGGGCTTTATAAACTTTGCAACACCTATAAGCAAGGAAAACAAATAATTGTTTATACATGATTAGGTGTCACACTTCAAAGTACCATTGAAATGCTCCGGTTTGAGCAATCAAGCAACCAGTCTTTAGAATAAATATATTCGGACTTATCAAGGCTGTTTCTGATACCGTATTAGACATGATAGTCACCACTTATCATGACAAGCCTTTGAAATTTAGTTGAGCAACGTTTCGGGAGAGATCCGTCTCCCATCATCGGGCAATGAGAAATGTGGTTTCTTTCCTATTTATTGCAAAGGTCGGATCGAAAGTTGTGAAATTAACCGGACCTGCGAGGAAAGCTTGCGCCCCCAGATTGATATTTTAGAACGAAATCCCTGGGTACTTATTCACCGATCTCGGAAGGATGGATAGCTGAGCTGATTATAGGCTTGTTTAAAATGGTCACAACGAGATTCGAACCCACGACCTTCCGATCGTGAGCCGAAAGCCATGAGCCATACCATCTTTAACTGAAATAAAATAAACTTTCCTAAACAACATGAACTGAAAATACTTAAAACTGTACGATGTGAAAAGGAGTCGTTTCTGTTTAAAAGATTCTTTGGTTGGTAGGTATGGTGGAAAGGAAATTTTCAAATTTGTTTGTATTCATCCTGTTATGATCTCCTTTCTAGTTGGTTCATTACTTTCCTGTTTGCATCAGCTGAGAGCAGAAAATGACGATCTTGAACTTCGCCTTGGTCAGTTGTCTTCGAGACGTGATCGACTGATTGCCGCTACAAGTCGCCTTTCGACACCTTTCGACGCTCATGCTGAACTAAGCCACAAACTGCCTTTGTCATCGATGCTGTCGAAACTTAACGGTGAGCCAGGCGATAAAAAGCCGAATGCAAAAGAGGAAAAGACGAATAAGTCGAAATTACATGAATCAGATGATTCCAGTTTGAATAAACGAGCGAAGAAAGTCAAAATAGCTAACGATAACGATAAGCAACAAAAGTCGTCAAGTCAGGATGAGCCCGAGGGTTATTCGGACTCCAGTAGCCTAGATGGCCTCGGTTGCAAAGAGATATTATCGGAGGATAACTCGTTGAATTCGTCGCCTAAAGATATCAAAACGAATAAGCTGACGAAGAAAGCAACAAAAATAAAAGAGATTTCGTTTAATCCTGAAGAAACACGAAATGATAATTCCGGTGTGAGAAATCTACAATCTCTCGTACAACCGGCTATCTCAATGCCCTCGGATCCCATGCAACTTATAGGAAATTCCAGGCACATGCACAACTCACCGGAACTTTTACAGCAAATGATGCAACCGCAGCAAAACAATGCTAATCGAAACAATGTATCGTTACCAAACTATCAAGCAACGCCAACCATGTTGGAATTTCTCACTGCACAGCTGACGAGCCCTAATAACAACAATGGTAATAACAAAAGCAATGGGTATATAAATAGAAGTCCGGATACGCACGTGGCAGGGACCTATCGTCCGGTGGCATCCGGCAACTCAAACAGCAAAAGTCCACAACAAGTAAGTTACATTTTAACAGTTCTACTGAGTTTCTTCTTGAAGAGTTCTTAGCTTTCCATGAATATATCTTTTCTGATTAACTGAGACTTTTCGAGGATATTCTATTGTACTAGGTGTTATTCAATAAAAGCAAAGTTGAGAAAATGACGAAAGAAAGTGTCTATGGTTTATAATATTTGAAAGCCACAAAAAGATGGTAATTAAATAAAAAGTTGCAAAACCAAAGGATATTCATTAAATGAAAAGTTGGAGAACGAACAGAGTTTCTTGGATTTTTGTTGACTTCCTAGTCCATTCAAGAAGAGTTTCTTGATTTTCACGAATACGACTTGTGTAGTATCTTATAAGAGGTTGCCCATTGTTTTGGTCTGTTTCCGACGTTTATCTTCTAAGGAGTTTCAGAGGAAAAAGCTTTAAGTATCTCCAAAGATTTGTCCGCTTTTTCTCACAATTTTATTTGAGGTTTCTTATGAAAAAATGGTTGTAATCTGTGGTTCTTGTAATTTTTTGTTGTAACATTAAGGCGTTTATTCTGCTTTTTTAGCCTGCAAAGTGAATTCATTCGACTGTTAGTAAATTGAACAATATTGACTACTCTGAGGTCTAATTACGACGTTCAGTGCAATGCAATAGAAGTGTCATCGTTAGATGAGAAGAGAAAGAAAGGTCTGGACAAATGAGAAGGTCAGATGTATCGTATTAATTTACATTCAAAAACAGTAAGCCCAAATGTCTCTGTCATTCAGGCAAAAAAACATAGCTTTCCTTATTGAGATAAGTATAAGCTGGGTTATATATTTAGGCTGAATCTACCTGTATAGAGTCATTCCATGCCAAGTGAACTCTATAGGAACCTGACTCGAGGACTTCAATATTTTCTGAGAGGCACAATATTATCCCTGTACTCCTTTTCTCCTTTGTAAATATCTTTGATGGACATATTTAATGTTTATGATTATGTTGATGTATAGATTTGTTTTTATACTGTAACAAAGTTGTTTACATGTTATATGTAAGTTCTTTTACCCCATTTATGCTGTTCTTCGTGGCTAATTCATGTTTTCATATACAATATTACCATAACCGAAGGCATCGCTACTTTTGTTGTTCATACGACGTCATATTAGATAGAAGCTTGTGCTCATGTAGGATGTAGATATGTCTTATAGGTGACAATTGTGCTGGAATCAGACCAAAATCTTACATTATCATTAAGTTTCACATTGAGAGGTATCGAGAAACTTCGAGAGGCTTAAGAGAGAAAATCCTTATAAATGTTAGTGGCACCATCATTTGAAACACCTTGAGATGTCACCGGTTTAAAATACTCGGAGAACTTGAGTTGTTCTTTCCATTTAGTAGCTACTGGTTAGTTTAGTACTCATCTGTTAGTTTGCTCTTCGCAGCTTCTTGCTGTATTCAATCTTCGTAGAAAGAACTTCATTGAGTAACTAGCTTGTCTTACTAAGAAAGTGCAGTAGCGTTGTCCTGTTATCAAGCTGACTAGTGTTCTTAGAGCTCAGTGAATTCGGGGTTCGAGCCCAAGCCACGGTAGCGTCACAGCCAGGCTGGAGGTCTCGTTGATTTATTTTGTTCTTTGGTCCTAGTGAGTGGCGCTAAAACAACTTTTTCACCTCCACCACTGTAAAAATAGAAAATATTCAACCTTCCTCCGGGAAAAAGTACGCCTAAACTGCAAAACCTCCTCACTTAAAAATGAAAATCAGGCATTGGGTGTGGCATGAGATTTCTTTTGTTTTTGATTGGCCTTCCTCCCTTCAATGACTGTGTGACCCTAACGTTTTCCAGTCTCTTCGATACTACAGTACCTTATTTATCTGCTGTGATCTTGACTAAGGTCTTCCCTTCAGACATATATCGTCTATCGCAATAAACTTTCTTAACAGTTGTCCGTTTTAGATTCCTTGTTGTTGTCTTTCGCTTTCAATAATTCACCTGTACACTATTGTCAACAAATGAGTCAACAATTGGCACATCAGGATACAATGCTGAAGGACATAAATATCATTTAGCGATTTTCAAAGCTTATTATAATCTTATTCATATTATTAAATATTCGTACTGGTGGTCATAAACATTAGCTTCTTCATAAGACCTGTTGCAGAGCTGGAATCGTCTTTCAATGAGATTTGAACGTAATTGTCTTTACAGCACGTTAGTAGGAAAAACTGCATTTTTGGATATGAGTTTATTGGCTAACAATCGAAGGCGTATTTTTAACGAAGAGGTTTCTGGCTAAGAATTGTGTGTAACGTTAAAATTTTCTTGGAGAACCCTGCATCGTTCTTTTTGAAGATCTGACCTCCAGAGAGCGTTGTTTGACGGTGAGTGGTCACTATATTGATAATGTATTTAATTGCTGATAAAAGTTAGTTTGTGCAACCGCTCTTGATATGCCTTGGCCAAAAGACAAAACTTTGTTTGTCAAGCACTTGAAATTTGCTTATCAGGGAATGATTGAACGTTTTCCACGTCACGCAAAACATTGCTTGTCAAATACATTTTCTTGAGCATCGTTTTTGAAATGCACGCAGTTTTTTTTATAAGCAACCGCTTATAAGCAACCAAGATGTAGAAGGCCTAAAAGCTTAAGCAACGTATAGTACCACAGGAAAAAACCCTAAGCAACTTTTAAAATTTTTGATAATTTATATCACTGCAAGCAATCGAGGATTGATCAACATAGAAGCTATTTCCATTCATTTATCGTCAAAACTCGCATATCAATGGAGTGTTTCTCGTTAAGTGATGCATTTCATTGAGGGGTTTCCGTTTAACTTTCAATACAAAGTCTCCATTGGTAATAATATCAGCAGGGAGAAATGTTTCAAGTCATTTTATGTGCAATGATAGATTTTGCTGTTTTTCTAGTCTCTATACTATTCTTAGGGCAAAAAGATACAGTTAAAATTAAGCAACCACGAAGCATCTTTTGCTACTAAAAGGTGGCCATAAAAGGTCCAAAAAAAGCAACTTTTTTAACTAGGGCCGAGCGAAGTTGCTTATAAAAAAAACTGCGTGTAATTTCATGCAAGAAAAATGCATGATGAAAAAATTTGGTTTTATAGGCATCATAGTGACTTCACTTCAAAGTCCTTTTGCTTCTTTATGTTTGCCTCCATTTTTTTTTAAGGTTTAGGCCCTGGACAAATTATCAAACGTTGTTTGCCAAACATTTGAAATTTGCTTGTCAAGCACAATGTTTGATCGTTTGGCAACATAATAACACATTACTCGTTAAACATATTTTGCTTGATGCAAGCATAAATTATTTTAAGTTTTCAGAAATATTGCTGCGCGATTTTTGCTCGCCAAGCAATGTTTTGTGACGCGACCAATGTTTTGGAAAAAAGATCTCAAATGTTTGACCAACAATGTTTGATTGTTTGGAAAGGCCTTAGAGTTCCAAAAAGTAGACTACAGTATCCAACTCCAAACACATAGACGGATTCTATCTCGCAATTTTAGAAATCTGCAGGATTTCTTTTTTAAATTGTTTGCTAACAAGTCCAAAGCTAAACACAAAAAGATAATACACAAGGATAATACACAAGGATGCTCCAAAAGGCAAAAATCTATAGATCATAAAAATACTGATAGTTTACCTTTGCTAGCTCATACAGATTGCTCATTAGTTTCTCCTCTTGTTGTTTGGACTTTCATCCTTCATTAAAAATGAAGACTATCACAGTTTATCTGCCTTGTCTAATGTTATAAACCATTAAACTCCCTCATTCACAGAGCTAGCAGATGTTCTAAAAGACAACAGAAAAACATGTTTGCGCACTAAGATAACATCATAATGTCATTTTTCTTTCACAGAGCAAGTCTGCACGAATTTTCTCATTTTCGCCTGGGCATTACAAGAATACATTTTGAGCTCTTGAGTTTCTTAAATTTTTGGTAATTCAAAGAGTTTGAGTTTGTTGTAAGCAGGTTTCCTATAAAAGAAACACGTTTTTTGATTGATGGACCTTGTATGCTCCTATTTCTCTCGAATGTGCGTTACATTTTTCCTGTCTTGCTGTCCTAACTAATTTTAAATACTTTCCATTTTGTTTCAGAAAAACTTTGAACATGGCAACGATAAGAGGAGATCGACAGCAGCTGGTTGATTACTTTAAGGATCTTCAAAGTAAGAAGAACATCTGCGATGTTGTTTTCAAAGTTGGAGAGGAAAAGCAAAGTGTGTATGGCATTAAAGCTATTCTTGCTGCTAGAAGCAGGTACGATAATAAATGTTTTTGGCTATTTGATTAGAAATAGTATTTTAAGTAGCTATTGGAAATATATACGAAATTTCAAGAAACAGCGGAAACATTTTCGGGCATACTTAACAGCTTTTTTCGCCTGAGGTGGTGTGGCCGAGTAGTCAAGGCGTTCGGCTCACGATCGCAAGGTCGTGGGTTCGAATCTTGTCGGGACCACTTTCCACAAGCCTACAGTCAACTCAGCTGTCTATCCTTCCGAGGTCGGTAAATGAGTACCCAGGGTATTCCTTCTAGAATATCAGTCTGGGGGCACGAGCTGCAGGTCCACATCAGCTGCATAGCTGCCAGAACCCCTGACCTTCATTAACAAATAAAGATTGCTTACTTGCTTGCTTGCTTGCTGGCACTCCCAATAGTATAAAAGTCAGAAACAGACCGAAACAATATAAAAGGCGGAATGTGTACCTACAATCTTGGACATAAATTACTGGGCTTCTGATTGACCTTTAGGTCCTCCTTCCCCTAAGATCAATGTTGTTATTGGCATTGAATGTGAGGTTGATGGGAGCAGAGGCATTCGCCCTGAAATCGTACAATACAACAACATTGATTGATAGGGGAGGGGGCAAAATGGAATGTTAATATCAATCACAAACAGTCCGGATATCTTTTGTCCAAGATTGTAGATACGGATCGAAAAGCATCAGTCCGAAATTAGCGGTAGAGCTGTCTTTGTTTTTTAAACACCAATCAGCTCACGGGATACTGAGAGTGGACCTCAGTCAATTGTTTCGGTCTGTTTCTGAGGTTTGTACCCTGAGGAGTGGCAGATGAGAAAAGCTTTTAAATATTAGCGACAATGTTTTCGTTGTTTATCGTAATTTACCGTTATGAACTTTTGTGCTACTAAAGAAGTGTTAGAAATTCTATAAGGGGTATCTGAAATTTATTGGGGTATCTGAACTTTGGGAGTATCTTCTCGATGGATTAAACATTGCTTTAACAGAGCTCCTCTAACGCTTGAGTACTAACTGCTGCAACCCTTAAACAGAGCGATAAACATAGAAATATCGCACAACCTTGCAGGAGCTCAAGCATTTTTGTATATGAGGTATTCCTTAATGCTTAAAATAAAGTTAATGCAGTCAGTGCATATGTAAAACATGATTAGATTATTCTCTGCACGTCTTAATTTCATTTCAATTTATTTCGATTTTAGTGCTTTCGCAAGGCAGTACTGCTCAACCCTGAAACCATTTGAAAACACCAAGAGCAAGAAACATAAAGGAGAAAAACCAGATAAGTTAAAAAGAACCGTTATTTCATTACCAGAATTCAATTTTGATGAGATGTGTGCATTAATGGAATACATCCACTCGGGCGTTTGCTATATAGGCCCGAAAATCTTATTAGGCCTATTTGTTGCCTCGGATGATTTCAAAATGGACAGACTCAAAGAGAAATGCTTGAGCATTCTAGAGGACGTTTTATCGGAATCCAACGCGTTGTATTTCTGGAAAGATCTATCAAGATTCAAATCGAAGCGCTGTACAGAAGTTGTTGTTGAGACTTTATCGAGGTTCATCTCACTTAATGCTGAGAAAATTCTCTTAGGAGCAACAGTTGTCATTCTCACGCAAGCTGAACTTTTGGATGTATTTTCTGTCGATGGATTAAATCTACCAGAGCTGGGTAAATTCCACGCGGCTTTAATATGGACCAAAGCTCATATGCAGAATAAGAACATTGGCGAGACCCTCCATTCTGTGTTTACACCGTTTCTTGACTACATAAAGCTGACTAGAATTCCGATTCAGAACTTAGTTGAAGATGTTAGACGATCTAAGGTTGTTTCTGAGCGACTTCTTGCACATGCCTGTGCTCATAATGAGATGAAGGAAACCTTTAGGTGTTCAACCACCTTAAAAGATGATAATTTTGCCTTGCCGCTAAAAAATGGCGATGCCTCTGCGAAGCAGCAGCCTCCGTTAGTTGTTGGAATTACTTCTAATGGAAGACGTTCGTCATTTGTGGCTACGAATGATGACGATGCGTCTTCACTTGAAAGAACTAATGGAAGTGGAAGGAGAGTTAAAAAACAAGCAAAAAACAAATACGATGTATCTCAGGTGGCCTATTATAATAACAGGCCTTCATCAAGGCTCACGAAAGCAAAGAAACTATCAGCCTCGACACCATGTCTTGATTTGATGTTCTAAATTAATTATTATATTCAATATAATCAAGCTGCCTCGTTTTGAGATCAAGTGTTTTAGTGTGTTGTAATTATGGTTTTGGATTCTAAGAAAAAGCCTTAACGGGTAAAATTCGTTAATCTCGTAAATTTTCGCCTCTCGTCTCAGACGGAGTCAATGGGGAAAGATGACTCTATTAAGTATAACGCTTGATTAATACACTTTCCGGAATATGGTACTATGTTGAAGTTTAGTTTTTCTTGAATTGCTGTTCAACACTGCAGCCTTATGTGCGCTCAAAGGGGCAGGATGTCGCATTTCTCTTTGTTTATCTGGGTAACTCACTGCTTGGTAGTTTCATTCGCCCTTCTTGAAAGTTCTATTGCTATTTGCACCTTCGGTTATATGGCTGTGGTCGTTCTAGAGGCAAACTACTCTCTATGGGTCTTGCGACGGTGAAATAGATTTACGTCTTCGTTTTTCCTCGAAATATTTCATTTTGAGGGATATATCGCAGATACCGGAACGGCGAGGGTTTGAGTAGTTTTCTCGGATTTCTGTAGGCTTCTGAATTAACCTTATGCCTCTGTTTACATTTTCTAAAATCTTAGAAATATTTAAAGCGTTCCTTAAATCTCACAGCTTTTTCGAATTTTCAGCCTTGAGATGCATCCCTCAAGCACATCCCTCTTTACTGTAATTGCCGTAACTTAGAAAATCATATGGCATTGCACTTAGAGTCTTTCTTCTAACCGTTAAGCTCTCACCCTCTTTTTCAATTCACTTTACAATGGTTTTTTAGGACGGATACTTATTAAGTTTATTCGCGAAAGTTTCTGCAACTAGGCCCATTCTAAAGATTCATTTTTAGTTTATAAGAATGAAGTAGCGAAGCAGGAATTCTTTGTATCTTTCAACATGAGTAAAGTGTCAGTTCCAATTGATTTAAAATAGTTGTTTTATGTGTCATAGTCTTAACCATGAATTAGCCATGGGCACAATCATGCTCACACCCTTTGAAGCAAAGGTCATGGGATCATTGAGCAAAATCAATACAAGCTAGCACAAGTTTTGGCTGTCTTATAAACACCTGGTTAGGTCAGGCAATCTTTAGTTTTATGCACTGTAGAAAGATTCATATATAAAACTACGTGAATTCTGGACATGGTTCTTCTGATTGTATTATTAGGAGAATACATATAGGAATGGAATAGTTAATAACGCGAAAATGGTTGGTATAGTTCGTATCTCGCAATGCTGCGATTCGATCTGTCTCCCTTGGCGTTAAAAATGGCTGTTCATGTAGTCCAGCTTCGCTTTTCTTGTTAATAGTTATATCCAATGACTTGAGCAATGGGAGCAAGTAATGAAAATGAAGAAGCGCAACAAGGCAATGAATCGACATCGTATGAAGAACAAGACAGTGATGCACTCTCTACCACTGATGATCGAAAAAAAGAAGGAAAATGCTGCCCGCAAGTCAATCGAAAACTACTGCTACCCAAGGCATTCTATTACTGCTTCTTCTCAGCATGGGGTTCTCTATTGCCGTACCTTGCCTTATATTTCAAGCAATTGCTGCTAACACCGAGTCAAGTAGGAATTCTGATGGGCCTAAAGCCTTTTGTGAACTTTCTTGCCACTCCAGTTTGGGGCGCTATGGTTGATAAGTTTCACATTCACAGATTCGCTCTGGTAATATCTCTCATAGCCCTGATCACCTCGACTTTCGCCATTTGCTTAGTTCCTGGACCCAAGCAACAGAAAACCGTCATCAAAGCACACTGCAATAAAACATCTGCAGATGTGGCTGATTTCATGGAACTTACCGATCCGGAAATCGATAAGATGGTCTTGACTGGCCCAGAAACGGAAAATGATGCTGTTAGTTTTTATTTCTCTAAATCCAGATGGCCTTGGATTATGGATTATCTTGTGACTAATCTAGATGAAGATCCGGTTCATGTGAAATACAAAATCGACGCATCGTCAACGTTTACTAGTTTATTTCTGATTACATTATTTGGCACATTGATAGCATCTCCTGCATTGGCACTGGTCGATACTGCCACATTGCAAATGCTAGGTAAAGAGACGCATCGCTACGGTAAGCAACGTCTTACCGGCTCACTTGGATGGGGAATGGGGGCGTTTATAGTTGGTGCATCGTTGCAAACGACTCATCGATGTTCCTTGACCAAGAATCGAGAAATCGTCGACTACATTCCTTGTTTTTATGTCTTCGCAGTCCTCATGACCTTGGGCCTAGTCGTCTCCGTCAAATTCAAGTTCAAAACGAAAGGAAAAGGCGCATCCGGTACGAGTCTTGCCGTTGGATTGATCGCCTTGAAGAGTCCGACATACGTCATGTTTTTATTTACAGCCTTGTATCTTGGCTTCCTGATGGCTTTTATCAAAACCTTCCTATTTTGGCACTTGAAAGATTTGGGTGGTACGCAGATTCTTTTTAGCGTTATCTCTGCTGTAAACTGCGTCGCAGAAGTCAGCATGTACTTTTTATCAGAGAAACTCATCAAAAGAATCGGACAAGTTAGGGTTTTATACTTAGGTCTTATATGCTATTCTATTAGGTTATTTTATTATTCCGTTATTCCATACACGTGGATGGTATTAGTCGTGGAACTTTTGCCCGGGATCACAACGGCTGCAGTATGGGCTGCATGCCTCTCCTACGTCAGCCTCAATTCCAAGCCTGGAGCCCAAACGACAATGCAGTGTATCTTACACGGAGTACATTGGGGTCTAGGCTACGGTGCTGGTGAGGTAATTGGTGGAATTCTGGTCCATCATTATGGAGCACCAGCGACCTTCGTCACGTTTGGTATCCTATGCATTGTCATCCTGTTATTATATATATTGATAAATATGGTATGGGGCAAGAAGGATAAATCAAGCATAAGAGACGATGAAACTCAAACTGATCTGGATGTGAATAATTTGCCTGAGGAGGAGCGTATTGCTTGGGAAAAAGCTCAAGCGAACAAGAGAGCTATAACCGACGACGATGATGACCAAACAAATGATGCCCCGCAGCAACAGGCTGATATGCCACATGACGAAGAAGAAGTGCCGGTTGTTGTTGTTGATGATTCAAACATGGATGAGAAAAAAGACGAGGAGGAGAACAGAAAGAGTGAAATAGAAAAAGAAGGGGCTTCACAAGGATCTGTACCCGAGCCTGCTGTGCCACAAGAATCATTACCTGTGCCTCGAGTTCAAAACGAGGTGTCACCTGAAGAAATTGAACTAAAAGAGAAAAACAATGACAAAGATAATGATAATGATAATAATGATGATGTAGCAGAAGACACGCTGGTTGATGAAACTTCTGAAAATTCAAAAACCATTGAAAAAGGATAGCAATTCTAATTTCTTATTAATTGTAATAGGAATCTATTTGAATTTAGATGATATGTATATACGATTGATTCAGCCAGACTAGCTATTATTAACTACAAATGTAGCTTATAACATATCAAGCATTGGTGATTATTAACTATAAACATTTTCCTACACTTCCCTTCTTATAGTAAATTTCATCTTTCGCTAATACACTGATTTTGATTGCAAAAAGATCTTACTATAGTTGTGCTTCTATTCAAAGTCATAAAGACGAGCAGACTATATACCCTTTAAAAGTACTAGTAATGTTAAGTTGGACTGACGTCGCCATGGCCTAAGAAGCGCGATTGAGGAGGGGAAGAGAAAAAGCATTTGAGTTCAGTATCTATCGCGTCACGTTTTTCGAAGTGTCAGCTACAAGATTTTGGCAGTATAACTTTTTCGGGCCTATAATTTATCTCGTGTCCTGATTTCACGCAGTATACCAGAAAATAATGCCATAGTTTGCAACGTTTCACGAACTTTCGATACTACCTATATTAAAGCCATTAAACCATTATCTTAACATTTAAATATCTTAAATCACAATAGATCATTCAAATTCAATTTCATTTTATGACAAACTTAACTCATCTGTACATTTGCTACTTTCGTTACATTACAGTATTGTGGAGTTATTTATTCGTATTTTAGATCAACGACTTGTGACGTACTGCCATATGTTCTGAACGCTGCAGAGCAGTGAGTTGCAATGCAATGCGATGCCTCGACAGTCATCCAGTGTGACACTACACACTATACTACCTTAAAACAAGCCCCCAACATTGTCAATTTTGACAACAAGGTTTTTGTGACAATGGCGAATAACTAATATTGTCCTTTTTCTCTTCATCCGGACAGCATCTGTCGTGTAATTCGTTCACCAAAATGAACAGTATTAGATCTATGACGCTTATTACACCGAATATCCCAAAGGTATACTTTGCTCCTATTGCATTGATGAGAAAACCTCCAGCAAGCTCTCCGCAACCATGGCCTAGGCCCCAATGAACGCCGTGCAGCACCCTGAAAGGTACAAAAGTCCATAAGAGTTTTGTAGTTGTAACCTGCCTGAAAAACTTTATACAGTAAACATAGCTTTCGAAGCGGCTGTTAAGCTGCCGTCACACTTGGCTACCTCCATGCACTTGGCAATCCATTACCGCATAATGCGGCAGGAACAGTCGCTCCAAACATTCTGCTGCACCAAATTAAATTAGTCGAATTTAATTAAATTAAACGTCGCTCTTCTCATGCACCAAATATAAGTAATAGATTCGGCGCATGAGAAGAGCGACGTTTACTTAGGCCTAACGCCTTAACTCTTAAACTAAAGAAGGCTTTGTTGACTTGAAACAATATAGAGTCCAGAACAAGCTTTTGCACTTGGCTGCGCGCATTTTCGCGCAGAGTACTTTTTTGAAAGTTGCTTCTGAACGCAGGCTATTGTTAAAAGGCTGAGGGTTCTTTGATTTCTTAGAGTCTATCGACAGCTTTAATAGTGTCCAATACAATGAGGTGAAGAAGCTGACGGACTATATTTTAGCTTTGCTTAAACCAACTGCACCATTGAACTATTTGCAGCCTAAAAAGTTTATCATGCGTTGCAATTATTTTGGCGCGAAAATAATTGTGACAGTCACAAATAGACCTCTGCTCGGAGTAGAGATTTTGGGCTCATTTTGAGGGGGTGTGTTGGTGCTATATGGTCACGCCTTTTAATTTTTTTGAGTAACAAATCAAATTTGAGAAGAAACTATGGTGAGAGTGATAACGGGAAGGAATTACTTCAAATTACCTTGGACAGTTGTTGCTGATCCTTGAACCGAGTTGACGCCAACATATGATGCCAAAGCTGCCCAGACTGCGGCTGTCGTTATACCAGAGAGAGGCTCAACTAGAAGCACAAACCAGGGGTTTTCCACGAATGCGTAGAAGAATAACCTAACAGCATAACAGAATAGGCCAAGATACAAGACTTTGATATGTCCAATTGCCTTTATGAACCAAGCGGATAAAAAGTACATGATAACCTCTGCGCAACAGTTCACCGCGGATATGATGCTAAACAGCAATTGCGTGCCTCCAAGGTCTTTCAAATGCCAGAATAAGAAGGTGCGAATAACCGCCATTGCTACTCCAACGTAAAACGCAGTAACGAGAAAATAGAAGAAATGTGGTTTCTTTAGTAACCTTAGGCCTTCCCAGACATTTGTTGATTTCTTTGCCTTGTCGCTTGCATCATCTCGCTTTCCGTCAAAGTCAAGCCGTAGGCCAATAACGAAGGCCATCAGCATTAATGCCGTAAATACGTAAAATGCCGGATAGTAGTTCACTTCGTCGTTTTTGCCGGGGCATAATGGAAGCGTACTTATGATTGCGCCGACACCAAATGACGTCAGCCCCCATCCTATTGAACCCCAAAGTCGCTGCATTCCATAGCGATGCGACTCGCCGTTCGCTTTCAACATCTCCACTGTAACAGTATCTACAATTGTCAATGCTGGACAGGAAAATATAGTTTTGATGATGCTTACAAGAAGTAGAAAAGTAAAAATGGCGTTTATGTCCACGTGTACATCATCCTTAGCTTTGAAATTTGCTTCTCTCACTGGGTCGCCTGTCGATGTAGCTACATCTATCACCCATGGAATATTATTATCATTACGCCGTGCAATGATTTTTGCATGTTTGAACGTATTGTTCTTTAGTCCATCAAACATGAGTTCGTCAAACGGAAAGCGTCTTCTGTGATGAACATGTCCCATCGAGTTATCAATTTATGTTTAGTTGAATTGCTTCTCATTTTGCACACGTGTTCTGCTGGTGCCAATGAAAACACAAAATACCCGGTTGCAAATGTTATCATTGCAAGTGTGTAGATCCATTTTGCCTTCTTAGTTTTATCTGCTATGTAACCCCATATTGGTATAAATATAAAAGCAATATAAGGCTTCATCCCAGCAACTACGCCCACCTGGCCTGCACTCAAGCGTAGCTGCTTGAAGAACAGCGTGAGATATGGCATCAAAGTGCCGTTTGATGCATAGAAGAAGAAGAAAAATCCCTTTGGTACGATATATTTCCTGTTTACATGAGGACAACATTTATCATCATTTCCCTTTGTACTTTCACTCTCGATAAGATACAACTTCTCACCAGGCTCCTCGCCGTATATATTCGTTTCCAGGCCCTCTTGCTCAATGAGAATGTCTTCTTCTTCATGGCCTGATTTATGCTTCTCCTCCGCATCAAAGCTCATCTGAGGCTGTGCATGCTGTTCCTCGACTTTCTGCTCTTTTAGTTGACTCATAGTAGCTTTCTAAGGTCAAAAAATGTCTAGTTAGTTTGAGTAGAGTTTTAAGTCGCTCCTTCAGTATGGCAGAACATACGCCAAGTCGTCCATTCGGTGTGTCTTGGTGTGTGAGTCCACGATAAAACTCAATAATTCAAAGAAGTCGGTTCTCTGTTTATACTAAATTTCCTTACCTGTAATCTTCCATGTCTTAACTTATGAGCTTCAAATAAAAAGTGAAAGATATCTCGAAATTCAGAGATATAAAATTAAACAAAAGCTATCATTTCTCGTTTCTTGAAAAGCATCCGACTTTCTCCGTTCGTTTTCAACCCGACAGACTTTGTAACGCTTCTGATCATCGAGTCACATCCAGATTCTATCTGTGGTTCGACAGCTGTATCCTCTCAGGTTGTGCTCTTTGACTTCAAAAAAAGTTTCCAACGATAAGAATTCGGCATATACAATGTCATTGAAATCCTTTATAGGAGATCGCTTGCAACCAGCTTGATCCTGGGCCAATTTGACACTCTTTGTAACTCGAATTGCTATTTAGTTATAACTTTGAAATAAGCTGCTAGACCATTTCTCGACAGAGTTCAGAACCCTACAATCTGATCATTTATTCGCTATGCCCTAAACAAATCACTGTTTTTATTCAAAACAAAAAAATCTAAAAAAAACTGGCCAGCTACCAGTTTTCTAAGAAGTTTTCGATCCCTTTATGCTGATCTATATTCAGTTTTTCGTTTTCAGTGAACACTACCCGTAAAGATTATGAGAGCAGACTGTGTCACATGACATCTGGCTATCCAATGAAATAGCGCGTTTTTATTCAACCATGACAACACCACCTCGCTAAAAAATATTCTTTATGTAACTTAGCTTTAAGTTATTTGACACTGTATTGGTTTTATCTATTTTATTAGTTTCTCTTTCTTTTTTGGTTTAAAAAGGTAGTCGGTGTTGTTACGGGGTCTTTGTTGTATGAGCAATTTTACAGATGGGCTGAAAATGTCTTATGCCAAACTACTGTAATAAGCAATTTCATGAATGGCCTAAAAAGGTCTCATATTTGGTGCCATCTGCCATGCTAGAACTAAACCATGGTCTTCTCGGTTACTACGCTACAGTTTTGGACCAGACGATGGTCTACTTTATGCAAGGGAAAGCCGGAGAAAAGTCTAGAAACAGAGCAATCTGATTAATTTCAGCGTTCTTCTCTGTTCTCAGCTTCCCTGTAAATCCAAATACAGTATAATAAACAGGCATGTCGAAAGTGGGGGCGCTGGGAGGATGGGGCCCCCTCAATAATTTAGAAAACAATAGTATAATGTCATAAGTTCATTACTTCGTCAAATACATTTCAATGGTTTAGCCCGCTTTCAAACTTGAGATTCCCTCCGACGGGCTTGCTTGATAATCAAGTTGTGTACCTTATATCGTTGTTACAGGCATGCGTCACAGATGACGGTGAGCAATCGCATCAGCACCTGAACATTCTGACCCCAATGCTTCCCTTTCCTGGCACCAGGCACCGTCTGAAATTGTTCGCGGTGCTTCTGCCCGTCCAGCGTTTACGCTTTCCTAGGGTGTGTCTAAGGATCGTGGCTTGGACGCTGCCGCACCCATGTGGGCGGCAGTGGTAACCAAAGAAATTTAACTTCTTCTTGACGACTGCTGCTAGTGTGACTACCGGGATAATACTACATCAGAAATCACTGTCCTAAGACTTCCCAATTCAGTAGTAATCGAATCGAATCCTTTAGATTAAAGAGAATAAAGAACAAGTTAATGTCGTTTTACCTTCTTAGCCTTACCGATTAAATTTCAAAATGAATGCATTATCAAATTGACTACTAATTGTATAAAGCGTCTTCATTTTAACAAAATTTGAAAATTGCTACTATCATAGCCGAAACTATAGAGAATCCTGAAGAGGCCAACATTACAACAGTAGCTCCAAGCTTTTCAATCAATATCCCACCAACTATGCATCCAAACGATTTCCCTACTGCCCAGTACACAACTGATGTCGCATTTAAATCTGATTTTCTTTCATGATTTTTGCTAGTAGTTGTCCCTTGTTGGGTATCATTCACGAATACATGGACTATCAGCCCAAATCCTGCGAGAAACTCTGTACTAACGAGATACCACATTTCGCTGTCCGCGGTGAGTGATGCCAGGAGGCATCGTGATGCATTTATGAATGAGTATATCACTATAATATCATAAGTGGAAAAGTATTCTTTTATTTTATGCCTTGTTATATAGAAAATAGTCTCTGCTGCTTTCTTGCTGACGAATACCACAGCGATGCATGTGTACGATGCATTTGATGTATGCATATGCAGGTAGAGAAATGCATCCATGAATGCGTCAACAATTGCTGGAACAACTAGTGCAAGAGGTAGTGCATGGTTTGGCAAATTAGTTCTGTTAGTCCTGCTCTGAGACTGCTTTGTTAAAGTGTCTGAGTCTTCATCCATAAACTGTAATATCATAAGAGCTAGAATTTCAAACATAGCAAAAACCAGATAATTCAGCTTATATCCCCCAAGGCTATGGTCACAGAAATCTATCTTTGTAATCAAGTATGCGACAAAAACAGCTGATATTGCACTTGGTACATTCGTAGTAACAAATAAATCAGTAGCTTGAGTTGCATCCATGGTCAACCATTCTTGGCAGCCTGTGATGCATGTTATACGTTGGTAGCTGAAATTATAATGATCTGTAATGCATGTTATCAATGAGATTATAGCGAACGTTATTGTATATCCAAAGACGAAGTCGTCGTATGCGATTCTAAAGCCAAGTAATTCAGAACTGACAAAGTCACGAGTGAGATTTTGAGTTGTATTAATAGGCCAGGAAGTCTGCTTAAATGTTGCATTAGTTAGTGTTTCATTAATTTTCTCTGCGTACTCCTGTCCACATTCGTCATTGACTATCATCTCAAACAAAACAACTGGGCTTAGAACCACTAGCCATAAGAATATTGAAACTATTAAAAATGGTTTTCTTTGTGGTTTGTTCTCAAATAGTCTTCCCCAAAATGCAGCAGCAAAATACGAAATGAATTGACTACACCCAAGAAGAATACCAACGCTTGAAAATGTGAAGCCTGCTTCATTGAGGATGATTGCAAAGAAAGGTAATATCGATGCATAGCCACTATTTACAAAGTAAAAATACGCCTTTTTCCCTATCGATGCTGAATTTTGCTTTCGGAGAGAATTGTTGCTTTTTACTTTCTTACCACTGTCCTGTAAAGAATCATATTGTTTATGTCGAACTCTGCTTTCCATTTTAAGTATTTACTTCTTATTAAAGGCATGAAGTGTATCTTCTTTCGTAGATTCTATTACTTTATAGATGCACTTCTGCACAATAGACTCGTGTATTCTCTTTACCTTTTCTCAGCAAATAATTATGCTTTCAATGTTACTTTCTGCTTCTAAACTTTCTGAAATCATATAAGATCGTTCTTCTTCTACATCTATCTTCTTTTATAGAAATGAATTCATAATATGGCTGTTCTTTTCAAGACGTCCGCTTATTTTTGATGTTATCCCCAAAAACATTCTCAATTCTTGTCTATATTCTCTTCTTTATAGGCTGCAAATCTGCTCGTCTACCAAAGTAATATGTCTATATGCTTTTGGTTTTCTACTTTTCATATCAATTAAAACTTCTGATATCCACGTCCTTATTAGACTAGCTTTTTTTAGATTTAAAAGTCTTATCGTTATTTCTCTGTCTTCGACCAAACTATCTGAAGATAGATACTTGAGGTTAGAAATATATCTTTCTACTAAGGTGAGCAAGCTTTCAAATCTAAGATTATATGTCTGGAAAAAACTAATATCCTTATCATTTGTATGTATACCAAGACCTTACGTCATAAAGCAGCTTCTCGAACCATCTTCGACTATGTTCATTCAGATTTCTCCGCTGAAATATCACCAAATTCGAGACCAGATTTACGGCCTAAATATCTCGGCCTCAAACCATTTTTCTTTTTAGGCCTTTCTCTAACTACCACTTGTTTTAACTGACTCCAACTGACTATTTATTTTGACGTATCTTTATATCTGATATTTTTTCAGACTGGCAAGTTAAACCAGCTTCTGTACAGGTTTCAATTTTAATTAATCACATAAATTACTTTGATTTGTTAAACTGGCCAATCAGGACGCCCAGTTTGTTAAACTGGATTATTTCAAACTGGTTTAACTTGTAGTATGAATGCGGTATAATAATTTAGTCACCTGTACATTTGTTTATTTACAATTCAATGATGCCAGATGTCCGATTGCCAATCAAATTGCAGTTTACACAATAGCTCAGCTAAGGGCTGCGGCATTGCCAAGGGGGATAAAAACATTAACTGCAGCTTTGTAAACTCTGTTTCATGTTGCAAGGAAAAGTGTTAGTACACCTTGAGAATTTTTTCAAGTGATGTTAAGAATTTCATGGTTTTGTCGTGATTTTTACGTAAATATTTAGGTTGTTTTCGTTTACTTCATTTTTGTCATCCACGAGTTTTTTTCGTACTGAAAACTGTCCCCCACCTGGCGCACAACTTTTGTATGGGCTGCTTACGCGAGAGGGTTGACTGGGTAGTGGTACCAAAGGGGTGGTACCTGGTACCAAATTCTGAAAAATGTGGAACCTGTTACCAGAAGCTCTGGAAAAAGGGTGGAATCCGGTACCTCTATCAGTTCTTATGCATTAATTTCATTCGACACAGTTGTTCACTCTGACCAAAATTGGCAATTACGTGGCACCACTACATGCGATTTGGTTGGAACCCGGTACCAAACCTTGTGATACCCTACCAGAGACCCCCCTGTCACCCTGCTCTTACGCGTGGTCTCTACGGCGCTGTGGTTATTTTGCAAAATCGAATCGTTGTAGGCTCGTTTCACGTTCTTTCCATCTGTAGTTGCAAGCTTAACAACCTTGTCCTGGAGTAATGCCCCTCTTTCCCGATTTGTATCAAGTGAATTTGTACCAGTGGTCGGTAGTTATGAGCACCGTGTTTGGCAGCATCCTGCAATATGCTATATGAATCGAGACCAAGGGTAAAGTGTAAGGTCTATTAAGTAGTCCCTAGGCTAGCAATGGACTATACAACAGCAACTTCATTTTGCTTTTTAAATTTCTGATAGTCTCTTGGCCGCTAAAAATTATCTTGGAGGGTACCAAAGAAGCTACTTTTTCAATAACCTTTAGCAAGAAATCAAGTTTCAAGTTTCAGGTTTTGATTTTGTGATTTTCTTGTAGACTCTGAAAGAGGAACTTGGAAAAGAGGCTAGATTAATAATGGAACTTGGCATCGAGGCACCGGTAAGATTAGCTACAGTATCTCTTAATCTCTCTCCTTGATATCTTTTAGCTACAGTCAACCATGCATCAGACTCTCTTAACAATAAAGGATTGCTCTGGTTAACCTTAGACTTAGACTAGCTCTTTCAGCGTTTCTGCAGCAAGCCAAACTACTCTAGCTCCCATTCTGCTGTACGATAACTTGAAATTGGTTTGAGAACCTTGCGAGCTTGCTTTAATTCTAACAGGTTAAACCAGTTTTCATCAAACAAGGTTAAATCTCCACCAATCAAATCAATTCAATTTGCTCAACTGACCAATCAAAATGCAGCCTTTTATTAAACCGGTTTAGTTTTAACTGGTTTAACCAACATTGTGAATCAGACAAAAACACTAAATATATACTTTGGGCTTTCACTGCATTCTTGGCAATTTCTGACTGAATTGGCAGCGAAAATTTATTCGATAAAGTTGTTATAAAGTTGAAGTCTCTCTGTAAAATAGCCGTTCGGGCCCAGCTGGGTTTGCAAGTTTACAATTTGTGCGGGTGGCGGAATAGCTATACTACATAGAAAGCAAAGGGAAATCTCTACCGATTCAGCATCGATCATGTGACCAACGCCAAGCCGACAATAGTCCAATAATTGAAGACACAAACCATAAATGTTTGAGGTTGGCAACGTCGTGGATTTTTCGAGATTTGTTCTTGCTGCAGTAGGTTATATTGGAGAATATGTGCGATTTATGCGAAAGGCATAGGGTTTTGTTCAGGATAAATAGAAGAGAAACATTGCCTTGAAAAAAGCCCTGGAAATATGGCTGGATTGGAAGATAAGACCTGCACGCTTGCCTTGGAAAATGAGCAGTCAGGAATAGAGAATATGGAGGAGAAAGTTGATGATAAACTCGCGGAGAACCAAAACGAGAAGCAGACTGAAGAAAAGAAATCTTTTTTAAATATCGATAAATCTTTACTACATTGCAAACTAATTTATTTTTGCTATCACTCAGCCCTCGGAGCATTATGGCCATTCCTTCCACTTTACTTGAAACAGTTATTCCTCACTCCAAGACAAGTTGGCACAATCGTAGCTTCCAGGACGTTTGTACAGTTTCTGTGTGTCCCGTTTTGGACTGGAATAGCAGACAAGTACAGGAGACACAAACTGATCTTATTATTAGCTGTTTTTGCATGGCTCGTTTCTACCATGGCACTTTTGATCGTTCCTGCCGAGCAACCGAAGGCATGCTTCAAAATGGGCCTAAAAAGAGCGTCGGAAACAGATGATTTTGAAGATATGTGGTTTGATTTTGGAATCTCTGATTTAACAATGTTGGGAGATCTTGATTCTAAAAGACAGGAGGAAAGGAAAGAAAAAAGCTCAAAGCGAAGAAAAAGAGATATAAACTACGATATTAAAATTTACACAACAAATTCGACTAACTTCACACCTAAATATTCCGCTTATGACCCTGATCAACATGTTTTGGATTCATCAAGACTTTATCTACTAATGTTATTCATAACTATATTCGGCATTATGATTTCAGCGCCCAGTCTCATATTAGTCGATGTTTGCACTCTGCAGAAACTAAAGAACAAACCGCACCAGTACGGCCGCCAAGCATTATGGGGTTCTGTTGGTTACGGTATCTTCGCATTCAGTGTCGGAACTTCGGTTAACTTCATTCATACGACGAATATGTGTACGAAAAAGACCGATTTCAATTATGTTCCTTGTTTTTACGTTTTCGCCTTCTTCATGACCATCACATTACTTGTTGGCTCTCAGCTTTCCTATGAATATGACGACAGTAATTCGAAGCGTCCGAGCTTTATCAAGGGCCTAAAATCAATACATGATATTCATCTGTTTAGTCTGCTGATTGTAGCGTTTTACTGTGGCATGGGAAGCGGGTTTATATCCACTTTTCTGTTCTGGCATCTTCGAGAGATGGGAGGAATGCAGGTTCTAATGGCGCTTGTTACATTACTCAACAGCACCGCGGAAGTTTTATTTTATTTGCTGTCCGACAGAATAATTCATTGCATCGGGCATTTCAGAGTGATTTACATCGGCCTACTTTGCTTTGCTATACGTTTCTTTTATTACTCGTTTCTACGAGCACCTTGGTTGGTTCTACCGATTGAAATCACACACGGTATGACATCAGCAGCCATCCGGTCCGCCCTAATTTCATACCTAGGCCAAGATACCAAATCCGGTACGGTTTTGCAGGGTGTATTCAATGGTGTACATAGCGGACTTGGATTTTCAATTGGCGGTCTGACCGGCGGAATTATGGTTCATGAATTCGGACATTCAACAACTTTTTTGATTTTCGGTGAGGTCAGCCTCGTAGTGATGTTTTCTTTTATACTTGTCAATAACGTTTGGCCGATTGATAGTATTGATCGAAATGAAGAAAAAGACGCGGAATTATATAAATCAGAAGATTCGATAAAAATGGAGTCAAAGGAAGAGTTAGGGATTACGAAAGAAGATTTGGATAAAAAACAAACGGGGTGTACCCTACTCCGCTTCTAGAAGAGAGGGGGCTGCATGACATTGAGCAAGGAAAAATGATGTCTCTAAATAAATAAACAAATTTAACGAAAGATTTTAACTACCTGTATTTTAATCATTAATTAATAAACTTACAAACATAATTGAATAAATTATTATATTAGTAAATGTTAACTAAAATGATCAAATTGACATGACAAGTTGTGGCGCAAACGAGGGCAGACGGAGCCCACGAGACAACGCTGAACGACGACACTTAGAGAGAGAAAGCCAACCCTAATCCCACTGAAAGGAGGGGTTATATTCGGTTATCGCATTGAAATTTCCTTCCAAACTCGCTGAAATCAAGCTTGTTTGTATTACCTGCAAAACCATCCAGAAAGTTCAAAAATAATAACAATAGATAACGTGAAATTTCCTTATTTGGAAAGTCGTGCCAAAACCAGATATAAGTTTAAGTGTCTTATTATACCCTTAACTCTAATCAGAATAGTTAAACTGCAGAATAGTCTTTTTCAAGGAGGTCTGGGTCGGGGTGATATTCTGGAAGATGGCGAACATCTTGAGTAAGGGAATCCTCAGCGCCTTCAACGACTTGTCTGTCATTGCCCTAGCAATACAAAACGGCAAGGTAGTCTCTAAAGAGGCTTCGGATATTCAAAACAACCCAGGAGTCGGGTTGAGGTCTCTACAAGTTAGTTACGACGGCACAGTAACCATAATGCAGTTAATCCTTTGAGTTCAATGAGTTAATCACATATTATAAATTACCGTACTTTTTAATGAAATATTTTTCAACGACATCATTTATTTTCATGTAAATTGTATACATTATGTTAATTTTAACATATTTTTGGTAAAACCATTAAGATCCATGTAAGAAAGAGCCATTTGGTTTGAAAGAATATTTTTCTTTGAAATAGATTATCGATTTTATCTGAGTTAGGAGCAAGCTCATTCGCGTTCACAAGAGGCATGGCATGATTTTCTGGTTTTGCCCCTTACTACACATAGGGTGCTTGGGTGAAGGATGTTGATGATGATGATGATGATGTTGATGATGATGATGGTGATGGTGATGATGATGATGATGATGGTGGTGATGATGTTGATGAATGATGATTATGATGATGATCTAAAGCGACCACTTAGAAGACCAAGTTCTGAGGTGACCACTTACAAGTTGTGACTGGGAACCAACACCCGCTCCCCACCAGTCTCACCCCGCCCTGGCCCCAACACCACGTTCTTCGTTAGTGAAAGGGACTGGGTCCAACAACAAACCAATGGTTAATTAATTATGCGGACGTGTCAGTGATTTCTTCGTAATGGCGGATGATTTTCTGTCCCAGAACTTCGTTTTAGTCAATAATGCCTCGCCTTACTACTTTGACGAAGACGATATAATGTAACCAGAATGTTCAAAAGTTTGAAGAAAAAGATTGCTACAGGAGAAGAAGGTGTTAGTCCTGGACGACAAACCCCTTTGAGGGCAAAGACTGGAGAGGTGAGAAGAGGGCAAACTGCAAAGCTTCCTTTTTTCGGCCTAAACAACAAAGGCCTAGCTTACCAAATGACACCCTTCACTTATCTCATTCTTCTCATCGAGTTTTACGCCGTTCAAACCAAAATACTAAGGAGGCTAAATTGAGATGTGATCCATTCAACATGTCTCAAAGAACAACTAACAATTTAATTAAACTACACAACAATAACACCAGGACCATCCACCTGCTCCCTTGTGCTTCAGCTTGGAGCTTGCTACCATCACTAATCATACTCTGTGCTGTAGTAGTAGTACTATAATTGTAGCAATTTAAGGCAAACAATTTTTCTTATGTTTTTGATTCATCATCTTCTAATTAGTGACCAAAGAAAGATTTGTTAATTGCAGCATGCTGTAGGTAACTTTTTCTTATTGCATTTGAATTCTGGCTGTAAATTGCCCAATCTGGAGTATGGCCTGTGTATGTACAAGATAGACAATAGAACAATGGAAAAAACATAGAAATATGCTTCTGCAGGCATGAGATCTCATTAGGAACTGCTGTACTCTGCAGACTGGTAACTTAACCAGTCTAGATTTCATGGCAGCATTGGGGTGCATGTAAGGCAAAATTCAAGCTCCACTTTATAAGACTTTGTGTGTCTTGTCACTGTATTTTCATCTGAAAACAACATGGACTTTTGGGGAGGGGTGTTTAACAGAAAATTTAGCATTTAATACCCACTCACTGCCAAATTTCTTTCATATTTTTTTTTTTCTGTATCTAGAGAACACCTAGATCAACACAAAGAAGAAACCCTGCTGAAAGAAAACGCTCTGATCCCTCGTCGAATGAAGAAAATGCCACAGCAACACCTAATTCTTCAGAAAAGCCATCAGTTGGGAAAACTTCTCCACATGATGTATTGGCGAGAGTGCAGCACTTGCTTGAGGTAAATTCTTTGAAAGGCTTTTTTTGTCAAATTCTGAGATTTTTGGTTGGGCTGCCACATGATTCTAATAACATTCAAAAGTGGCTTCTTTTTTAAGCAATTGTTTAAGATACCAAGTGTAAAAAATTTTTAATACCAACTGAATTGCATATATTTTTTGTTATAAGAAACTATATAATTGATCCAGTACTGAAAATTTCTTAAAATTCTCAGAATTTTAGTACTGAAAGTTTTTCAAGAGTTTCTTGAATATCCTTTATGGCAACTGAATGATATTCATAACCAATTTATTGATCGTATTTAATGCTTGTGGGTTTCCTGTTTGTCTGCTTGTCACAGAGGTACTTTATTGCGGACAAAAGACAGAAAATTAAATAAATTTTTCAATTTTAGAGATAAAAATTTTCCTACGTATATATTTTCCAGTACTGGAGTTTCTTACATTTTTAGACATTCGAGAGTCTGGGTTTCCTATAAAGAGTTTCTTATGAAAAAAGTATGTGTATTTTCATAAATATTATTTTTTTCAAAATTTTTTATTCATATTGTTTTCACAGGTTGGAAAAGCCCAAGCAGAGAATAATGGTATACTAGATCAAAATGAAAAGTCAAATGGCAACAATTTTGATCCACTTGGTGTTTCAGATAATGAAAGCAGCATTCTGCCATCCACCCCTGACCATGTGGGAGACAAATCAACGGCAGCAACTGAAGATAAAACACCACTAAAAAGAATGTCATCGGGCTCCCTACCATCAACACCAAAGCATAACAGAACACAATTTGAGACCCCTTCTCCAGGTTTTTCCACGCCAAGTCATGATAAGTCAGATTTAGATATTGACGTAGATGCTGGTATCAAACTTGATAATGTTTCACATGAAAACCTTATTCACATGTTCAAGAAACAAGAAAAGACACTTGGAAGATACAAATTAAGATTTTCTGAAGTAAGTAGATTTTCGTTTTGTGAAAAGTTTGTCATAAAGGTCTTGTTTCTGTTTAGAGAGAGCTTTTGAAATGTTTTGTTTATGCACAGTTAACAAGTCTTTGTGCAAGAGTCTTTGAAAGTTTGGCATTTTGAAAGTTTTGCTTTTATAACAGGTTGTTGATGCATATAAAGGGGTCCAAAAGGAGAAAGAAAAATTGGAGGTATTTTATTCCATTAGTTAATATTTTGCTATTCTTAAAGTAATGTTATGTTGTACAGTTTCCATATGTGGCAAAGTGATTAGAATGGCATAGAATGCCATAATATTGAACAGAGTGATATAAAATAGAATAGAAAGACCTACCATGGAATAGAACGACGTAGAGTGGAACAGAGCTACATAGAGTAGAACAGAGTGACATAGTGTGAAACAGAGTGACATGGAATATGACACAGAGTGGAACAGAGTGACATAAAATGGAATAGAACGACCTACAACGGAATAGTCTTTGAGTTGTACAAACTTCAAAATTGCGACAAACAGTGGAACAGATTGAAACAGAGTGTCATAGAATGGAATAAAACGACCTACAATGGAATAAAACGACATAGAATGCAATAAAACGACATAGATTAGAGCAGAACGACATAGAATGAAATGGAATAGAACGAAATAGAATGGGATACAAAGAAATATATTGGCATAGAAAGGAATAAAACGACATAGAATGAAATAGAACGACATAGAAAGAAAAAGAACGGTAAATAGTGGTAACGAGTAACATACACAATGTGAATGGAACTATTTATTCGTTTTTGAGTGAGATAATTTGTTTTCAGAATACACTGACAGCAGGTCAAGATAAGCAACTGAGAAGAATCACAGAACTAAAAGAGGTTTGTGTAGCTTTGATTTACTAATTTCAGAGGTTAATTTCTGGATGGACAGAAGCATGTTCGTTAGGTTTATTGTCCTCTATGTGTCATATGCATCATTCTTTGCGCCAAGAGGACAGTTTATTGCTACTGTTGATATTTTGATTTTGCTATCTGCTGATCAAACAATCTTGGGACATTTAAGGACAGGAACGTTGCAGAAGACTCAGTACCATTCCTAAGTGTTTGATTAACGTGAATTTTTTTGCTTAGACTGTAGAGCTAGAGCAGCAAGCTAAACGTCACATGGAAGAAGCAATGCGACTTTCAATTGAAGAAAAGGAAGAACAAATTAAAGTCTTACAAACAAAGGTAATGGGACCTTGTTGAACTTAAAAAGAAAGTAAAATTGATGTAACTCGTCTTCTTTTGGAAAATATAAAAAAATTCTTAACTTTGCTACTTTAAAACATAATGCTTCAACGTTAAAACATTTCTTATTGAAATTGGTGTCATTTCGGGAATAAGCTCCTAAGATTATGAAATTCTGCAAGTCTTAAGCCCTGGCGAAACGATCAAACGTTGTCTGTCAAACATTTGGAATTCGCTTTAACCTGGGCCTCAGTTTCAACTTTTAGTTTCTGGAATAAACTCTCTAATTTGTTTGGTTTTGTTTGCTTTTGTTTGCTTTGTTCTCTACAGTGGTGCTAGAAGGCAAAATTCACAACTAATGTCAAATAGCTGTCTTGTGAACGACTATTTTTAACCTGAATTTTTCCTCGCTTTAACTACACCAAGAGTACTGTTCAACGCGTTTCTATTACGCGTACGAATATTCTATTATTCTCTGCAACAATTACTCGAAAGTCAAATGTCACGCAGAAATGATCAAAAGATCACTCTAAAACCTCAATTACTCTGTAAACTGAGAACATTTTGTTCCACAAATAATTTACACAGACAAACAAGACTTTACAAGGAGAAACTCTTGCTTTTTCCTACAATAGTTCGTTGAGACAGAGATGCATACATGTAACCCGACAGTACTAGACATTACAAATATTGCCTTCATTCCATAAGACTCTTTAGCTTTTACACCTTAAAGATTCTAGCTTTAAGTTTCAGTAGAAACAAGGCAGTATTAATCATAGAGGAAGCTTATGGCTTTGATTTTCACTTGTTAAAATTCACTTGAGTTAATCAGATTCTTTATTCTATAGCATGCTCATAGTTTGCTCATGTGTTTACTTTTATTTAGGTTGAATTGTTGAAAACAAGGTCCGTGGACTTTTCCATTTCATCATCGGATGCCGTGCGTATCTTTTTAATTTCATGATTTTTACCTTGCCTTTTACCTTTACCGTGCAAAAGCCTAGACGTATTACGTGAGTCGTAGTTCGCTACTGAATTGAATCATTTGGATGCTCAAACTCCAGCTTGGTGAAAGTCTCGTTTTGATGAGCGATCACTAAATCTAATGTAACAAGTCTATCATGAGCAATCGTTGAATTATATTAAGTGTCCTTTTAAAGTAAAAAAGTTTTTCAATAATTAAACCGGTCGCTCCATTCTAAAATCAATGATTGATGATTGATAATTATTGATTGATGGTCAATGGTTAATGATTGATTAATAATGATTTATGATTTATGATTTACGATTGATGATTTATGATTTACGATTGATGATTGATGATATATGATTTATGATTTATGATATATGATTTATGATTTATGGTTGATGATTTATGAGTAATGATTTATGATTGTTGATTGATGATTTATGATTGATGATGATCTTTGATTGTTTCTTGCTGATTGGTTTCATGAAATTAACATTTTCCAAACCTTTCTTGTAGGATTATGGCACAGAAAACTCTACAGGTAAACACTGTTATGTTGTAGCTTTTTGTGAATTTTGAGCTTCGAATTTTGATAGCTCTCTTCTTTGCTCTCTGAGCTTTAAGTTTCATTTTAACCAACAGATTTTATTGGTGCAACATGGTGCCTATTTGCATCTATTATTGTGATCTCTTTTATATTAGCTTCTATTTAATTACTATTTAAATGATTTTAATATTATTACCCCGGGTAATGTATGTGCAGTACAGTGGAGGATGTGCAGTACAGTAGAAGATATTCAGTACAGTGGAGGGATATCATCAATACAGTACAGTACAATACAGTACATCCTCCTCCTTACTGATTATTTCCTCCATTGTACTGATGATATCCCTCCACTGTACTGAATATCCTCCACTGTACTGCACATACATTACCCAGAGTGATTATATACGCTATTGTCTGCAATATCTTAATTAATATCTGTAATGCTGTTCTTTAGGCTTTGAAAACCGAACAGCTGCCAATGATGAAAAGGTATGTCTTAGTTTGAATTTTCTCAATCAAACAGAAATTTGAACCAGAGAAAGTTGATTATTCCGTAATGTGTAGCTGCTAAATCCTTTTTCATTCAGTGTTGAAGCTATTTAATTCTTTTGTGATCTGACATCTAGCTGCTTATAGAAAACGTTTAGTCTTACATTGATACATATCGAATTCAGAAGTTGCGTTGATTAATTATAATTTGGAATAATTTACTTGAACACTGGCCCAACTTTCGAACATTGTTGGTCAAACATTTGAGATTTGCTTCACAAACAATGTTTGATCGTTTGGCCTCGTCGCAAAACATTGCGTTGCAAGCAGAACTTGCTTGGCAATGTTCTTGAAATACTTTCTCCTTGTCGTAAGCAAAACGAGGTTCGACGAGCAATGTTTTCTGCTGTGACTAAACGATCAAACGTTTTGTTGGACAAGCAAATTTCAAATGTTTGAGCATCTATGTTTGACCGTTTGGCCACGTCGCAAAACATTGCTTTGCAATGAGAACTTGCTTGGCAATGTTCTTGAAAAACTTTCTGCTTGTCGTAAGCAAAAAAAGGTTCGTTGAGCAATGTTTTATGCTGTGAATAAACGTTCAAACGTTTTGTTGGACAAGCAAATTTCAACTGTGATTATGATGTTTGAGCGTTTGGTGATTATGATTATGATTATGATGATTATTATTATTATTATTATTATTATTCAAAACGACCGAAAAGATTTTGCATTAACTGATGTGGATTTAGCTAAAGTTATTTAAAGTGATTGATATTGATTAACAGTGATTCTTAATCATTGGTTTTTCAGGTTAATGAATTAGAAACAATTGTCCAGAAGCAGAATGGTGAAATAGAAAAATTCAAGGTATTGTGCGAAAAAGTTCTCATATTTTTATTCATTAAAGCGATAATTTACTTGAAGAAGAAGCAATAATCAAAAAAATACGTCTCGCAAAATTCAAATAATTCTTCACTGATTCAGTCTAGCACACCAGATATTCTGGTTCACAGCTGTCTGGAACAAAGCGTTTAAGTTGACAGGTCGGTTACGATAAACTAGTTCCAAATAAATCGCTGATTATCATTCGGCAACTGGTTCTGACTATGCGCAATGTGGACATAAGCCTAGAAGAAGAGACCTTTAAGAAACCCTACTATACAGGCAAAAGTTTCACACCTATAGAAAAGTGTAATGAGTCTGCAATTTGATGCCTTACTTTTGCCTTTTTTAGAGTCAAATTAAAGACGCCTCGGATATCATCATTCGCTTGGAAAACGAAAAGAAAATCGCTTTGCAGGAAATTATGGAAAACATGCAGAAAATCGTAGCTGAGAAAAACGAATTAAAAGCTGAACTGATAATGCAGAAAGAGGAAATTTCAGGAAAAATGAGGCTATTAATAATCTCAAAAAGGGACAAGAGAGCATGAGACAGGAAATTGAGAAGGAATTAAAGGAACGCATTCTAGAGGAAGCTATTTTGAGGCAGGAGAAAGAAATGCAGAATATATTTCAGAAGAAAGAAGATGAAATGAAGATTACGTTTGCAGAAAAGGTTAGATTCAAAATTTAATCTCTTTATAACTTTGGCTAAGAATTTCAAATCCAAACAGTGGCTCGGTGATCTCAATCTTGTCCATGTGAATGGCCGGTCTGAATGGCCAAGCCGATCGGGCTTCCGATCGACAGGAAGTAGGCTTGAATCTCGTCATGATAACTTTTAACCTCCTCAAGCATACAGCCAAGTCAACTGTTGATCTTTTAAATCTCGATAAAATTTAAAGGACTAATTTCTTTCGGATAGGAATTTGGCTTTTCGTGTTGCAAGTGGTTTGGCCCTTTGTCATTTCAGCCGGGGGTCTTAATACTTTGGGAATTTTACCTCGTGAGTTATAACAGTATCTTGTAAAATCGAAGAATAAGGCAGTGACTGGGCTCTTCTCAACAAGAACTTCTTGCTTACATAGAAAATCTGAGAAATTCATAAATGGGGGGAGGATGCTAATAAGCTGGGGGTTGGGAAAATTTTTGAAAACGTGATAAGCAATCTCATCCCTTAATTTGGCGCAAGAATAAAATGTTACTATTTTAAATCGAATTTCATCTTCAGGGTTTGTTTTGATGAAATTGAATGAAATTGTTCTTAGAAAAAAAAATTAAACAAAAGCTTACCAATTCATTTATTATGATTATGAGTGGGTAATACAGGATGTTTCCCCTTTTTTGTTTTCTTTTTGCCTTTTTTTTATTTTTTCCTTGCCTCTTTCTTTAGGTAAAGGAATTTCAACGTCTTATTGCACAGAAGCAGGAAACAGTAAGGATCAGAGAGGACGAAATTGAGAAATTGAAAAATAAAACTGTGAATCTTGAGAATGAATTGAAAGAATCTGGTGAAAAAGAATCAGCATTGAAAGCGAAACTACAGTCTGTCATCAAAGATAGAGGAGGTAGGGATTGCAAGAAATTTTTCTTTTTTAAGGAAAGTTTTTTGAGGTTATTTTACTAATATTCCGCCTTGCCAAGAATTTGTCAGGGTTAATTTGTCAAGAATTTTCCAATGAATCAATGATACTATTGGAAAAGTATCATTGATTCATCACCTAAAAAATAGAAAGCAATATACTTGCTGCTTGTCAGGCCTAGTTTTGTGACGTCACTCTCACCCTGAAGATGCACATTTCTAGTAGAATAAAAAATAAAAAACTTAAAGGACGTCTTTTGTTTCTTGCATTCCTACCTTGTTTCTTTAATCATCCATAACATAGTCGTAATCATTTCGGTTCATCATCATCACTATCATCATCACCATCATCGTCACATCATTATAATAATCATCACCATCATCACCATCATCATCATTACATTCATCATCATCATCATCATCCTCATTACATTCATCATCACCGTGATCACCGTCATCATCATCATCATTATTACATCCATCATTACCATCATCATTATCATCATCGTCATCATCATAATCATCACCATCATCGATGCTTCTGTTGACAGTATCAATCCATTAGGCATTAACCAAACAACACAACCATTTCAGTTTTTGCCAAATAACAAAAATTTCACTTCAAACAAATATTCTTCACTCATCCTTGTATGATAGTAAACTTCTGCATGCTTTAAGACCATATTGGATTACAACAAAACAATTAATAAGAAGCAAACATTTATACCGTCATCAAATACAAGTCAATGATACAAGTTCAATCCAGCTTAAGATCTATTTGAAAAGTATCATTTGATTCATCACCTAACAAATAGAAAGCCATATACTTGCTGCTTGTCAGGCGTAGCTTTGTGACGTCACCAAACGGCGAAACATTGCTTTTAAAACAATTGGAATGTTTCACCAACAATGTTTGATTTTTTGGCCAGGACCTTTCTCAAAACAATTCTACGAAAGTCTATATACTATACCCTTGTGGAAGTTTACAGATATATTTTCCTTTGTTATCAGATTGGGAGAATAAGTATTACGATGCCAATACCAAGCTGAAGGAAGAAGAGGTAATTTAACTGTATTTAACTCCATTATCTTTGTTGCAAACAAAAGTAATATTCTTAAATTTACGATTGCTGTGGAATGATAAGATGCCTTACTCTAAATATTGTTTTGAACCGAAATTATAAATTTAGCAGAAGAACCTAAATTATGAATTAAATACCGAAGTTATAAAATAAGCACATAATTTAGGTCCGATAAAATAAATATCTAACCACACGATTCTAATATTAAGAAATAAAAGTATTTCAAGTAAAATTAAAAGAACTCAGATTCTTCATACCATACCATCTCTGTTGGCTGTGTCGATTTCTGCCTTCGCCATTGCTTAATCATGTCACTGCCATGTCAAGTATTGCTTATTGGATTCGTGTTTTCGATGTTTTTCGTTGAAGAAGCTGTCTAAATACTCCGAGTTCTTAAAATCTATTATCAAAACTTAAAAGCTTTCAACAAGACTTACTTATTAAGCTCGTCAAAAACTGTAATTGAAGACAGAATAAAGACTGCACATCTTATAACTAAGGAGGCAAATTTCATATCGCACCTCCCAAAGAAGAAAAGCACTGAATCAAATCAAATAAAATCAAGTAAATTGTTGCACTTAGAACTAAACCTAATTTTAAGTAAAGGAATACATGACTCAGGGCAGCAGGCCTTGGGTATTTTTGATAGCTTTTAGATGATGTAATTTGTTTGTTAGGCCAAGATGACCGAAGTTGTTCAGCAACACAACCGCCAGTTGAAATTAAAACAAGACGAACATCAACAACAACTTAACAAAGTAAAGAGAGCCAGTCAAACGAAATCCAATGAGCTTCAAGAGACAATCAAGCAACACGAGGCTAAAATGAACGAAATGGAGGCTAAATTTGCTAAGGATGTCGAGAATAAAAGGAAAGAACATGAGTCACAGAAACATGTTGAAATCAACAAGGCAACACGAAAGTATGAAGCGAAATTTACAGATTTGAAGAAAATAATAAAAGATTTACGAAATGATATTACAGAGAAAGAAGGAACGATACAGACGTTGGAAAGTAAAGTTTCTGAGTTAGACACCAAAGGAACGGATGCTGAGAGTATTGTTGCTGTCTTTGAGAACAGAATTGACGAGCTTAGTAAGAAGCTTGAGGCTAAAGAGTCTGAGATTAATGATAAAGATGCTAAGATTAAGGAGATATCGAATGAGTCTGGGGAACAGATGAAACAGGCTAAGGAAGAATACGAGTCAAGTATTGAGAAACATAATATTGAAGTCTCGGAGCTGAAAAATGGTCTGGCTAATTGGGAAAAAGCACTGAAAGAATTGGAATTGAAGTATAAAACATCAGAAGAGGAGTTAGAAGAATTGAAGACACTGAACTCGAACTATAAGGAACATAATGAGAAATTGGAAAAAGGAATGAGAGAGTCTGAAGCTAAAATAGAGGAAATAACTAAAGAGGCAGATAGTTTAAGGATAAAGTTAGAACATACGATTGTAGAGAATGAAGAGAAATTACAGGATATTTCTATGAAGTATCAAGAGGATTTGAGAAATGCTCAAGAGCTGAATGAGCAAGAAGCTGAGGCATCGGTAGAGATGAGGAACTTGAACGAAAGTTTTGATATGGCGAAGGAAGAGATACAGAAATTGTTGGAAGAGAAGGAAAATTTAGAATCAAGTCATAGAAAGGCTTTTAATGAGGTAAACGAGAAAGCTGATTATAATTCTGACATGGCAGAACAGTTGAAGCATGAAAAGGCAATTTTGGAAGATAGGTTACAAAGATTGATTGATTCTGCAAGCACCAATGAGCAGGACCTTGCAAATCAAGTTTCTGAGCTTAAATCACGGCTTGCTGAAGCTCAAAATGGGATGATGGATGTTTCTAAGAAATTTGATGAGAAAGTCAAAGAATATGAGGATTTGGAGAGAATGCTAAGAGAAGCAAAGTCAGGGAAATTAGAAAATGAGGAGTCAATCAGGAAGAATATTGAAATTAGGAGAAGTGAAGTTGCTGAACTTAGTAAGGAGTTGGGAAATGAGAGAAAACAGAAGGCTGAAGCTCTTGGCAAGTTAGATGAAAATATAAGAGAGCATAATTTTGAAATGGAGAAGCTCAGAGAGGAAATTGAGAATATGAGACGGTCGAAAGAATCCACTGAAGAGGACCTGAATGATAAATTTGAATCTGTTTGCCTTGAGAAGACAACTCTAGAACAAACAGTTGAAGAACTGACCTCGAAGTTGCAGAATTTGGAAAATGATTTAATTTCAAGAGAATCAGATCATAAGAATGAAATAGAAAATTTGAAGTTGAATTCTAAGAATGAGCTGGATATTATTCTTGATAAACATTCAGTTGAAATGAACTTGTTTAAGACTCAATTGAATGACCTTGAGAAGGAGAAGACAGGGCTGAAAGAGGTGCTGGAAGGGAAGTTGGTAGAAGCTGAAGGAAAGCTGGTGAAGGCAGAGAAATTGTTGGAGGAATCAAAGTTAGATTTTGGAAAGAGGGAAACGGATTTGCAAGTACAATTGGAGAAAAAATCAGTGAAGTCACTCAGAAATCAGGCCATGATAAATCACAGCTTGAAGAAATGATGAAATCTTCAAAGGATAATTACAACAGAGAAATAGAGAAAATATCATTAGAGTCGAAAAAGAAACATGAAGATTTACAGGCAAAATACAAAAAGATACTTGCTGATAAAGAGAGAAAGTATAAAGCGTCGATTGATGGATTGAGTAAAAAGAACGAAGAAAAGCTACAAGAAGTTGTGGCCCAGAATGAGAATAGGATTTTTGAATGTGAAGAGAGTTATAAAATGAAACTAGAGGAGGTTCAGAATGCATTGAAAGATGCTGTGAAGAAGAGTAGTGGGCTGGAAGATAAGCTTGGAGCAGTAGGAAGGCAGTCAAAAGATGAAATACAGCATTATAAAGAGAAGGAGTCGGAAGCTCGTGCCAGGGCTGATGAAAGCAAAATTAAGATACAAAATATGGAGAGAGATTATCAGTCTAGAGTATCCGAATTAGAAAAAAAATTGAGGTCTGCTAAGGCAGTGGAAGAAGAAATGAAAATGAAACTAACTGCTGGGGAAAGCAGCAATCGGGATATTGATGCTAAGTTGCATGAGATAATTGAGCAGAAAAGATCTATGGAGGAAACTCTAGTTTTGAAACAACAAGAATTCACAGCAGAACGGAAAGAGCTTGAGAAGGCTATTGATGAAGAGAAGAAGAAGTTCAAAGATTTTGTGGATTTAAAGGAAGAGGAGATGATTGACAAGGCGAAGGCCTTTGAGAAATCTTTAGAGACGAGTCTGGAAAAACAGGGAAAGGATCTCGGGGAGCAGAACAAGACAAAGTTGCTAGAAATGAAGAAAAAAGCTGAAACAAAAATTGCTAACTTGAAAAAACAACATGGGGTAACGGTTGAACAAAAGATAGGAAAATTAGTGAGTTAATTGAAGCGGTTGAAGAACTGAGAAGTAATTTAGATACAATGAATACTGTAAATGAAAAGCGAACAACTGAACTTAGTGCTAACTACGAAAGTGATTTAAAGTTAAAGTTGGAGGAACTTACTGGAGACAAAGATCGTGAGATATCTTCATTGAAAAGTTCTTTATCGATGAGAGAAACAGAATTGCAAGACTTGAAGCATAGTGTGGAGGAATTGGAGGAGAAATTGCAGCTTAAAACTGTTGAAAAAATAGAAGCATTGAAGTCACAGAAAGAAGATTTAATTGAAGAAAATTCTGCAAGTTTAAAAAAGATTGAAAAAGAAATGAATAAGAAAATGGAAGATATGCAAAGGAAGTTCGATGCACAGATCGATGATAAAGAGTATGAGTATTCCGCTAGAGTCAAACAAGTAATTAAAGAATTTCAAGCAAAGTTAAGTGAAAAGGATCAGGAGAGTGATCAGAATTTAGACGAGACAATTGAACGAATGCAAAAAGAAGAGCAAAAGCTAACACAACATTATGAAGAGCAAATTTGTGAATTTAAGAGAGAGTTGAAATTGAGGGATGATGATATGGCGAATCTCAAAAAGAAACTGAAGAAAAGTTGATTAATTTTGAAAGAATTATGAAAGAAAAGCAATATAAACATGAAGAAGAGTTTCTTAATATTGAAAAAGATTATGATAGGAGAGTCCGTGAGATGGTCAAAACACACGAAGAACAACTGGAGAGCCTCACTTCGGGTGGAAAAGCGCAGAGCAGTCAGCATGAAAATGAGGTCCGTGATTTGGAAAGGAAATACTCAGAGAGAATAACTGAAATGGAAGAGCAACATGCGAATGAAAAAATAAATATTGAAAAACGGTTTAAAACACAAATGAAAAAGAATCAAAATGAAATGAAGAAATTGCTTGCTGGGAAAGTTACAATGCCTGCTGGGAGAGAGGACGAGGACTGGGAACTAAAGAATCATTTATCCAATAGTAATGGCACAGTAAGTTGTTTCAGATTTTTATATCTGAATTTGCCAAGATTGAAGAACTGCTTCTCATATCGTCTTTCTGCGCATTGCTCTTGATAAGATATGTATCATTGATAACTGGATGTAAAATAGATCTCTAAAGTCACACGCCTAATTTATGTAATTAGTTTCTGCTGCTACTTCCTTATTAATAAGATGAAAATCCACACACATATATACATTTGTAGCCCTTGTATTTCCATTTTAACCTTTTATTTGATTTTCAGGCGGACAATGATACTGATTCATCCGAAGTTGAGAGCTTGAAGGTAACCCCATTATTCTGCTATTGCTCTGAATATTCCATACATATATACCTACCAAAATGATTTGCAATGAATGAATAACGAATTTGTAATGGTGTTTTTTCTAGGGGAAAATCGATATGCTGAATGCTGAGCTGAAAGCCTTCCGAGAAAGAGAAAGAAGCCTGAAAATGCAGGTTAGTCTTCGCGATCATCGTTGTAATCGTCATCATTATTATCGTCCTAATCATCATTATCATTACCATTATTATGATTATCATCATCATCATCATTATCATCATTATAGTCCTAATCATCATCATCATTACCATCATCATCATTATCATTATCATCATAATTATCATCATTATTGTCGTTCTGACCATCCCCATCATGATAATCTTATTATTATCGTCCTAATCATCATCATCATCGATAGGTCCAGGACTGGGTTATGATTGTCTAAATATATTTTATATTTAGCTGGATAAATCTCCAAGAAATGGCCGACCAAATACACTCGATATCAGTGGAAGTCTGAACACATCTAGCAATCTATCTTCACCTTCAACTCCAGAACCAATAGAATACGAGGTAAGAAATTGCATTTTATTATTCTACTTCTTACTTCTTCTTACTTCTTCTTACTTCTTCTTACTTCTTTATGCTTCTTCTTACTTCTTTATGCTTCTTCTTATTACTTCTTCTTACTTCTTCTTACTTCTTCTTACTTCTTCTTACTTCTTCTTATTTCTTTATGCTTCTTCTTATTACTTCTTCTTATTACTTGTTCTTGCTTTTTCTTGCTTCTTTTTACTTCTTCTTACTTCTTCATACTTCTTCGTACTTCTTCTTCTTACTTGTTCTTACTTTTTCTTGCTTCTTTATAATTCTTACTTTTCTTACATCTTTTTTAATCTTCTTACTTCTTCTTACTTCTTAATACGTTTTCTTACTTCTTAGTTGTTCTTACTTTTTCTTGCATCTGCTTGTTTTTCTACTTCTCTTCTTCTTTAACTTCTCGTTCTTCCTATAACTCTTAAACTTCTTTTTCTTTACAACTCTCCATCCTCTTCGTCTACATCTTTATCTTTTCTTCTTGATCACATTCTTCATCTTCTCCTTTCACTTCTACTTCTCATTCTTTTTCCAATTCCCCATCTTCTCTGTGGCAAAATTTCGCAGCATAAAATTTTGGTACAGCCACAAGGTGTCATAGTTCTAGGTGTCATATTTCTTGATAAAATAACTGCATTTTCCTTTTCAGTACTTGAAGAACATTTTATTTCAATACATGATGGGCAAACAGAGAAAGGTATGCATATATTTTTCTTCTATTCTTTTCTATAAAAGGTTTTTATATTCTTCTTTGTCGTGCTGTTGTGACTCTGTCCATTTTCTTTCCATTCTTCTTCTTCTCCTTCTCCTTATTCTCCTTCTTCTTCTCTTTCTTCTCCTTCTTCTCCTTCTCCTCCTTCTTCTTCTTCTCCTTCTCCTTCTTCTCCTTCTTCTCCTTATCCTTTTCTCCTCTTCTCCTTCTGCTTCTTCTGCTTCTTTTGCTTCTTCTCCTTCTCCTTTTCCCCTTTTCTCCTTCTCCTTCTTCTCCTTCTTCTCCTTCTCCTTCTCCTCTTCTTCTTCTTCTTCCTCTCATACCTCTCCTCTTCTTCTATTTCATCTTCTTCATCATGATTTTCATCTTTCCATTACTTTCCATACTTTTTAGCTTCTCGTTACCTTTCTCTACATCTCACCTTTTCTAAATCTCACCTTCTTCTCTTTACTTTATTCATCTTCTTCCTCTTCCACCTCTACCTCTTCATCTTTATCTTTTCCCTTCTACTTGTTTAATTCTACTTCCTCATCTTCTGCTTCATCTTATTCTCGCTCTTCTTCTTATTCGTCTTCTTCTTCCTCTTTTACTACTTCAATTTTGTCTTTGTATTCTTCCTCTTCTTCTCCTTTTTCGACCTTTATTTTTCTTCTTCTTCTATATCGTATTCTCCTTTTTGTACTTCTTCTTATTCAACTTCTTCTTCCTCTTTGCCCTCTTCGACTTTTTCTTCGTCTTCTTCCTCCGGTTCTTCTTCATCTTTATCGTCTTCTTCTACTTCTTCGGCTTCTCCTTCAACTTCTACCTCTCCTTTTTCATCTTCACTATCCATCTCTGTCACTTTATAGTTTTTTATTTCTTCCAGTTCTGCTTCTTCCCCTACTTTCTCTTTTTCTTATCTTTTCTCCTCTTCTTCTTCTTCCTCCTCTTATTATTTATTGTCTCCTTCCAGTTCTAGCATCTCAACTCAATTGTTCATTTTTTCCCAGCAAATGGCAAAAGTTCTCTCAGCGATTGTTCACTTTACCCCATCGCAAACAAAACAAGTTTTAGACAAAGAAGAGCAATCTGAATATGCAGCAGTAAGTCTGTTTCTTTTCCTCCTTCCTGAAATGTGCTACCATAATTTCGATGACAAAATTTCAACCAAAAGAGATCTATGGTGAAATTCTAAAAATTCGAAATATCGAAGTTCTTGATGTCTTACAACAGCGCAATGAAGGCCTTTTAAACTGTTTACTCTAGCAGAATGGTAATAAACTGTTTTTAAAGCTTAGAAATATGCTGAAAAATTTTGATGCTGTTTGATGTTCTCAAAAGTATTGCGAAACAATTTTACTCAGGCTCGAAGTTTCATAGTTAAGTGGGTAAATATAGGATATATTTCTGTCCTTCCTTAGTTAAATTACTTCTGAAGTATTTAGATATTGTTGGAAAAATAGTTTCCTAAATAAGAATTTTATTTTATTTTACTTTGTTTACAGAGTGGTTTTTTCGGTCACATTTCAACGTAGAAATTGATGCATTTCTGCATTCAATATACATCCAGGTAGCTTATTAATGATTTTGGAAATAGTTTTCATTTCTCTTTCCCAAAATAAGAGAGAGTACATTAGGATGGGGTTTTTAGCTATTGCGTATTTCTTTCCATTCTGCAGCATGAAAAGAGCTGAATCACTCAGAGTTTTTTTGGTGTTCCCAAATGTAATTCCCTTTTGCCTTCTTTGCAGGAGAGGTCAAAATCTTGGATTTGAATTATTTTACTGCAAGTAAAATTACAACAAACATCGAAAATTGACCATGAATGATTAAATAACTTTCAATCATATAACTAGCTACTAATGTATTGTTTGAATACATTAAGGGATGGGTAGAGGAAATTTCTAGTTACCCGTAATTTTATCTGTTGATTTAGAGTATTGTGATTTTGATTCCTGAACTATTATGCAGTAATCGAACAATAACTATGATACCATCCAATTTCATGCCTTATAAACCCAATTGCAGTTCATGCACACAGGCCACTCTACCTACAAAATACCTACAAGTGCCCTCCGATGCATTGCCTTTTGTATACATCCTGTTGCAGTTTATTCACAGAGGCCAGTCTTAGGTGTAGGGTAAGGTGGTCCTTTGTTTGAACTTCTAGTAACTGCGAAACATATTTATTTGGGAACCATGAATCGTAATTGCTATGAAAAGATACATTAGCATCGTCATTTAAACTCTGTTACAGTAATTACTGTAGGGGGATTGTTATTCAACAACATAAGCCTGAGGCTGTAGTTACAGTTTTCACAGCTTAAGAATTGTATGGGCTAAAATGAGATTTACAGATGCTTATGAATCCCCTTTATAGTCTGAACACCTTCTGCTCTACTGAATATCATCTAATATACTGCACAGAGGTCCACCTGAATGAGACTGGTATCATTTACTCCCCTGGTAATAGAACCTATGATCTCTAAGACCAAATGTTCACTGACTTTCTAACTGCACTCAATAGATCAATAAAATAGCAAACTAGCCTCAAGATAATTCTAGTTCCAAAATTATAGCCCTATACAGCTATGGTACTGTCTCGTATTTAACAAGTTGAGGCTTTCTCTAGAGGCAAGGGTGTTAAAAAAACTTGAATTAACATGAGACATTTCAAAACAATTCGTATAGGAGCAAATTTGAGGACTAATGGCTTTCCATTTGCATGGCGAGAGATGCCAGCCCTATTAGTATCAAATTTTCTACACGAATCTTTGATAATTAACTACCTATATTCATTGAGAAAACACTGTGATTCGGTACTAATTAAACCAGTTGTACCAATATAGCATCTTATAGGTCAATCCAACAGATCCAAATTGATCTGGTTGGTGGATATTCAACCTGGTTTAAGCTGGTTTAAACGTGTCCCTGCGAAATCAGTTTTATCCCAACATCCAAACTGTATGAATTAATTATCAGTGTATTTAAATTTTATTTATATTTGCACTTTCGAACATTCAAACTATAAAAGTTACTATAAGAAAATCAGTGGTTGTAAAGTGCTTGCTAATTCTACTGTGCCATTTTTTTCAAAATCTTACCGAGAATGTAAGATATTATGATCAATATATTCTGAGGTTCAAAACATGTTTCTTTCTCATTCAAGAAAGGGCAACTTAATTATCGAATGGTTTTATATCGTTATATCTATCTTGTTGTAGCCTTATTATAACATAACATTTTTCGCCACAATAGACTTGCCTTTTTGGCGACTTTTGGAGGGATATTTTTGGCCGATTTTCCGCCATTTGCCTTTTGGGCGATTTTTCGAGGAAACTTTTTCACCTAAATTCAACCTAATTTGGTAGAAAAACACTTTATTTACCCCCTAGAGGGCTTTTAGGGTGTATCTGGTATTATTTAGTAACTATTTTTGAAGAAAAGCAGGAGTTTTCAAAACCCCTGATTTCGGCCGATTTTTGGCCATTTGGCAAGGCTATAGACTTGCCTTTTTGGCGATTTTCGGGGAAAAATTTTTTCACCTGAATTCAACCTAGTTTTGTAGAAAAACACTTTATTTATCCCCTACAGGCTATTTAGGAGGTATCTGGCAGGATTTATTAACTATTTTCGAAGAAAAACGGGAGTTTTCAAAACACCTGATTTTGGCCGATTTTTGGCCATTTTACAAGGCTATAGACTTGCCTTTTTGGCGATTTTTAGAGAAAAATTTTTTCACCTAAATTCAACCTAATTTGGTAGAAAAACACTTTATCTACCCCCTACAGACCTTTTAAGGGGTATCTGGTAGGATTTATCAACTATTTTTTAAGAAAAACGGGAGTTTTGAAAAACCCTGATTTTGACCGATTTTTGGCCATTTGGCAAGGCTATAGACTTGCCTTTTTGGCGGTTTTTGGAGAAAAATTTTTTCACCTAAATTCAATCTAATTTGGTGGAAAAACACTTTATTTATCCCCTACAGGCTTTTTAGGGGGTATCTAGTAGGATTTATTAACTATTTCGAAGAAACTCGGGAGTTTCCAGAACCCCTGATTTTGGCCGATTTTTGGCCATTTGGTAAGGCTATAGACTTGCCTTTTTGGCGATTTTGGGAGAAAAATTTTTTCACCAAAATTCAATCTAGTTTTATAGAAAAACACTTTATTTATCTCCTACAGGCTATTTAGGAGGTATCTGGCAAGACTATTTTCGAAGAAAAACGGGAGTTTTCAAAACACCTGATTTTGGCCGATTTTTGGCCATTTGGCAAGGCTATAAACTTGCCTTTTTGGCGATTTTCGGAAAAAAATTTTTCACCTAAATTCAACCTAGTTTTGTAGAAAAACACCTTATTTATCCCCTACAGGCTATTTAGGGGGTATCTGGTAGGATTTAGTTGCCATTTATGAAGAAAAAAGGGAGTTTTCAAAACCCCTGATTTTGGCCAATTTTTGCCCATTTGGCAAGGCTATATAGGCTTGCCTTGTTTTGACGATTTTTGGAGAAAAATTTTTTCACCTAAATTCAACCTAGTTTCGTAGAAAAACACTTTATTTATCCCCTACAGGCTATTTAGGGGGTATCTGGTAGGATTTAGTTGCCATTTATGAAGAAAAAAGGGAGTTTTCAAACCCCTGATTTTGGCCAATTTTTGCCCATTTGGCAAGGCTATACACTTGCCTTGTTTTGGCGATTTTTGGAGAAAAATTTTTTCACCTAAATTCAACCTAATTTGGTAGAAAAGCACTTTATTTACCCCCTACAGGGCTTTTAGGGAGCATTTGGTAGGATTTAGTAACTATTTTTTAAGAAAAACGGGAGTTTTCAAAAACCCTTAATTTGACCGAATTTTGGCCATTTGGCAAGGCTATTTGCCTTTTTGGCGATTTTTGGAGAAAAAATTTTTCACCTAAATTCAATCTAATTTGGTGGGAAAACACTTTATTTACCCCCTATAGACCTTTTAGGGGGTATCTGGTAGGATTTAGTAACTATTTTTTAAGAAAAACGGGAGTTTTCAAAAACTCTGATTTTGACCGAATTTTGGCCATTTGGCAAGGCTTATAGACTTGCCTTTTTGGCGATTTTTGGAGAAAAAATTTTTCACCTAAATTCAATCTAATTTGGTGGGAAAACACTTTATTTACCCCCTATAGACCTTTTAGGGGGTATCTGGTAGGATTTATCAACTATTTTGAAGAAGATCGGGAGTTTTCAAAAACCCTGATTTTGACCGATTTTTGGCCATTTGGCAAGGCTATAGACTTGCCTTTTTGGCGATTTTTAGAGAAAAATTTTTGCACCTAAATTCAATCTAATTTGGTAGAAAAACACTTTATTTACCCCCTACAGGGCTTTTAGGGAGCATTTGGTAGGATTTAGTAACTACTTTTAAGAAAAACGGGAGTTTTCAAAAACCCTGAGTTTGACCGATTTTTGGCCATTTGGCAAGGCTATATATAGACTTGCCTTTTTGGCGATTTTTAGAGAAAAATTTTTTCACCTAAATTCAACCTAATTTGGTAGAAAAACACTTTATCTACCCCCTACAGACCTTTTAAGGGGTATCTGGTAGGATTTATCAACTATTTTTTAAGAAAAACGGGAGTTTTGAAAAACCCTGATTTTGACCGATTTTTGGCCATTTGGCAAGGCTATAGACTTGCCTTTTTGGCGGTTTTTGGAGAATAATTTTTTCACCTAAATTCAACCTAATTTGGTAGAAAACACTTTATTTACCCCCTACAGACCTTTTAGGGGTTATCTGGTAGGATTTAGTTACCATTTATGAAGAAAAAAGTGAGTTTCCAGAACCCCTGATTTTGGCCGATTTTTGGCCATTTGGCAAGGCTATAGACTTGCCTTTTTGGCGATTTTTGGAGAAAATTTTTTCACCTAAATTCAATCTAATTTGGTGGGAAAACACTTTATTTACCCCCTACAGACCTTTTAGGGGGCATCTGGTAGGATTTAGGAACTATTTTGGAAGAAAACGGATTTTCAAAAGCCTGATTTGAGCGATTTTTGGCCATTTGGCAAGGCTATAGACTTGCCTTTTTGGCGATTTTTGGAGAATAATTTTTTCACCTAAATTCAACCTAGTTTTGTACAAAAACAATTCATTTACCCCCTACAGGCTTTTTAGGGGATATCTGGTAGGATTTAGGAACTATTTTGGAAGAAAAACGGGATTTTTCAAAAACCCTGATTTTGACCGATTTTTGGCCATTTGGCAAGGCTATAGACTTGCCTTTTTGGCGAGTTTTAGAGAAAAATTTTTTCACCTAATTTCAATCTAGTTTTATAGAAAAACACTTTATTTATCCCCTACAGGCTATTTGGGAGGTATCTGGCAAGATATATTAACTATTTTCGAAGAAAAACGGGAGTTTTCAAAACACCTGATTTTGGCCGATTTTTGGCCATTTTGCAAGGCTATAGACTTGCCTTTTTGGCGATTTTTGGAGAATAATTTTTTCACCTAAATTCGACCTAGTTTTGTAGAAAAACACTTTATTTATCCCCTACAGGCTATTTAGGAGGTATCTGGAAGGATTTATTAACTATTTTCGAAGAAAAACGGGAGTTTTCAGAACCCTTGATTTCGGCCGATTTTTGGCCATTTGGCAAGGCTATAGACTTGCCTTTTTGGCGATTTTTGGAGAAAAATTTTTTCACCTAAATTCAACCTAGTTTTCTAGAAAAACACTTTATTTACCCCCTACAGGCTTTTTAGGGAGAATCTGGTAGGATTTAGTAACTATTTTTGAAGAAAAAAGGGAGTTTTCAAAAACCCTGATTTTGGCCATTTGGCAAGGCTATAGACTTGCCTTTTGGCGATTTTAGAGAAAAATTTTTCACCTAAATTCAACCTAATTTGGTAGAAAACACTTTATTTACCCCTACAGGGCTTTCAGGAGCATTTGGTAGGATTTACTAACTATATTTTAAGAAAAACGGAGTTTTCAAAACCCTTATTTTGACCGATTTTTGGCCATTTGGCAAGGCTATAGACTTGCCTTTTGGCGATTTTAGAGAAAAATTTTTCACCTAAATTCAACCTAATTTGGTAGAAAACACTTTATTTACCCCTACAGGGCTTTCAGGAGCATTTGGTAGGATTTACTAACTATATTTTAAGAAAAACGGGAGTTTTCAAAAACCCTTATTTTGACCGATTTTTGGCCATTTGGCAAGGCTATAGACTTGCCTTTTTGGCGATTTTTGGAGAAAATTTTTTTCACCTAAATTCAACCTAATTTGGTGGAAAAACACTTTATTTACCCCCTACAGACCTTTTAGGGGGTATCTGGTAGGATTTAGTTACCATTTATGAAGAAAAAAGTGAGTTTCCAGAACCCCTGATTTTGGCCGATTTTTGGCCATTTGGCAAGGCTATAGACTTGCCTTTTTGGCGATTTTTGGAGAAAAATTTTTTCACCTAAATTCAATCTAGTTTGGTGGGAAAACACTTTATTTACCCCCTACAGACCTTTTAGGGGGCATCTGGTAGGATTTAGGAACTATTTTGGAAGAAAAACGGGATTTTTCAAAAAGCCTGATTTGAGCGATTTTTGGCCATTTGGCAAGGCTATAGACTTGCCTTTTTGGCGATTTTTGGAGAATAATTTTTTCACCTAAATTCAACCTAGTTTTGTACAAAAACAATTCATTTACCCCCTACAGGCTTTTTAGGGGGTATCTGGTAGGATTTAGTTACCATTTATGAAGAAAAAAGTGAGTTTCCAGAACCCCTGATTTTGGCCGATTTTTGGCCATTTGGCAAGGCTATAGACTTGCCTTTTTGGCGATTTTGGGAGAAAAATTTTTTCACCAAAATTCAATCTAGTTTTATAGAAAAACACTTTATTTATCCCCTACAGGCTATTTGGGAGGTATCTGGCAAGATATATTAACTATTTTCGAAGAAAAACGGGAGTTTTCAAAACACCTGATTTTGGCCGATTTTTGGCCATTTTGCAAGGCTATAGACTTGCCTTTTTGGCGATTTTTGGAGAATAATTTTTTCACCTAAATTCGACCTAGTTTTGTAGAGAAACACTTTATTTATCCCCTACAGGCTATTTAGGAGGTATCTGGAAGGATTTATTAACTATTTTCGAAGAAAAACGGGAGTTTTCAGAACCCTTGATTTCGGCCGATTTTTGGCCATTTGGCAAGGCTATAGACTTGCCTTTTTGGCGATTTTTGGAGAAAAATTTTTTCACCTAAATTCAACCTAGTTTTCTAGAAAAACACTTTATTTACCCCCTACAGGCTTTTTAGGGAGAATCTGGTAGGATTTAGTAACTATTTTTGAAGAAAAAAGGGAGTTTTCAAAAACCCTGATTTTGGCCATTTGGCAAGGCTATAGACTTGCCTTTTTGGCGATTTTTAGAGAAAAATTTTTTCACCTAAATTCAACCTAATTTGGTAGAAAACACTTTATTTACCCCCTACAGGGCTTTCAGGGAGCATTTGGTAGGATTTACTAACTATATTTTAAGAAAAACGGGAGTTTTCAAAAACCCTTATTTTGACCGATTTTTGGCCATTTGGCAAGGCTATAGACTTGCCTTTTTGGCGATTTTTAGAGAAAAATTTTTTCACCTAAATTCAACCTAATTTGGTAGAAAACACTTTATTTACCCCCTACAGGGCTTTCAGGAGCATTTGGTAGGATTTACTAACTATATTTTAAGAAAAACGGGAGTTTTCAAAAACCCTTATTTTGACCGATTTTTGGCCATTTGGCAAGGCTATAGACTTGCCTTTTTGGCGATTTTTGGAGAAAATTTTTTTCACCTAAATTCAACCTAATTTGGTGGAAAAACACTTTATTTACCCCCTACAGACCTTTTAGGGGGTATCTGGTAGGATTTAGTTACCATTTATGAAGAAAAAAGTGAGTTTCCAGAACCCCTGATTTTGGCCGATTTTTGGCCATTTGGCAAGGCTATAGACTTGCCTTTTTGGCGATTTTTGGAGAAAAATTTTTTCACCTAAATTCAATCTAATTTGGTGGGAAAACACTTTATTTACCCCCTACAGACCTTTTAGGGGGCATCTGGTAGGATTTAGGAACTATTTTGGAAGAAAAACGGGATTTTTCAAAAAGCCTGATTTGAGCGATTTTTGGCCATTTGGCAAGGCTATAGACTTGCCTTTTTGGCGATTTTTGGAGAATAATTTTTTCACCTAAATTCAACCTAGTTTTGTACAAAACAATTCATTTACCCCTACAGGCTTTTTAGGGGTATCTGGTAGGATTTAGTTACCATTTATGAAGAAAAAGTGAGTTTCAGAACCCTGATTTTGGCCGATTTTTGGCCATTTGGCAAGGCTATAGACTTGCCTTTTTGGCGATTTTGGGAGAAAAATTTTTTCACCAAAATTCAATCTAGTTTTATTGAAAAACACTTTATTTATCCCCTACAGGCTATTTAGGAGGTATCTGGCAAGATATATTAACTATTTTCGAAGAAAAACGGGAGTTTTCAAAACACCTGATTTTGGCCGATTTTTGGCCATTTGGCAAGGCTATAAACTTGCCTTTTTGGCCATTTTTAGAGAAAAATTTTTCCACCTAAATTCATCCTAATTTGGTGGAAAAACACTTTATTTACTCCCTACAGACCTCTTAGGGGTTATCTGGTAGGATTTAGTAACTATTTTTGAAGAAAATCGGGAGTTTCCAGAACCCCTGATTTCGGCCGATTTTTGGCCATTTGGCAAGGCTATAGACTTGCCTTTTTGGCGATTTTGGGAGAAAATTTTTTTCACCAAAATTCAATCTAGTTTTATAGAAAAACACTTTATTTATCTCCTACAGGCTATTTAGGAGGTATCTGGCAAGACTATTTTCGAAGAAAAACGGGAGTTTTCAAAACATCTGATTTTGGCCGATTTTTGGCCATTTGGCAAGGCTATAAACTTGCCTTTTTGGCGATTTTCGGAGAAAAATTTTTTCACCTAAATTCAACCTAGTTTTGTAGAAAAACACCTTATTTATCCCCTACAGGCTATTTAGGGGGTATCTGGTAGGATTTAGTTGCCATTTATGAAGAAAAAAGGGAGTTTTCAAAACCCCTGATTTTGGCCAATTTTTGCCCATTTGGCAAGGCTATAGGCTTGCCTTGTTTTGACGATTTTTGGAGAAAAATTTTTTCACCTAAATTCAACCTAGTTTTCTAGAAAAACACTTTATTTACGCCCTACAGGCTTTTTAGGGAGAATCTGGTAGGATTTAATAACTATTTTTAAGAAAAACCGGAGTTTTCAAAAACCCTTCTTTTGACCGAATTTTGGCCATTTGGCAAGGCTATAGACTTGCCTTTTTGACGATTTTTGGAGAAAAATTTTTTCACCTAAATTCAACCTAATTTGGTAGAAAAACACTTTATTTACCCCCTACAGGGCTTTTAGGGAGCATTTGGTAGGATTTAATAACTATTTTTTAAGAAAAACGGGAGTTTTCAAAAACCCTTCTTTTGACCGAATTTTGGCCATTTGGCAAGGCTATAGACTTACCTTTTGGCGATATTTAGAGAAAAATTTTTTCACCTAAATTCAACCTAATTTGGTAGAAAAACACTTTGTTTACCCCCTAGAGGGCTTTTAGGGTGTATCTGGTATTATTTAGTAACTATTTCTGAAGAAAATCGGGAGTTTTCAAAAACCCTGATTTTGACCGATTTTTGGCCATTTGGCAAGGCTATAGACTTGCCTTTTTGGCGATTTTTGGAGAAAAATTTTTTCACCTAAATTCAATCTAATTTGGTGGAAAAACACTTTATTTATCCCCTACAGGCTTCTTAGGGGGTATCTAGTAGGATTTATTAACTATTTCGAAGAAACTCGGGAGTTTCCAGAACCCCTGATTTTGGCCGATTTTTGGCCATTTGGCAAGGCTATAGACTTGCCTTTTTGGCGATTTTGGGAGAAAAATTTTTTCACCAAAATTCAATCTAGTTTTATAGAAAAACACTTTATTTATCCCCTACAGGCTATTTAGGAGGTATCTGGTAGGATTTAGTTGCCATTTATGAAGAAAAAAGGGAGTTTTCAAAACCCCTGATTTTGGCCAATTTTTGCCCATTTGGCAAGGCTATAGGCTTGCCTTGTTTTGACGATTTTTGGAGAAAAATTTTTTCACCTAAATTCAACCTAGTTTTCTAGAAAAACACTTTATTTACGCCCTACAGGCTTTTTAGGGAGAATCTGGTAGGATTTAATAACTATTTTTTAAGAAAAACGGGAGTTTTCAAAAACCCTTCTTTTGACCGAATTTTGGCCATTTGGCAAGGCTATAGACTTGCCTTTTTGACGATTTTTGGAGAAAAATTTTTTCACCTAAATTCAACCTAATTTGGTAGAAAAACACTTTATTTACCCCCTACAGGGCTTTTAGGGAGCATTTGGTAGGATTTAATAACTATTTTTTAAGAAAAACGGGAGTTTTCAAAAACCCTTCTTTTGACCGAATTTTGGCCATTTGGCAAGGCTATAGACTTACCTTTTGGCGATATTTAGAGAAAAATTTTTTCACCTAAATTCAACCTAATTTGGTAGAAAAACACTTTGTTTACCCCCTAGAGGGCTTTTAGGGTGTATCTGGTATTATTTAGTAACTATTTCTGAAGAAAATCGGGAGTTTTCAAAAACCCTGATTTTGACCGATTTTTGGCCATTTGGCAAGGCTATAGACTTGCCTTTTTGGCCATTTTTAGAGAAAAATTTTTCCACCTAAATTCAACCTAATTTGGTGGAAAAACACTTTATTTACTCCCTACAGACCTCTTAGGGGTTATCTGGTAGGATTTAGTAACTATTTTTGAAGAAAAACTGGAGTTTTGAAAAACCCTGATTTTGACTGATTTTTGGCCATTTGGCATGGCTATAGACTTGCCCTTTTGGCGATTTTCGATGGGAATTTTTTCGCCTAAATTTAAGCTAATTTGGTAGAAAAACATTTTCATTAGCCTCTAGAGGCTGTTTAGAGGGTATCTGGTTATTTGCAAGGGTATAGATTTGCCTGTTGCGAATTTCACTTAGTGTAACCTCACCTACGTTTTTGACCAAAAATCGGTTGGTTTTTAGGATCTATTTTCGATTATAAGATTTTATTGTGCTAATTAAGAACAAATCAATAATCGTACATATAAGAAATTCTAATATTTTATTTCTAAATAATAAAGTTAATATTATTCTCTACAAGTCGTTAAACACACTATGTCAACAGTACAAGAAATTTTAATATATGTAATGTTAATTTAGAAATAGCAACTTTATTCTGTAGCTACTGTAGCAACTTTGTTCTGTAGCTACTATGTTAGGTACTGTATCATGACTGTATAATGAATTTTTAACTGAAGCGATACATACCGTAAATCCTCAAATATTCCCCCGGGCTTATTTGCAAAAACGAATTTTCGATAGGGGCTTATTCGAGGGAGGGGGATTTTTCGAGGGGGTGGCTTATTTTAAACTTTGATAGCTCCAGTGTGTTTTCGACAGAATAGCAGAGAGAAAAAAGATTACCTATCTGTATTCCATAATCTAAATTAGCTGCTTGCCAACAGCCAATGGCTGATTATTGGTCGAATTGATAGTAAAACCTGTCGATACCAGTTTTTTCAGTGTTGCAATTAGTTGAAAGACGCATTATAGGGAAAACAAATTCATAAGGCCTTCGAATAATTCCCCATGGGGGCTTATTCGAGGGCCTTTATTCGCACAAATAAATTTTAAGGTGGGGGCTAATTCGAGGGGGGTTTATTCGGAGGTGGTGGGCTTATTCGATGATTTACGGTATTTGATTATGCATGAATTGAATTCCTGCTTGTTCAAAGAGGTTACAAAGGCTCGATGTTACGAGATTCAGCAATTCTTTCTGTTTACAAACCGCAGTGGAAATACTTTATTATTTTGTTTAAATGATTTCCAACTGTAAAGCCCTAGCCAAACGATCAATTTGACATTTGCTCATCAAACACAATGTTTGACCGTTTGACGACATCAAAAAACATTACTCGCCAAACAAATTTTACATAGGACAAGCATAAAATGTTTCTGACGTTGCTTCTGTGAGATTTGTTCTTTTCAATGTTTTGTGACGTGGCTAAACATTATTGCTTGTTAAGCAAATCTCAAATGTTTGGCAAACAATGTTTGATGGTTTGGCCAGGGCATAAAGTTTAGTTTTAAATTAGATAATAATAATAATACTAAATATATACAATAAATTCAAGAAATTTCTACAATACAAATCTCAACCAGCTTTATCATAAAATCCTACAACATCTACATACTCTTTGTCTGCCATTTCCTGCACTGGGTGGAGGTGTAACAGGAGCAAAGTAGGCCTGCACTCTGATATTTGGTAATCGTGCCTGCAAAATATAATATACGATATCAATGCTATAAATATCATGAATATCATATAAATATCATAAACATTATAAATATCATACATTATAAATATTATAAGAATCATAAGCTTAACTGGTGTGAGCTTAGGACTTGGTCAAACAAACAAACATTGTTTGCCAAACATTTAAAACGTGCATGTCAAGCAGAATGTTGGTACTGTTTGACCACTTCACAAACATTGCTCGTCAAACATTTTTATACCTGCGTCAAAACTTTTTTAAAAACATTTCCAAGCAAGTTCTGCTTGCCAAGCAATGTTTTGTGACGTGATTAAACGTATAGGGTGGCTAAAGAGACAAAAATCGGAGTTGTATCAGAGCCTTGTGGAACTCCAATAATAATTCTGATTTATGACATATCTGAAAGTAAAATACTTGTAGAGGTTTTATGCTTAAAAACCTGATTTCCAAGTTCAAAAGCAATATGTCTACATGCAGAGAGCTGTATTTAGGTTCAGATTTAACAAGTCTTACAAAAGTAGTTACGTCCCCAAAAGGATATGTATCAGTAAGATAGAATTTTAATTGGAGATCTTACCTTTAATCGTCTAATGCCACTTCTTGTAATAAGATGACAGTCATAAAGCTCTATTCTTTTCAACGCTTGGCAATGCCTTGAAGAAATAATAAAAAAAAATAAGCATCAAATAATTTATAGAAATTAATCTTGGTTCAATACAACCTCGTCCCCAGGGTGAATAGGCCTCTACGTGAAACTCCGCTGTCCATATTCGACCCTGGTATCGGCCTTGTCTATTCGAATTTTGATTGGCTGTTCAAACAATAGAAATTTTAAGTGACGTCACAGTTTCTTCAAAATTTCACACCAAAATAGGCCGAGAACTATGTAAAAAAACATCTATAAAGACCAAAAAATGGTGCTACATGAGATATTGTATCTTGCCTGACAGTTATCAATGAAATTCTTTGCATTTCCTTTCTAAGAACATCTGCTTTCGGAATCTACATCTTGTGTTGATGCCTAGGCCAAAACTGCCAGTATTTTGGCAGATTTTGCGGCCGGTACCAGGGCCAAAATCGATTTGACCGTTGAGATTCGAGGAAATTCGATTTGAGGCCTGAGGACGAGGTTGGGTTCAATATAAATACAAAATAATACACCCTACAATAGCAAAGAAACGAAATAAAGGCATACATAAGATGATCAAGCGAGGCATCAGTTATAAGTGGACAATTATCCAGTTCGATCACTTCTAAATGTTCTATAGCACATTGACCTCCACCAAGATGTCTTATGCCTTCATCTGTTATCAACTCGCAATGTGAAAGCGTCTGCAAGAAATAAAGGCAGTTTAAAACACCAGAATCAAGTACTGATATTGAATAGTCATAGCATAACGACTACGAGTGAAGATTGATCCCAAGCTTTCAAACTTTCTCCGTTCTCGATTAATGAACGAAAACGTTTTTCAGCTCGCGGTGAAATTGAGAAGGTCAATCGAGACCAAACCATGCAAAATAATAGCATGTAGGAGGTATTGTGGTGTATCTTTCAAAAGCATTTGATTGCTTACTTACACTCAGTGCCGAGGTACAGAGGTATGGCTTAAAGCATGAAGCACTTAAACTTTTGTACAACCACATATCATACAAAATGCACAGGCCCAACCAAGGTCGTTGAGAGTGGGGTGCCCAAAGAATCGTTCTTTGGTCCACTGCTGTTCAATGTTTTATCAAACGAAACTTTTCATAACTTTGACTTGCTATATTCTATATTGCAAAGTCACTTACGTCCAGTTCACGTTTATTGGTAAGAATGGTCAAAAGGTCAAGGAAACTAAATCGCGATCTATGATTGTGGGTTTGACTCTTACTAAGGTAAAACTCGCAATGGAAGACTGAGAACTATATCGCCCGCCACCTCTCTGTAATTCAAGGCAAAAGGAATCCAGGAATCACCACGGAGCATGATGAAATTCAGAGGAACGACAGAGTCCGCACTACTTATGTTTGCCTAGTGTCTAGCAATAGTACTTAGCATTCAGTGGACCCCAGTGGCCTATGCTTGGCTTGGCACAGAGACCCAACACAAGCCGTAAAATAAAAAATGTTTCCCTGACAAGATAGCACGCGGCGGGCAATTCACTCCTTGGGAATTTCGTACAACCTTGCCCTAATTTCTATTGATTTCAAGAAAATCCCTTGGAAATCCTTTTGTTTCAACATAGATCTGGTACGCCTTTTGGAAGAGTGAAATGCCCCTTGATAGCAATGGGGTACGCTGGACAAAAACGTGATGCTGGAACCAGTTTGTATTGAAACAGGACCCATTAGCATTCAGTAAAAAGCTACTCAGAATAAATATATAAAAATGGGTTAGTTTTTGCTTACCAGTGTTTGTATTCTGGGACAGTTATAGGACAATGCGTTCAGAGTGCTGTCCGTTATCTAAAACAAAATAAAGATAAAATAATGAGAAATAGAATAAGTTAGCGATCCTTTCAGTCTCAGCCGTTACCGAACCTTGACTAGGACTCCGAATGTGACGGCAACTGGGCTTCTGCATATTCAAGGCAGCAGAAGATGTGACAACCTCTAAATCTAGATTTTCTCTTTGCTAACAGATATGTCTTTGCAAAATAAAAGAAGGGGGGAGTTGAAAATAAGATAAAAAATCTTGAATCAAGGCTTTGCCTGCGATAAGAAATGAACGGCCGCTTCCACCTAAGGCTAATTTTCGTTCAAGTTGACTCAGAGCTTCGATCCTTGAAAAGAAATAGCAGTATGACCTTTTCAAAGAGACCTGGGTCGGGCGCGACATTTTTCTGGAAAATGGTAGATGGTAGACACTTCTATTTAGTTCAAGACATTTGTTCAAATCCGTTCATATACTTTCAGTCCAAAACTCATTTTGTCTAAATCCTTTCGTTGTTCTTGAGGAGGGTTTATTGAACAAAAATATAATATTTTCACTCACCAGGACACATTCTTCAAGGTCCATTCTCTGTAACTCGTGACAGCCCTGTGAATGACGAAAATAGCGTGCGAAAACAAAATCAAGGAAAATATTAAGCTAAAATATCTCGTGCGCAAATTACCCTGCAGCTGTTGTCTGTTTTTGAACAGAAAGTTCACGAGTCGTAGTAGAATGAAGCAATTCAATTCAATTGCAGGAAAGTAACAAAGGCTTGTGCAGATGATGATGTCATGAGCGTGAGCAGAGCTTGGTAAAAATAAAGACCTGGCTAAACTAGGAGACATGTTGCGCGTGACATTGTCACGTGTGACATGTCCCCTCCATGTTTAGCCACCTCGAAAACTTTGTAGAGCGGGACAAAATTTGTAGCTAGAGACACGCAAATGTTTCTGGGTGACAACAGAAACATTACTTTTCTCCGCACCTTGGAAATGTTGCTCACTTGTCACTCGCATGTTTAGCCACCCTGGGAGACACGCCGAATACAATTGGGGAGAGGAAGAGATGGAGGAGTAGGAGAAAAACCAACTTCCACATTTTCTACTACTACTTCTTCTCTTCCCTCCTCCGCATTTCCTCCTCCTCCTTCTCTCACTCTTCCCGTCGCAAAAACAAGACTCGGGGCAAGTTCAGTTTATAACAACAACAATTATAAAATCTCCGTTTTGTCCATTGCTTTTCACGTTCCTTCTTGCTAACTGAGGTTGTCATGGTGACTTCTGGTGACTATAGTTAACGTAGTTATGGTCAGCTGCGAAACCACAGGATAAGATAAATTGAAAGAATATTAATTCTCACCCTGGTCAATGATAGAAACCCTGAATCTGTAAACTGTGAACATCTTGCAACTTCTATCGTCCTGCAAAGAGAATAAGCAAGCAATAAGCCCGAAGTTTCTCTGACATTTAGAAAGAGGCATTTCAATCCGGCGAGGGGCATTTTAATCATTGTAAATTGACTGGGTAGAAATTGACTCGAAATCTGGAAATCCTATTTTTGTATTTTTTTGATGGAAATCTCTTTCAAATTCTAAAAATCCTTTAATCTCAATGAAAATACCGTATACCTTAACTAACATGAAAATACAAAATACCATAGTGTTAAGCCTATTGCGGCCCGTGCAGAAATCGCGGCAAACAGCAAAATTTCTAAAATCCGCAAAGCGGACGCAGTACGCGGAGAAATAGCCACAATAGCGTAACGCTTGGGGTGCCCGGCCTATCCACCTCGCACCTTTAGGTTTCCCAACAAAACGGTACAAGTCGGACAGTTGAAATTGTAGACATTGTCTCTGTCTGCATTTTAAACTTCTGTGGACTTTTTTCCCATTTTTCGGGATGACACCATGACACCCTACAGTATTCACATTGTTAGACAGAGATTCTAGCTGCCAATGGTTGAGGATTCTCGTCAAGAGTCTTTCTGTCAGACAGCTAGCCTGAGGTTCAAATGGCAATGGTGATTTGATCCAGGGCTCTCACTTTGCTTCATATAAAATTCCTCGAAAGTTCACGAAAAATTCCTTAGATTTCATCAAAATTCCTCAGATTTCGGTATTTGTGTAATTTTTCATAGAACAATCTATTAGACCCCCTTATAATGTGTTGCTATAGTTCAATATCACAAATTTTGCCAAATTGGAATGTTCAATCCTTTATAATAGCTATCAGATCTATAAATAGATGTATATCTTAAGAATACATACACGAGAACCGCTAAAACTGCTCACACCTGTACACAATGAATTATCGGGTAGGAGCTTGCTATCATCGATGAACAGTAGTTTTAAGTAATAACTTTCAAGAATTCTTATTGTTTTGGTCTTTTTTGTTCTGTTATGGAATTTTGTTCTGTTATGTTCAATTATGGAGTATATTATGGATTATATTTTCTTTGGTGTTAAATTGGAAAAATCCTTAGAAGTTCCTTAACATTTAGATTCCTTAAAAAGTTCCTCAAAAGTCGGCAAAATTCCTCATTTTATGGAAATTTCCTCAAAAGTGAGAGCACTGATTTGATCTGAGAGTCTCTTTTGAGTCCACTACCCCCGTCTCAACCTACAGATGAATGCGAGGATGAATGAATTAACGATGAATTGGACGAGTTCTGTGCTTTCTAGTTTTCTTTCATATATAAACAGAAAAAACAATTTAGTTGATTCAAGCACCTGCTATTTCTCAATAAAATTTTCATTTCTGCATTTATATTGATAAACTTTATTTCTATGCATCTCCCCTGTTAACTCGACACTCAAGCCAGAATATTTGAATGCCCTTTCAAAACGCAGCTGTTTTTTATGAAATATTGAATATATTCCTAGCTGGAAATGTCAATGGAAAGAAATTTTGTTCGATAAATTTTTACTTAAATCAATCTAATTTTATAAAAGAAAACAAGCCTACGATATAATTCGTGGGGAGATCCGAGGACTGATCTCTCTTTATTAAAAGGCAGATCTAAATCTTATTCCTTAAATCCCTGGAAATGCATGTGCTAATGACTTTAAGAACACTCGTTTGTCCACTCCATCGCGGAGAAGTTAAACTGCCCCTCCGTCCAGCTCCATCCAAAGCGGGCAATGGAATTATTCTTCCTCGTAGCCCCGTGGACAGTTGGGTGCCATTTTTCGTGGTCCTCGCAAAACGCAAACAACTTGCGAAAAGCCGAAACTCAAATACGATCCCAGACCTCCAAAAATTCGCATCGACCAACAGGGATCAGAGAAGGCGAAAATAGAGAATTTGTTGTGGTTTTTCTGTGATCTTTGCAAACCGGAAGTCTGATATCAGATAACATGGTTTCACTTTTGTGTAATATTGCGAGCATTTCGCGCGTGAAATTTCTCGGGGGAGAGCTTAGGCTGCTGACCGTAACAAAAACAAGATTACATTAAAACAATATCGGTGAAGAATTTCAGAGAAAATTATTATGAAAAAGATCAGTAAAGCATATTGTTATCGCAACAGGTCTACGGTTTTGTTTTACTTAAGCTCATCAGGGATTGAGTTTCCATGTGAATGAGTGATAAAGGTCCCCCCGTGATTAGAAGAAAACAACGGACGCCGTCAACAAGTAACGCGAACAAATCCAACTATGCAAACTGCAAAGAATGACAGCAAATTAACGCTCCCAAAGCACTATCATGACTTTCTCAAAGATTTCGTCTTCGCTGTAATCGAGGATAAGCCCGAAGATCTGGTGGATTATGCTGCTGAATATTTCGACAACTTGAAGTCAAATAACAACTTAAAACAACGATACACGATGAAGGCCCAAGATAATTTTAATGACGAAGATGATGATGATTTTGAAGAACGTCCAGTTATCAAATCTCATGGCAGAAGACGAGCTGTCGCCGCCCCGTCCTACGATCCTAACCAAGAGGATGATACTGAAGTTGTTTTCCATGAGAAGACGGAACAACAACTAGAACAACTGAAGAACGATGTTAAATCTATTTTGCTTTTTAAGTCTGTTGACAGTGGGCAATTAACTGTGTTATTAAATGCCATGTTTGAACGAAAAGTCAACGAAGGCGAGACAGTAATACAGCAAGGAGATGATGGCGATAATTTTTACATCATCCATGAAGGGAAATTTGATATCTTTGTCAAAAATGGCACCGATAACAAGCTTGTCATGCAGCTTGATGGAAAGGGCAGCTTTGGAGAGTTAGCTCTGCTCTACAATTGCCCACGAGCGGCCACAATTATTGCCAAATCCCTGGCAAATTATGGTGCTTAGATCAGAGCGCCTTTCGTAAAATCGTCGTTACGGCAGCAGCGAAAAAACGACGCATTTTCGAAGAGCTTCTAGAAAATGTGCCAATTCTTTCTGAGCTAACGGCTTACGAGAGAATGAATTTGTCTGACGCCTTAGACACCCGGAAATTCGAGGATGGCGAAAGGATAATACGACAGGGCGATAAAGCAGATAATATGTATTTCATTATGGAGGGGAGTGTCCGAGTTACGATTACTGATAAAAGCCATAATTCCGAAGAAAAAGAAGTTTTGCGTCAACACGACGGCGAATATTTTGGAGAGCTTGCCCTTGTAACGAAGAAGCCACGGGCCGCTAATGTTTACGCCGTTGGAGCAGTGTCACTTGCGGTTCTTGACGCTGGAGCGTTTGAAAGATTGCTAGGACCTTGTGTTGATATTATGAAGCGAAATTTCGACAGCTACTCGAAAGCTCGAAAAAGTCTTGGGATAGACGAATGAACTATAAATTAAGTTTTTTATTAAAAGCTATAACAAAGATGGACTGTTTATAATTTAAGTAGTAAAATATTGATGATGTAGGACCAAACACAACATGAAAATGGAAAAATAAAGTTATGATCTAATTTTTTCCCCAGCTAAATGCACGCTGTGAAAGTTGCTTTAATGATTATTAAAATCACTATTTAAAACACTTTTAATTATTCATCCAACAAGATTATATTGGTATGAATAATAGTTAGATATCTAATAACCTACTTAATTTAAGATAACAAGCATGAGAGAATTTAAATTTGGAGTTAGTTCGCTTTTCTCTTGATAAATAATTTAGTTTGACCAAATTTAATGTCTTTTACGTGCCTTGCATTATAACTGTTTTCGAATTAAAAGAGTTAAGCTCATGATGTGGGTCACAGAAAGTCAGGCATCCCTGAAAAGTGGGACCTAAGACCCCTAATTGGGACTGAGGACCCAAGATATGAAGCTGGTATCCTTGGGTGTGACTGAAAATTGGGACCTGGAGGTGTGACAAAAAAGTGTGGTTCTAGGGTGGATCCCAAAGATTGACCCACAAGGTTGGACTAAATGGTGGGCTAGTGGTCCAGGTTGTGGGCATTGACATTCTTAAACCCCCTTGCTTATTTTGACCAGCCAGTAACTGTATAACTTAGCAGATGCTAAGTTGGTGGGTTTCATCTTAGGGCCCCCATTTTGGCACAACCTTTGGGGGTCCCACCTATGATAACTACCTTTTGGCCCAAAGTCTGGGTCCCAGGTCCAAAACAATTTGAGGCCGAGATTCTGAAGCATTGTAATGGATAACAAACAAAAATATAAATAAATTTAACAGGTAAAAAAATAATAATAAAATAAGAAAAAATAAGTACATTTTCAGGCTCAAATGGGTATAAAAAGTAAGAAAATTGAGGGTGGGGCAAAAGTTCTTGGTTCATATAAAAAGAGCGTACATTTTGAAAATTTTGTTTACCTAAAACAAAGATCGTGTCTAAAATAATTTAAATTGGGGAAAACAACTCAGTATTTGTTCAAGCTATTTTTTTTTACCAAAATAAGCAAAAATGAATAATTTAACTAAAGCAAACGAAACCAAGATTTTTCTGCAAAAAGTCAACACGAGGATATATATAGAAAAAAATATTTTGGGCTTTTTATAAAATGCAAAGTAAGGGCAATCAACTCTAGAAATCTTGCGTTTTTTTTCAGAATATCTCCTTATTATACAAGAAGTCCCTAAAAATCCTTAAAATCTTTGTGATAATTCCGTGCACACTAATAAGAAGAGGCAAGCAAGTCTTGGATCCTTATAAATGTTGGAAAAAGCTACTGGTTCTGAAAAAAGGGCGCGCGAAAACGAGGTTAATCTTCAGGTTATTTCAATCTTAAGAAACGCGTCTCTGGGGATTTCTCAGAGATTTTCTTATAATAAATAGGATTTCCTGCAATGGTGTAAAAAAACTCCAACGAGTGAGAGTGATTGCCCCTCGAAATAGGCGCTGGGGACTGAGAGAGAGATGCACATTGTGTTAATGCGGCCAATTTGAATACGGGGAGGTAATTGACGAAATAAGACAAAATGACATTTAACAATAAATACCGCAAAAATCATTGTCATAAATATTTTAGAGAATGTTTGTTGAAATTTGGTTAAAAAGATGAATTCGGCAAGGTCGGATAACAGAATGATGCTTCAAGCACGAATTGGTACCTGCCGTAATTGTAGTCTATATTTTTTCTTTCACAATTTCATTGATTCACTCACAGCTCATCTTATCCATTTCGGTAAATAAAAACGCTTGCGTAAAGTTAATTTTATTTATTTTCAATGCTACCTGTTTCTTTGAAATCGGTACTTGTACAATTTCAGCCCAGAAGCGTCTTTCAGAAACTTGCACATGCATTTTTAAAGCGTGCCGCTTGAAGAAAGTTGAAGTCTCTAAATACGCCTTTCACCCTGACTGAGCTGTACTGCCCTCCTTGACCTATGTCCTTCCCACACGGCTACAGTCTGAGGCACAAAGGACATCACTTAGCTAAGTGAGTGCCCAAATTTGGTTTACCGTTTTGGGTTGTTTGCTCCTTTCTATTTTTTTATGTTTTTTCTACGTTGTTATCCAGTACCCGGCAACATTGCATTGATACTGCTGGTTGATGTGGCTAATTTTTGAGGTCTCATTCACTCAGCAGTCATTTTTTGAATATCAACGCCAGTCCGACATCTTCACTGGCAGTAAGGGTGGTCACTGCCAAAGAGCTGTTTACGTCCTCAGTGGTTCTTTAACGTCCGAATTGAGATGGACCGCCATTTTACTTGACTATCCGAGTCACAGAGAGCAAGGTTTTTACACCTTTTAATTTGTGCTCCCTAGTCTGGATTTGAACCGCAGACCTTAAGCACAAATGGCGCAAGTGCTAATTACTACACTACGCTACCCTCCTTTTTCAGCCTTTGGTATGTAACGCCCTGTTTGAGGGACTGGCAGTAGCTAGAGCAAGTTGTTGCATTTAGTGGTACCTCCACATATAAACGGACACCTGTAACATTAAGTTTATCGTCCGTTATTGACAGGTGTCCGCTGTTTGGAGTTTTGTCTTTATGAAAAATTGAGCTTTGGGATCAAAATATTTGTCTTCTGTTTCGGGGTGTCCATTATATAGAGTTGTCCTTTAAAGGAGGCTACACTGTTTGAGAATACACCGCAAGCAAGCCATTTATTGCACATTGGATAAGATGTGGCGGACAATCACGGGGGGTTCTTTCATAGGGAAGGTACCTGGGGATGTGCCGCGCTCAAGGGTATACTCTTTCGGGCTTCTGGTCTGGCCAAGGGTATACTTTTATGAAATTTTGGCCTAGCCAAGGGTATCATATTTGACAACGTTAGTCTAAGGAACTACTCAAAATCTGGTCAAGAACCCCACCCCCCGTGCGTACAATGTCTTGAAGACATGCATAATAATTGCAGTTAAAGTGTGCAACCTGTTGCAAGGTTTGGAAAAACATGCAAAATATACTGTACTGACCTAATTCAGCATTTTTCATGTACATATTGTATTCAACCTGTTGCATACAAATATAAAGCGTTGCAAACAATACATCTCATAACAAACTTCACTTACTTTAGTTCAGGACAGCCCTCGCCAAGAAAGCGCAATGTTGAATCTGTAAGATTATCACAGCCAGAAACACTGACAAAGTCAAGTTCTTTACAGTATTCACTAATGAACTTCATACCAACGTCCGTTAAATTCTAGAAAGAAACGAATACAAATCAATTGTAATGTAACAACAGTTCTATGATATGTTTTCTGATACCTTCAAAGTTTGATCAATGTACAAGTAGTGTGTGGCTTTTCCGAGCTTTGACTCACTCATTAGTAATTTAGCACCGCGTTTAGCACTCTATGTACATCATGTCAGTCTCAAAAACAAACTAGTGCTTTAAGGAAATAAAAAAATACAATTCAGGTAGTAGGCGCGAAATAAAGGCGGTAGTAGAGTGGAGAGGAAAGATCACCGAGTCAAGTCATGGCATTCATACAGCGTGTAGATCAGACAATCAAAATGGTCTATGAACAGAGCCTATGTTGGTGAAGACTCAAGGCGATTACCCTCCCCACTAGCCTAAGGTTCCAAGCTGAGTGATGGCCCAGCCAGGAGGGGGAGGGGGGATGGGTTGGCATTTTTCCAAATCACCGCCAAGACAGACGTTCTATATAACCCATTATCCGACCCAAACAGGTCGCTAGATACCGCATTTCCTCGATTAAGCACCCAGTGCGCTTATTTGAAAGTCTCAAACAGGAGCAATAAGTTCGCAGGAAGCAGCAAAATGCGTCTCTTGATTCCACCAATCAAGAGCTTCTACAAACACTATCAAAGGAGTGTCTGGGGCCAACCTGATGGGCAGCTCAATCTAAAAGGGTTGCTTATTCCAGGGAGGGCGCTTATTCGAGGAAATACGGTAACTGTCTCTTATTTTGTTTCAAAGCCACGTCCTTATTGGCTCGACCACGACCTTTATACCTCCATTGTTGGACCACTTGCTATACCAATGAAGCTGAGATTCTACTTAAGTTAGATACCTACAATCTTTAGGTTAATTAAAGACTGACGAGGACTCCTTGATAGAGGTTAACGCTAAAAGGTGTTCTTCAGATTTTGCTAGAGATTTGGCTATCGCAGAGTAACGAAACACCATTGACCCTGTTTCCTATAAAAACAATTCTAATTCCTTTGAAAAAATCTATGAATCTCACTGCGAGTAACATAGAAGCTTATTAATTATAGAAATCACGACATGCAAACAATGTTTTGGAAAGGTTCTACGTGCTTTTGCTTTTTGCCGAAAGGAAACGAGACAGCGATGTACCACAAGTTTTTCATCATTTTTTGATGTGAAAAACGCACGGAAATAGATTGATCTCAGTCAGTTTAGCAATTCATGCAGCAAACAAGATTTAACATTTTTCTGATAGAAACAGGGCCGTCAAGAAGCAGTGCAGGCCATTAGGTAATGTAATCGTATGAGGTCTTAAGGAGGTTTTTTTAGAGAAAGAAATAAGATCATTTTCAATTTTTAAGGGCCCCTTCAAAGTCCAATTTATAATTGTCTGTAAATTCAATTTGTCATTTAATTTTTCAGTGTACATTTAAAGCACCCTGGTAGTAGCCCAAAGAAATTCGTTCGCGACAAATCGGAAGCTTCGTTGGGAAAACAGGCTCTCTAGTCTAGTAACAGAAACAAAAAGTCTTCTTTTGCTTTTTCAAACGTCTGCTTTTTCTTTACTATTTCTATTGAACCATGCAAAACAATTCTCTGGGAATAGTTATGGGGCTGGTCATTATTTGTGGCCGGTGGGGCTGAAGAGAAACGTTTTGAAACCCTCAAATAATTTGTAACCTAGTACTTTAAATTTTTCTACCCCACTTAAGGGGCAGGAAAATATCCACCCGACGTTCACATATACAGTATGTCGTTAGAGAAGCATGAATTGGTTCTTTCACAGGCAAAGACAACCGCTGCAGCGTCAAACATTTCTTCGGTTACCCCAGGTAAAGCTACTAATATTTTTCTTCAGGCCTACCCGGATCATAAATAATGACTGGTCCCTTAGGTTTTCGAAAATCAGCATGAATAACCATGGCTTACCACACAGCTCTGAAGAACTATTTTCTTTAAGCCTGAACAACATCTCGCTATCGCTTGTAAGCCATCATCTCGGATCTACAAGATAAGAAAATGTTGTATTTTAGAAGAAAACCAATATAGGGCCCTGGCCAAAAGATCAAACATTGTTGGGTCAACATTTTAAATTTGCTTTACAACAAATGATTGAATAATTTGGCCACGTCCAAAAACATTTTTGTCGGACATTTTGTAACCACGAAGCCTTTGCTAATGCGCAAGCCCAAACGTCTTGTTGTTAATAAAAATGTTGCTAGGTGCCGAAATATTGCAAGTTGTTAAAGCATGACAATAACAAAAGAAATGTTTGAAAAGCAATGCTGGAAAGGCGGCCAAATGATTAAACATTGCTTGACGAGATAAAAAACAAAATTCGTGGCGTGATGTTTTTGAAAAAGTAAAGAAATTTTAAAATTTGCTTGACAAGCAAATTTCAAATGTTCCGCATCTAAGTGTAGACAAAAAAGACTGAGTACAGTAAAACTCTCATATAAGAAACCAGCTTATAAAGTTATAAACATCAGGTTGTGCTTCTCCGAAAATTTCATGATATATGCTGATGCCTGTCAGGTTTCATTTAACGTGATTCACCAGCGTTTGAACTAGTAAATTGTTCTCTGTTTAGATTACACACTTGCACTGGCACAACGCCTTTCAGGCAAAGATTGGCACTCTTGCTGTACTTGAAAAATATTACATGGACCTCTAAATCTACTTACATTTGAACAGCCTCTGGTCAGAAGAATTGACAGTAAAGGGCATCCATAGGCAACTGCTTTGATTCCTTCTGAGGAAATCTTTCTACACCATGATACATTGAGATAACGAAGTTTTTGACAACCATCCCTGTTACCAAAGAGAACGTTACTTGAATCTAACAACTGGCAAAACATCGAAACGAAATAAAGAGCAGTTAACCAACAGTTTACCAACACTTTACTAACAGTTTACCAACAGTTTACCAACAGTTTACCAACGGTTTACCAACAGTTTACCAACAGTTTACCAACAGTTTACCAACAGTTAACCAAAAGTTTACCAATGGTTTACCAAGAGTTTACCTATTTACCAACAGTTTACCAACGGTTTACCAATAGTTTACCAACAGAGTTTAACAGAAATTGTCATATAGAAAATCAGAATAAAAGTTGCACTGCGAATGACATGAATTGTTTATGGATAAAGATACTTCAGTGTACCAAGATATAACTTTAGCACCTATATAGTGCAGCGGATTATAAAATACACCATGCAAATTGTGTTAGCAACATAAGATTCGACAGACATAGACACTACCTCGCTGAAAGAGATGACAGTTGGACCCATTATGTAAATTGTCCCCAAACCTCTATTATAGTCCAACTCTTATCTTCCTCAGCATGGCAAAGTGTCCATCTATGCCAAATTTCATGTCTCATATCACAATTTGCACAGTCCAGCACAATTAACAATAACATGGCTTAACATTATCATAACTAAACGTGGCTTACCCTAACTTTAGAAGACCATGGTCATCAATATCAATGCAAGATTCAATATCAAGTAACTGCAATCTTACTGAATATTTGCTAAGGCTCTCGCATGTTCTGGAAAAGATTAATGAAACATCAAGCACAATTTGGAAGGTAGAAGGGGAAACGTCACAGTGACTACGCTACAAATAGCCGTAACCGGCGAAATTAAAAAAATTACGAATGGCTCATTTGTCGAAAGCAATAACCCCCGACTCCTAAATAATTCTAAAAGCTCATTGTTCTGTGTACATGGTCTTCTCTATTCAAACTGCTTTAAGATCAATCCAGCCCCTTAAAATTTTCTCCTGGCACCACTGCGAAAAGACGTAATGTGGAGGTCGGGGTCGAATAGGGGATCTTGAGTAGAATGTATAGGTTAGTGACAAAACCAAACTTCGGCATGACACAAATATGTGGGGAGAACAGTCATGATACAATTATGCTCTGCTGCCCAGCTCGTAACTGACCTCTACTTCTAAAGATCTTCTATAGTTCTGAAAACATACCGAATATGGTAGAAAACAACTTACCGATTTGTTAAACGATTGCAATCACGAAGAATTAATTCTTCAATATTCTTACACTGATGAGCGAACGTCCTAGAAATAAGACAGGGATAGATGAGTGACCAAATCGATCGGCATAAGATACAATTTGAGTGCTGGGATCGGTCTTTGAGCTCTTACTACAGATTACTGAGATTACCCCCGGACCATTTGGATAATGCCTACTATCTAAGATGGCATTTCTAATAAGTTGTTAAGGCCAAAGCTGAAATAAAAATCTCTCGGTATTTTAATGCATTAAGATAATAAATAACACAATGAAAAGACGACCTTACAAATGAACAGCAATAATAACATTTCTATTCACACTGGCAGTTATTTTCTGCGGGAGCCTCTTTACTTGGAAAGAGAGTGTTTTAAGAGTAGTTCTCCTGCTCTTTTGGTGATATTGCAATCCTTGACACAAGCCATCCCCCAAAAGATAAACTAGCTAAAGAGCTAAAGGTACTCCATCATTAATACCTCAGAGCGTCATCTTCAATGCTTTGGCAGCCTTGTAAATTTAGCCTTTTCAGAAAACCACCGCAGCGTCTTGAAAGACTTTGTATGACAGGACCCTTGAAAGGAAGGAAATCCAATCAGCTCTAGTACAAATGGGAAACTTGTTGAAATTTCGAGACAACTAGCCAATCATTACTTCCAATCATTTGAAAGATAAGAAATGAATGCTTTGGTAGGTTTTCAGATTAGAACGACGAACCATACATATCAAGGAACCAAGCCCCATATAAAGCGGGGCAAGGGTAGCTAACCAGTTGCTTGTCCCGAATTTCTGTTCTTTTTGGCTCATATTTTACGGACAATCCAAAGGGAACGCTATTAAAGGAGTGTTAGTAAATATTATGTTAAAAGCAAAGTACCTTACAAAAGGAGAAATTCCATCAACATTTCAAAAGATTACTACTAAGAAAGTGCGTTATAACCGGATCACATTGTAGTGAATTCGTTATAGAAAGATCTTCTCCAGTAATGGATTGTTTCACACTGTGGAAATGCAATGGAAGGGCAATGTTTTACGCTTGTTACTGAACAATTTTTGAATTTCAATCTCCATAAGGTCTAAACTACGAAAAAGATTGTAGGATGTACAAATGGTAATAACACAACATTCTACTTTAGACAAGTAGACCGAGCTCCACACAGGCTCCGCTAATGGGAGTTGTGCCAGTGTGCAAGAACATGGCACAGCAACGACCAGAGTTATGAATGAATTGGGAAGCTTTACTAACCAAGTGAAAAGATAACAAACCTTAATGTCCTTTTGGAAATCGAAAAGGTCTACCCTCTGCCAATTACTACCATCTAGTGCTAAGATATTCCATGCCTGCAAAACAATACGATATAAAGAACTCTTTTAAAGAATGGAAAGAAAAGCACAACGAAAAAAAGTCTTGTGATTCTGTGAAGAAGATAGAGTCAGTTGTTTGGTTACAGTCGCTTGTGAATTCTCTAACTCTCTTCCAAAAATCTATGCTAGGGTTGTCTATGGAAAAAAGAACGAGGGGATTTGAACTATTAATATAACAGAATAAAGTTCGTAAGGCTAATAAATGCGGATAAAAATCGCATTTTAATCAGAGTTAATGTCTGGAGGGGCTCGAGGGGGCTGCTAGCTCTTTGTTTAGAAATAACAGGCTTCCTCAATGGGTATACCTCTTCTTCATATAGTGACCTGTGGTGTGACCAGTGCACCTCAGTCCCGGGGTGAGAAAAGTGAGTTTTCCGGGTCTATCCCCCCCAGTTGCTTAGACAGGAGGACAGACAGGTGGATGCATCGACAACCCAACAAACTAACTATGATGACAGATCACAACCACGGTATTGGACTATTTGGGCAGTTAATACACCTTTTCAACTAAGAGCCTCGTTTTCAAAATTTACCAAAATTTGTTCGTACGAAAATTTTGACCCCAGATTCAGATGGAGCTCCTCTATTTAGGTATGCGTTGACGCAAATTTGTAAGCTTCTAGTCCTTACGATGTTGATTTTATAGCGACGAAAAGTTTGAAAATCTCTAAAGGATTTGAACGTGAAAATCGCTCGGGGTGAAATATTACACCCCCAGTCATTTTTCACGGTCAAATTCTTTATAACTTTTCAAACTTTTAATCGCTATAAAATGAACATCGTAAGGACTAGAAGCGTGAAAATTTGCCTAAACTGTAAAAACGAAGGTGATGAATCCGAATCTGACGCTGAAATGCTACTGTGACCAAATTTTAAAATTTTTTGAAAAGGAGGCCCTCAGTTGAAAAGGTGTATTAACCCGAGATAGAAGTTAAGTATGACTAAGCTTCATTAAAAGCAAGTACTTACCCTAGAAACCTGGGCACATCGACAGAGGCTAACCACATCGAGATAAGAGAAGACCCTGTATGAAAAGATGAAACAGGCTTGAAACGAGGTCATATTATTCATTTGATTAAATCCCCCTGATTTTGAGTATCACGTGATCCCAAATAAAATAAGAATAATTTGCTAACCGTCAAATCAATAAGACAGAAATTCTGAATAACCACAAATTAGGATAAAATGTCGATGAATCTAGTTATGAATACGAAATATTTGTGGGGAACTGAGGTCTTGACTTTAAACTAAAATAGACAAAAGAATTATGCAAATCCCTTTGGTAACAGAAATATCAGAAACTCGACTAAAAGGCTTGCGATCTGAAGTTGATTTAATGTTTTACTTGTTATAGGTGAGAAACTAAATTAGAAGGTTTTAACACACAAACAACCGACAAACAAACGGTATTAAAACAATCTATACGGATGTCAAATAAATAACAACTGCTGTTTTTGTTCCATTTCGCATGGGAAGTCAGTTGCCAAAATAGGGGTACCTTAAGCAGTGGCAAACCTAGAACGACATTGTATTCGGCATGTCTCCACATTCCCCAAGGTGGCTAAACATGCAAGTGACAAGTGAGAAACATTCCCCTGTAGTCGCGGAGAAATGTTTCTGTTGTCTTGCAGAAACATTTACGTGTCTCTCGCTACACACTTTGTCTCGCGCTACAAAGTTCTCAAGTTGGCTAAACTGGGAGACATCCAGGGGATATGTCATAAACTCGTCACGCACAACATCTCTCCAAGTTTGGCCAGGCTTCTCGGACTTTTAACTTTCCTGATTAGCTAACTCTTTCGGATTAAAGTAAACGTCACAGGCTTCTGACTCTGGATCCCAAAAATGAGTTTCTTGAAGAACGCAAGATTTTAAGTTTGCAAAATCTTGCAGCTCTGGATTAAGGAGAGTTTTGAGCTTGCAAAGTCTTCCACTGTTCCGAGAGTTTTCCATCAGAAAGGGCTTTCAATCCCTCGAAAGTTTCGAAAAAAAGAAGCAGAAAAAGGTCCAAAAAGTACACACCCTTAAATGCGAGGGAACTTATTTAAAATCAATGCTCTAGAAAGGGGCATGATAGAGTAGTGTTAAGGGTTGAAAGTGTTAAGGGTTCAAAGAGTTTTTGTAAGTCATGATAATGCTTTCCATTCACAGAAAAGGGCCATTACATTTTATTTTAAAGAATTATTTAAACAGCGCTGCATGGCAGCATAACAGGTACCGAAGCTCCATTCAGCTTCTCAATAAATTCAAAATTCTAAAGGCAAAGAATACAATAGGCGCAATTCTCATTCTCAGAGCACCTGCCATCTAATTAGCATAAGTAAACACATCGCTGGGTGAAGTGAAGTTTACTTCCCAAAATAATAAGAATAAATTTACAGTAATCATGTATTTAAATATTCGTTAATCTGAGTGACATCTTCCTTTTTTGTCACCAGCCATCTTGAGATATCAAGTAGTTATTTCGACTTTCGGGACTGGGCGAAGCTCCAGAAAGTATCTTGAGATATAGAATCAATTCAGGGTAGCTCAAGGAAACGAATGATTTAACAAGCAATAATGACGACAAGAGAAGTCGACTATACATGTTTTACTTTGAATTTGGAAAAAATGAGCAGGATATTGTTTCTTATTAAAAGGTGTTCCTGACAGACGAATTCCATTCAGGAGAAGTCACAACGTGCAAGAAAAACATTATGTTTATCTTCTATACCTTAGAAGTAGCTCTTTTGGTAGTTTCTTGTTTATCAGTCCAGTGACAGCGTCTTCTTTGAAACCCTGAAACAAACACAAACAAATTATTACATAAACAAAACTATCTAGCGCAAATCCGTTTCGCGACCAAGAAGTGCGACGTGTGATAATGGGCGGAACGTATTCTCGCGTATTCTAACTGCTCTGCTATCTCTTACGCGAAGAGTCAGCTACATAATGAAAATTTACGAGTCACCTTTCGAATTTTATTCTTTGTATCGTAAACGAGAACAACCGCTTCTTCTCGCGAGTAGAATTCATACTTGCTCAAGATAAAATTAGTAAAATAAACGTTGACCAATTTCATTTCGAGCGCTAGCAATAAGCTTCAGAGATCACGCCACTTTATAGCATTGCCAGAAGCGTGGTAAAGTCACGTGATACAATTTTCAAATGAACTGCGGCAAGAGTACAGAAGTTAATACCTAAGAATATTTGACATTTGCTCACGCAAGATAGCGTGAAGCGTGGTAGCAACAAGAAAACGTTTTATTTATTGTTGAGTTTGAGCAGCAGAAGTTCAAAAATGTCCAACACCCTGGGAAAACGAAAATTTCTAATTTCTCTCTTTTGCCCCATCCCCCACTCCAATAAGCGCCGACCCTCACACCTATATGCGATATTCTCCTTCATTCTTTCCAGTTTCCACAATGGCAACATTCCTGTTGTAGAATTCTCCATTGAAATAAAGAGGAAATAGCATGATTATCAGGAACTTATTGTGTTAGCTGTTAGATCTCTAATCTCCCTGAAATAAGCCCAATATAAAAATATCCAAAATTAATAAGCCCCCAGGGAGATAATTTCTAATTGACATGTTTATACAGCTTTGAGAAGTACCCCTTCAGGGAAAGACTCTGGTTTTCGATTCAGGGGTGCCCCACCCATGCAGCCCCATTAGTGATGAAATTGGTATTGTACATGTCTCCGGTAAAATAATCATTGAAAAAAGAATTGAGCTTTGGAGTCCAACTGCACAGAAATTAGAATGCAAATATATAAATATATGGTGTGGGAAAATTTGGGGAAGTGGATCTGAGAAGAGCTGTTCTAAAAAAGGTAATGATGGGCTTTTTGTTGACAGCTGTATGCATGGAGATGTTCGTTTTTAGGAATGAAATGATATCTTCTTTGGGGGACCTATTATAGGGGTCCAGGAGGCAACAAACCACGAAAAAATAAGCTGAAAGCCTCAATCTGTCAACATAAAATATGCTAAGCCACTGCTAATTAACATTAATTGTTTACATAACACTAACAACTCCAACAGCTTGTCAATCATAGCTGGCAATCATAAGCAGGCTGCACACAGGCATCTGGTTGTTCGTTCACTTGATCACTTGGTTACTTTTCCTATGTCATTTTCTAGTGGCACAAAGCCCTTTTCACGCATATTCCTTGTGAAATACAGAATGTATGTAGCCTTTCTTGCACATAAAGTCACAGCTGCATGCAAATTGCCCCAAAATGATGTCAATACACATCAGAAAAAGCAAACAGCAACTGTTTCTGAAGCCGTAAACAGTATAAAAATCATTGCAAAATCTGTAAGACACACTCAAAATAGGGGTCAAAGCTGTGAAGCCACAATCCTATAATAGGCCCCCTTTATTGGATATGCTAGAAAACGGATCCATTTTGATCCTTTCCAAAGCTGTTCTCATGTAACTGCAAATGCAATGAAATCAAACTCAAATATAATATGGTACCCAAATTGACTTGGTTTGCTTTTGATTTGTATTGTAAGCACTGATCTAGGACAAAACTGGGTTGACTATAACAAGTATGCGTAATAGACTCACAAAATGATATATGGCAGACGATGTATATATCAACTCTAGGCACCACACATTTTTCTTTTGGCTTTAAATTGCATGCTCATCACAGAAAAATGCTTAGTTTTCCCTTGAGAGGTGGGTTAGTTTGAGGGGCGATTCACTCTTTAGAAATCTCGTACACCTTTGCTTGAAATCCTATTGTTTTCACAGAAATCCTTTGGAAATCCTTTTGTTTTAACAGAAATCTCATATGCCTTTTAAAGAGTGATATGCCCCTCGGGCTAGTTTAACCCAGGGTGAACCTGGGTTAGTTGCATTTGCATATGAAAACTAACCCAACTTTACTTAACACTGAGTGAATCAGGGTTGCAATGTAAATAGGGCTTTATAGAAACCATCCAGAGTTCATCAAACAATTTCTTTGCTAATCTGGGACACAATATAAACCAAAAAAAGTCAGCCTAATTTTAATAGGAATTATCATTGGTGTGTGCTCTGTGCTGTTTCAAGAGGTTTCATTTCAGAATTTTTATACGCAAACATTAAATTCTTCATTATATTTATAATTTCGGAGCAAAGGCTTTCGTTTATAAAATCACTGTGTTTCAAAAAATTTCTGAAATTATTGTCGTTTGATTTATTAATGGGCCTAAAAGGAAGGAACACTTTGAAGAAGACGACGATCATCATAGATCATAAACAAAATTTAGCTCAAAATTTGGATTAAAACGAATAAAACAACAATATTTAAGAAAGAAAACATAATTATTGATATAGAGCAATAATGTTTGAAAACACAGTCAAAACAACACTGTATTATTGTTGGCCAGACTACGGAGGGTTCTCAGACAAGACGAAAGATAACAACAATGCTCAAAATAGTCACCTTCAAGTCACCTACCTCAAATCTACTTCTGCCCCTTGAACTTGTACCATTGCTGACTTTATTGTGGATATTATTTGAGTACATCGACTAGCTGAGCGTATCACAGCCAGCAAACAAGATATTTTATCTCAATGAAGCATTTTAATGCTCGCAAATCTCAAACTTTGTTTTCCTTTCGAAATTTTCGAGCAATGAAAAAATTAATTTTTGTTTTGGAACGTCTCGCTATGCATTGTGGGATTGTGATGGAGGAACCAAGAGGGGACGAGGTCCCAGGGCGGAGGGGGGCATTCAAGTTTTTTTTATAATGATCAGCAAAACATATATAATCCGCGTGTGTTTTTATTTAATAACTACCAACTAAATAAAATAATAAACGAACGAACTAAGTAACTCACAAATAAACTAACTAACTAACTGACCAACTAGCTATGTAACTAGCTAGCTAACCAACAAATTTATTTACTAACTAACTAACTAACTAACTACTACTTTTCTTACTAACTAACGAACTAACTAACCAGCTTACTAACCAACTAACTAACTAACTAACTACCTACCTAACTAACTAACCAACTAATGACAAACTAACTAACCTAACTGACCAACTAACTAACTAACTAACTACCTAACTAACAGCTAACTAACTAAAAAGCCAGCTAACTAACTAACTAACGTTACTAAGAGCTAACTCACTAAATAACCAACCAACTAACAGCTAACTAACTTAATAATTTACTAACTAACTAACTAACAGCTTACTAACTAACTAACTAACAGCTTACTAACTAAAAGCTAGCCAACTAACTAACTAACTAACTAACTAACTAACTAACTAACTAACTATCTAACTAACTAACAGCTAACTAACTAAATAAATAATGTAACTAAGAGCTAACTCACTAAATAACTAACTCACTCAATAAATAACAAGCTAACTAACTAAATAACTAACTAACAAAATAAATAACTAACTAGCTAACTAAATAACAAGCTTACTAACGAAATAACTAACCAACTAACTACGTAACTGACTAACGTAACTAACAGCTGATTCACTAAATAACAAACTAATTAAATAACTAACTAACTAACTAACTAACTAACTAAATAACTAAGGCTGACTACGTAAATAACTAGTCACGTAAACGTAACTAAGTAACTAACTAACTAACTAACTAACTAACTAGCTCCTAACTAACTAACTAAATAACTAACTGACAGCTGACTGACTCACTACGTAATTTCACAATCTATTAAACTTACTAAGAACTGACAAATAAGCAAGTAATAAACTAACTAACAACCACAATTACTTACTTATTAACTAACTAGCTAACAAAACTAGCTAGCTAACGAAGGCATTAAGAAAAATGTAATATCTGACTAACTAACTATAACCTCAACCACCTATAGCTTACTTCGACTTACTTTAACTGGCTTACCTATTGACTAACAAACCAGCAATTAAACAAACTAATTAAGTATTTGATTGTCAAGAAAATAAGCGAAAATTTTTTTTCAGCTATACAACTAAACTAACTTCCCCAACTAGGTGACTAAGTGACTTACAAACAAACAAACTAATTAACTAATTAACCAACCAGCTAACTAACCATTTAAGAAACTAATAGCAAACACCAAGACATCCATAGCATATCAATTGTTACTTTCTGACACACTCAGCAACGGACCTGTAGTCCCAATTTGTTCCAAAATTAGGGAGGGGGCCAAGTTCTCCAGCCTATATACAACAGTAAAAATGAGACTCTACGAACGAAATAATTCATGACATAATATCCATCGTTAGGTTTAAGACCACCAAATTCAAATTATTAACAAAATATTCGAATTAAAATACGAAAATCTGAAAACAAGAAATATTTCCAAATTAAAATAAGAAATTCCAATTTCAAAAATAATTACGAAAATAGCTATAGCAGCGAGTAATATATATCGTTGTATTATGCATATAGCAAAAACAATATACAGGAGAGCCTCCATAAACGGACACCTTCCTACAACGGACACCACCGTACCACGGAAACTTCCGTACAACGGACACCTCCGTACAACGGGCAAGCAAACATATTCGCCTTGAAAGCATTTTCTTTCTAGAAACACACCTCTGTACAGCGGACACCTCTCTCCAATGGACAATGACACTTGTCCCTTTGGTGTCAGTTTTATGAAGGTTCCACTGTATAACTAAACCAAAATGAACTAAGGGAACTACGTGTTCTCCTTTTGCATCTTGACTACACGAATACGAATAATTATCATAATTATCTGATTCACTGAAAAAGTGGAGATGCAGTATTTCCTCGAATAAGAGCCCTCTTGAATAAGCGGCCCTTTGATTGAGCTGCCCATCAGGTTGGGCCCAGACACTCCTTCGATATGAGCAAGCCCTTGATGGGATGAATCAAGATACACCTTTTGCTAGTTGTTGCAACACTTTTTCAGACTGTTTATTCATAAATTTTCCAATAATTACTCGTCTTTGAGACGGATTATGTAAGAAGCGCCCCAGCATTGGATCTTAATGGAGGAATACTGTACGCAACTCTAAGATACACATAAAACAACGTAGGGCCTATTTATTGAATTTCAATGCTGTGTGGCAACATAGTCAATAGTGGCAATGTATCAGGCAGCGTACCACTCATTAGGTGAAGATAACATAGCTGTACAGGGAGGTATTTTCCTTTATTTGGGTCGTACTTTTGTTGAAATCACGTCACTTCAAATCTCGCAAATTCGCGATACCTAGGCCATGTCACATTTCGGTCAGTTAATAGAAAGGCAAATGCATCCTGGGATAACTGTGTGCCGCAAAGCATCTACGGCAAACACGAGCTACTAGCCAAAAACCATCAGTGTGCTATCCTGATCTTCCAGGATATAATCTACACTATAGCAAAGTAACGATATCTACATACAAAATAAAATTATCTACATAAGCTACTTTCTGGTAGACGATAAAAAAAGCAACTACAACTTGTGAAGAAAAATGGTTCGTTCTATCATGATTCTACCAACTGCGTTAGAATTTGGATGGCTCGCATTCATATTTACTCGAATGAGAACCCAAGCTAAAGGGCGTCAGAATACGCGAGGAAAGCCCTTTGGTTTTTCTTCAGTAAGAACGACTGCCTCTCTCCATTCAGCATCGATTATTCGAGTAAATTGTAAATGATAAACTCTTTCGAAGGAGCCCACTGTCAAATCTACACCCCTCTCTTGTGCATTGGTAATATTGGGCAGGTTAGATACCGTATTCTGAAGAATGCAGGGTTTGCCCATCTCCAAGACTAATTGCTCCCGAAGCAAGAAGGTTTCGCAGTTTGTTAGATCAGCCTCCCGTTTTCGACAACCGTATTTTTGGTGAAAGAAACCTTTTCCTGCTAAGTCTTAAGGTTACGAAAAAAGCCCTAAATGCGCACCCGATGGCTCATTCGAAGGATCCGGTATATTGGCTTCATTACTGGTAGCTACTGTGTAAATTCTACAACAATATAGAAGTTCTATCAACTAATCAACTTAACGATTTCAGTTATCAAGATTAAATATATGAATTGCTAATTATCTCTGCAGTTCCAAATCATATGCCCTTCAAATATGTATGTATATAATAAGTTTACCCTTTCTACAAGAAATTACCCATTCCACCATTCCCCATTTGATTAGATTCGAAAAATTTGTTTTCTTCGCTCAATGAATTCAGCAATGTGTTCATATCATTGATAGCCATATTGGATCCGCCTCCGTATGGATTTGTTTGTGGTCTCTGTAAACCAGTGCTCAGTCCTCTTATCTCCCTGACAATCAAATCTTCATAGTTCTCTTCATGTTGAAAGTTAGGATTTGGAGTTACCCAGTCAGCTGAGGAGTCAGCCTCCGCAACGACCGTCGAGTGCGGACGGTTTATATGCGGGGAGGACCAAGATTGTACGTTGTTGTTCATTACAGGGAAATTGTTTTGCTGGCAGGAAGCAGCGATGCGCAGACGAGGGGCTCTGGCACTGTGGAGTCAGCAGCTTGAATAAGAGACTCAGAATGTTGATTGCTGGTTGACGAAAACAAGACCTTGAGCAAGCTCCTCCTCAGAAGGAGGAAACTGTGGCTCGACTTCTACCTCGTTCTGACGCTGCACAAAAAGATTTGGTTTGATAAAATGATTCTGATTATTGTTGAATTGATCACGTTGGTGTACACGTGGACTTCTGCTGACGTCATCTTCAACAGGGAAACTCAGTGACTGCCGCATTGATTCAGGAATTGGAAGCGGATTGTAAGTATTCATGGAGTTTCTTCTTGGCGCTTGATCAAGCACTTGAATTGGTGATATTGGTTCACTACCACGTCGATTCTTGTTTCGTGAAGTGGCCTGTATATTTGCAGGTTCCAATATATTGTCACTTAGTCTAGTTACATTTCCATCACTTGCACGTCGTCCTTTGGCAGCGGGAGTTGGTGATGATATTTGCTGTAAGGCGGGGCTTTTGCAGTGGAAGTAGGCGGTCTGGCTACCATACCCACTGCTTACTCTACTCTGCCGGTTATGCTGCAAATGAGCTACGTCTGTATGATCAGGAAGACCTTGATCAAGGAGACTGTTAGTACCAGGACTAGCTGATTCAAACACTTTGCCTTCAATGACGGTCTGGTTAGCAATACTTCGTGGGCTAAGACGAGACGGTGGCATGGGACTGCACAGAGATGATCTCCTGCTCGACATATAAGACTGTAGGCTGATATCACTTCCTCGTCGACTGCCATTATGAGATGAAATCATACTCTCAGCACCTGAATCAACTGACATCAGACTTGTATTACTCATTCGTCTTGAGTCCGACAGTCGTCGGCTTACTTCATGCAGCAGACCTTCCGAAGCTCTTGGCTTGCCGGACAGACGAGGCAGGAACGGTCGTGGCTGAGTTTGCACTTGCATCCCTGGGCCTCTCATACCAGGACTGAACGCTTCAGAGTTCTGGCTCAGAGGTGACATTTCAGCTGATTCACAGTCGGTTGTCGTGCTGCTTTGAGAAGGCAGAGATGAGGTTGCTTAGTGAAGAGGTTAAGAAGAGAAGATGGAAGATGATAGGGCATATACTGCGATGAAACAGAAACAGCGATACCAACATAGCCCTATCATGGACACCTGAAGGAAACAGGAGAATAGGATGGCCTAAGACCACCTAGCGAAGAACAGCCGAGAGAGAGAAGAACAGTGCAGGATGGCGTACGTGGGATGAGGCAAGGGCTGCTGCAGCCAACAGAGAAAATTGAAGGCATTCTTGGAGGCATTCTGTGGAGGCCTTATGTGCCACGAGGCATGAAAAGATAGGTAACTGTCGATAAACACAGTGCATATATGCATAAAGTCTTTTTCCATGGTGCAAACAGGACCCCGAAGTTTCTATTCTTCAAAGACTTCAGAGCAAACTTGAAGTGACGTTGTGACGTTGTGGCCTTATCCAGCTGGCTCGTTGTGTCAGAAGCTTAGCGAGGTCGAGGTTCGAGCCCCAGCATACAGTAGCGTCATAGCTAGGGTCGAGGCCTCGATTAGTTAATCTAATACTGAGATCCTAGTGACTGGCACTAAATACACCATTTCATTTTCACCTTCATCTAGTAATCTGAGACAAATGCATTCAACATATTTGTTATATACCTTTTTGCTTGGCTGAGCAAGAGCTCCATGTACTGTTTTCATGTGTTTTCTCAAAGAACTTGGGTCAGTATAACGTTTCGGACACCCTTCTATCTTGCACCCATATTGTTTCTAAAAATGAAAAAGAAAATAATTCCATTTTTACTAAAGGTTGAAAATCAATACAACCAATAAATGGCAATACATAGTCGCAAATTTAGCTCAATGCTAGCATGTTTATAATGTGTAATGCACGGGATTATGCATAATTCAGCGTGAAATTGTAAAGCCTAAAGACTAAAGATATCTAAGGTACGAAAGCTGCGGATACCTTCTACTAGCATTTCTAGGGAACTGCAGAAAAATAGATTTAGTAAACAATGTGAAAACATCTACTGCTCGTTAATGCAGGCAACAAGAAGACTTACTGCGTAAATGCCAACCTTTGCAACAGTAACAATTAACTTAGCAACAACAACCTGCTAAATAGCTTAACTGAACTGAATTGCGACCCGTCGATCAGAAAAGCGTTTGAAGTAAAGAGAAAACTGAAGATGCCATTAAACAAACTAACAGGCTATTTTGGCTTACTGAGAATGTAGTTTTGCGTAATGAATATGGAGCAATTGACAGCTCTAGCGCTTGCACCTTTCAGGGACGTAGAGAGTCTATAAACGAGGGTCACTATTCAGGCAGACGTCGATGTAAGGGACACTTAGCGTTGACGAAAGGACAAGCGTCAAGCTTATGTGGACACACGACATACTAATCTATCTGCAAATGCAGATGCAGATGAGAAGAAACATGAGAAACAGCCCTTGTGGGGTTATGGAGCGAGTGGTTTATGAAAATATGGCAACCAAAGGTTTTATAATGGAATGTGACCCAGTTCGTTGTTGATAGGAAATAACTAGCAGTAGGGTGTCTATTTGTTCATAATTACTGAAAGAAACCCAAATCCTCAGCATAAAGAAAAATAATCTTTGAATAGTGTCAATGCAATCATGGAGATGACTAACAAAAAACCAACAGGATAGAAGAAATGAAGCAAAGATTAAAATGATATCGAAACAGGATCAACGGGTTAGCAGCATGGAATTGGGTTGCAATCTCTAGCAAAAACAGCTGTTGTTGCAAAATCACACTTTTTCTGATAAAATCTTTTAAATTCATTACGAATTTATGGCCGGAATTGTCACAAAGCAAAATAGGGGCCTATTATAGGGGGTCCAGAAGCCGCGAAACCGTGAAAAAATCAGCTTAAAGCCGCAATCCGTCGTCAAAAAATGTCTAAGCCGCTGCCGATTAACTTCACTCGCGGACATAACATTAACGGCTCTAATAGCTTGTCAATCGACATTTATCCTGTCGCTTGTCCGCTTGATCGCTTATTTACTTTTCCTATTTCATTTTCGAGCGCCACAGAACCCTCTTCACGCACATTCCTTGTGAAATTCAGAATGCATGTAGCTTTTTTCCGCTCAAAAGCCGCAGCCGCATGCAAAATGCCGTAAACCGATGTCAATACACACCAAAAACGCAAGCCGCAACTTTTTCTGAAGCCGCAAACCGTAGAAAAGCATCGCGAAATCCGTAAGCCGCACTCAAAATAAGGGTCGAAGCCGTGAAGCCGCAAACCAATAATAGACCCGTGGGACTTACGTAATACAAAGGAGGAGCTAGCTACCAATCCCGTAAAACAATAACAAGTTGAATAAAAGAACTTACAATGGATGAATGAGTTCTGTTTTGATGTTTTGCTCTATCAGACGCATTTGAAAATGCTTTATTGCAGCCTTCAAATTCACAAGCGTATGGCCTCTCGCCAGTGTGCGATCTACGATGCGTCTTCAAATTTTCAAGTCTTGAATAGGCCTTTGCTACATCCAGGAAACTGAAATAGTTGAGGAATCAAATGAAGTTACAATTGGGGACAATCGATTAAGTTTACCAGGGTTAATTTTCCGTAGTGTTATTGCTACTAACCCGGGTTCGCCTCTGGACGTGGGTTAGTTAAAAAACTAATCCGGGTTAGTTTTCGAAAATATAGTCTAAGCGCAAAACAAGGGCGAACCCTGGTTTGTTTTTTTTGACGAGCATGCCAAACAGTGTGCGCCTAAAAGATGACACATCTCGTCCACCATATATCATTTTGATGATTGTATTACGCAAGCCTGTTATAATCAACCCTGTTTTGTCCCAGGTTACCCAGAAATCAAAACTAACCCAGGTTAACCTAAACCTGTGGTGAACCTGGGTTAGTTAACCCGGGATGAACCCGGTATAGTTTGTTGCGAGAAAGCGTTAATCAAGGGCTTGGTAAATCGCTGCCCCGACTCTTCTACTTTGGGGGGGGGGGTTATTAGGAGGGCTAATAGCTGAAGGAAACATTGCGTTTAAAATTCGCGGCTTGTATAAGGGGCTTCTAATGAGGAGGACCTAAAATCGGAGTTTCGCGGTATAGCTCACGGATTTTCTTTTGTAATCGCTTGATTATCATGGAGTCCTGAGCTGCTGCATGCCAAGTGACCACCTCAACGTTTATTTATTACTGTATTGTCGGGGCAGCGTATCTGCTCCTTTTCTCAAAAGTTATTATACGACGTAATGATGGATCATTCCAATAGGTAATTCTCACTCGTTACGTTACAGGATTTGCGTCACCTCCGGGCCATGTTTTGGCCAAAAATCAAGTAAATAAAAAATAAACTGTTCGAATTGAACGCTTCAGACAAAAAGAATACAATACCTCCAATTATTGCACATAATGCACCCAATATTGTATGTTACAATTCAAAACGATACCAAGGGTCCGCCCTATCGTTCGTCAAAACGAAACTACTGTTAGTAAAAGGCTTCCCTGACTCAAAATGTCTGCCATCTTCCAGAAAATGTAACGCAGGCCCAGACCTCTTTGAAAAAGGTCTATTCAAAAACTTTCATGCATTTCGTGTCTTCCATGTAACGTTACTAGACAGATAGATCGAGATAAAAAGACTTAACTTACATCGCATGCGTGGGGTTTTTCTCCTGTATGTCTTCTGACATGAACAACCAGCATATACATCGCTTTAAATGGCTTTTCCTCCCTGGCACAATCTTTCCAGTAGCACGTACAATCCTTTTTGCTCTTTTGAATATGATCATTGTTGACATGAGCGACTAGGCCAGCCTGGTCGTCGTATATATTTTCACAATCCAACCAATGACATCTAAAATCGGTCGTTGATTCATCGTCTTCCTCGTCAGAAATTGCCTGAGACTTTGTCGCGGCCTAAAACAGAGATGTAGAGAAATCATTGTATCGGTTATCTCGCTGTAAACTTATTACTTGAGTCGCAGTTATAGCAGTACTACTCTAAGTTGTTGCTGTTGTTGTTGTGAAGAGGTAGCTGGTGAAGTTGTAGGGAATTGTTGGTCTAGATTGGCCTAGATTCAATGAGTGGAAAATGAAGCTATGGCTAAAATAGGAACCATGTTGCGCGCGACATTATATTTGGAGTTTCTCCCAGGGTGGCTAAACATGGGAGTGACAAGCGATCAACATTTCCCCCGAGTTGCGGTGACAAGAAATATTTCAGTTGTCTCCCAGAAACATTTGCGTGCTTCTCAATACAAATATTGTTGCGCGCCACAAATTTTCCGAGGTGGCTAAACTGGGAGACATTAAGGGGACATGTCAATCGCGACAGCGACTATGTCACGCGCAACATGGCTCCTTTGCCAAACCTTGAGACTCTTTCTAATCTCGCTAGATTTTGTGTTCAAAACACAATACCAATCCAGTTTCACATTTCTGATTGGTGCACATCGATCTATATTTTCCGTCACAGTTAATTGTTTCGGTTTGTGCTGTCAATCTAACTTTTTCAAAACGTTTGTTATTCGTTAATTTTCAAATAACTGCTCCCATTTGAGATGGATTTTTAAATAAGCGCAAAGCCTAACGGTAGTTTCCTTTAGACTCACGACACGAGTCTCTAATTTACGCTCCCCTTATTTCGATTTGTCACTCCAACAGAGCTCCATACTGAGCGATTCTAGAAAACAGCAACAAAAACATCGAGCGAAGTAGTGGGACTTATGTAGTGAGTCTAAGTTTCCTTATCAGCAACTTTGGCGTTTTCATTAGTACTGTCCGTTTCTATTGCAAACGAGGCTACACAGAACAGAGTCGAGGCCAAAAAAATCAGATAATATGTTTTAGAACCACTATCGTAAATTGATAAGAATCTCTATTCAAGTGAAAGCGTTTGGAAAATTGTTTTATCAGTTATTGCAAGTTGAAATGAAGATCATAATACAAAACTCCCTCAAGCTTGAACGAAAAACCAAAATTTCTTATCTGGATGGCAAAGGAGCCACCTACGCAATGAGATTTTATTTCTCCAATTCAATTTTTATATTTGCTTTACATAATATTTTACTTGCAAAGATAGCGAGCGAATGATAGATTATATGAAATTTCAAATTTTCTGGCTACGATAAGAAACTTGACTGTCTCTATGCTAATCAAACCATGTGGAGGCAAATCTAAAAATTCTGTCCTCAGAAATCAACCAGGGGAACACCAGTCGATGGGAAATTCGGATATTCATCAGCGTCTGATTTACGATGATTCAGTTGATGATATCATGTTTCACCCCCACCGTACTGAATATCCCCCACCACACTCCAATATATCCGCCCACCGTGCTGAACATTCGCCACGGCAATCATGATGTTACCCCACCGTACTGCACATCCGCCACCGTACGTCAAGATGCCTCCCCACCGCACTGAATATCCGCCACCGTACTCCAAGATATCCACCAACCGTACTGAACATTCGCCACGGCAATCATGATGTTACCTCACCGTGCTGCACATCCGCCACCGTACTCAAGATGTCTCCCCACCGTACTGAATATCCGCCACCGTACTGCACACCCCCACCGTAAGATGGGGTGAAAAACACGTTCCTCTGAAAACCCTCTTGTTTTCATCGAAATCAAGGAATCCGTTTTGAGGAGTTCACCGCCATTTGGGTAAGGAAAGCAGCACTTTAAAACAAACTAATTAATTTCAATGGACATAGCTTTTGGGGGTAAAAATAACTTCTTAATTGCGTCTTGAAAAATAATACATGTAATTTTTCAATGACTCACAGTGAAAACATATTTTGCTAACGCGCCACCATGTAATCAAAATTATTTCATAAATGATTATTGTACTAGATGCCAAAATAACACTGTTACATCTAAAGCCGCATTACCAAATGAAGCCAAAAGCGTCCCTAATTGTTACCATTTATATCTAGCTATCTAGCTCTATTATTAGCCACACGCTTGTGACGTTATTGCGGAGATAGCTGACCTAAGATTTGACCCTCGCAATTAAGCCACTTTTACGGTTTCGGGATGGTTTCCAAAATTTTGGATTTGACTTTGTTAACAAAAGCTCCATATCGTGAAGTTATGAAAAATTTCTGTACAACCGCTGTTCAGTGGAGAGGAAAAGTAGTACGCACCTCAGCACTAGAACGAGACTGAAGCCAACTGGGAATGGGGATAGAATAAGCGCGCAATACAGACATTTTCAAAGAGGTCTAACGCGCATTTTTCTGGAAAATGATAGATATATGAGTAAGGGAATCCTCTCCACGTGCAAAGACCAGAACTGCAGTAAATTTTCGTTGAAATTCACGTTTATGGGAGTTTAAGTGAAAGAAAGGATTCAAGTCCCATTATCTGCTCTAGGAGGCATATACACAATTTTTTTTAATAAGCAACTTGACTTTCGTCCAGCCCTCAAAGTTGGACATTTCAGCCCTCAAAGTTGCTTAAACGTTGCTTAATATTTTTTGTACCCGCTAACCACCCCTGACTTCGCGGGCCAAAATTGTCATCTGTTAGGCCTACAACATGACTTTTGGGAGACAGTAAGTGGAAAAACGTTAGCTAGCGGCATAAAAACGAAGAACAATTTCCTAACACAAGAAAGAGAATAATAGTTGCTTACAGTAATTCAATTGAGTCCTCAAGTTGCTTAATGTTAAGGTCAGTTCAGCCCTAGTTGCTTATTGAGCGGTTGCTTATTAAAAAAAAGTGCAATCAAGTTTTTTTCTTTTTGTGAGTTACTTGCATCTTGTTTCCTGAGTTTCTACAGATATTTTTAACATTTACTGTCACAGATTTCTTTTCTCTCTTGGTCTTCCGTTATTCATGAATTAGAAGTAAAATCTGCTGCACTACGTCTCCCAAAGCGACTGCAATCAAGGTCGTTGCACGCAGAGAGGATTCCTTTACACAAGATATCTACCATTTTCCAGAAAAATGTTGCGTTCGACCCAGACCTCTTTGAAAAGGTCTATTTGTTAACAATTTTCAGAGACCCAGGTCATCCTATTGTTTAATTAGGTCTCTATGACTGCAGACACACCCCAACCCTCAAGAAACTCTAAGAAGGGAGCTAGCTAAGCTTTTAAAGGCAAAATATATTAATTTCTAGTAAAAGGATATTTTATCTCTATTTGATAATGCCCCTCTCAAAAGAATATAAAAATATATATCACGTGATACAAACTCACCTCGGAGACTCTTTCCGGCTCTTCATGTCTTGCAAGCGCACAGGGGGCAGGGTTCTCTTGCTTGATCTCACGAACAGTCGGGTGCCTGGCTGCTGCAGGACCAGTAAGGGCAGTGGGTGCCTTCTCTGAGCTACTGCGACGACTTGACATCGATGCAGACGGCGTTCTTGGTAGGGAAGGTGTTGAAAATGGGTTGCGCTGCCTTCCAAAGTAACCAGGCACAGGGGTACAGAAAGGTGAAGGGCTAATGCTAGCTGCACTCAGATGTCCATAGGAACCTGACGCCCTCGAAGCTCTTGAAGCCGCAGATGACCCCCTTGACCCAGTTATAAATGCAACCAAGGAATTCGGAGATGTTCTTATAATCTCATTCAGATCAATAAAATCCGCAGAAATAGGTGAGATAGAAAGGCCTCTCTTTTGCCCCCGTCTGACGGCAGAATGTCTTGGGCTTGAAAAACTGCTACTGTTCCTGCTGCCGAAATCAAGTACCGTTGAACGCAACGAGTAAGGAGTAGACGGGGGTCGGCTAATATCAGGGTACATTCCTCGTCTGAGGAAATCAGCAGGAACCATCTGTGGTATGGGTCGGATGGGTTCGGCTTTGGCGCTCTTTCTGCGTTCATAATCTGTGGCTGTGTCAATGTTATTGTTTATTGACGATGAGGCTTCGGCCTCTGTTTTTATGCAGCTTTGAGGACGCGATTCGATTTCACTGCAGGATGAAGGCAGGTTTCGTATCCAAGGAATCACTGAGACGTCAGCAGGGGTATCGGCCATGGCAACTTGATCTGGGTACACCCCTCTTGAAATAGGTCGATTGTTCATTTGTGGATGTCGATAGTATCTATGTGCATCGTAAAATCCACGGTTCAAAACTTCCGAATTGAAAGGTTTAGTATGAGTTTGGTTTGGTCCATCTTGTATGTGAAAGTTACCCCCAGACTTCATGTGAGGCTTCTCAAAATCGACATGATTTTTGCTGTAGACATCGTGGGATCTGGACGAACTATCTGCTGCTTCTATTTTCATTCTGAAGTCTGACATGTTCTCAAAATTTACATGTAATTCCTTATTTCTCATCAGGCCATTATTTCGCACGCAGACAATAAAAAAATCTCACACCAGACCGCAACAGTCTATGTTGAAAACATCCAACTGGTCTTGACTGACGTTCGGGCACATGTCTCAAAATATTCACAACATTTATGGGAACTAGAATTCCAGGCCTATAGTAAACAATTTGAATAAAATCAATAGACAAGTTAGTGACAATAAAGGAACAAAAAAGATAATTTATGGCTGAACAAATTTACTATCAAAGCAAACATCGTAATTCACCGCAATAAAAAAGTTCAAAATCGTAAGCAAACTTTGTACTCAGACGAAAGGACACGGTAAATATACCAATTATTTGATAGTTATTAGATGAATTGGCAAAAAAGCGATCAGATTTCACTACGATATGAGCACATGACAAGATATCTGTGCAGAACAGAAAACGCGCGGCTGAATTTTGAAACTTTTCTTACCGTTTTGTTACTTTATTGTTTCAATCGTGAGAAATGTATCGAGTCTCTAACCTTCCGTGACGTTCCAATCACACGGCAACCACAGCAAACAAGAGGATGTGCATTTATGTATATAAAACGGCATAAACTTTACGTTTTATTGTGATTTTTGTCTGCGCTCGATTTGACAGCCAAAGAGAAATCCGACGGTATTTTTCGATAGCTAAACACGCTCTGCTGTGAAGATCTTTATCCACTGTCTGTGTCTTTTGTTGAGATAAGCTTCGATCAAACTCGGCTCTTTTGATCAAATACAAAATAATGCATATTTGAGGATGACGACGGCTGTCAGCGGCCAATGGACGTTACCCAATACTCACAGCTCAATTTTCATATGGAATGGATAGATTATCAATACCCATTGTTGTACATCATCCAAGTGAAAATCCCAAACAGAGAAGTGAGAGCTCATTTCCGTCAACACAGGAACACGAGGCTGCGATGGCTTCATTTCCTCCTCCACAGAGATGCAGAGACAAAAGCCTAAATTTAGCGGGAAATTTCGGAATTTGGTACCTCGATTGGCGTCAGCACCATAAAACTGTTGATTTCACAAAAAAGTCTCGTTATTCATCAGCAACAGTTTCAATAATTGAAATTGTCATGAAAACTTCCTATCTGTCGCCCAAATAAAGTTGTGAACTGGGAATTGACAGAACTGAGAATTTCTCTATCAAATTTAATTCAGTTTTTTTCTCTTAAATACCTGAATATTGCTGTCTAATACCAATGCCTTTCAGCAAGACTGTCGAAATTTCCGAGTGTTTAGTGAAGTGCCCCATAATGATGGAGACTTTCCAAAATTTAGACATTGGAAAGAAGCTAGAATTATGACAGCTACATTGGTATTGACTTCGATAAAACCATAATAAAACCTTGGAGTGGAAAAGGTTTTTTGCACCCTTGTAGCTAATTTTGTTGCCCCCCCTCATTGATTTATGGGCCTAAGCCCTTGAGTCTTGAGAACCTGAACCTAAAGGGCAGGGGGAAGAAAATTAGCAAAAGAAGAGAGGATGAGAAAATCCCAAAGTTCCATTGTCTAATTCTCTGATTCTCAGTAGCATGGTGAAGCTCTGATTCTCAGTAGCTTGACCTCTTACCTTAAAACTCGTTGTCAGCTTGTTTATTCGTAAAAAATTAATGGCATGAAAATGAGATGAAATCAAATTAAAATCTTTCTAAAACCTAATTAATAATGTTGCAAAATTCTAAGTTGTCTTGGCTACCATCATGTCAATTAGTAACAAAGATTGAGGATTAAAGGTATCAAAAAAAAATAAATAAAACCATTGTGCGTAAGAGATGAGTGGAACCTAGCATGACAATAGAATTTTGTTTGAGTCATGAATACCATAATTATGGTTACCCCATGCTTAGAAATGAGTAGAATGCAATGAAATAAAGACGCAAATTGTTTCAAAAAACGCCCAAGTTTGTTTTAGTTACTGTTGTTTTCATGTTAACCTGATCACGCAATGAGATATTTGAAAGCCTAAACCAACAGACAGTGAAATGGCGGTGCCTAGGCTGAGCATGGGTTACCATCGGGGGTGCCATCATTCAAAGTCAGCAAAGTTCCTGTCCCGATCTTTATTCGATGAAACACCCGAGCCAAAACCAATTCCATTGCAAGAACAAAAAATTTCCATAGAAATAGTCATAGCTGCGTAATTTACTAAAATAGATTACCCAGCAACAGGAGCTAGATGCGAAGGAGCTAACTAGACAGAAAAATCTCGATTTTACGATGGGGCCTGAGACACTCGAACCCCACGCCCGGCCCAAAAACATCAAAGACAAAGAATGGAGTTGATGCAGTAGCAAAACAATGCCCACATATTCGATGCTCATTCTGATTAGAAAGATCTTCAGGAGTCCAGTGAGGTCCAGGTTCGAGCCCAAGCTATGGACGGTAGCATCACAGGCAGGGTCGAGGCCGAGGTCTCGTTAGAGAAAAACAGTCAGTAAAAGTCACAACAATACATTAACGGTTTTAAACATATACACTGTAGTTTTACATTGCAGTTATGTACAAAAAGTGCTATAAATTAGTTCATTCTAAAATATTTGAAATACATTGGTTGATCTATTTTTAATTACAAAAAACTCCTGCAAATGTGAGGGTTTGCTCTGAAGAACTTCAATTTTGATAGTATTGTTGAAAACTCAGTTAGATAGCATTTTAAAGGACCCAAGCAAGATTTCTTAAAATCGACCGAAGTCAGAACGACTCACCAGCCCAGCGCACTAAGATGGGTGTGGCATTTCGAACGTCAACGTTTAATCAAGCCCGTTAGTCCCGAAGATATAAGAAAGCTTACACTTTTTTTTTTAATAAGCAACTGTTCAATAAGCAACCAGGGCTGAGATTGTGCTAAAATTTCTGGGGAAACAGCTTTCTTTATACTGTACATCCTTGCAAACTTGTCAGTTACATTGAGAAGCCAGAAAAGAGCCAAAATAAGAGGTTTTAGGGGGTACCAGGCATTCTGTGACGGCTGAAATCCTAGATATGTTAAGCAACTCTTGAGGGCTGGACCAAAGTCAAGTTGCTTATTGAAAAAAAAAGTGTATAGATTATAACAGGGCTCAAACTTCAACCAACCAATCAGCAATCACATTTCAGTCATGTTCTGAAATGATTGGTTGGATCAGTCTATTTTGAGCCTGTACGCACTCTTGCACAAAATACAAGTGTTTTGCATAATACATGTGTGAAAGGTGTTAAACTTAAGCACATTTGACTATTATAAAGAATAAGTGCTAGTTGTCAAACTCACGCAATTGTAGTTTTAGACTTGCAGGAAAATATACAGTTTTCATAAGAAAATATATTGAACACTGCTTTTGCACTCGAATTCCGTTACGGGACGACAGATCGACTATCCACAGGCCCTAAAAACGAAATTAAAAAGGGGAGAACGAATTAGGGTTCTTCAACACCAACTTGGCTTGGGTACATGGTCTGCGTCGTTCAGTGCTCAGTGTCAATATATAGTGTTAATGGTTGGAGCTGACCTCCAAGTGGGATCGAGGCTAGAGATGCGTCAATGAGCAAGCAAGACGACAAAAGTGCTTTATAAAAATTTCAACCGAAAGTCTAAAACACAAAATAAGTAAGAAACCGCAAAATGTTTTTGATAAGCGTTCCTGAATAAGGTATGTTTTGAGAGCGGATTAAAACTATTTGATTCATAACTGTGCTTCGGGAGAGTTCAGAGAAAAAAGCCAACAAAATATAGATTCAAGGGTTAATCACTGTCCTTGTTAAACTTCCTTATTTATATTTTTGGTTTATTGCGCACTGCACATAAATTTTGAACCAGTCTAAAGGCCTCTAAAACTAGCGTTAGAACAATAATTCCTTTAGAGAGATATAAACAATTTTGAAAATGCTGCTCATACAAATAAGTAAAAGCTGTGGGGGTAATGTTGAGCTGAAAACCCCCTCTGAAAAAATATTGAGACCCAGTCCAAAATGCTTGAAAGACATAACTTGCAGTTTAGAATTCAGCCTCTTTGGTTAGACTTACCAAGTGGTGAGCGAGAGGACTCCGATCTGGGCTCCCGATCTGTGGTTGTTGGTTTGACTCTCAGGAAGGTCAAATAGTCGTGAAAGGGGAGGAGAGTCGCTAGCTCTCTCTAACTCCAGACAGAGGGTAAAAGGTGTATAGTGCCTATCTAGGTATCTGTCTTCAAAACCCAACAATCTTGGGCGTGTATTGTGTTTGTTTGGGATATATTGGACTCATGTTGCCAACTCTTTGCAAACAGCAACAGCAACATTTTTGCAACAACAGCAACCTTAAGATTTATTGGGTATGATTGGTAGATTCACTACATAAGTCCCACTACTTCGCTCGATGTTGTTGTTGTTGTTTTCTACAATCGCTCAGCGTGGAAGTGACAAATCAAAATAAGGGGAGCGTAAACTAGAGACTCGTGTCGTGATCATGAGTCTATATGATTGGGTCGTTGGAGATCCCTTAAACTGGCTACACCAGCCCCCCTCACTGTAGTTGCTGTTGTTGTTGTTCAGGGCAGCCCAGGAAGAGGTAGCGACCTATGGACCTATTAGTTCCAAGGAGCAAAACAGAGACTTGTGTGGCGAGTCTAGAGATCCCTGTCAATCAGAGAAATCTACTAGCCTACGCGATTGAGCCAATGACAGCGTAGAGCCAGTCACGCCCGCAAATTCGATTACGGCCTGATTCACCAGTAAAAAGTAACGACATTTCTCGTTTTGTGAAAAAAATTCTTCGTTGATAGGTTCGACAATGTAGGAATTATTATTGCATAATCTGGTTACCTTCAAACGAAGAGGGATTTTTCCTTAACCAAGGTGTATTTCTTCTAAAGCCAAAAGGACCATTGTATCCATTCACGGGACTAACATTTGTCATGAAGATTCCATGCCCCCCGACCTTGTCTGTGGAATGCCCTGAATTGGAAAAATATAAAAAAGTTATTAAACAGCCTTAAAACGTGGTTATTAAAGAATGAGAAAGAAAAAATAGGAAACTGGAAGTCTGTTAAGAGGATTAATGTAATGAAATTTGCTTGTAAATCACGAGGGATGCTGAAAAATAAAAGCAAAATAACTAGAACACATAAAAAGCGCTTTTATCATTCGATGAATACAGCGTTGAGACGGAGTGATCAGTAATGCTCAGGGACAGAAGGGTATGGATTCGATACTAGTTGGTAGACTCACTACACGAGTCTCTAGTTTACGCTCCCCTTATTTTGATTTGTCACTCCAACAGCGATCGTAGAAAACAACAACAACAACAGCATCGAGCGAAGTAGTGGGACTTATGGAGTGAGTCTAACTAGTTGGGATCGCCCTACTTTGGCAAGCCAGAAGTACTTTGCAAGCCAGAAGTATACGGTGATTGATCAATGAGTACAGTATGGGCCTGACGATGAGTACAATGACATTTTTATAAGATTTATAGTAGAGTTTCTTAGGTATCGGTACTTATGTCATTAGTTAGTCAGTCGAAGAGTAAGCTTCTTAACTTTAAAACAATTCAAGGACATTGTCGTGTGCCATTTTTTGATCAAAAAAGTTTCGCGGTTGATAGAGAAAGACAGTACACACTTTTTTTATAAGAATATCCTAATTTTTGCCGAGGCTCGAACTTTTCCATTGTTATTCTTAAATTTCCATTGTTCTCTGGCAATTTTGAGCCTGAATATTCTTATAGACTGTATTCTTATAAAAAAAGTGTGTAGTATAAGACTGCAGGTCCAGTTCATGTTTTAAAATAAAATGCAATGGGTGCAATGCTAAAGCAACCGAAACTTCAAATCTCTCTTCAGACAGGAAAAGGACTAAAAATTTTCTCAATCTACTATCTAGCGAACTACTGGCAAAGATAAAGAAATTTTCGTCTCTCGTTCACGTCTCTGCTTGACTGAAGCTCTCAGCACGTCGCTAAGGACTACGGAAAGAGACAGAGAAAAATCTACAAACGAGTCTGAAACTTATTCAAGGGAGATGCTTAACCAAAGCTGAAATCTCAGGGGGGCAGCAGGGAGGTACTTGTTCAAGGGTGGGAGTTGGACTCTTTAGTCATTACTCTGTATTCTGTAGTGAGTTTGTGGCGAGAGGAAGACAACTGAATCAGCACTATAGCCCTGAGTGATATGTTAGCACAAGTATTTGCAGAAGGGGTATTTGGAGTACCACAAGACTCAAGTAAGGTTCCTTTTCTGTTGAAATCTTTAAGATTACTTATTCAATTAGCTGGTTTACAATTATGAATTGATCAGTGCATGCCCAAACAGTAAATAAATTGCAGGGTTTATTTCAGGTAAATTAGAATTTTACTGTAGCCCCTTGCAAAAACACATCTCAGCTCCACAGACTGCACAAGACAATGCCCCATAGACCATAGGGTATAGCAATAACAATTGTAATGTCTGGAATGAGGTGACCTATTGGTTGTTCCTAGAACTTTACTGGGTCTTAATTACTTTCCTGCCAAACTATTAGTCATTCTCTACATCCAATCAAGTAATTAGTCAATTGACAGAGCTCCAATAATGAAACATTCAATCCCAATTATTTTCCAATAAAACATTACATTAGAAATCATTAGACAAGTTAGCCAGCCAAGACAGCCCATTAAGCCTGCCTATTTACTTTTCAATTACTTAAAGAAATTGAAAAGTTTCCAAATTAATTCCAAACTACACCACTCTTTTCTAAAAATTATTCCAGTGGACAAAATTAGAACCCATCAAAGATAGAATGAGCTGAATTTAGCTGTAAAAACATGGATGGAAATGCCAAAAATTTTGGATGATTCCAGAAAACAAGAGGAAATGCCAAATTAAAAAGCAACCGAAATTATGAAAACAGTTTATTGGACTTGTGCAGAGGTAATTTCCTGATGTGCTTATACAAAAAGAAGGTAGATAGGGTTTTAATTAAAATAGGGGCTAACTTTTATGGACAAGAAGATTACTTTGATTATTGGGCAGCAACATACTAATATAATTAAAATTTACACTACCGTTCGAAAAGTTTGGAAACGGTCGCTTAAAAATGGCCGCTAACAGCGGCCAAGGGCCTAATCCAAGAAATTTTCATTTTAAAAGTCAGAGGACATGCGGCAATTATCTTGCTAAGTTTCGGCGGCGGGAAAATGTTCGTCACTGCACTCGCCATCATTTTAAATCGAAAAGAGAAGATTATTTCGATGGTATAATAGAAAAATACACAAAAACTGAGAAGCTTTGCCTTCAAAAACCAAGGAAAAGATTTTTAGGACTACTGATCTGAAATTATGGGAAAGAGAAGGGTTTCGTTACTCCGAGATGGAAAATTTTGCAGTTATTTGAAGCCCAGTTGTTTTAGCTTTTCCGTTGTAGTAAAAGTTTTTCTGAAATATCGATTTTTACAAAGTTAATTAGGGTTAAAGTTTTCTAAACATTTTTCAGGTGAGTGAACTTATAACATGACAGAAGAGTGTGGTTTTTCAAATATCGTTCTGCTCCCTTGTAAAATGACTGATGACTCCAAGATTTTGATGAAGTACTGCTCATTTATTCTAGTTTTCGAATATGTGTTTGAATTGTTTTGATCTTGCCTCTTTTTTAGTCTAATACCTGACAAAACATTTGTTGTTAAAAAAGACCCTTTAAAAATGGCTCACCTGAAAAATGTTTAGAAAATTTAACCCTGATTAACTTTGTAAAAATCGATATTTCAGGAAAACTTTTACTACAACGGAAAAGCTAAAACAACTGGGCTTAAAATAACTGCAAAATTATCCATCTTGGAGTAACGAAACCCTTCTCTTTCCCATAACTTCAGATCAGTAGTCCTAAAAAATTTTCCCTTGGTTTATGAAGGCAAAGCTTCTCAGTTTTTGTGTATTTTTCTATTATACTATTGAAATTATCTTCTCCCTTCAACTTTAAATGATGGCGAGTGCAGTGACGAACACTTTCCCGCCGAAACTTAGCAAGATAATGGCCGCATGACCTCTGACTTTTGAAATGAAAATATTTTGGATTAGGCCCTTGGCCGCTGCTGGCGGCCATTTTTGAGCGACCGTTTCCAAACTTTTCGAACGGTAGTGTACTAACAAAAAGTCAGACTTGTAACTAAAAGTGGTTATGTTATGCAAATTCCTATATGAATATCATATGCAGTACTGGTTGGTATCACACCTGCATGCAGCATATTGTTAAATAGCTTCTTCTTAGCAGAGACATAAAAATGCAATAAATTAAATACAGGCCTGTTGGAAGTTGGGGGGGCAGGGGGGATTTGGAGCCCCAATCATGAAGTTTGTATGATGTCTCATAAAACCATAATGTCATCAAGTACTTTTCAATTCTTTGTCCCCTCCACCAGTCTGAAATTCCTTCAAATGGCTTGAAAAAACAAGAAATTAAATCAATTCTTAATCTGAAACCATACCACATCCTGCTTGATTTCTTGACTTGATGTATTTTCCCATTCTTCCATCTTTGTAAAAACGATCAACTTGGTAGCCATTCATAGACTCGCCACCTCCAGTCTACAAATTGAAAAACTAAGATTTTTACAGACTGTTTTGGTTACTATCATACAAAGGCAGTGCAGTGTATAACAGTTTTCAACAAGATCTCAGGTGTGCAAGAGCCACTTTCTATTGTTCCATCCTTCTATTGTTCCATCTTTCTATTGTTCCATCATTTCGGCATGACGTCACACGGCATTAAAATTTTTCAAAATCACATGATATCAAGTTTTCGATATGAAAATCGTATAAAGCAGCCAAAACTTACTCTAGGTACAAAGTTTCAGCGTCCTTGCGTTTGTGTTCTTAATTTTATGAGCATTCAAAGTTCCGGCTTTCATAAAGGCTTTGACCGCAAAAAATGAACTTGGTGAAACTTTTTACCCCACAAGGTCAAAGCCCTTATAAAATCGTCTGTATCTTTATCTGTATAATTTTACGTTGTAGATCCCAATTACTGGTTATTTTACAACAATGTTATTAAGCTATTTTTAACAATTTTTTTTTTTTAATTTTTCATTTTTTACGACTTTAAAGTTTCATAGCGAAAATTTCAAGCGTTCCAAATGTTCTGCTGATGCTCCTGTAGAGCGGTTTTAAATCTTTCAAGACTGTTTGCGCATGCAACAGATTCAGGTAGATGGTTCCATTGAACACAAGTTTCTACGAAAAATGAGTGCTCGTATTGACGAGTAGCACTCTCTGGTATGACAAGCCTTTTGCTGTTATTACACACTCGTTTACTGACGACGTTCGTGACTTCATGATTACTGAAAATTTTTGGCTTAATTTGGCGTTTCCCTTTCTGATATTTTAGAAATGAATCAGGGGGCAGCGATGGGACCAACCCCTCTATGACTTTGTACATTAAAATTAACCGCAGACTTTTTCTCCTCGCCTCAAGTGTGTCTAGATCCAAATCCCTTCGCATTCGTGATATTGACCCGGGAATCCTGCTCTTGTAATCCTTCTTTATAAATCTGATGGCTCTGTTCTGTATCTTTTCTAGTTTCTTTTCTGTATCGTGAACTTTGAACGCTCGTAAAATCGATTTCACAAGCGCTTAGATAGTTAAACTTTGAACCTAGACTAATTTTTGGGTGCTTTATACGATTTTCGCATCGAAAAATTGATATCTTGCGATTTCGAAAATTTTTTTTCTACCGAAATGATCTATTGTTAACCTATTGCTCTATATTTATAGGCCCAGTTTGCAAAAATTACTAAACTTAACTCCTTCTTTAATGCTTACCTGGCCGGTCTTTTTAAGTAGCCTTTTAGTTTCTTTATTCTTGAAATATAACTCAGCATGTGGATCATTTTGGGCGTTGTAAGGTGGAATTGCAGTCGACAATTTCGGGCAAGCATGGCCGGAATCGTCAGAAAAAGTTCCCACTGCAACTCCATCAAGAACAAAGCTCTTTTCCAGTCTCTTTTTCTCTTCCTGGGGAATCTCTGGTGGGCCAAACTCGACACATCGAGGAAGGGCTTTCTTCTTTCCACTTGACATTTTAAAATTAGCTTTTCGCAGTATCACTTTGTTCAATAAAATTAAATTTAGAAATATAAAAATAAAAGTAGCTTTGTAATGGTTTCACTGCTAGGCCAGTCGGGTCAAGAGGTCAACAAATCAGTGCATGACTGACGTTTCAAACAACCGCGAAACCATGACAACGCCGCCCGCGGGTAAATGCGGAAGAAATAAGCACAGGGCTACCAGATCTGACTAAGGCACAGGGGTACCAGAAGGATTCCTGTTATTTGTGAGATAATAATAATAATATAAATGTTAAGGGAAATAGAAGGTCAAAGACCTATAAAACCCTGTTGGTTACATAAAACACTACAACTAAACTACTTCAACTAAAATTATATCTACTAGTAATATTGATTCTGTCATAAAACCTTTCGAATTGTTCTACAGTTGTACAGTTGATGGCTTCACTGAGATAGATGAGTAAATGTTCATACTGCTGCTACGGAGCCTCGATGGACGGGTTGTCTAGGTAATAGGTTCCCTGATTCGGGTGTCGCGAGCTAGGAGCTATCCATTTATGGTCTGGGGGCCGGATATTTGTTCCTCCCCATTCGGCTGGAGGAGGGTTAGCGGGAATAGCGATTTCCTGTAATGGGAACCACCGTAAGCCGATACTGTACAGCGCCTCAGCCACATTGGTGACTTTGTGGATGCAAGTGGGGAGTATCGCTCTATCCCGGGTAAGTTTTTGTCTAAAAATTTCATCTGGCCTTTTATTATCATAAGCAGACTTGAACCCTTCTCTCCACCCTATCTTCCCATTATACAGGATATCCATTGATGCAATCAACGTAACAAATAGGAGAAGAACCACGTTTTACTGACCCAAGATCGGAGACGAGTGTTGCCGAAACATTGCCCAATCAAGTATCAAAGGCTTGTCATTATTACCAACGACTATCATGTCCAATACTGTACAGCAAAACTAGATTTCCTCTGCAAAGTCATTGTTTTCACTTTGCATTTGCACAGAATAGAGAGTCCTGATTCTGTGGCAATAGCGTTGGAATTAGATTGGTACACTGTCATGAATTTAAAAAGATCGGGTGAGACTGGTAAAGGCAGGAGTGTTTTTACAATTTTTGTTTTATCATAAATTTAATCAAATTTTTGGTAAATTTTATTTTGAAAGGACATTGTACTAAGGGGGCAACTTGATGAAACTAGGTGGACAGCGATAGGGATTAGGAGCATTTGCCCCCCCTTGTTATTTAAAAGAGGTCCTGTTTTGAACAGAAATTTTCGCTAGCACAAAATCAATAACAAGTTTGATGGTATCAAAGTTTTTTCATACAAAATTGCGTATATCTAATTATAAAATATCTCTTTAAATAAAATTAAAATAACAGATAAAACTACAAATCTGAAGAACTGAAATTAAATATTAATTCCTTTTCTGATAAACGCTTTTTTATAAGAACACTTGACTTCACTTCGCCTATTTTTGGATTTATCTTTCCCCACCTTATCACCCCCACCCCTCTCAAAAACATGTTTAAGATACGTTTCCAGGCAAGGGCTTCACGCTTGTAGACTTTTCTTGGGTTTCAAGCTCATGTGGTTTCTGAGACAGACAGCAGAAAAAAATTACCAAAATCTCAGCCTGATGTTTCTTATAAAGATTGTTCTTATAAAAACATGCAGGCCTATAGACCATTTCGGGGTTCACGACGCCATATTCTAAGTGGGGCAAAAACCGCTCTTCATTCAATGGCGGCCTTTATGAGAAAAGTTTTAAAATTTGTATTCTGAGAAAATAAACTCTCAATTTGTCTCTTATTTATCAGATTTCGATGTAAAATACATTTTCAAGCATAACAAAGAGTTTTTAAGCTTATATTGATTGAAATTTAGCCTGTACTCACTATGAATTTTTGCCGGTTTTGCCCTGGTTTCGTAACATAGAATTTAATGTGGTTATGCTTGAAAAGTGTATTTTACATCGAAATGTGATAAATTGGAAACAAATTGAGAGTTTATTTTCTCAGAATACGAATTTTAAAACTTTTCTCATATAGGCCGCCATTGAATTTAGAGCGGTTTTTGCCCCACTTAGAATATGGCCTAATGAACCCCGAAATGGTCTATGCCATCTACGTTTACGCATCGTTAAATTCTATGGCCGAGTCTCCTAGAACCTAGCTTTTATCTACATTGCGCAAATTCAGAACTAGTAGCCGAATGGGAGAGTACTTAAAATAATTTGGGTACGGGTATGTTCCGCCTCTTATGAGTGGGTTTTTAGGTTTTTAGCCTTGAAATTCTCAAACCAAGGACACGATTTTAGCCCTAATCCCCATATTAGGTGGGAAATTCAATCAAACTAAAACATTCGCTTTATTTGAGCCTGTATAGTGTGAATATCGCGTCGAAGATGTTCGTAATTTCAAGCTATAATATGGCTAAGCCTTATTTACCGGATTTTACTCACTGTGCATTCGGCAGTCAGTTTTCTATCGTACAAAACCAGGAGACTGCTGCGTTCGAAACTAACCGCGTAGAACACGCAGGAATCTGCGCCTGTTACCTATCTGCCTTTTCTGATTCTAGCTGACTTAGATTTGGGAAACTAATGAGTTCAAAACAAGTCCTTTTTGCAACGGCAAATGAGTTCTCTTTGGGGTAACAAACCAAATCTTGCTTTGCTCCACCGCAACTATCTGATTCCAGATCAAACCTTCGGAATAAACTTCCGTCTGATGCATGATGCAAGCAACCACATTTCTGTTGAAAAAAACACGGAATTTATTTTCAAGGTTTTCCTGAAAACAAAGGGTACGTTCTGTCAGGGCTTTGTTCTTTGTCTTCTTTTTCTCGAGACTTCCGAGCGGTCGAAAGCAGTGGTGATTTAAAGAGAGGGGAGGGGGTGAGCCCCCCCTTGTTTAAATTATGATTGACTTCGTTGACAATACAATCCTCACTTAAAATGCTGGGACACTTCCACGCATATCCCCCCCCCCACTCAATGTTGGAGAAATTGATGTTTTCACTGGTTGCAACTTTGAGTTAGGGGGCAGGGGATCTAATTACCCATATACATTATAATTGGGCCGGATTCTTATGGTAAAAGATATTTATAACATAGTGTTCCCAATATTTCAGCGAGAATCGTAGTTCCACGCTGAATTCTGCCAATGACGGTCAAAGAAAACTCGATCAAAATACAGAATGGAAAAACAAAACAGAAGATCTTACCTGGGACAAGATACATAAAATTGCAGAATTTAGAAAACGTGCAGCATAGGCATCGGGAGGCACATTCTGATAAAAAATCGACAGAATCAGCATTAGTATTAGGACAGACAAAACGGGGGGCGTATGAAAGGATTGGTTATCAAAAAGAGGCATTTATAAGTGTTTAACGATACATCACGTACCTCCGTGATAGCAAACTGCAGTTCCCCATCAGGCGACCAAACGGATATTTTGTTACAAACATCTAAACTTGCTAAGGCATTTGATTTGGAACATATTGATTGAATAAGGGACGTATGCCATCTGTATTCAACAGTCGTTTCTCCAGTTGTATTTACAAGACATACGTGACCATCTTCGCATCCGATCGCCATTACGAAACCATTGATCTTGAATAAGAACAGAATGAAGAATATTTAGTCCCTAGCAAAACGACCAACCATGGTTGGTCAAACATTCTAAATTTGCTTTACAACAAATGTTTGACCGTTTGGCCACGCCCAAAAACATAGCTGTCCAACATTTTGGAACAATGAAGTCATTGCTTATGGGCAAGCACAAACGCCTTGTTGCTAGGAAATGTTGCTAGATGCCGAAATGTTGCAAACTGTTGAAGTTTGCTAATAACAAAAGAAATGTTTGACAAGCAATGTTGGAAAAGCGGCCTAAAGATCAAAACATTGCTTGACACTGAAACGTAAAAGTAAGCAACATTTGTCGCGTGATATTTTTAAAAAAGTCCAAAGACATTTTTTTGCTTGACACAATCAAATGTTGGACGAGCAAATGTGTTGGACGTGGCCAAACGGCAAAGCATTTTGCTCGGAAAGTGAATTTCAAATGCTTGACAAAAAATGTTTGATCGTTTGGCCAGGGCCTAATACATTGACAAGACCAGTGCCCAGGGTCTTTTAAACCTACCAGGCATTTGCCTTAAACAAGGGCCTTCGCCCTTTTCGAGAATAGAAATAGCAAGTCCTCTGTTCAAAGTCCACGAAATGCAATTAGTTTACAGACTTGCCATAGTGTGATTGTGCTATAGTGTTGTATTTAGAAAGAGGAGGGATGACAAGGTCTTAGACCATTCGAAAACGATTTAACATTGATTATCAAACATTTGCAGATTGCTCATCAAGCAAAATGTTTCATTGTTTGGCTACGTCAAAACTTTCTTGACAAGCAAAATTTGAAGAGCAATGGTTTTCAAAAGAATCAAAACATTTTTTGTTTGACGCAAGGAAAGTGTTTGAAGAGCAAAAATGTTTGACGAGCAATGCTTATGATGTGGTAAAACGGAATTTCGCATGACAAGGATTTTCAAATTTTTGACAATCGATGTTTGAGAGTTTTGCCAGGGCCTTAAGGTTATTAGTCTCTTTGTTTGCAACATACCTCTTTAATCTGATGTACTGTTGTTATTTGTCTCTCGTGTAAGCAAAATGAGTTACAGCAATGTGCATCGTCCATCTCATATACCTGAAGCAGATCAAAGACTTATTCACCAACAAAGAATGATGTATGTATATATTCGTTCAAGTCAAGTCAAGTCAAGTCAAGTCAAGTCAAATCAAGTCAGGTCAAGTCAAGTCAAGTCAAGTCAAGTCAAGTCAAGTCAACTCAAGTCAGGTCAGGTCAAGTCAGGTCAAGTAAAGTAAAGTCAAGTAAAGTAAAGTAAAGTAAAATAAAGAAAAGTAAAGTAAAGTAAAGTAAAGTCAAGTAAAGTAAAGTGGAGTCAAGTTACGTCAGATCAAGTCAGGTCAAGCCAAGTCAAGTCAATTCTAAGTCAAGTCAGGTCATGTCAAGTCAAGTCAGGAAGCCAAGCCAAGTCAAATCAAGTCAATCAAGTCAAGCCAAGTAAAGTGAAGTCAGGTTAAGCCAAGCCAAGACAAGCCAAGTCAAGCCAAGTTAAACCAAGTCAAATCAAGTCAAGACAAGTGAAGTTAGGCCATTTCAGGCTAAGTCAAGTCAAGTCGAATCAAACTAAAGCAAATTGAATCCAATCAATCTGAATCAAATTGAATCGAATGGAAACGAAATAAGTCGCACTGAATCAAATCAAATCAAAGGTAGATAAAATAAAGCAAACTACCTTAACCATATCAGCTGAAATACAGAATGCAGTGCCTGAATTTACTACAAGATTTTCAATAGGACCAATATGAGCTTTTATCCGGTGTTTAATTCGAAAGCCAAATGTTTTATTATCATCTGCAGCATCAATTTGCCAATCTGCTTGCAAATATTCAACTGAATCTAGCTGGCTTCGATTAATTTCAACAATGTCTACTATCCCATCAATTCTGCCAATGATAATGGTATTCCTATAAAAGAACATTCATTTCTGAGATCTATGAAATCGAGGGGCATTTCACTCTTAAAAAAGGTGTGCGAGATTTTTACTAGAACAAAGGGATTTCCAAGGGATTCCGGTGAAAACAATAGGTTTTTTAGCAAGAGTGTACGAGATTTTCAAGGAGTTAATCGCCCCTCGTATGAAATTATGGAAATAAAATGTGTGAGAAAAACTAAAATTTGTTTTTTGCTTATTCTAATTTCCACAAAAAGCTACTATTTGTATAAATGAGACTCTAGCAATGCTTTTTATGAAACGAGAGCTGATCTAGTTAGAAAGTTCAGCATCACAGAGAGGTCTGAAATCTTGAGCCATCTTGTACCATCGTAAACCTACATCACCCCTTTGACTAACGATGCCTACAATCATGGACAAAATATGCTGAAACATGTACGCTGACAAAGTGATTGGGGATAATGCTTATATCACCCTATCCCCATTCAATGTTGATTTCTGTCCAAGGGTTTCTAGTAATCTTTATTTCTTGCATGATGTTGCTTAATTCGAATGTCAGCTGAACAAAACATTCAACACTGAACTGAATGGTAGGGTGGTGGGCGGGGAAATAAAGGAGAGTCATCGAGCAACAACCTTACAGATATTTGCTCAGAGTGGACGTCTAGCATAGTTTGAGCGTCCAGTATAGACTCAATAGCGATAACTACAACTTATCTAATAAGTTTAGAGCAAAGACAGAGAGACGCCGAGGGGGTCAGGCTTCCCAATTCATGGATTTCACTGCAGAGTATTTTATAAAAGTTGCGGTTAACTAAAGAAATTTCTTTAGAAATAGATTGGATTTTAACCCTTTCCTACACGATGCTACACGATGCAAGCCTGGGGTTTCGTTTCCAGCAGGGATTGATCCCAAATTTCGATTCCAAAGTGTATGGTCCTAAGGTAATTGCAGTGCAAACAGTGAATCATTAGAAAAGCAAAAGAAAGTGACATTCTCAACAAAGTTAACTCCTTGTACCACGATGATATAAATTCCTTTTGTTACTTGCCTTGAAGCGATTTTCACATCAACAACTGCCTCTTCTTCTTGCAAACAAGCGATCATCTTCTTTCCATTTATAACATGAACCTGAAAATGTTCTTTGGATGTAAGAGACACAGCAATTCTTAGAGAGCGTTCGTAATGTATTTAGGTATATCGGGTTTGCGACGAAATGAAATTACAGGGAAATGTTATACTCTTCGATTTTGCATCTTAAATCTTAACTAGCGAGACTAATCCCTCTATCTAAAAGCTTGGTTACTACAGTGAAGCGGATTTCTTCGTGCGTTAAAATTTAGCAACTTAAGAGCTTTCTCACTTGCAAGTCCACAGCTGTATAGCTCCCAGAACCTCTGACCTGCGTTAATAAATAAAGACTGCTTGCTTGCATTGTTGCAATCAACTTTAAAAATGGGTCTAACGCACAAATCGCGTCACGCCCTGCCCTCCCAAATATAATCGTTTGTCTTAACCTTAAAGTTCTTCAGTTTTGTTACTAATGAAATCAGATAAAGCTACAGCACACCAACCTCGATTGTACCCGTTGAAAAAGCAATAGCCAACATATTATATTTGCAATCGAGGCACCAGACTGAGCAAGCAGGACCTTCATCGTCAATGGCAGGAAACCCCGGCTATTTGAATGTCTTCTTCGACGCAGATTAGAGTTAGATGCTTTTCCAGACGTTTTCCTAAACAAAAACGAAAATGATTGACTTAATGAAAGCATTCTGAAAACGATATGCTCTATATTTTCAACCAAGTCTCAAAATGAGTATCGGACAGGGCTGCAACTCTATTATGCAATCTGATTGGCTGAAGACGTTCGAATGCGACTTAAAGTTAGGGCTTCGTTGTAATAGCTTCAAACACGGGCTTCGTAATCATTAGGGATCATGAACATACCCTGTCAATAGGGTAATTAACCATATTTCGCTTTTGTAATTCCTATACTGTGTAATGACGGCTTCGGGTTAATATTTTCTGGTACCGTCTTCAGAAACAGTTGCTATAGGCTTAGTAAAAGGTATTTCGTCAAATGTGATTTAGTGATTTGCGCTCCTGGCCTCCTTACTACCCTCTTTATAGTAGGCCTTGAATGTGTAACTGCTATCAAAATTTGCTTCGTACTTGACTCTAACTATTAAACAGTCCATCTGCATTATGTGTACATTCGTTTTAAGTTAACTATCATTGAAGTTCGTTCAAGTCTTCAGAAACGCAAGGAACCAAGTTTGGGCGTCCAGCAATTCAGCTCAATAGGATATAGAGTACAGCAGTTCAATTCAATAACTACAATTAGTGTAAAAGTCTACGTGAAATAAAACAGGAGAATACAGCGAATTTCAATACCTGTTATTGGGAGATATTTCCATCACACAGTGCGTTGAGCGATTATCCCATACTTTGACAATTCCAGCGATAGAAGCTGTAACAATATACTGCTGATCACTGCAGATTGTTTCAATACAATGTTTATGACCTCTGTAGGTAATTTTCCGCACTTCAAAAAGCGATTGATCCGAGGAATATGACAGTCGACGTCTTCGCTTGAGAAAACAACAGAAAACCAACCATATAAGGGCGATCGAGGCGGCAGAGCAGACGATTAATGAAGATACTAGTAAGAAATCTTCTATCTTTGATGCTGCTGTGAATTTGAACATTGAAATTGGTTCTGTTTCATTGACAGTAATATTCATGGAGACTTGAATTGTTGGTAGGATAAGCAGAGTTCTACAAAAGATGTCATATCGATATATTATCTCAGTAAACTATTAATTTCATATCAAGTTCATTTCATATTTATTTCATTAACCTAATAGAAAATCACATACTTTTCGTTGAAGGCAATGTGATAGAATGTCAGCAGTTCTGGCCAGTGTTGCCTTGACAAAACTCCCATGATGCAACATCACCACTCGACAGAGCCTCGGTTCCAGGTCCATTAGCAAATGTGGAACTCTTCAAAGACTTGTCTGAAGTTCTAAAAATATTTTCCCCAGTCTTCGCTTGAAGTGTCGCAGCCAGGGTTTTGGGGCCATCAGTTCTAGGATTCATGTTATCTTGCATTTCCACTTTGATCTCACTTTTCCGCTTTGACCCAACAGTGTCCGACTTCTCTTCTTGAACTTTATTGTACACGGCGAAAATAATATAGATGACGACAGCAGTCTAGCGAAATAAAACGCAAAACGAAATTAAACGAAAAGTCTCGGAAAATATTCATATATTCAAGCTAATCTATCAGCATGATAAAAATATTTTACATAAGTGATTTGCTCAAAAGATTGAGTATCTATCTGTTGCACTGTAATTTGACTTTATTTCTAATATCAACTTGAATATACGTTACCATCAAAACTTTCTGGACAATTCTTTTTCGCAATCTTTCGAAGTATTTTGATCGCAAAGATTTCGGAGGTGATGGCGGAACTGAAAACATGAATAACTGATATCACAAATATTGTAAGAGACGTTAAAGATGCATATTTGAACTGTTTTTGAGTAGTACAAATCTTTAATATTGCAATAAACAGGGGAAACATTTTCGGACATACCTAAAAGCTTTTTTCGTCTGATACTCCTCAGATTATGAACGTCAGAAACAGACCGAGGCCCCGTTTACACGAGGCCGGATCAATGTGAATCCGAAACAAAATTGATACGGATACGCTTCCCGTTTACACGAGACCAAGCAATCCGCATCAAAATCAATACGGATAGCCAGATCAATTTTGATCCTTCTAGCGAGACGTTTTCAAAGTGATCCGGTCTCGTGTAAACTGCCAATCTGGCTTACTTTTGATCCGTTTTTAAAAACGTTTATGCGCAATGCGCTCACGCCCACATTTTTTCGAATTTCAGCCTCACTTCGTTAGTTAGGCCTCTATTTCATGCGAATCCGCACTTGTGTAAACGGAAAGCCTATCAGTAACATAAGTAGTGCGGCTCCGTGTAAACGCAACCGATCCGTATCACTTTTAATACGGATCAAAAGTGAACCGGTCTCGTGTAAACGGGGCCCTTAACAATTTGCTACATTTCAGCACTTAGCAACATTTTCGTGGTTGCGCATTAGCAATAAGTTCGTTATTCCAGCATTTTAGACGAGCAATGTTTTGGACACTGCCATCATTTGTTGTAAAGAAAAGTTGAAATGTTTTATCGTTTCGCCAGGGCTTTAGTACAATATAGAGATGGGGTAGCATGGTTTTACTAGACTTATTACCTTCCTCCCACTCTTTCGGAAACATCTTCTAAGAACTACAGCAACATACAGTTGGAGCGGGGTGGTGGAGTATGGAGGAGCGTATACTACAACGAATGTGATAAGTCTATGGTTTTACCTCGGCTCTCCTGATATCGACAGACAGTACTGGGGCAAAAAATACCATTTGAATAAAGAAATCTGAAAGCACTCCAACATAAGCGAATGTGCAAAACTCCTGGGAGAAAAAAAGACATAGAAATTATATCACGGATTATGTGACCATCCGTTTATTTTATTTTTGGGGCATACATTTTATGACAATTGATAGCGAAATGAAGAAAAGAAACAACGTGAATACCTGAAGCGAAGGTATTCTTGTAAAATATCCAGCCCCAAGAATTGTCAGTTCAGCAACGAGATTCTTTGTAATGTACCATCCTTCTTTGCCCATCCCTTATAAAAAAGGACATTATATTAGTCTGAGGGAGACAACCTTAGAAAATGCAACGTTAGCTGAGATTGCGAGCAGCCAAAACATTGGGCTAAGGTTTTCAGTCAGCCAAGTTGTACTGATGAGCCTTGATAAAAGGGTAAATGTAGGAAAACGGTATGTAGCTGATTGCTTGAAGCGTCAATCATCTCTTTTACTTTGTTATATTTCTTTAAGCTTTGGGCTGTATGACTCAGAGAGTTACTCGGCGATTTCATTGAGCTCTATAGCTCAGTGGAAACGTCGTTGGCTCTCTGATCATGCAGTCCAGGTTCGAATCCCATCTATTGTGGTACGCCACTTGTGGAAAAATCTATCCTAGTGTTCGCCATTCATGAAAAATATATCTTATATCTTACAATGAGGTGAACAGTGAGTACTGCAGACTGTATCTGTACTACAAGTGACATAATCTTTAAAAGCGATAGAATACAAATAAGAAGGAAATATGAAATAAAAGCAAATCTTTCGCAATTAACGAACCTTTAGCAACTTTTGCTGATACATCCATATCACCATCTGTAGACATCACGGACTTTGTAATCGTTAAAACATTTTCTAGGCCAATTACTATAACAACGTAGGGGAAGATCTCTCTGAAAAATAATTACAAAAACGCTGATTTTGTAAGGAAGTCTACATTAATCTGAAATAGTGGCCTCTTCTAAATAGTCAGATTTTAAAATAAGCGCCTCATCCCTGTCTTAGATCAGATTTAGGGGCGTGGTCTTCATGAAGGGGTTTTGCACTGGATAAACTTTATTCATATACAGTGTGTAGGCATTTAATAATGTGCTGATGCCCTTAGATGACAATTTTAAAATGCCCACCAAGTGCCAACCTGGAATAAATGTCCGACTTGAAAAAGCAACACCCTGAACTGTCAGAATACCTTATTTAAGGATAAACCATATCTGAAAATATCAAGGAAAAAGTTTGTTGAGCAGAATTTGAGATCTTTTGCTTACGTTATAGTTAGCGTGGTCGGTAACAGGTCCAGAGAAGCGCAAAGGCCGAGTGCCATGATCATTGACATAATAATGGTCATCACAGCTGAAAATGCAAGTCCCCATCGAGATTTTAACATTTTGATTTTGCCTAAAAAATAATTAATTATCAGTGGAAGATCATTTATTTGTAAAAACAAACCTCCATCGAGCGAACAACCCTATGCAATGAATGAAACCATTTGCCCAAGAAGTGCCTGCTTCACGGAGTATTTAATACTAAGTCGAAGGAATGCTTGCAATATCGATTCAACGTTGAAGCCAGGCAAAAAGGAAAATAAAACTTAGGAACAAAAACTATTATGTCTGAACAACATGATATAAAGGTGCATTCTTTTGGATCCTTTTCACGCGCCTTCCTTTTTCTGGAGATTTCCAAGAGATCGAAAGCAAGTTCGTTCGGGCAGTTTGAAGCTCAAAACTCTCCCGAACTAGAGCTGGAAGATTTCTCAGACTTCGCAGAGAAATTGTTCCTAAATCAACTCTCAAAAGTCTTCCATTTTTCAAGAAAAGGCATTTTTGGCGTCCCGAATAGGAAGCCCTGAAGTCTACTTTTTTCAGAATTTAGAAGAATAGTTAAATAAAATACTTACCAACGGAAAATAAGATATAGAAAAACACAAGAACATAAGTCACGCTGAGAAGAATCAACTCCATGTGATTATCATCTTCTGTTGGCTGTTGAGAGATAAATACACCATATGTAAATCAAACTTTTATCGAAAGCAAGAAAACTCTATAAAAAATATTTATTTGAGGGTTTAATTAACTTCAAAAGGCAGGAATACACAATAGAACAGTGTATATAAAGCCACGGGTACAAGTGCAACATAAAAATTGTCGCTCCGACCATAAAAACTAAAGTCGCCCTTGTAGCCAGGGATAGACTTGCGAACAAAATGTTCTGCGACGTGAGGAAACATGGTCGCAGAACATTGATGAGTTTGAAATTTTCGCCAATAATTACTGCGTTTAGCCGTATTTTTGCATTGGCGACGCCAACATATTGCATTTGCTTTCGCGCATTTTGCCGGAAAATTTTTAGGACCCATTTTTCTTATCGCGCAAGTTGATTGTCGCAGAACTTGTCGCAGCATTTTTTCGCAGCCTGTAGTGAAATTCGCGTCGCACGCCGCGGCTAAATAATCTAAAAAATGACATCCTTACCAGGTATTTGATTTTGTACGTTTTAGTCGCCTCCGAAGATACAGTAGAATTTTCTCTTGAGCTGAAATAACGCTTCATTGATGCTGAGAACCTACATGATGAATAGTCAGCAATTACCATTGGCATAGAGAACTAGGCAACAGATGAATGCAGAAAGGAACATATTATAAGAACAAACCTTTCATCATAATTCTTCAAAAATACGGATACAGTAAACTTAAAGTGGGTATTTTTGTCTTGACTTTCATCAGATAATCCACTGTAGCTAACTGGGAAACCAATAAGTAATTCTAGAGAAAAAGGAAACCAGTAACAAATTACATATTCGCATTTCACAACACTTATAACTTTTTAACATGTTAAAAGTCCCAAACCTATAGACCTTCAAGGATTGCTTGACCAAAACGAGTGACGTTATTCTAAAGCCTCAAACCTTTGAACTGCTCCGGAAGATCATTGAATGTTCTACAATGACAAATAATATTTGTAAACATTTCTGAGGCAGCTGAATGGTAAAATTTCAAGATTAAAAACAGTGCGATTCCTAATCGTCATTTATGAGGACAGTGATGATGACGAGGATCAAAACGGCAATGACGAGAAAAGTACCAAACGATGATGACAATGACAACAATGACAGTAATGGTGATGGTTAAGACGATGATGGTAATGATGACAGTGATGCTGATGGTAATGATAATGATGATAATGATGATGATGGTGATGATGATGATGATTATGTCAATTGCCGATAGTGAAGAGGATGGTGATGGTAACCATTATTATGATGATGAGGATTTTGATTATCATGATATTTATGGTAATAGAACAAAAGAAGTAAAGTTCACCTTTCTTCAATAGCAAACAAAGTTGATGGAGAGACCAATAAACACCCTCTTTTAGAGAACCATTTTCTCAACTGTTTGTAAAACCTTCCTCTTGGATAAATAAGTCTCGTCTGTGGTGATTTATAGAAAGGCTTTCTGGAAACATGAAGACAATCTGATGTCCAGTTGAAAGACTGACTAAAGATGTAAAAATATGAACATGACGAAGCTTTTATGCTCAGAAAGAGAGATATTTTTAAGAACTATGACATAATAATAGGCAAAATCTTTAAAGACTTAATTTTATTCATCTATTTTACCTTGATTTGAAGAAATTACTCAGGTTTTTAACTCCAGAAATCTCAAGGGCTCTTTGGAAAAATTTCCATTTTTCATTCCACTTTTCAGAAGGAAGGTTCTCATCACTCTTGAATTTGCTAATGTTCAAATTTAGTTCAATTTGCTGTACAAGGATGCTTGTCTGTAAAATAGAATATTGCACCGAATTTAGTAGAACATAGTTGAAATTACAGGCACACTGCTTTGATTGCATTGGCTGAGCCTTTCTTCATTCCAATAGTTTTGAAAATACATGGCACTTTTTGAGAAGACCTAATAAATTGCCATCTACATTATTACTTAGGGAAGGCAAACTGGTTAAGTAACAGGTTTTGCTTATGCCAAAGATCATAGACTCAGCTCTTTAGGAGTAGGAAGTGTGAGTCACTAATCATATACTTTTTGCACCAATTGAGGAAGCAGTGCAGCAATGCAAGATGAGGTGATGCACTGCAGTAATGCAAGTTTTGACAATGCAATGCATTAGATGCATTATGGCAATACACAATCAATGAAATAGTTATGTATTACAGCTACACCACCTAGAGCAATGCACCATCTGGTAACACACTGCAGGTATTCATAAACAGAGTATGCCAAATCAATGCCCAGTGAAACAAGCCACTACATTATGATGCACTTTAGCAAGGCACTTGCATTGTGCTGCTGCCTTGATAAACTGTATAATTTAATGATACACTGTGACAATGCAAGGCGATGCATATTGCATTGCAGCAATGATCTTGATAATGATGCATTACAGCAAATGACTAGCATCAATTACCTTCATGAATGCACCAGTGCAGCAATTTACCCTTTGAATGAGCTCTCGAGGAATGCATAATGCATTGCAACAATATACCTTTGACGGTATACTTTGACTTGCACTGTTGCCTTGCAGCAATTTGCAACAAGAACAATGGCCTCATTAGCATTTTAGCATTTTGCCCCGTGAAATGACTTTTTGCATTGCAGACCTGGGTGAATCTAGCCATTTCTTTGCCAGAAATTGCACCAAAATATGAGGACACAGTATTGAGGGAACCTTCCCTTCCACTGTATAAAAGAGCTTCCAGAAATATGCAAAAACCACTTTAAGGAAAATCCTGCAAAGAAAGGGGCATCACCAACAAACGTATCAGTTCACAAAACAATCAGTTCACCTTGTCAAAGTTTTTTGTGGATGACAATGATATATTTGTTCTGTATTTTCCCAACTGGATTCTTCCAAAAATGAAAGTTGCAGTCCTTTCGAAAACAGGATGACTCAGAAGTGGCAGGCTAAAAAAGACAATTCAATAGATTACAAACTTTCTGAAACAAAAAAGAATCATAAAATTCATACAACAACATCAACATAGGTAGAATTAAACATTAACCTGCAAATTAGAACAATCACAACACTTGATATAATCATTGGCAAAGGATTTGTCGCACAAAGATGTCCATAGCATTGATATAGTTTATCCACCTTTCCTTTCAGACGATTCTTTTGTTCTGTTAGTAGCTCCATTTTCATTAACTCGACTACTAGTCTATCTCTCAAGTTCCTAGACATTTTATACAGACATAATGTCAGTCATGACAGGTGGGCGGGCCTATCTAGATATTTGTAACATGAATCGATTTGCAGTTTGAGTCTGGCTTTCTTATTATTTCGTATATCTGCACAAAGCATATAGACTTTTTGTTTATTCTGCTAGCTTTCCTTCATATTGCATCATGGTAGTAAACTCGAAATCAGAAAATAAGATGCAGAGGGTGCAAGGACTTCGCTTTTCATTCCACCCAGTGCAGCCATGAGCAAGTATGGGGACAACGCTAGAACGTGGTCGACTAAAGCCAAAATAAGGCAATGCAAATATTCAATTCGAGGTAATTCTTTACGTTCTTTATTTTTTTTTCATTCACTTTTCTTTTAATTGAACAGTGGTATTGACAAAGAAACAAAACTATTAGAGAACCCTTCGTTTAGAAAGTCAACATTCTAATTTCTGTAATTTCAATTTTACAAATTATATTTATAGCATTGCTATTGCTATTGCTATGCAAATATGTGACGAGCTAGAAGGATGACGAAAGTGCTTTAATGCAAAGAAATGTCGAGGGAGACATGCAGCAGGCAGGCCAAAAAGAACTCGATTGATGGTCTGAAAGATTGAACAGACAGGACTGAGTTGGAGTGCATTGACCAGGAGAACGGAGAACTGAGGCGACAACGGAGGAAGGACATCAGCCATGGTGCGCACGACGCACCAACGGCCGATAGGCTCGGGTTTAGATAATGATGATGAATGATTGAACTTTGAGCTAAATAAGTTCCCAATAATCTAAAGTTACTGTTTGAATAGTCCTGGAATCCAGTAAAGCGTTTCTTTTGGGTCTTGTGAATCGATCCATATCATTCCTTCTTGAATAAGGTAGCTCTAATGAACGAAGAAATAAAAACTTATTGAAAGACATTGAAGCTCAACTGAAAGAGCTTAGTTACGAGGACAAATCTTTTCCGATTATTAGAACAGGAACTTGCTTAGACTCACTACACAAGTTTCTGCTATGCTACTGAGAACTGATTGGTCGCTAATAACAGACCCTAATACCTCTTCTGAACTGCCCTGAACAACATCAACAGCAACAAGAGCGAGAGTTTGAGGGTGTTTTTCTTTCGATTAATTGTCCACACGAGGCAGAAGAAATACTCTTAACTCTTCCAGGAAAAGGCAAAAGAAATCACTAGGTGTGATCACATCGGCAGGAAGGACCTTGGGCACACTACTTCGATTTTCCCTTGGCAAATTCAGCGGTCCCACATGTGCTGTGCTAGGCAAAAAAACCCAGTCCTTTCGGAGACAGCAAGCGTTTGCTCAGATCTGAATCCAAATCTAAAGCTAACAACCTCATTGGCAGCCACTTCGGCTTCGCTTTTAGCAAAAGAAGTCTTTTTGATGTTGCTAAAGTTATCAGGCAAATCAAATAATGAGCTATGTGCTATCATCTATCAAACTAATAGCTACTTACAAGAACTCTTTCTGATCTATACGAATCCCAGCCAAGTTCTGTTTTAAGCGTTGACAAAGATGTGTACCCAATTTTCTGCAAAAGACACAAGAAATATTTAATGATGCAATAATGATAGTCATTTTACTCCCTTAGAAGCCAAGTTAAAGGATAACATGAATGTTGAGCAACTTAAGGGCTCAGCAGATAAGCTATAAGCAACTATACAACAAGAGGTGTGCTGCTTTTTAGACTTTTTTTAGATTATTAATAGCCATTTTGCTTATACTTCAGAGACAGTCGTACCAATTAGAAATGCCATTTTAGCAAGGAATACGTCAACATTTTATATAAAAAAGAACGAAGTGTTACGAAAAGTTTTTGGGTTGTACACTACTTCAAAATTGAGAACAACAGCCGAAACATATTCGGAAATACTTATAAGCTCTTTTCGTCTGACACACCTGAGAGTTTAACGCCAGAAAATGACCGAAATTATTGTTAAAGGCGGAATTTAAACCCAGATGCGGATCGAAATGCACCAACCAGAAAGTGAAGCTGAATTGGCATAGCGCCGTTATCTATAACTGGACATATTCAACCGCGCTTTACAACTATTTACCCCCTTACCTTAGGCCATTTTTTTTCATTTTCCATTTTTTTGCTATACTCCCTGGGGAGTATATATCGACTCGCTTGCAGCCATACAGTCGGCGCTACGAGGGTTTTAAGGCCTTCATCAGCAAGGTACCAATTTTACACCTTGGTGAGGTGTCACAGAGAGCAAGGTTTTTTACACCTTGTAAATTTGTGCTCCCTAGCCTGGATTTGAACCGCAGTTGAGCCCAAATGGCGCAAGTGCTAACCACTACGCTACGCTCCTCTAAATCAATTAAGTTGTGAACGGAAGCGCTAAGAGTTGAGCAACTCATAAGAAACTATTCGGGCTGAAATCTCAGATATTGTAGGCAACTTCGATGACTGGTTCTGAGTATAATTGCTTATGAAAAGAGTGTAACTTCATCATTCTGTAACGAATTGAGTTCACAAACCGTACGTAACTGCTGAGAAAATTTCAATACTTATTCCAGTTAAGCTCAGAAGCTTTAAATATCAAACCCCCTCTGTTGTTTCTTAGAAATATTTCGTAATATCGATGTCTTGATATGGTATATGCTAGAAATGCATTGATAAACTCCCCACCAACCTGTGCAGATTGTAAAAGCATGGTATGATCGATATTCAGTTCTCCAGGTACAGACTGAACAAGCTGTCTTCCTTGCAATGGAATCAACTCGAATCCTGCGCCAAGAACATGTAACTTTATTATTGCTCTGATTATGTCATCTCTAAAAAGAGAAAATGTCAGCATTATATCTTGAATGTGCTTCCCATGCAAGAGTCCTCGATTCAAATCTCACACGTCACTGGTGAGCTTCAAAAAAGTGAATCTCTCCAACAACAAATTCAAGAAAGAATGGATGGTCAGTCGTAAACAAGATTTTGAATATTCGAATATCGAAGGTCTGTCGTAAACAAGCTTTTGAATATTCGAAAATCGAAGGTTTGTCGTAAACAAGATTTTGAATATTCGAAAATCGAAGGTCTATCGCGAACAAGCTTTCGAGTATTCGGATATCGAGGTCTGTCGTAAACAAGCTTTTGAATATTCGGAAATCGAAGGTCTAAACCAGATTTTGAAAATTCGCGAAAATCGAAGATCAGTCGTGAACAAGCATTCGAATATTGAAGTTCGGTCGTAAACAAGTTTCCAGTATTCGGAAATCGAAGGTCCTTCATAAACAAGCATTTCAATATACAAGAATCAATTCGTTCTCGTTAACAGACTTCCAAATGCCCGAAAATCAATGGTTTGTTCTTGATGCAAATAAATGCGAATACTGTTAACTGTAAGCTGTTTAAGGGTGCGTTAAAAAAGTAGACTTCGGCGGCTTCTGATTCTAGACGCTATAAAAAGCACTTTGAAAAACAGATGACTTAGCGAAGTTGATCTGGAAACGATTTCTCTGCGATATCTGCAAAATAGTCAAGCTCTGGAGAGTTTAGAGCCTGCAAAGTCTCCGGTTTTCCTGAGAGTTGTCCAAAACAAGGGGTTGTTGATCTCTCTCAAGTCTCCAGAAAAGGGTCCTCAAAGAACACAGTCTAATAATCTAAAAGGCACACCATTGAATGAAATCCTGTACTTACTCAGAAACATCCTGCCTTGACTTTCCTCTGCTTTTCAAAACAAGTTTATGAAGATCATCTAGAGCAATAAGTCCTCCATTTTTGGGCCTTGTAGCCAAGCAAACTTCTGTTATTTGTACACCAAGCTAAAAAGAATAAAAAAAATCGCTTGAGTAGATGATTAACTGGCAGACATACTACGTGTCGTTAAGGACCCATTCATTTATGGCGAGGTGCATTTGAGTTTTCAAAATCGCGTACGATATTCCAATGAAGACAAAAGGATTTCCAAGGGATTTTTAATGAAAACAAAGGGATTTTTAGCCAGAATGTGCGAGATTTCGAAGGAGTTTATTGCCCGTCGAATAATAGAGGGACTGTATTTTGTCGCAAATAGCGAATAAAAGACGGAAAACATTGAAGACAGAACAATTTCCTGTTGATAGAAAAATAGATAAAGCAAAAGTAACTTACCTCGTAGTAAAAGTCTCCAACGCCAAGAATTTCTGCCCAAAATCCTTTACTAGCTGAAAAATAAACGAAAATCCTACTATGAATAAATATACATAAACATTTTTAACAAAAACGTTATGAAGCTAAGGCAAAGCGTTTGTATGGCTTAGGTTTGGTGTATGGTATAGCCAAGGCAGGACCAAAATTAGGTCTTATGAAAATGGCAGGCCAATATGACAAAATTTTAGCAGTAAACACTTTTAACCATTGAATCAAATCACACTTGTAATACATAGACTTAAAGAACTATAGACATAAGTCAAAATATTTCAATTTTCCATTTAACATTCAGTTCCGTATCGTAGCCAGGCATTTGAGACTGGAATGACAAAAGGGCATGGTCAAGGAAAATTAGGGTGTGGCTTTAAGAACAAATAACTAAGTTAAACTCTGTGAAATTTTTACATCAGATATAGCCTATAAACAAAAGGTACCTTGGCAATGATTGGGGAGGGGACAACTGCCCCAAATACCCACTTGGCTACACCACTGATTCAATATCCATGGGGACTGATCTGATCTGCCACTACCCCAAATGGCTTCAGCCCTGAGTCTTAGATTAAAAAATGGCAAAAATCCCTTAGGAAATGCTCAATGAATGTTTAGGAATATTTTAATAAGCAAATCAACTTCTTACAAGCTAAAGGATCCACACCGATTCTTGCACACATTTTCTGAAAATGCTGGCGAAACTCTGCATCTTTTTTAATATCAGCCTGATGCTGCACAGCAAATTTCTCAAGGTATGATTTGAAAGATTCTAACTGTTTAGACATCTGAAATCCCAAAAATAAGAAATAATGAATAAAAGTTCACTATGGAGGCATTTTTCCTTCTTTGCTTAATGTCAGTTAATTAATTACACAATAGCTAATAATCAGTACTGTCGAGAGGGGTGTTAAGGGGGGTCAGAGATCTGGGGCCCTGGTTGTGAAGGGGCCCACAAAAGTTCAAATTCTCTGAATGCTTCCCGCTATAAGACCCCCTAAAGACCCAGTATGATAACATTACCCCAGGGCCCACTTTCCTTGCCTCTGGATGGCCCTGCTGATAGTTACTAAGGGGCAATTCAATGCTTCATAAATCCAGTACACCCAAGCTGGAAATCCTTTTGTTTTTAGTGAAATCCCACAAGGAATCATTTTGTTTTAACAGAAATTCTGTTGGAAGGAATCTCACGTAGCGGGGGGGAGTGCAGTCTGCGGAGTACCACAGTTCACGACGAGATCTTGTGCCTGCAGAAGCAAATTTCCATTATTCTTTCTATTGTTCTATTGTTTATGTCATGTGTGAACAGGCCATACTCCGCAGATTTGGAGGGAGGGGGGTAGACGATTGAAAAGTAACAAGCAGTTACTGTTGAACAACTTACATGACTGACTTCGGCTTCTGAAAGTTCTGTTCCTTTTGTTGCATATCTTTCCTGCAAGCAAAAGTCTTCTCATTTACCATTTTAGAGTAACTGTAAAATCCAGCATCAGAATAAGGTAAAAGATGGGATTATTGGATAGCATCAAAGTCAATTGGTTTTCAGTGGCATAGCCAAGGGGGGCACCCCGGGGGTTGGTCACCCAATCACATTTGTAGAGTATGGCAGTCTGCAATCAGATCCCGAGTGTGCAAGAGCCCCTTTTTATTGTTCTGCTCTAGAACTGTAGTGTGCAAATGCCATTTTCTGCAGAGTGGCCTCCAACCCAAATCATCACCAAATTTTTTACATAGGACATAATACGATATAATATGATGTAAATGTCGCAAGGCAAGACTTTGTTCTTTTTTCTTAAAACCATACCTTATTTTTCTGACAATGATGTGATGATAGCCTGGCCCTGGAGGCTGAATTTAGACTATCTGTCATCAATTAGGCTCTTAGATGCAGTGCTTAGATGTCTACCTAGGTTATCTACAATCTACTACTTACAGGCCTAACACCATCTAAATAAAGCAATATTCGTCATATGATACATATCTATCAGACGTAATGCATAGCCAACCTTTGCGAGCTTGCTTCTGTTTATGGCTGCAATTCCTGGACCCCGTCGCATCTTCGTTCGACGTTGCTTTTCACAAAAATGTTGGCAGATGGAAATTTGTGATGATCTTGTAGCTCGATGATTGCTGTTGCTGTGTGGTCAGCACTAGAGCGTAGTTGACTAATGCAAATTATGACGTATGTCATTATCCGATTCGAGGCTTCTTTTGAATTAAGCCCCAACACAAATTAGCTAACGCTTGCGCGAAATAGTTTTTCCCAAAAGAATCAGTCAGGAGATTCTTGTGTCCATTTCTTATTTGCAGCTACAGCACTGACTGTAAACATTTAAAATGCCGGCAGATAAGGAGGAAAGAACAAAAATTCTCAGTTACACTTATTTTATAAATGACATGATACCTGTTTGTGATAAAATGACATGTGAGATATATACAATGATAAATAGGGTGTAAGATAATATAATTTGCATTTTAAATATTTAATATAAAATCATTAAACAAAAGAATTAATCTTTCTTGGATAATTTTACGGAAAAAAGTAGGATTAACCAAAAAACCCAATAAATTTGTGCAATTTCTTTGTGAAAGCACTTTAAGCTTATCAAAGAATTGAGCAAATAATAATTATCTTATACTATCTACAATACACCACACAACTACAAAAAATCCATTTAGAGAAATGGGTCACTAATTTCCATACTATCTACTTGATTGAAGGCAGTTAAGGGTGCCACCTTCCCACCAGTTGAGTCAGTGTTTGGGCCAGCCTCTGAGTTACGACCGTTTCTCTGTGGACAATTACATCCTCAAATGCCTTTACTTAAAACCAATAAATCCACAGATATTTACCAAATTTTAGGATTTTCAGAGGGGGGTTGTTTTTAAATAAAAACGGACATCAATAAGTGAAAAAAATTCTTTTGTTTCTTGATATACAGAAAATGCTAAATTTTAATTGTTACAACTTTGTTTAACAAAAACATATCTAAAGGGCAAGGAATACTTTTATAGAATTGATAATAGATTTCGATGTTTATAACATAATATCTTGAAAAGAGGGGGCATTTCTTCGAAAGGGGGGTTTTAAAAAAGAGGGGTCTTTCTTTGAGAAATATGATACTATGAAAGGTTTTTCTACTATTTTTCTAGAAGGGCCTTCTTCAGCAAAGTATTGATGAAAATATAGTATGTACTTAATGTTAATTAAATATTTTAAGTCACATATATAATTAATGAATAAAAGTTACCCCATTATCGGTCAAGCACAGTTCTTTCTAACGTAAAGTCAAAAGTTACTTGGGGTAAATTTGGACAGAGTGGTGGAACGTCTTTCAGAAGCTCATGGACTTGAAGTAATTGAGGTGAAGATACAAATGGAACACCTTCTAAAGCAACGTCACTGAAATCTTCTGTAACAGAAGTGTTTAGATTGGGAGACATCTCAACTTCAATGATTTTTGCATCCTAAAAATAAATAAATCATGAATGAATACAAGAACAGCAATGTACCAGTTACTTTTAAACCTGTCAGAAGGAATCTCATAATGAGAAGGGGGGCGGGCAATTGAATGGTTTTTGATGATGTCATGATTATATGGCATCATACTAATTGTTTTGAAATTATTTGGGGGATCCAACCCCCAGCCCCAACTTTTAGAGAATAACCTTCATAACAAAAAATCTTACAGATTGTATCTAGAGGGTCATCAAAGAAATGATCACACTATCTGCCTATGTGCAACTGCCCCCTGTGCCCCTCCAACTTGGCTACGCTTATGCACCAAAGTAATTTTGGTGCACACAACAAAGTTTCCATCAAGCATCCACCCAGCCTGGATGGATTGGGCCAAATCCCATCAAAATACCACATTACATGCCCAAGCCAACAACAACAACTTCATGAGCGATTATAACGATCAGATGCCAAGAACATTGCTTGCCTGCTTGTACTTGCAACCCTACCAACCCTTAAACTCCCTTACCCAACATGTGCATGGCACACACCGCACAGGGCTTCAAATTTTGTTGTCCTTTGTTGTTGTGCTGACGGGATGCCGACAACAAATTCAACCCTAAAGGCTGAAAGGCTAAAGCCTGTTAGCTTTATGCTATACTTACGATGGAATTTGCTTCACCGGTCTGAGGAGATTCACTTATAACTGAGCTACACTCAGAGTCTTTCTTTATCCTAGGTTCATCGTTGCTTGCAATTAAATTACCATTGTTTTTAATCAGAGTTCTTTTACGATTAGGCACAAGAACAAATCCTTCATCACTTATTTCATCTGACGAAATCCTCTGCTTGTTCGTGTCACCTTTCCAGAGGTTATTAAAACTGTTTTTGAACAAGGAGAACATGGTTCAGCAATCAAATCAATACAAATTCTTTACATTTCAGCAAAAAACTAAATGAAAGTTCCGAAACTGTTTTATTTCATGCTGATAATTTCAGCTTGCCCGCCAAGAATAGCATTGTTTGATAATGGCGGAATTTTTATGGCGGTTAAATCGATTAATGGGATTGAGGCTGTTAGCTTAGCCAGTATGAGGTTAAATCCCCGAAGCTTTTTAGTGAGATTGGAAGTGAAATAAAGTGAAATCGTGAAGAAACACGGTACACGTTTTTTTTTATAAGAAACCGGTTTATAAGAAACCTAGAACTAAACACCCAAAAAAGTTAAGAAACTTTTAGAACTAGGAGGAAGAAGTTAAGAAACTGTAGAAATTTTTGCGTCCGTTTTCCAACATACTGACTAACATTTGTGGAGGTTTTAGTGAGATTGCTAATTTTGTGCGAAGTGAATTGGTGTCCCTTTATCTCGCAGAAGGTTTTTGTCGTTTTACTGCAATTTATTTCAATTCATTTAGAAACTGTTAAGAAACTTTTAGAACTAAAATTGTGAAGAACTACACTAGGTTTCTTATAAAAAAAAACGTCTAATTCAACGAAAAGCCCCGAAAAACACGAACTAAAGATTTTCCTCCCTGGCTAGTAATCACACATTTCGTGTCCTTATAAGCCTAAACAACGTCAACCAATAAGAGCAACTGCCTTAATTAAAAGCTCTTCAATCTAGCCAATCTAGCAAACGCACTTTATTAAAACAAATAGTGTTTTTGATTAAACTCACGCCGTTTAACACGCAGATAAACAAAACCATTTGCCTGCAATTTAGGCTGCATATTTCGTCAATGCATGAGCGAATAACTAAGCTTTGATATTGAGTTTTACTGAATCAATTATTAGACAAGGCTAACAAGAATAATCAAATCAGTGAACCCACTGGTGCTCTATTCAAACACCATCGCAGTAGTATTACTTGTTTCAAACTAACTGTATAGACAAGCCAAGAACGTGGGGCTTTTCTATTTAGAAATTAGAAATAGAAGACTCGTCCAGTCAAAGTACTGCTTGGAAAAGGTGAGTTATTCCTCTTTATATTCATACTTTACACAGTTTACTAGATTGTATGGCTTTCTAAAGGTAATACAATCAATTTCTAGAAGAAACCTCTTGTATGAAACCAATACAAGACAATACAAGTCCAAACAATACAAGTTCTAAATCAAGAAACCCTACTTAAACCTATGTACCCATCAAAGTTTCTTAAAAGAAAATCAGTGTTTGCTATTTTTTACTGGAATCAGGGCAATGATGGAATATAGAGATAATCAACCTTTTTGAAGGTCCTTCTTCCTTTTGAAAGACTTCACAAACATTGTAAGCCTGGTCTTTAAGGGTATCTCTCGTAAGAGCGGCAGAATCCTAGTCGGGTAATTAAAGAAAAACGATTTGATGATGCATGGTCGTAATATGACTAATATGGATTGTAAATATGCTTTAATATATTTGAAGAAAAACTGCTCATGTAAATGGAGGCTAAAGCACGTTCGGCTAATTTCAATCTCTTTGCTTTCAACGACGGGAATTTAACTCCTCGAAAAAGCGCACGAGATTCCTATAGTCCTATAGAAACAAAAGGATTCTTACAAGATTCCTACAGAAAATAGAGATTCCAGCTAACGGTGTACGAGATTCAAAGGGGTGAATTGTCCCTCGGTTTTCATGGTCTAGTATGATGGAACAGTGGAGTTCGCTTTTTCACAAAAATCACTATTTTCGAAACGCAAAATTTATTCCGCGGCAATTAGTTACTCATAGGGGAAATACACTGAAATGGATTCTGTTTACTTTTTAGTCGAAACAAGATGCATCTTTCGTGGAGATCGTTTTGCATTCTAGCATTGCTAGGGCTGTTACTAGTCGATGTAAACAGTATGCCATCAAAAGGTAAGAATACATGTATTTGGGGCGAAAAAACCTCCTCGAGATAAGCTTTGAGGGTCCTCAGGGGGTTACATGTTCCCGTGTTTCGTTGAGAAAACCCCATTGTTACCCGGAGTTTTGTAGGATTGAGAGTCCAGCGGATTGATATGGAGGGTTTTATCTGATCTATGCTTCCCGATGTTCCATTGTTCCATTTCGATTTTGGAAAACGTTGCCTTGTGCCATGTTCCTTAGAATATCTAAGCGGCCCTCAGCTTTCTACGCTACCTTGCGTTTCTTTGCTTTGGCCTTTGAGATTCTCTTGACATTTCCATTTGAAATGGTTGTTACTTAAAGTTACTTCAAGTTACTACAAGTTCTTTATCGAGGGGCAAGTCGTTCCTCAAAAGTTTACGTGATTATAATCAATCATGAATGCGGTCAATAGGAATGGCTTTAGATAATCATAAGAGTGGTTTAACGTGGCTTGATTAGTGTTGTTGATTTGTGATTAACTTAAAATGCATTAATGATTTTAATCAATGATTAGCCCTTTGTTATATGCCCTTTTATCAAAGTGCCAGCCTTTTATCTGCAAATAATTACTGGTTGTTGGAACTAATTATTTTTGATAATCTTCATCCAGAACGAAAATCACACAAATCTAGAAAAGAGAACCACCATCACGAAGAAGGAGACAGAAAAAGTGAGTATTCATTTATTATCCAAGTGGCCACTTTAACATGTATGTATTCTTTCTTAGAGGCTGATGGTTGAGGTTCTGGCAGCTAATAGCTGATGTGGACCTGGTAGCTTGTGCCCAAGATTGATACTCTAGAACAAAAAGCCTGTGTACGCATCAACCAACCTCAGAAGAGTGGACAGCTGAGTTGACTATAGGTTTGTGGAAAGCTGTCCCAACCAGACTCGAACCAACGACCTACCGATCGTAAGCCAACGCTTTGACCACCCGGCCACGTCACTGGTAACAAAGCGACACGGGGCAATCTGTCCCAGCTCTAAAGCAATTGTTTCAAACTTTATAATGTTTGATATTGTCGGCTCAGAACATACTTGAAATATCGGGGACTGGTTTTAATTGTCCATCCCAAAAGGTTCAAATTTACGCCTTCTAATACCCCCTGATATGTGCAGGGCTTTTAGATTCTAATTGCGATTTCTCGATTCTAAAATTTTAGCTGAATTAGCTGAAGATGGCGATGATGAAGCTGGGAAGGAGCAGTCCGATGAAGATTCACAGACTCCAGCAGACAGTCAACAACAAGGTAATAATGAATAAATTCAGCTTTAACGCGAAGCGTGGATTATCAAAATTTGGTCTAGACTTATAATCTAGAATCTAACAAACACTAACGAAGATCACTATGAAGACCGAACAGGGACATACCGCTGGAAAAATAATCGATTAAAACATGTTCTAATTTTGATTTCAACGAAAATTTGTCAGTTTCTTGTCCTCAATCGAAATTTTGACTAGATCACTGACCAATGTGATACATGAAATTAAACTTTACCTAAACATGCAGAACGCTGCAAAATGCATTTAATGAACAACGGGAATTCATTATGGAAATCGTCCCTTTGGGTGTTCATCAGTGGAAATTTGACTGCCATTCAAGCATACTAACCAACACTAACAAAAAATTAATCAACAAAATGAAAATGGGTAGATCAGAGTGGAAGAATTTTCATTTACTATTTTTAGTCAATATTGCGCAACACGCTGGAGCAATGGCAGCTGCAGGAAGTCTAAATCACGTGTTAAAAGAAAGCATTGGTATGTAATGCATAGAATACAGTCAAACATCCACTGACGCAACTCCTCATTCATTTGCATAGCGAAACTGAGAATCTCGATGCGATAGAACTAACGCCAACTAGTTGTAACTGCCAACCTATGTCGACATGTCAGAAACTAGTCAGAATATAGGATAGAGTTGATCGCGGTTGCAAGCGCTCAGGTCGACTGCGACTGACGGGAATTTTCTCGATACTCGCATTCATGTTGCGGTGCAATGCATCAGCCATCTTTCAGCAGCAACTCATGACGCAAAAACCAATATTGACAATGCAAATGCCAGTGCAACAACCAATGGAAATGCAACAACCCAAGCCACAACAAATGCCGATGCAAAAACCAATGGAAATGCAACAAGTTTCTGCGAAGATGACCAGATAGACATTTTCCTACCTCTCCGAAAACAATCATATTTTGGTTCTCTTTGATATTGCAGTCCTGTTCATATTACCTATACCCTTACGAAGTATACCCTTATGAACATTCCAAACTCAAAGAAAAGAAATTAAAATAGTACCTCAATTTAAGTTTGTCACATTTCGGTCAGCAGTTTCTTTAGATGGCCAGAGCAAATCTTAACCACGTTTGCCCGAGTTGATAGCTTTGACAGGCTTCTTTTATCATGGCATTGCAAGGGCTTCCTTTGCTTGGGTTTCAGTTTGTATTTCAACGTTTCGCTTTGCATTGGCTTCGCATTGTACAGGATTCATTCATTCGCTTGAATGGGCTGGGCTTCATCTTGCATTGGTTTCATCTGCTCAAGCACAATGTATCCGGATAGTTTGAGCTTCTATAAAGATAAAAATAATGATTAAATTTATATTTATTGAATCAAATAAATAATTACAAATTAATCTTCTCTTAGGTAAGCTATCTTATGCAAGTCATCAAATGAATTCTGCCCTAAATGACGCAGCAAAAATGGGTCATGGTAAGCTTGAATATTACCGAAGCATTGCAGGATAAAGCAATACTTCGTGAATATCGTGCAAACATAAAACCTTGTTATATTTTTGTTTTATCCAATCTGAGGGACCGGTCAGCCCATCTCCCGGTTACAAATAATGACCGGTCCCTTATGGAGTTAGAATTTTCCTCTGCAACACACTATCGTAGTCAAATTTTGCTTTGTTCAATTGCTTGTTTGTTGCAGCTAGTTTATTCTTTCTTTTCTATTATTATCATTATGAAACATATTTAGTTGTACTTTTGAAATATATAGAATTCATTGGAACATCTATATAAACACCATTGACACCAACATTTTTGCCCTTTGTATAGAGGTGTCCCTGTATGGACGTTTGTTAAAGCAAGGAGATGACCTTAAAATTGTCCGTCGTACGGAGGTGACCACTATGGAGAGGTTTTCTTATCTGCATAGAAATGAACTTAAATTTGCCAGTTGCAGAGATGCTTCCCTGCACGGAAGTTGGTTTCACCAAGGAGATGACCTTAAAATTATCCGTCGTACGGAGGTGGCCGCTATAGAGAGGTTTTGTTTTCTGCAAAGAACTTTGCCAGTTGATAGAGGTGATCGTTCATTAAGGTTCCGCTGTATAATGTTGTTGAGGTCGTTGAGGACGTTCTAGAACTGGCCATCAGCAGAAGAAAATTTATAACGGACTATTAACCGAAATTCGCAACGAAAATGCGTGCAAGATTTGATGACCTTATATTGTTTTATAGGACCTCTAGGGGATGGAGTCGCTCCTCAAGTTCAACAAATCGGCCCTCCTCTGCATTGTCCATCACCATGTCCACAAACATGCGCCCAACAAGGATGTAGCCCGGGTTGTTGTGCAGCTAGCATGCCAGTGCAGCCACAAATGCCTCTTCAAATGCCACAACAGATGCAACAACCAATGCCCATGCAAATGCCAATGCAAATGCCGATGCAGATGCCGATGCAGATGCCGATGCAAATGCAAATGCAAGCTCCCTGTGTACCACCGGCATGTTCTATGCCAATGTATGCTCCTCCTCCTCCTCCACCACCCCCACCACAAATGCTGGCAGTAACATTTACAAAGCCAAATATATTTGCTCTACCACCCCCACCTCCACCCCCAATGCCCCCAGCACAAGGCTGTTTACCACAATGTGCACAGCAGTGTTCACCACAGTGTCCTCATTCATGCTGCGGCCCAGCATCACCGGCACAAGCAATGGTTAACCAATGCCCACAAATCTGCACGCAGCAATGTGCTCCTCAATGCTCACATTCATGTTGCGGTCCAATGCAACAGCCACCCATGCAGCAGCAACCTATGATGCCAATGCAAATGCCAATGCAACAACCAATGCCAATGCCACAACCAATGCCACAGCCAATGCCACAACAAATGCCGATGCAACAACCAATGCCAATGCAACAGCCGATGCAACAACCTGCAGCACCAATGCCACAGTCATGCCCTCAAGTTTGTCAACAATCATGCGCCCCGGTTTGCCCTAGATTCTGCTGTGGTCCTGGCGGAAAAAGGAGCTTCAAGTAAAGATGAAGAACATTAATCGACTTGTCTAATTCTAGTTTTTTTTTTCGTTATTTCGTACGCGAAAGATGTGTAAAAAGCAGTAGAGCAGTAGTGATTTCTAACAAGAAACCGGAAAATAGAAATCGTCACTGCCAAGATAGATAACATTCGAACACTGGACGTTCTAAAAAGAAGATTTGCTGGTGTAAGCGTAATATCTTTGGTATCCAAAGGAATTTATTATTTTTACTGAAATTTTGCTGTCAAATTGTATAGATTGCTTCGTATTGTAAATTCAGTGCAAATTATCTGGTATAAGCTATAGTTTATAAAAAAACCAGTCGAGATATTTCTTTAATTCACTATTTTGGCGTTTCAATTTAGAAGGTTCTTTGAAGATTATTACGCTAGATCTGGTGGGTTATTATGCTTGATGTGGTGGTATTTTTTGCGTACTTTGGTGAATAAGCACTGTTGTGGTGGGTTATTATGCTTGTTTTGGTGGGTTTTTTGCTTACTGTGGTGGATAAGCACTGCTGTGGTGGGTTACTATGCTTGTTGTGGTGGGGTTTTTTGCTTACTGTGGTGGATAAGCACTGCTGTTGTGGGTTACTATGCTTGTTGTGGTGGGGTTTTTTGCGTACTTTGGTGGATAAGCACTGCTGTGGTGGGCTACTATGCTTGATGTGGTGGGTTATCATGTTTGATGTGGTGGTATTTTTTGCGTACTTTGGTGAATAAGCTCTACTGTGGTGGGTTATTATGCTTGGTGAGGTGGGTTATTATGTTTGATGTGGTGGGTTATCATGCTTGATGTGGTGTTTTTTGGGAACTGTGGTGGTACTTTTCGCGTTCGGTGGTAGTACCCTTTGCGTACAGTGCTGGATACAAAATCATAGCAAAAATCTATGGCAAAAACACCACCACACCAGTGCGTATCCACCACAGTAGTGCATATGGATTCGCTAGCGTGGTTGATAGATTACGTATATCCTATCAATGAGCGCGTGATTTCTAACCATCAGATTAAAACAGCCTTTTGACTTTCGGCTTTTCCGTGACCGTTAGCTTTCCGCTTAGCCCACACTTGCTTAATCAGATTGTAAATAATAAAGAGGAATAGAGATTTATTATTTACTGTGGAAAGAATGGAAAACTGACTTTGAGAAATCAAATAAAAAGACAATTTCTAGGAAGACTTTCTATTCAAGAGTGACCAGCAAAGAGGAACTTGAAATGCCCGATTTGTACTATAGATCAAGGTTGCGCGATTTCTTAAATCCTCCCAAATTACACATCTCTATAAACAACTAAGGCCTATAAGAGATCGCTTTACGCATTTCATCAAATCTGTTCGTGATAAAAAGGAGAGTAAAGTTATTTAGATAACTAGCTATTATAACTAACTTAACTTAGAGTTAGTATCACATAACTAACTCTACTATATAACTATTATAACTAGTTAAAAAATAAGTTAATTAATAAGTTAGTTAGATAGGTAGTTAGGTAGTTAAATAGTTAGTTCATTAGTTAGTTACTTAGTTAGTTATTTAGTTAGTTAGTTAGTTAGTTATTTAGTTAGTTAGTTAATTAATTAGTTGGTTGGTTGGTTACCTTGTCAGTTAGCTACTGAAGTTAGTTAGTTAGTTTTTTTGTTATGTTACGTTATGTTATGTTTGTTTGTTTGTTTGTGGCATGCTTTTTAACATGTTAGAAGAGTAACGTAGTTAGTTTGTTGGCGCGTTAGTTAGGAAGTTAGAAAAGTTTGTTAGTTAGTAAGTTAGTTAGCTTGTTTTTTAGATAGCCAGTTGGTAAGTCAGTTAGTTGGACAACTAGATTAAAAGAAAAAGAGGTTTTTGCTTCCAGATAGAGGCCAGATAGGATGATGATGAAAAGAAAGGGATCCTTAATTGAAATCTTGAAAATGGCGACGAGTGAAGGATAAGGGTCATAAATAAGACAGGCCACAAAATCGCTACTGTCTTTCCAAATCATTATCATATGTTTCGTGATTTCACGTTAATACCCACACAGCTAAAATCTAAGCGAAACTATGGGTTAAAGACCCATGTCACTGCCACACCCTTTTCGAACAAAAACTAGGAATTATGATGTAATAGAGATGGAGATCCTGTTTCCGGAGTTTGCTACGTGTTTAGATCTATAAAAATCACCAATTTTGTTTTTAAAAGATTTATTATCAAAATACTGAAGAAGACTAACGGATAGCTAAAATTTTATAAAACTTCGAAGTTATATCAAAGTGAACAAAATTACCATAGACAAATCAGGATATTTTAACTGGATTTGCTTGGTGACAGAACAGAAATCAGTCTTTGAAGAAAAGCACGACCAGAGTTACGAAGAACAAATTATAGTTCACCGTTACGCCAGGCGTAAAGAAAATGACGTCATTGATGAAAGTGACGCAGGGATACAATGCGAGAAACGAGAAGGTGGGTGATAAGAATGAATTTTTTGAAGGGTATCAGTAGAGAAATTAGCAGAAAAGGCAGGCAAAACACAAGAAATTTTGGAAAAGTAAAAAATATCATTTTTGCACCAAGAGTTCTTTGGCTATTTTCGACGGTTGTAGCAATTTCAAGAAAAGTTAGAAGGAAAAAAACAACTTTTCGAGTACTTTTCAGTTTTTTCTACTCCTCTGCTAAAGTCAAAACTCAAAAGATCTACTTATTTTAACAGTTACGATTTAAAAGTTAACAGATTCAGTCTCTGAATAAAACAAAGAAAGAGGAAATATGAGAAAGCATAATGCATAGAAATAGGATAATGTCTCATCAAAAGTGTCCAACAGAAAAGAAGTAAAAGGGCCTAATGGCCTAATCGTATTAGGGAAAGAGAGGTTTCTGAAAATTAGACGTCATCACTTTGCAAAGTAATATTTGATTGTCATCCGGACTATTGTACCAAAATGTAAACATTAATTTTGTAATGAATTGTTCATTTTTGAAAATCTAACAAATTTCTATCGCCACCTACGAAACAGCGGAATTCTCAAATATCATGGCCCAGGTTGAATGAAGTCTTGAAGACAAGAACACAAGCACGTTGAAAATACAAATTGTACACAAAGCAATGTCACCAGGAGATTGAATATTTGCATAACATTTCATAGTTTTCATTGTAAATTTTCAAAAGGTGGATTATTCATTCTCAGTTTATGAATTATTGATGCTAATAAATGTTCATAAAACCAAATCAGACACAAAAAACAGAGCATAAACAAAAGCTAAAACAGAACCGCTTTTCAGAAGAACATACCAACGTTTTCTGTTTTATGTATTATGGTCTAACTTATCAGCAAAATTATCTTCAGCTCTGCATGATTTCAAAATCATTCCTCTACTTTTAGGAGTATTTGTCAACTTGTTTTCATCAGGCAGAAATGGCTCAAGGAAATGTGAAGATGCCGGTTTTATCAGCAGTCAAAGATTTTCTCGAATGTCCCTTGTGTTTACAGATTTTATCAACCCACAAAGACTACAATGTGGACATCGTTTCTGCGAAGTTTGTGTATATTCAATGATTAGGTAAGTTTTTCACTGAAACAAAAAACGTTACAAACATGAAACTTTTTCTGAGTTTCCTGCTGGTTTGTTAGATTATGGAAGCTCAGCATTACGGATTTTATCAACAACAAAATGTTGTACCACGATACAAAGACTGCCATTTACATTTCGTGTTTACGTTGGTTCAGCCGAAATTTATATTCGAACGTGTGCAACAGTGCTACAGCTCTACATCAAGCTTTCAAGAGTAACAGAGGGCTAATTAGGCTAGGCCGTTAGGAGTAAGGATAATGAACAACTAGGGGTAAGGGCTGGACATTATGGGAAGGCAAAAGCACGGAAGGAAGCCAAGGAAGCCAGCAGCCTGCAGCAGGCATCGACCACAAAATGTACTTTGGACCAACTTTAGACACATGCAAGCCATATGGAAACATATTTCTGCGTATGCAAAACGAAATATTACTATATCATAACAATGTAACAATGACAATTACAATTACTGTACGACAATAAAACAATGACGAGGCAGATGAGGTATCTCCTCCGCAGAGGTCACCTATCAGAATGCTTCTAGTGATACAGAGATTATTGGTTTTATTTTAGGAATAAAACGAGAATCTGTCCAATTGATGGAAAAGGAATCACACCAGAAAAGGTAAGGAAATCTACTAACTGCAATTGAAAGGTTTAAATATCCGAGTTTCTGTAGGATAGTGCACATCATTGATAATGTTCTCTTCATTCAATTAGGCATCCATGGATACAGATTTGAAAGAAAAGTTAGAGTCAGTGATAGCTGAGTGTCCTCTTGCAAAGAAGGGTTGCAAATGGAATGGGAAAATTAAAGATCTAGAGGTAACTTGACTTTCAAACAGCTGAGAAGCCAAAATCGGATGGATAAACCAATTATGTCATCAATCAATCAATCAATCAGTTAATCAATCAATCAATCATCATCATCAATCATCATCATCATCATCATCATCATCATCATCATCATCATCAACATCATCATAATCATCATCAACATCACAATCAAAACACCACCACCACCACCATCATCATCATCATCAACATCATTCAAGCATCATTATTATCACCATCACAATCATCATCATCATCATCATCATCATCATCATCATCATCATCATGCATCACTGCAGCATCGTTATTGCCATCAATATATTATCGTCACAATCATAATCATCATCATCATCAACAAAATCATGCACACAACCACCATCATCATTATCTTTATCATCATAATCACCATCATCAGCAACATCACCATTATCATCATTATTATCACCATCGTCAACATCATCATCATCATCATCATCATAATTATCATAATTATCATCAGCATCACCTTCATTGCCATCGCCAAACGATTTGTAGATAGTCCATTGCTCTAACTCAACAACACAATCTATCCATTCAATAGGCTATTTGAATACTTTCAATGTGAAAATACAAACTTTGTTATTTAATACAGATCTTTACCATTTACAGAGTCACAGAAGAAGTTGCGGCTTCAATGAAATATATTGTCCAAAGGGTTGTGGCTCAATGGTACAGAAAAACGAACTTGCACGTCATGCACAAGCGGGATGCAGCACTAGTCTAACAAGATGTAAGAAATGCTTCGTTGAAATGAGTGCAGATCAGCTCAAGGTAAGTGTTCTTCTTGTTCTCGACGTAGTTGAAGTCAGATAACGAAAGACAGATAGATGAAACAGCACTGTGCTAAACGTAGATCATTCTACAATAAACGGGCATTCAGCTATTCATCAACTTCACATGGCCAAGAGACAAATTAGCTATCTCATACATGCAGGGTTCGACTGTACACTGTACCACTGTACAATTATGAGTTTGCCTTATTCTAGTATTATTCATCGACATTTTGTTTTGTTTGTCTCAAACATGAAATATTGTATTTGATATTACCTTGTAGATTCACCAGTGCCCTTGCGATAGATATCAGTGTCCAAAAGGATGTGGAAAACAGGGCATGACTTTGGAAGAGGTAGGACATTAATATGAAGTATCCATGACAGATAAATAGAATTTTGTTTAGAGCCTAAAAGCCCAAAGGAATGAAGAAAGGAATTGTCGCTTTAGGTGACAAACAAATTACATAAGAATACATGAAATACCTCCAAAATGTCTTGGAACACTTGCACTAGTTTCTTTATAGAAGAAAACCTAGTAGGCCCCCAATTATTGTAAAGAACATTCGTTATGTAATGAAGGATCATAAAAATCGAAACATTGGGAAACATTTGCAAAACATGCTGCTTTATATATATGAACTTCACGCATGTATACGTTATCATTAGAATCTTAAATTCTTTTATAGCTTTCCTGGCATACAGATCCAAACAGTGGACTCTGTACTGCAGCGAAAATTGCATGCAGATTCACAGATGTCGGATGCAGTTACAAGGTAGGAAATGCTATTTTCTGACGTATCATACTCTGAAGTGTGCGAGGCAAGGAGAAATATTTCTGCTACCATTAGCGATTTTCCATTTCCATTGCAACAAGGTTGGAGAGAGAGTTTACTGACATTGTACTTGCTGGTAGTGTCCACAGAATGAAAAACAACAGAACATGGCAATGTAAGGAAGGCTAAGGGTTACCCTTGATAGAAAGCCTCATAAGGCTCAAAAATAGACGAAGACAATAATGTCAACGCACATTTTGCCCTTTTTTATGAGAAAATTTTTCAGAGGTTTATAAGAAGTTTTCAGCACCTTTCTGCATCTTTTTCAGTGTTAAACTTAGACATTCTACAGAGAACTTCTACGTCATTTCAAGGCCCGTCGTGCTATTGTTATGAGCAATTTAAAGCAAGCTATTACTTATATACTTATAGCTAAGACGTTACTCTTTCATGGAAAATATCCCTCTTTCTGGATACAATAGCCTCAAACTTATGATTTCTTTACTCTAGGAAAGCAGCGAAAATATGGAGCAACATATTCAGACCAACATGGAGGAGCATTTACAAATGACATGCAAATCTTTATCAACAATGAAAACAGAAAACATGAAACTTGAACGAGAAACAAATGAAAAACTTCAGCAGCAAAGCATCCAGCTTAAGACAATACAAGAATCATTTTACGAATATGCACTGCTTTTAAAGAAACTTGATGCAAAACAAGATGAAATGCAACGGAGAATAGAGGAGCAGAATTCAGTCATAAACGAACAAGCGAAACAACTAGAAGCTAAGGATGCAGTTATAGGTAAACTGCAGTTAGAGCTAAATAGTTGCAACGAGTTTATTGACGAGTTTAAACATGGGAGTCAAAATGGGACATTACTGTGGAGGATTGATAGTTTCCGTGAGAAGCTAAACAAAGCACTCTCTCAAAAGAACTATTCAATATATAGTCCTGTTTTCTGCACAAGCAAATTTGGGTATAAATTATGTGCCCAGCTATTTCCAGCAGGATGTGGAGAGAACAACAGTCGTTACATGTCAATCTACTTTCACTTAATGCAGACAGAGCATGATGATGTTCTCCGCTGGCCTTTTTCGCATAAAATATCATTCACTTTGCTTGATCAAGCCGACAATCCTGAAGAAGCTAGTAACATATCATACACAATTATACCAGCAGCTAATGCCTCAAACTACCAGAAGCCAAACCAGAAGATGAGTGAAGGTAGAGGATGCCACAAGTTTGCAGCGTTAAGTGAGCTTGAAAATAGGAACTATATCAAGAATGATAATTTGTTTATCAAAATCAAGGTTCTTCAAAAAACCTAATGGGTAATGCAGTTGAAGAAAGCGAAAATAATGTATGTGGCCTAAAAAGATTGAGTTGATAGAGTTGAGAAGAGGATGCCACAAATTTGCAGCGTTAAGTGAGCTTGAAAATAGGAACTATATCAAGAATGATACTTTGTTTATCAAAATCAAGGTTCTTCAAAAAAGCTAATGGGTAATGCAGTTGAAGAAAGCGAAAATAATGTATGTGGCCTAAAGAGATTGAGTTGATAGAGTTGAGAAGAGGATGCCATAAGTTTGCAGTGTTAAGTGAGCTTCAAAATAGGAACTTTGTCTATAATGATAATTTGTTTATAAAAATCGAGGTACTCCAAAAAAGCTAATGGATAATGCAGTTGAAGAAAGCGAAAATAATGTATGTGACCTAAAGAGATTGAGTTGATAGAGTTGAGAAGAGGATGCCATAAGTTTGCAGCATTAAGTGGGCTTCAAAATAGGAACTATATCAAGAATGATAATTTGTTTATCAAAATCAAGGTACTCCAAAAGCTAATGGATAATGCAGTCAAAGAAAGCCAAAATAATGCATGTGGCATGTGGCAACAAGACTTAGTTGAGAAAGTGTCGTTATGGCCCCTGAAAGTCATGGACAATAGCCTGGCAAGTCTTGGTACATGGATACATTAGTAGTTCAACCTGAAGAATCACAATTCAGAAGATACTTTGGCACAAACATTTTTTGACTTTAATTTTGAACAGAGGTTCAAATCTACTAAATGTCAAAATAACCAATGCCCAACTTACATTTTCCTAGTTACACAATGCCCTGTTGAGCAAGTTTTTTTGTACTGGTCCTTCTCAGATACTTGCCATACCTTTTCTTGCAACCATAAATTTTAGTTTTTTTAAGAAAAGAAGATAACTTACTTCTTTTCTGTATGATTTGTTTTCCAAAGCTTCAGTAACAGTTATTTACACTGATTCCTCTTTCTACAAACTTTTGTACCATCTGATCACTAACCTTTTAGTGTAGAAATTAAGAAAAATATGTCAAAATTACATTTAATCAAAACTGCAGTACATTTATTAGACTCACAAACTATCACAAACAATAGTATTATTGGTCCTCCGTTATTCATGAATTTGAAGGAAATTTTGCCTCTCTTTGTCCCTCGTTATTCATGAATTTGAAGGAAATTTTGCCTCTCTTTGTCCCCTGTTATTCATTAATTTGAAGGAAATTTTGCCTCTCTTTGTCCTCTGTTATTCATGAATTTGAAGGAAATTTTGCCTCTCTTTGTCCTCTGTTATTCATGAATTTGAAGGAAATTTTGCCTCTCTTTGTCCTCTGTTATTCATGAATTTGAAGGAAATTTTGCCTCTCTTTGTCCCTCGTTATTCATGAATTTGAAGGAAATTTTGCCTCTCTTTGTCCTCTGTTATTCATTAATTTGAAGGAAATTTTGCCACACTACCTCTCAATCGCAATCCAGGTTTTTGCACACAGAGAAAAGTACCTTCCTCAAGATGTCTGCCATCTTCCAGAATAATGTTCCGCTGACCCAGACCTCTTTGAAAATCTTTATGTATTTGCAAGAATATGTGGTGTCAGAAGCTCAGTGTGGTCAGGGCTCGAGCTCAGCCATGGTAGCATCACGGCCAGGGTTGAGGTCTCGATTAGTTAAACTACTACTGAGATTCTAGTGACTAGCACTAAAACACCATTTCACCTTCACCTTCAGCAGATATGCTGGGACTTGAGTCCTTTCTTTCACTCCAACAAAACATGAATTTGAAGCAAAAGTTGATGAACTACCTATCCAGAACTGACTGCATACAGAACTTTGCACATGGAGAGGATTCCCTTACTAAATATGTTCACCATCTTTCAGAAAAATCTCACTCTGACCCAGACCTTGCTTCTTGCTTCCTGCACCTTCTTGCTTCCAGAAAAGCCACTATTTGTTCCTCTACACTAGCCACCTTCAGTATTTTTAAACGGACAATGTATATTGTTTCAATCACAGCAATAACAGTGACACATTAACATATCTTACCCTGTTACACCCTGTGATTCGAAGATATGATAACTCTTTACATTCCCCATCCAAGAGAGCCTGAAGACCAGCATCTGTGACATAAAAGCAAGATCCAACATCGAGCTCTACAATGTTTGAACTGTTTGCACCAATAAATTTCACTGCATCATCTGTGAAACCATAGTTTTTACTGGCCGAGAAGATTTGTATATTAGAACAACCTTTGAAGAGTGCTTTTATTCCAGTATTTGTAATCTGAAGAACAAAAATGCTTTGTTAGAGATTATGCAAAAGCTTTAATATAGAGTTATTGCTCTGCTATGACAGACAATGTACACAAGTTAGTTAGATGGTGACATGGCTGAGTAGTCTAGGTGTATGGCTCAGGATCAGTAGATTGAAGTCAAAGGTATCAATCTCATTTAGACCACTTTCAAGCTTACAGTCAACTTAGCTGTCCATCCTTCCAATGTTAGTAAATGATTACCAGGGTATTTGTTACAGAATATCAATATGGCACACAAGCTGCAGATCCACATCACCTATCCTAACAACCAGCATCCATGGGGGCCAAGCACTCTGTCCCCTACCCCCCTCCCCACAAAAAAGCATCTCTGGTCCCTAAGGAGAGGTGATGTGGCTGAGTGGTCAAGGCATTTGTCTCACGATTGGAAAGCTGTGAGTCTGAATCACATTGGGACCAGGTTTCGTAAGCCTAAAGTCAAGTAAGCTGTCTTGGTCACACTTCTGGGGTCAGTGAATGAGACTACCCAGGGTTATTCATTCTAGAATATCAGTGTTGGGAATCAAGCTGCTGGTTCACAGAAGCGTAAGCTGCCAATAACCCTGCACAGGCTGTGTTATACCAAATACATGCTTGAAAGAGAGCCTTGCTGACCTGGAAACAGCAACTGACATCTACAATTTCTAATTTCCTGCATTTATCAGCAAGCCTCTCCAGTACTTCATCATCAACATGTTTACAACGCTTTGCAGAGAAACTTTTGATTTCTTGACAACGGCCAAATAGCTCTAGCAAATTAACTTTGTCAGCAACCATCCAACATCGATCAAGACAAATTTCCTGAAGTCTCGAAAGCTGCAAAATAATACTGAAAAATCCAATGCTAGTTAATATATGATTGTAATCTCTCAGGTCAAGCTGCTTTAAGCTTGACAGATAATTATTAATGAGATCCCTCCATCTTCTTGAAACTTGCTTCACTCTGCAGATATCTGTTAGGTCCAGGTTAGGAATTATGTGCTTTAGTAGTAGCTCTATGGGTAATTCAGTGAAAATATCAGTAGATGAGCAACAAATGGAAGAACTTGGTTCGGCCAGCAAAGTTAAAGTTGTCCTTTTCCACGACATCGTTCAGCCTTCATTCACGTCGAAGGGCCTAGGCAAGAAAAATGGCGGCAAAATCTAGGCCTATTTTCTTCCAGGGGTTTGAATACTGGAAAATCTGTTCAGCAAAACTTGTTTCATCCTCGCTTTCGTGAATAAATAACTAGATATTCAGCTTTTCTTTTAGATGATGATATCTGAAGGATTCTAGAGGATTTGTCCATCTAAACGAGCATCAAGTGTCCACACCAGCAAGCAAGCCATTAGGTACAGCGCGTCTCCCAAAATGAAAACCATGAAAGATTTCATGTAAAAATAACACGAACATGCGCAGAAGTGTAAATGTAGACCTAAAAAACTTCTGTGATCCAATCACCAATGTACAGCATACAGGGCCAGGGCCATACACGCTTTTTTTTTATAAGGAACCTACCTCAAGGCCTAGTTCTTAAAGTTCCTTATTTTTTGGCCTCTTTTAAGCCAATTGTAGTTCCAAAAGTTCCTTAATAGTTCCTTAATTTTAACTGCACATACAGTGGTCTTAACAATAAAAGAGAGACATTTGCATGTGAGCAAAGCTCGAGACTACTCAAAGAAACATTGGATACATGCTTAACGTACAATTTATGTGGTTTCCGACTGCAAATGAATGGAACGGGCTTTATAATGCTTAATTATTTATAGTCATAAAAGTATTCAACATTGAAAAGTTCCTTAATGATTTTCTCCTTAGTAGTATAAGTTCTTTAAATTTTCGGGCCTTCTACATGTAGGTTCCTTATAAAGTGGTTCCTTATAAAAAAAAAAGCGTGTATACTGGTACATAGTTTGAAATTCAGGTAGTTTAAGGGCCGATGCAATGACGCCCACTTCGTGAAAATATTTGAAGATATTCATCAATGTTTTCTTATAAGTATCTCTCATGGTAAGTATTAATTGTCAATTTTTGCCTTCGGACCGAAGTATTGAATCCGAGTGTCAAAAAAGTAACGCATGCGCGAAGGAAAGAGTCTTTTGGAGCTGAGCTTTGAGGGGATTGATTGATTGTGCTGTGGTTCTTGTTGTCTTGTTGTGGGAATTCTGCTTGCTGATTCACAATTCTCCCTTTTAAAGGAGTAAGAACTTTGAAATTTATTATCATAGATCTCAATTTTTATTCGATGGATACGTTTTAGCGAAAATGAGAAGTTTTTCGATAGATTTGGGCCTACTGTGACTGATGTTTACGTACATCACTACAGCTTGCCTTGGATATAAGCAGGGCCTGTTTATATGGGGAAAATCATCCCACCTTCCAGCCCTGTAGCTGAGAGGTGAGATCTCACCTTCCAATACAAACCTTTGTGATTTTCATCTTCTGTTTATATGGAAAACGTTTTCGGTCAGGTGAGATCTTTTGAGAGGTGGGATCTCACCTGGGTGGGATGAAATTTTCTCATATAAACGCTGGAAGGTGGGATGAAAGCTGGACGGTGGGATGAAATTGCTCATTAGCAAGCGCCAGACATAATCCTATTGTCTGAAAAAGTTAAACAAAAGCGGAAATATGAGACAAGTGGCTGGAAGGTGGGATGGAATTCTACATGTAAACTCTTGAAAATTTTCCCACTCTCAGCTGACGGGCTGGAAGGTGGGATGATTTTGTCCATATAAACAGGCCCTTGCATCCCAAAAATTAGGGGGTTGTCAATGCAGGTAAGTCAGCATTCAGATTTTTAGATTTATGACGTCATTCTATTGTTTTCAGTTAATTATTGTAATAGACAAATCGGCCAGCCATGTAATAGACAAATCGGCCTGTGTCAGCATATAAGTTTGCCCACTAAAATGTAATAAATTTGAAACATGCACTATTAAAGTGGAGGCTTGAGGGTGCCAACCCCAATATCCCAAATGTAACAAAATAACTAGTAAATTACATCATTGGCTGACATTGCTGTGGACCAACTTGTCCATGGAGCTGATAGGGGTGGGCCAACTTTGTAGTGGGCTGACTTGGTAGTGGGCTGACTTGGCAGTGGGCCAAATTGTCTAGAAAGCTGAACAATGTTTGTTATTGATACCCATTAGCTGTTATAACAGTACACACAATTTAGATCTTGTTTACATTTTGTGGTGTATCTTTGATGAATAGTCATACAGATGGATGTCTCCTACTTGATCTTGCCGCTTTTTTCATACAGAACCCTTTACTTATGTAGGATAGGGGGAGAATAGGGCACCACACTACAACCACCATGATCCATGGGCACATAGGATTCGAGTTGGAGCTGTGGAGCTTAAGAGATCTCCTTTGCCGCATCATTCTCATGGGTAGTTGCACACTTTGCAGCTAATTGGGAAAAGCTTTTATTGAAAGGCATTATTGCTATTTTTTGAGATGCATTGTTTGAAAACATAAAATTAAAGCTCGGGGCTTCTACTATGTGATCCTGTTGGGGGTAGGGGACACCTAACCATCACTAGACTTGAGTCCAAATTTCAAAAACATATCATTTTTTCAGCATTTTTCGAAATAGCTGATCTGAGCCCTCTAAAGGTCATTAAACAATAATGCCCCTAAAATTATCTGAAAATTACAACAAAACAGAATTATTTGAAGCTGTAAAGTCAGAATGTTTGAAAGAAATTGTCATCAAGCTAATAGGTTTCTTCAGCAAAGCATTTTTTCCAAAAACTTCTGGATTTTGACAATTTTCATTGAAGAAAACTTGTGAAAATTCTTTGTGTAGGACACTTGCTCAAGTACAGTGCAGTAGGACAAAGAGGATGTTAAGATATAGTCCTGAATGACAGATACATAATTACAAAGACTATCATGTGGTATTAAGCTATTTTTCCATAGACTGTCAATAGCCTGTCATAAACCATATGGCTATCCCAATTATGAGACTGGTTTCACAGCTTTTCTTGAATTATTATGCATCATCCACCAGAAAATTTGATATTATACCTTGCCATATCAATATATGTGAGGGGGGTAACTCCTTTAGGGGGATAGGGAAGGGCATACATGTGCCTGCAGGGGTTATGGGTAAATTTGTGATATTTTGCCTGGTTTGTGGGTCCTGTTTTTTTACTGCTTATGGGGTATGCTTTCAAGATGATTCCACGGTTATGGAGCTATCATTTCAATATCTTGCCCTGGTTGTTGGTCCACCCTGGAGCTTCTCAGAGGCCCCTGATGTGTATACCAACCCCTCTACCAGAGTTGCTCCCTTTAATTATACAAATACGTTTCCTCAGATTCATGAAAGGCTGTCTTTTACTGAGCTCTTACAAGAGCTTTCACTAAGATGTGGTGTGGCTGAGGGATCAGGGTATTTGGTTTGGGTATTTTTACTATTTTGTCTTGGGGGGTACGTATATTCTGTACTGGTACTGTATATGCTACCCATTAGCATTGTTTAAGAGATTTTTGGAGAAAAACCCACCCATATGGGGGAGGGCTGATATTCTTGTCAGTGAGCTAATAAAAAGGAGTATTTGATCGAGCCCCTAATTCTAGGAATACGGCTTCCTTTGCTTGATTTCGTTCTATTCATTTCCCTAATAGATTGAATCCATTTAGCCTTCATTCTTGACCTTTTTCTTGCCCTTCTTATTCCTCTTACTTTCCCTTTATAGAATTTTTCAAGCAGCTGTTTCTAGTTGTTAAATAAAGCTTCGAAATTTACGCGGTGAGATATATTTAGCGTTTTTAGCGGCTATCATTTTTGGACTGTTGATCGCTACTTGATAGTGAGCTAAGAACGTTTGCTATTCAGACTTCCTTCTGCAAACATGGCTTTATTTGGCTTTAAATTTTTCTGGGCTGATGGAATACTGATCAGTGTAGCCTAGGGGAGAGATAGACGTAAGACCCATTTGTTTCAAAGAGATAAGGCCCTATTGCATTTACCAGTTTACGGAAAATTTTAATGCTGCTTTAATGTTATCTGTGTGTCATTTCCCTGTCATATGTTAATCGAGCACCCCTAAAATTGGTCTTCATGCATTGATCCTGGCTATGACATCACAGGTTCAATTTCTCCATGCAGATGCCTGAACAGCTACGATACCTACTTTGTATGAATGCCTGAATCTACATCATACGGGGAGCCCTTAAACGATGTCATTGCCTCGATGAGCAGAATCATCGACCGTTGTGTTGCAATTTGGAAATCATTGATATAACACACAATCCACGCAGCTTCGCTATCTCAATTAATTTTTACTTCCTTATTTCTTTGCAGCTCAATACATTCTTGTGGATGACGGTTACTTATTTAATTGGCTATTCGTGGTCATTGGCATTACGTCACAGAAGAAAAGCCGTTCTTGTAAGCCAGCATGGTGTTCTGACTGCTAATTTAGCTTATAAGACGCAGCATCTAAATGATGTAGATAACATTCAGAGGTTTGACAACTACTTTAATTTGCCTTTAAGTCTCGAGGATCATTTATTTCCTGACTCAACGATATCTTTTTCATTCAATTCTTATCTGTCCTGGTAATCATCGTAGCCATGAATACTTTTTTTTTAAACAAAGGTATTAGGCCAAGAGGGCCTCTAACCTATTAACAGAACAAGTTAAAGTTAATTAGAAAATACAAAAAAAATTAATTTACTACAAGGAACTACTGAGAATAACTATTAAAAAAGAAAGAAAGAAGCTACTGTACATATGTCTAAATCGGTTCGCAATTTAAAATAAAGTCATCGATAAGAGTAACAAACGTATACAATACAATACAATAATTAAAATGAATACAATAATAGATGATAGGATAGCGGATAAAACTATTTAAAATTTAAATTCCGATTTCTTTTTTAAACTTTTCGTAACAAAGGATGAAACCGAAAGAAGACACTTAGAATCTTCTTGGCTAAGCAGCCATATAAATTTATTTCGAGTGCTTAAATGACCTGCGGATGGGTATGAGAGTTCAATTTTGATAAAAAGATCTCTTCTTTCATTCTCAAAAAGTGGGCATAACATAAGAAATCGAATTTCGTCCCCCAGATACTAGTTTTGAACTGCTTCGATCGTAAGTGGTTGTTTTTTGGTTGTTACTGTTGTTGGTGTTGTTGTTGTTGGTGTTGTTGTTGTTGTTGGTTGTTGTGGTGGTGGTGATAATTTTCCTACTATTCTTTTTGGATTGCGGTTATTGTGAGCCTTCTTGATTTCATGTTATTTGATTGAATTCAATTTCATCTGTTTCCATTTCATTATCATTTCCTTTCAGTCTGTTCCAGTCTGTCTTATTTCATTTCTTATTTAATTTCATTTCTCATTTCATACATTCAATTCAATTACCTACGTTCAATATGGTTCAATTGAATTTCATTCCATTTCATTCCGTTCCATTTACTTCCTTTCCATTCCACATCATTCGTTCCCAGTCCATTCCACTTCATTCTTTCCCATTCCATTTCATTCCATTACGTTCCATTCCATTACACTTCATTCCATTCCATTTCATTCCACTCAAGCAGACACTCGCTTCATTCCTTTCACTTCATTCCGTTTTCATTGCATTCCGTTACATCCCTTCTCGTTCCATTCCAGTGTATTTCACTCCATTTCATTAAATTAAGTTTCAATTAATTCTTTTCCTCCCCAGTTTATCCTCTTTCATTCACTTCATTCCATTCCACTCATTCCATTCCATTTCACTTCAGTCAATTTTCATTTCATTCCGCAACTTTCGATTCCATTCCAACCGACTCAATTTCATTCCGTACCACTGAATCAAATTTCATTCTGTTCCATTCAACCCATTCCCATGTCATCCCAGCTTTATTATAGAACTTGATGAATAAAGTTAATTGAAAAATGAAGGCATCCTTATTCAGTCCTCTTAAGTAAATTCAGTTCAGGGTTGGTCATTGTGAAGTATTTTCCCAAAGTATCTGTATATGGCAGTTTAAAGTCCTTTGCCCATTCATGTATGGCAGTAGGCAGTCTTTTGGCAAAGCCAAAAGTAAGAAGAACTTCGGCTAGAGTAAATTTACAAGAGGATCTAGAAGAGGATTAAATGTGTCAAAGGGCGTTAGCCCTGCCCTCATTTAATGCAGAGGCCTTCGTTAAGAGCTTCGAGGTCAATCCTGTCGGCTGCAACAAGCAGAGACGGCCTTCTCCAATGTCCTTATTCTGGCGCCTGACTGAGCACTTAAGTGTCGACTGCTTATGTTTGCACGTGTATCTATCGACCTTGAGGCGGTTAAAGCCTTCATCTTTTTTGTTCAAATTATAGCCATCTAAATTTGAACATTTTAGATTCAAGATGTCAGAAAAACACAAGTGTAGGGAATTACGTTGGGAGCCCGGAGATTCTAATGACTTAGCTCTAAGTGAATGTAGTGGTCTCTTTAGTATTGTTTGCTACATTCAAATTTTGACAAGAAATTTTAACTTGTCCTTTAAAATTGTAAGAGAAAGGTTCGGTTTATCTGCTACATATGGGTTTTTACTATCATTGACTCCCCGCAGCCTCTCGAACAAAAAAATGCTAATACCTGTCGAATTGGTATAAAGACCAAGGTTATGAGGTCCGAGGTTTTAAGGACCGGGGCTACAAGGACTGAGGTATCTAGTGGGACCCATGTTATTGTTCGTTTTAGAGCGGCATCGACTGCATTAACGGAGATATGAGCTTTTGGACAATATTACATGTCTGTTGTTCCGAGTTGCCCGCCCTTTTAAAGTATGCATTAATCAAATTTCCACGGTGAGCCATCTTGATTTTTCAGATTTTTTTATTTTCAATCAAGTAGCCTAATTACATAGTTAAAATGTATACTTAAGCAGCTACTTGATGAATTATCTTGGCATGAAACTCATTTTCTTCGAGCCTTATCATAACAGCGAAACTCTTGTAGATGCCTGCTGCAAATACATCTGATTTTGATGCATTATTGCTGTTATTGTTATCAAACAGTGGCGTCGAAGGGAAATGTTTGGGAGCGACGCTGTTCCTAAACCCTTAGGGGAAATTAAGACCATTTAAACAAGTCCAAGAGAAGGGGCTTCGTGAATAATTGGGGGCAGCCCCCAGCCCCATAGGCTGCCCCTACCCCGAGTTATCAATGCCAAAACCCGTTTTCTAATATGGCCTAGTATGAGCCTTCCTTCATCGTGGCAAAGTGCTAAGGTTAGTCTATAATTCATTCTTTGCTCTCTCAGTTGTGTTTTTGTTGATTGTAGGCTTTGTGGGCTTGCCAGCTCTGGATATAAGATATACAACTTCACAGGAAATCTTGGATTTTAAGATAACGTTTGTGGTTTAAGTTTCTATTGACCAACACTGTTGTGTAACAGCCCATACTGTAGCTTTTTCATGCTTTTAGGAATCGACTTTCGCAATAACTCAGGGTTAAATCGAGAATCTAGAGGCAATAATTTACCTCTTAACAGACCAACATATGAGATTGTCAGTACAGTACTGATAAGGGTGCATACCTCCTATAGGGATAGGGAATACATTGTCCCGCCCCTTAAACCGATGTTAACAGTATTGGAGATCTGAAATATGTTTTATGGAAGAGTACACTTTTTTTTAATAAGCAACCGCTCAATAAGCAACTAGGGCTGAGCTGACCTTAACATTAAGCAACTTAAGGGCTCAATTGAATTACTATAAGCAACTAAGAAGTCAAACAACCGAGCTTATACTCTTTCTTGTCGTTAGGAAGTTAGTCGTTCTTATGTTTTGCATGTTGAAGTTCGATAGCTCATGTTTTTCCCCCCAAAAGTCGCGTTGTAGGCCTAACAGCTGACGATTTTGACCCGCGTCAGGGATGGCTGTTAGGTACAAAAAATTTTAAGCAAGTGTATAGGGCTTTGGCTTCAAATAGAGTTGAACTAGGTCTTTTTGGGTGAGGTTTGATGAGTGTTTTGAGTCAAACGTCCATCTTTAGGCCTCGCTTGGGGCTGGGCCGTTGTTAATTCTTCCTTTATAACTCTAATGCCTCGAGGGTCAGCAAAATTTCTTTTATAACCAATATGAATTTAAATTTCTTTCGTTTTCTTTCGTTATTTCTTTAGTTTTATTTCTTAGTCACTTTGTGTCTTTCCTACTTCAATTTTTATTCATTAAACTCAATTATTTAACGAGCAACTGGTCAACACAGTAAGCAACTAGGGAAGGGATTTTGTTAAGCATTTTGGTTGAGATAACTTTTTTTACAAAGTACATCATTGCAAACTTACAATTACATTGAAAAGCAAGAAAGAAAATTTTGGGGTGTAACAGTCATTTTGTGAGGGCTGAATACTGGATATTTAAAGCAACTTTGAGGGCCAGACCAAACGTCCAGTTGGTTATTGAAAAAATTGTGTAGTACATCATATTACTGCACATATTTCTTGCTCTTTCTTGACACCCGTTCATTTTCTAGAATAGTACCAAACTTGGCCGGAAGACTATGAAAATTTCTGGGGGTAACCTACTAAACTAACATACATGATCTGTACTCTGTTACTTGAAGAAAAAACAACCTCATAGTCCATTCATTAAGGATACAAAGCCTAATGTTCAAGCTGCTAAAACCTTCAGTGCTTTAGAACCATGTTATCGCTTACTCTATTACCACACTATATCTTTTTTATGCCTTTACACATTTGACAAATAGCTTTTAAGAATTTAAGCTTGCTCCAATGAATCTTAGCTCTTGTTAATTACATGCAAACTGCTCGTATGCGGATCTCGCAACTGTTCAACAGCAATATTTCATCTTCATGAAAATTAAGGTGTTCGATAAGCTCAAGTTTCTCTTACTTTCTTTGGCACAATTTCAATGATTTTGATTCATTCCACGTTTGCTTAATTCATTTTTCCACTAGTGCTATATCACAGTTGATGGGATTCGAACCAAAACTGCAAGACCAGAAGTCTAAGGACGTTTCCTCTGAGCTATAGAGCTCATTGAAATCATGGAGCAACTCTCCAAGTCATACAGCCCAAGTCTCAATTCATTTGCCCCTTCCTTTCCAAATTCATTCAATCATACTAAGTTTATCTCTTGTCTTTTAATTTCATTTTGTGATTCTTGCAAAATGCAAAGCAATGCGGACTTTGAGTCATAGAGTTTAGTCTTAGCCTATACCTTGAGTCATAAACAAAGTTTGTAGATGCATGGAGGCATGATTGAGACAGTTCATAGTCTGAAGCTAAAACCACGTGTGATGAATGGCATGATGGGAAGATAAACGGGCCTCTAAGTAAAATGTTAACATTTTGAAGTCGGGAGTCTCTTAGTCAAACCAGTTTTGTTCAGAGGATGAAAAGAAGCTGTGCCTAAACCTTATTGACCGTAATCAAACGCTTGAAAAACCAACGAATATACACGCTTTTTATAAGGAACTTACCTAAAGGCCTAGCTCTTAAAGTTCCTTATTTTTGGACCTCTTTTTTGCAATTGTAGTTCAAAAAGTTCCTTAATAGTTCCTTAATTTTAACTGCACATACAGTGGTCTTAACAATAAAAGAGAAACACTTGCATGTGAGCAAAGCTCGAGACTACTCATGGAAACATTTGATACTTGCTTAACGTACAATTCCTGTGATTTTCGACTGCAAATGAATGGAACCGGCTTTCTAATTCTTGATTATTTGCAGTGATAAAACTATTCAACAATAAAAAGTTCTTTAGTTATTTTCTCTCTAGTAGTATAAGTTCTTTAAATTTTCGGGCCTTCTACACGCTTTTTTTTTATAAGGAACCTACCTCAAGGCCTAGTTCTTAAAGTTCCTTATTTTTGGACCTCTTTTGAGGCAATTGTAGTTCCAAAAGTTCCTTAATAGTTCCTTAATTTTAACTGCACATACAGTGGTCTTAACAATAAAAGAGAGACACTTGCATGTGAGCAAAGCTCGAGACTACTCATGGAAACATTTGATACTTGCTTAACGTACAATTCCTGTGATTTTCGACTGCAAATGAATGGAACCGGCTTTCTAATTCTTGATTATTTGCAGTGATAAAACTATTCAACAATAAAAAGTTCTTTAGTTATTTTCTCTCTAGTAGTATAAGTTCTTTAAATTTTCGGGCCTTCTAGTACATGTAGGTTCCTTATAAAGTGGTTCCTTATAAAATAAAGCGTGTATGCCTCGTTAAAACGCTCCTTAAACTCGGAAAGATGATGTTTTGGAGGTGAGCCACTTGTGCGTGCTTTTCTGCACCAAATGCAAGCACCTCATCGATTTTTTGCTAAATGACCATATACAGTAGTATACACTGACAGCACAAAATTATTTTTGAAACATTAATATCGGGATACAGTAGATTCCACAATTTTTTTATAAGAATATCTTAATTTTTGCCGAGGCTCGAACTTTTCCACAGTTATTCTTGAATTTCCATTGTTCTTTGGCAATTTTGAGCCTGAATATGCTTATAGACCGTATTCTTATAAAAAAAGTGTGTATTTTGCCCTTTTGCGAGAAATTCTAACAAATTGTTGATTATTTTCTTTAGAAAGACTCGATAACTTGATACGTGATGTTTCCTGCCGAAGGCTCGTGCCTGCTGTCAGCATTAAAGAGCTGTCACACTGAAAAGGAGCCGGTAAGAAATCATACTATTCATCAACTTGCTTCTTACTCATCACTTCATTATCAAAGCCAATAAAATGCATCACAATTCAACACGGTTCTGGGGTCTGAAAAGATCCATCGGACCAAGCACCGAACTGAAGTCTTTTGCCGAGATTCGGTATCATTAGCTCCATATGCCGACCCACCCTGTTTGCAGGGCTGTCGCCCCACTCAGCCAGCTCCCCAGGCCAGATGAAGTTGTGGGATCTGAAAAACTGTATCGAACCAAGCACCGAACTGAAGAATTTTGCCGAGATTCGGTAACATTAGCTCCGTATGCCGACTGCCGTATGCCGACTGCCGACCGACCCTCTTTGCATGACTGTCGCCCCACTCAGCCAACTCCCCAGGCTACACGAAGTTGTGGGGTCTGGAAAGATTGATCAGACATAACGCTGAACTGAAGTATTTTCCCGAGATTCATTATCATTAGCTCCTTAAGCCGACCGACCCTATTTGCGGGGTCCGCTCCACTGGGCCAGCTCCCCGGGCTTGACGACGTTGTGGAGTCTGAAAAGATTGATTGGACCAAGCACCGAACTGAAGTTTTTTCCGAGTTCGGGCATCATCTGCTTCGTATGGCAATCGACCCTCTTTGTGGGGCTCTCGCTCCACTCAGTCAGTAATGTAAGGCTGGATAAGTCGACCTTATTCGATGATGCATGATGGACTGCTCTCGATGCTTCGGTGTGTGGCTCTGGCGGCTTTCTATCCTTCTTACAAGTTTTGATTTGTGGCTTGTTGGTCAGTAGTTGATACCGCAATGTAAGCCTATTGCTGAGAGTAGTGTTTATCGTCACCAAATTCATGTAGTCGCAGTAGGTAACTCGCAATGGAATAGTGAGCTTTCAGAAAAGAAAAATAAAAGTGAATGAAAGAAGGGATTAGTTTGAGAAACGAAAGATAAGTGGGGCACTCTATTTGATCTTGAAAGGGAAAGCTAGTCTGTCAAATAAAGATTTTTGCAAGAGCCACGCATTCAAAAGCAATATTTGTGGCAACAAGATAAAATAAGATAAGATAGGTAGCATCACATCTTCTGATGCAGTATTTTCTGAAAATCGGGCTGAGATAAGTCCACAAATGATTCAGAACGAAAATTTGGGAAAAGCAACTATGATACCCTAAGGTGCTTAATTAATGGGAGATTGGAATAACTGGGGGCAGGTTCGGAAGTTCAAGCAAAATCTTATTGGCTTGGGAATGAAATGATTTTCTGATTTTACCTTAGCAAAGAATTGTACAGATATGGGCCTACCAAACCTTTAGAGATTTATCTGGCAAGGCAATTAGGCAGGGTACGCTTATTTTACCACAGTGAGCCTGTTTCATTACCGTTATACGCCGTTGTCTTAAGATTCACTGTGACTATGTTTATGAATCTCTGGTTTATGCTCATGAAATAAAAAACGAGAGTATGAGAAGAAAGTAAAAACTACCTACTATAAATCATATTTGCTGACGTCAGCTTTTAAACAGTGATTGATGGAATGGATTTTCATCCTGAATGGCCCGTTGTTCGTTGTCCGTTATTCAATGGCTAAAACCACAATTCCATTACTTCAAGTGGGTTCTAAAGTGGCTCTTCATTTGTAACAAGTATCAGTCTTGATCAACTAATTATCATTTAACAACGAACTTTGGGAGTTCTGGCTGAGGGCAAGTCTCTGTCTGAAACTAAACCACTACACTACACTACACCAGATTACGCTGCACTAGACCACACTAAAACTGTACTACGCTTAACTAGAATACACTGTTCTACACTACACTACACTGCACTAAACTACACTAGACTACGCTACACTAAACTAGACTGCACTTCTCTACACTACATTTCACTACTACACTACAGTACACTACAGTACATTCTACTACTACACTACACGACATTACACTACACACTAAACTACAGCACACTAGACTACACTACTGTTCACTACACTAGACTACACTAGACTACTCTACACTTAACTAAAATGCACTAAACTACTACACTATTCTACACTCGACACTAGACTATACTACGCACTACACTAGACTACACTAGACTACACTACACTATACTTAGACTAAATAGACTACACTACATTGCACTGCACCACACTACACTACACTACACTACACTACACTACACTACACTACACTACATTACACTACACTACACAACACTACCTTACGCTACACTACACTTCACTCACTGCCTTACACTAAACTGCACTAGACTACATTAAACTATACTACACTACATTATATTATACTAGACTATATACACTAATCTAGACTACACTTCACTACACTACACTACACTACACTACACTACACTACACTACACTGCACTACACTACACTACACTACACTAGACCATACTAATTTCCTGGGTTTTTTAGAGGTATATAGTTTTGGTATTAGGCGTATAAGAGTATAACTGTTTTGGTAATAATGGTATTAAGTGTATAAGATGCAAGGTAGGGCGGATGTTGGCTCTGAGGGAAAGTGAAGGAAATCGTACGCTATTGGTACTCGCTGAGCGATCCTATTCTCAGACTTAGAGACCGATTGCTTTCAATGCAATGAATGTTCAGTGTAAACCTTAGCAATAATCACCCGGATTTCGACGTGTCTTTGATGTTTTCCGAAAGAGGAGGCTCTCAGTGATTGTCTTGCACCTGCGAGTTAAGTAACGAATTTGCTGGGATTATTAAAGGGAAGAGGCGGGATGATGTGACAAGAACCTGACTCCCGTTTGCGGCATTTTCAAACTGTCGCTTGGGTGTGAAACAAGAGGAGAAGCGTGCGGAAAAATACACAGTAAATTTATTATCACTTCATCGTCAGAGTCAATGAACGATTTGTTCTTTCATCTCGATCATATGATAGTTATCAGCATCATAATCATGATTGAAATCTTCCCTTTTTTCTTGCCTCTATTGAATCTTTTACTACTGTTTAGAACGCAGGTGCCATGCATTGGCGCATGCATGGAAGCAAAGGAAATTGAGACAAAGTTTCCAATCCAAAGCATTAGCTATTGCTAAGTTGCACTTTTTATACTTAGTAACCTATGGTCTGAGTTGAGGCTGGAGTTCCTTAATTTTTCACTAACTTTGACGGCAAACTATTTAGGGGCATTTTGCTCATTGAAAAAGACACACGAGATTCCCGTTAAAGCATTAGGATTTCCAAGGGATTTCTGAAATCCCTAAGGGATTTCTAAAATCCCTGCAATGGGTGTACGAGATTCCACCAAAGAGTGAATTGCCCCTTGCATACACTTTTTTTTAAATAAGCAACTGGACTTTGGTGCAGCCCTCAAGGGTTGCTTAACATACAGTATCTGATATTTCAGCCCTCGCAGAATGACTGGTACCCCCTGAAATCCCTTATTTTAGCTCTTTTCTGGCTTTTCGATGTAAAGGACAAGTTTGTAAGGATGTAAAGTATAAAAGAAGCTATTTCACCAAAAATTTTAACAACATCTCAACCCTAGTTGCTTATTGACCGGTCGCTTATTAAAAAAAGTGCCAATCTTTTAATGAATATTCGCTATATTTCAAGGCTCGTTTAGTTACAGTTTCGAATTTCTTTCAGGATTGAGAAAGTCTTGAACGCATTTGATGTTAAAGGAATAAACCATTGAGAAGCACGAATCGAAATTTGACATGTTAATCGTTTGCACGCAAGTAAGTGATTGATTTTATGAATGAAAACCAACGGAAGGATGCCTCCAATTCACTTCAACTTGCTGGTTGACACGTTATCTTCTAGAAAACCACAGGTAACCTGGTGTTTTGAGTTAACGGTAAACATGCAGTATGGTAAAATGCCTGACCGTTAATTCTTTGCTCGTTTGATTTTCTGATTTTCAAGGGTCCTAAAGGCGTGGCATTGTCATAAGACTAGTGACGTCATTATACTCATGGCCATGTTCGTCCTATATAATATTCCTCCTATCTTATCACTGTAAATAAAATTAGCTCCCTTCTAATTTCCAAACGTTTCAAAGACCCTGTGACTTTCATGTACTAAGTACTTCTTTCATAAATCGTCAAAAACTTTCCTTTTTTCCTTTGGTTAGGCCTCGAAAAATAAAACCAGTAACTCTATGGTGCTACACGCTTTTATTTTATAAAGAACCTAGCTCAAGGTCTAGTCCCTAAGGTTCCTTATTTTTGGACCTCCTTTGATTAAATTGTTGTACCAAAAGTTCCCTTATAGTGCCTTGATGTAAACTGCACATTCAGTGTCATGACTATGTCATGACTAGTACACAGAGACGCTTGCATGTGAGAAAGCTGGGAACTACTTCATAAAACATTTGATACAACAAGCGTAATATACAATTTAGTTTTGACAAATTTATGGAACCGGCTTCTCCCAATTCTTGATTGTTTGCCTGATGTTAAGATTCAAATTGAAAAGTTCCCTGGCGATTTTATCTTCAGTACACTTTTTTTTAATAAGCAACCGCTCAATAAGCAACTAGGGCCGAAGTGACCTTAACATTAAGCAACTTGAGGGCTCAATTGAATTACGGTAAACAACTAAGAAGTCAAAACAACCAAGCTTATACGCTTTCTTGTTGTTTGGAAATTGTTTGTTCTTATGTTTTGCATGTTGAGATTCGTTAGCTAACGTTTTTCCACTTACTCTCTCCTAAAAGTCGCGTTGTAGGCCTAACAGTTGACGATTTTGACCCACGAAGTCAGGGGTGGTTGTTAGGTACAAAAAATATTAAGCAATTTTTGAGCAATTTTGAGGGCTGAAATGTCTAAAAATTTAAGCAACTTTGAGGGCGGAACAAGAGTCCAGTTGCTTATTAAAAAAAAGTCTAATATCAGTTCCTTAAATTTTGTGGTCTTCTACCTGTAGGTTTCTTATAAAGTGGTTCCTCATAGAAAGTATGTAATGAAACTGTCATGAGCAAGGTTTTCTATCAACTGGGGCTTTTCGCCTGATTTTCAATAAACGAGGCTTCTGTCGGTATTCCTCTTTGCAGTGTATTGTTCTCTCGTAAGCTTAGGTCAGATACTTCAAGATTGCCTTAAGGCAGCCTTTAATTCGAATGACTTAACAACCTACCTAACAGCATAGTTCAAATTTGCTTCCTGGTGGGTGCAGGAAACCCAAATATTCGTAAATTCCTTTTCTAATTGATAAGAACAACTACCACTTAAACTAACGTTCACTTTCGTAACTCACACTTACTTTGGCCACTTAACATCTCTCCTATCTCTCCAACGTTGCAGGCTGTGTTTGAATGGAAAACGGGCATATTTTCCTTTCTTCTATTGATCGTACTTCCTTTCGAACAGTGAATGAAGTATAGATGTACAGTATTCGTATTCTCGAAGTACTTTCCACATTCCGCAAAGTTTCTTCTTACTTAGCTGTTTTCATATTGCGCTGAATCTCAAGGGTTGCTATTTCCAGAAAAAAGGGCCTATTTTCACTATAGCAATTTGTCGCAACCTAACATCCTGCCAGTCCGCCCCTGCTGAAATATTGTACTGATTAGCATCTAAAGCTCCTCTCCTACTTCTGTATATACCTTTCGTCGTCTAAAAGCTTTGATCGTATTCTTATTAGTTACTCGTATTCTGAGTTTCCTCTTGCAAAGAAATGTTTAGTTCTTCAACGACTTGTACAATAGTTAAAGCTCCAGTCTCCTAGTAAGCTCTGTATCTTTTTACACTAAGATGTTCTATCAAATTTTAACTCCTCTGAGCACTGAGCTCTGCAGTTTGTTTATCTAGTGTGTACTTTGCTGTAAACATATTCTCCTTACGCTGAGCTCAATCCTGTCGGTCATACCCTTTTATCTGTGTACCGGTATTAGTGACCTGATATGGCTGATAGCAGTTGATACGCAATCTTGCTATGAATGATTTTCTCTGCTTAGACCAGGGGTCTACTGAATCCCCACTGAATAGCACGAGCCTAACCTAAGCAATGCGATCCCTGTTATTCCTCTTGATACGACCACACCTCTTGATTCGTTTTACCTTTTGCCTTAAATTTGAGACAGCTTGCTGGGGCTTGCTGGTGAGTTTAACCTTGTGGAGAATACACTCATTTGTAGATTGGGAGGCAGCCTCACTCACTACTTAGTAGACTTATTACTTTCCTCCCACTCTTTCGAAAAAAGCTACTAACAACTACAAAAACATACAGCTTTTGTTCTCAGAATACTATGCGGCGAACAGCAATTAGGTTGTTGTTGATATTCGTGTAATTGGTGGTTGCTGTTTGCGAATAGAACGTCTCGTGTAATAAGTCTAACTACTTAGCACTTCTCCACACAAAAAATACGCTAGAGTTACTATAATTTAACATGTAACTGCATGAAGAACTATCAAATTTTTTAAAATTTTAACTTTAAACCTTCAGTCATAATTTTAACCGAAGATGAAATTTCTAATTAGTTGCTTAATTAGAGGCGAGAATTCCTATAACTAATTTGACCATAATTAAAGTATACATTCCTTATTCTGTTTTACGAGTCTGTGACCACGCTGTTCAAATATCATAACATTTAAACTGTTAATTAAAAGATTAAGTCGAAATAATAAGACCTGTTGCATATTAATTTAATTGAATTGAATTTACATCCTGGTCTGTACACAATCGCTACTGTTGTGATCTGTATCTGAAGTTTATCAATGTTTTAAAGTTCTGCATATTGAATAGGCTATTTAGCTTATCCTTTTATCGAAAAAAGGTTTATTGAAGAAGTGCATCATTGATGTTAAATGGCCACAAATTTCATAAATCATTGTAACATCCTCTAGACACGTTTCGTTTCAAATCAAGTCAATGACCGCTTGTTCATGCGCAGGAAATTTATTGACATGACCAAGGAGAAAGCCTCCGAGGGTCACACAGCGGGAGCCCTGTCACTGAGCACAAAGCCATCCTTATGTTCTACCCACTTACTGGATAACTACGCTGAAGGGAAACTGTTGGGTCGGTATGTTTAAGTACTGGCGAATTCTTTAACGTCTCTGCGTTTGTGTATAAGAAGGAAGCTTACATCTTATTATTGCTACAGTCAGTTGTGATTGAGAAATAGTGTGGTATCGTAATTGAGAGTAATTGAAACTTCCCTCGGTTTTCAGCAGATGTTTTGTGTTCGTCAAATGAAATTAATATCCTGCCTCTAGTCACTGATGTCCTCCCGTGGCGAGGTTATTTAATGATTGCGGCGGTGACGTGCTCAGAAAGCACCATAATCAGTTTGCACCTTAACCAGAACCGCAGGACCAAGACGAGACACAGCTTAAATCTTTGACATAACAACAATTTCCATTGAAAGTTTGCTAGCATTTACAACACATTGTGCGCTATTTCACACGGCAAATTCTATCGTCAAGGATGTGTACCAAGAGTTCATTCATCTTATTCGGATTGAAGCTGTTTTTCTTTTTATCAGCGGTTGAATTTCAACCATGTTGCAGTGCTCCGCAAAGTTACCAAGGGGCTCTTACTTGGGATTGGGATTATGAATCAAGTGGCAATGGCGATCCTGAAGAAGCTATCACAACTTTAACAGATAGTACTGGCTCACAATCGTGGATTCAAATCAGCTCTGAAAGATGGGGTGACCATGAAAGACCGCTACCGAAAAACGAGCAGGTTCGATTTTTAATTTATTCAAATTTCTGCTGTACTCGTGTTGTTCTCTTTCAAAAAGCCTCATGTTCAGGCTATTCTCCCTATTCTATCAACTTTTCAATTGACTATTCTCGTTATATACTGCTCATTATTTAATATTGTAGCGTTTTTATAGATATAGGGCAAATGTAGGTGTCAGAGCCAGCAGCGATCAAGTAAATTGATTTTACGGCTTTGCGGCGCACGCGAGTTATGTAATTAGTTTACACGCGAAAATTACGGGGTTTATTCCAGTTCGTAAAGACGAAAACTTCGAACCTCAGTAAGACAAGAAACTAAAATATCTGCGTGTTTTAGATTCTTTAAAATTGTTTCTGTTTTTGATGGAAGCCCAGAACTGCTTGAATTATGATTTCGTTGAACCCAAAGAAACTACAGCTTGGGAGCTAATTTGTAGCACTTTCAGATATTCGCATGAGATATTAAGTTTTCAACAACCAAGGCGATGTTTTCGTAATCGTCTTTGGTTTGAATGAATGAACAAAACTAAGATGTTTATCAATCGAATTGAGTAGCTAAATTGCTTTGCATATCGAATATCTTCTGGATTTCAAGTCACTCTCAATGTCATTATCAAGGTTAATTCGCAAAAGAGGGGTGCAAACATTGATAAATCGCCCTGTTCAAATGTGGACATTCGAATCGAAAAGAAGTATTTAATGTGCAAACTATACTTAAGAGCAAGTGCTCTATAATTTTCAACATCGTCATATAACCAGTCTTTTAAGTAAATAAAAGCTTTCAACTCAATGCGATGATCAGAGACGAATCAGTACAGTTAAAATTGTTGTACGTTTTAAAGTGGAACACGTCTGTTTGTTTCGCGGTGCATTTTAACCAGTCATAACTTTCTTGTATGGTCTATTTGTTTTTTCCAACAATTTCAGCTATAATTTAAGAGTTACGTTAAAACCATTTTGTAGTCGACTTAAATTAAGAATTCTATGCCACCAAAAAGCGACATAGTTTACACTTTTTTTAATAAGCAACTTGGTCCAGCCCTCAAAGTATCTGGTCTTTCAGCCCTCACAGAATGACTGGTACCCTCTAAAAACTCTTGTTTTGGCTCTTTTATTGCTGTTCAATGTAATTCACAAGTTTGCAATGATATACTGCATAAAGAAGGCCATCTCAACCAAACATTTCAGGCGTAGTTGCTCATTGACCAGTTGCTTATTAAAAAAAGTGTACTTGTTGAGTCTTGTTGCGAAATTGGCTCGTCTTGGCAATTGAAAATATTCGCACGTTCACGCGACAGCTTGAAAAATTCGTTGCGTGATCATTTGTCTGTAGTGTCAAAAACTCGGAGAATCAACATTCGTTCAAACTTTTCTATGTCTAGTTCGTATATCTGAGTTGCCCTCTAAGAAAGCTTAACTGCAAGATTCTTCTTATATGTAGTTATGTACTAATATGTAGTTAGCTAAAAGGTGCCTGAAGGAATTCTAAATTTTGCCTACAACGCTATCTACTCATGCTAACAGTTTCATTCAAGTTGATTCGAGTTGTTGCAAACTTTTCAAGAATCAACAGTCATTTACCCCACAATATTTTTGTGTTTTATGATAGTGCATGAAAATGCAGGTAAACGAAAACAGCAAAATATCTTCAAGAGAATCACTGCCAATTTAAACCCTTTCTTTTTTAAATATATTGAGTTTCCATAATACATATATTACATAGTTTTGGTATGGAATGAAATTGACATCTTCTGTGACATACTGTGCAAACGAGATGCCAATTTCATACGACTTGAACTTCCTTACAAAGTTTTAGTATATGCATCAATTATGTACTGCGGGATCGCTGGATACCTAGAGTTTGAGTAATGAATTTTGCATAGTATGCTGCCTTGTTTTATTCTGCCTTGCTGCTTCGTTTTCCACGCAGTATAAAAGTACCAATGTACTCTCATTGCCTTATCCCCCAAATCGAGGCCCCAACTTACTGGAACGAACCAGTTTATGAGTCGCGTCCTGGCTATTATGCCCGTCATATTTCGAATGAAAGAACATAGATCGAAAGGTTTATGCTTCAATACGGATATGCTTCAATATTTTTTTAATCTCAACTTAGTCTATACTACGTTTAGAGTAGCTGCTAGTCTTAAAACCTAATCCTTTGTTGAAGGCAATAGTTATTAAATTTTAGCAATATATCTGGTGTGAAATCGAGAACTTTATGGTTTTGCTGGTCGATCGAATAACCATGGTGAATATATACTGTTGGAAACTCTACCAGACAGTGGTTAACATATTGGCCTTTTTCCGATCAAATTTGTTCGATCTTGAAGGATTTCACCTGCTTATGTTATGTGATTTTCCCAACACATTTTTTCGTCAATGATTTTCGAATTCGTGCTTTTCGTCTGGCCTTCTAACATTGCTCCTAATTTTGCTATTGTTATGTTATGTAAGAATTGCATTCAAAGAAGCATTGCCCCTGTTTCCTTGGCGTTGCCAGTGGACATCTTGGGGTGAAGGGGTTCGGTCGCCCCCAAACGTTGGCGATATATGAAAGTGTAAACGAATGAATTCGTGGATGAAAATGGAAGCCCAGAAAAACTAGAAATTGTCCTTGAAAGTGTCTCAGTAGAGTGACGATGGCTTTTTCTCTAACAACAATCGATCATAACAATGCTTTTTACTGAACAATAGCCACCCCACTTAACAATATGGTGCTTGCAGGCATTCTTGATTAAACAATGCAAGTTTGGAAGGTATGAATGCTCAAAATTTCGTATTTTTCGCCTTGTCTTCTCTTTCGCACGAAAATCTAATTAAAATGTGTTTTTTATATGTAATGTATATCACATAACCCTCAGTCGTTGAGTGTCACTTTAGTAGATCTGGTGAAAACGGAAAACTGATACTATATGTACACTGTATGTACACTAATGTGCGCTTCACGCTCGTGCACTAATTTAATACGAACCAAAACTCTCTGATTTGACAAGCCCTGGCTTTGCATGTAGGACCATTCCTTGGTACACGCTTTTTTTTGTAAGGAACCTACCTCATGGCCTAGTTCTTAAAGTTCCTTATTTTTGGGCCTCTTTTGAGGCAATTGTAGTTCCAAAAGTTCCCTAATCGTTCCTTAATTTTAACTGCACATCCAGTGGTCTTAACAATAAAAGAGAGACATTTGCATGTGAACAAAGACTACTCAAAGAAACATTGGATACATGCTTAACTTACAATTTAAGTGATTTTCGACTGCAAATGAATGGAACCGGCTTTCTAATTCTTGATTATTTGCAGTGATAAAAGTATTCAACATTCAAAAGTTCCTTAATGATTTTCTCTTTTGTAGTATAAGTTCTTTAAATCTTCGGGCCTTCTACATGTAGGTTCCTTATAAAGTGGTTCCTTATAAAAAAGCGTGTAAACTACGCTGGGTGTCAGAGCCTAGAATAAAAAGAGCCTAAACAAAAAAGATAATCGTAAGGATTCAATCTTTTTCTCCCTCTCTCAGTTCCTCGTTTCTTATTTTCACCCCCCGTGACCCTTTGAGGCTCTCATGTACCCAGGGTACTGGTATACAAACGTTTTTTATATTTACTCTGTGACAGTGGCAGGTCTAGGAAACAGGAGGCCGACAGAGAGGTACCCTCTACAAAATTGCCCTGATTAAGATGACCATCGGTTGCCAAATTTTAGTGCCATTCAGAAAAGGGGTAGTTCCTCCAGCTGTAGCGTTTTGTTTGGTGTAAAAGTTGTTGACCTTAGTGGCACTTAGAGAAAAAGGGGTATTTTCTTGCGATAGAGACAGGCCAAATGGGACCATGCCTTTGGGCTTTGCTGGATTAAAACTTCTTAATTTCTCTTTGAATAATATTGTTGATGCGAGATTTGTGAACGTCAACAAGGAACATCGCTAGCTGCCTCGAGGAAGTCGCGCCAAGCACGAATCTGCCGACTTTGTGAACCCCGTTAAGGGCCCTAATTGTTCAAGGGTCCAAACGTTTGAGTCACTGGGACAGAACTACTTTATTTTTCAGCTGCCCAGTCATTTTGGTAGTTCAGGGGTCGTTCAAAGATCTAATATGGGCCAGAGGCTCTGTCCCTGTCCCCCGCCGCTCGCATGCCACAGTTATTGGACCATTTAAATTTAGAATACAAGCATGGAACCCTCCTTGCATCTAGCTAGGAGGCAGCAGGGCATCATGGGATCTCCCAAACGAGGTTCTTTGCACCAGGCTCAAACGTTGTTTGGCAACTATGAATTTTGTTTTATTCAGAGTCCGTTTGTTCGAATTTGAATATATGGCAACGTGCTAGCGAAGCTGGTACTTGGTTTTTATCACGTGATCTGTAATACTGCACGTTGATTGGCTTTTCGGAAATGTAAACTGCAAATGAATTAGTTAATAAAATGAAAATACAAATACAACATTCGCCTAAACTCTGTTTTTGATTTTAGGGAAAGATTTGTGCGAACGGTGTTAACGATCCAAAATGTGAAAAAGACCCAAAAGTGAGTTTACATCCCTAAATTAAGTCGGATTTGGTTTTTGAATGAATGAGAAATTATTTTGTTTACTCAAAACAACCAATATCGAGCTTAGTTTGTGTAAAAAAATCATAATTTGGATCATCAAAGTGATCTGATTTTAAGACCATGCTTAATTCCGAGCTTAAGTTCACAACACAGGAATGAATTTTGGAGAAAATTTATTTGTTTGAGATTTCACTTCCATTCTAGTGAAAAAATTGCAAAAATCGTGCCAATCTATCGTCCATTCACAAAATCATTCGTTTATACATCTGCCAATCAAGCTACATGAATTTTATCACGTGGGCATGAATACTACCTGCTGATTCGCTCTATCAAAATGTAACTGTTATGGCCAGTGACCCTTGCTTTTGTAATGTGGTTAGTTTAGACCAATCAGATTTCATTCTATTCTCCACAAACACCTACAGCGACCTTCTCGCAACAACAGCAACATTTTAGCAAGAACAAAAACAATTCAACTGCTGTTGCTGTTTTTACAATTCAATTCAATAGTGAGAACCGCGACGGCGTAAACGCTGATTTCAGTGCAAAGCGAGTTGATAGATTTCATAGAAATCATCGTTGAGCTTAAGTTTCTATCTTGTATTCAGAATGGTGGAGTGGAGTCTAAAATAAAGTTTTCTCTTGTAAACTTATTAAGACTCGTAAAATCGTCCCAAACGGTCCTACAACTCAAAAGCTCGTCCATTAACAGGAAGTTTTCTACAACAAAAATTTTTTGACCATCCTAGTTGGACGTAATGCACGAGTTTCTCGCTCACCAAACCGAGATTATCACCCAACTGAGATAGCTCAAACTGTAGATATAGCGTGGTGTTTGGTTGGTGGAGGAGCGACAGCTACGATTCACAAAATAAGTCCAGTCCGGCAAATGCCATAACGTCCTAAATGACCCTTGCTCGTGCTTATTTGTATTGTCATCTGTTTTCATAGCTTTTGTGGTACTAAGCACAGGCCTGATCTTGTTTTTTATATTTCTTTAGTTGTTTTGAATATCTGAGTTGATTCTGTTCTTGCTGTGCCTAAAGCACTGGCTTCTTTCAATGACCTGAGTTGAACTTGGGCGTGCGCATAACTCCTGTAGCAAGCAAATAAGCGACAGTTAACGTATGTCAGGGATTTGAGGAATCGTACAGCTATTGCGGACCTCAACTTGTTTCCCGAAGCTAATTTTTAGAACAAGTACCCTGGGTACTCATTAACTGACGTCGGAAGGATGGACAGCTCAGTTGACTGTCGGCTTTTAGCACTTGTTTCCGGCGAAAGCGGGATGCGAACCACCGTGAGCAGAGCCTGAAGAATTCGATGCCTAGCGCCTAGACCATTTAGCTAAACCTATGTTTATTTGGTGGGATATATGCGAAAAATACTAAAGAAGGTGGCGGCAAAAACTCTTAGGACACTTAGGAATTTGGCACACTTAGGCCTTTCAAGCCTGTGTTTTCATCAAAGTGTGACCTAATGTAGCTATATTATGCAGTGGCCTAAAAGCTCCTCAAGTGAAAAATGTTTGATAAAGTTCCATTTTAGGCGTACGAAACGCCTGTATTTAATAGGCCTGTTTATTATTCTGAATTACGATCTTTTCTAGGGAGCACGATGCAGCGCTGACCTGGATTGTCAGAAAAGCCAATTCTGTCATGAAAACTACAAGTACTGCGACAAAAGAAAGTACGTAGGTCAGAAGTGCAGGCGGACAGAAAACTGTCTTCGTGGAGCTATTTGCATGTGGGGACAATGTCATAAAGAAAGAAAGCCGGGGCTGAATCGAAGTCGTTGCAAACGCCATATTGATTGTGGCTCGGGTCTGTGTTGTGCACGAGAGCATGGAGAAAGCATCTGTAAACCTTACTTGAAAGAAGGTCAAAACTGCTCTGTTTCAAGTGGAGGCTATGTTTACAGTATGCAGCATGAATGTTCGTGTGGTTTTGGCCTCGTTTGCAAAACAGTTGGGTGGTGAGTTTGTGTTTATTTTTTCAATTTCGTTGTGGCATTTGAGGTATAGGTACTGTTAACACGTTAAGATTAAGGTTAACGTTAGGTACTTGCAGTAGACCAGGCTACGATTAAGGCTATCTAAGTCTAAGCACACAGTAAAATGACATGAAAGATATCAAACACAGATTTTGGTCCAATTCTCCATTCTAGAACGTTAAAAGAGTATCTCTTGGGTCAACAGTGTAGGGTCACTGCAAAAGTCTCCGTATTGCTCTTTAGAACTGATAGGCCCCTTTATAACGGAACGACTCTGAAGCTGGTCGAAACAACAACAGCAACAGAGAAAACTAGGGGCGGGTGTCGTCAGTCTATTAACATTGTAGGCCTATAGTTGACTGATTACCTGAGTCGTAGTTTCGCTATTGAATTGAATTGCTGGACGCTCAAACTACCCAGTTTGAGCGATCTCCTTTAAGTGCTAGCCTCGGTCTCATGAGCGATAACTGGGACTCAGGTAATCAGTCTAGGCCTATAGTACGTACAGAGATAAAACGTGGGACTTACTTGTATAAGTGTTGGTATTACTACTACCACTACAAGGGAACATAACTTATCTCATTACAGAGCAATGCTTTGCTTTACCTCTCTACTCTGTATCTGTTATCTGTAAAAGGCGATATCATGATCATTATCGATGCAAATAATATGCCTGGTACACCTGAGACCAGTATCAAAATCCGGATCTTTCTCCGTCTCTCATCCTTCCCAAGTTTTCCTCCCTTAGACTGTATCACAGTTGCTTCTTCTACTATAGAATTGCAGGTTCCTGGAATAACTGACACCAGCCCTGCTTCTCTGTATCCCTAGGACTTATCTAATTAAGAACACACATAACCAAACTTGTTTTTGCCTCCCCCATCGCTAGTTTTTCCATTTGTTTTGATGAAGTTGGTATAGGCCATTTTGGCTTTTATCTATGCTACTCTTACTGCAAAATCTTGAAAAAGCTATTTTTATCGGTGTATTTGGTGAAAAGTGGCTATTTTACAAGGAAGGCCTAAAATTAATACAATGGGAAAACCTGATTTTACGTTCAAAATACAACATGATTCTCCCCTGCAGAACAAATTTCTCCGACTAAGAAGCTCGTGCAATCTAGTAATCTTAAAAGGACTTAAGCAGTATATTAGAGCGTTTATGTTGAAAAGCGAGATAAATTTTCATTGAGATACATTTTTCATGCTGGATGCATTTTCAAAACAACCAATCACATGCAGTTGTTTTGAGCACGTGATATAACACAGTGACGCGATTGGCTGTCTTCAAAATGCAAAACTATGGACTTGGTGAATATTTGTTTACTTGAATGGAAAATTGAAGTCCTCGTCTGAATCCGTGAGATTTCTGCGCAATGGAACAGGGAATTTGATCGCTGTGGACAAACCACATCACTCGCGAAGAGGATTTAAAACGTCAGTCTCCGCCTTTGAGATGAGGGTTAGTCATTGAATCAGATGGCATTAATTTGCCACTGTCATAAATTCTCTTTTTCTTCTACGTCATCTTCCTCGTGAATGTCTCTGAAAAATGTTGTTTTCTGCATATTTTGTTATTAATTGGGAATCGAGGAAAAGTCAAAAGCGAAACCTTAGTCAGAGAATTTATTACTCGATATAGCCTTTTGTTAGAGATAGGTTACATACGAGTAGAAGTAACCCATTGTTGTTTTGATGTTACCTATATATGTCTCGATTCACAGCTGTTTTTCTTGTATTATTTGTATCTGCTGTCCAACATTATCACGTTATTTCTCTTTTGTACAGTCATGGTAACTATTTGATTGTTGTTGCCTTGATCGCACTGCTTTATCGTACTGATAACATCAGCTAGCTTGATTATGTTCACTGTCTTGCTTGCACTGTATTGTGGGATGAGTGATGTCAATCTTCACAATTGAAACTTTCAATATTACATTTTCGGACGTCTTTTGGACGGTTTAATAAGGTTTGAATCTAAACAACGAGTCGCACTGCCTTTTCAGATAGCCATCACACACTTGCACTGCATTATGGGTGTGGAACATATTACATCGGTTTTCTCTCAGATTCGACGTTTCAATAAAACGTTCTCTGTGTTGGAAGCCTTTTGGCTTTGTGGGCTTGCAGGCAGATTTTGAAATCTCAAATGCAGTGCTCTACTAGACTCATTACATAATTCCCCCTACTTCGCTCGATGTTGTTGTTGTTGTTGTCGATGATATTGTTGTTGTTGTTGTTTTCAATCGTTAAGCTTGGAGTGGCTGAAATCGGGATCTTAAACTGGAGACTCGTTTAGTAAGTCTAGTGCACTGCCTTGCGGAATTGTGGACAGTTGCCTGCCTGTGATGCATGATGCGAATGGTCAGTACCTCCTTCAACATGTATATATCATTTGCGTTTTTCGTTACTTGCGTGTTACCCGTGTTAGAAGCCTTTGTGTCTGCTAGCCAGCTTGATGAAAACTGCATTACATAATGAGACATCTTGGTGTAGTAATACCATTAAATAAACATGAATTTGTCATCGAGAACTCCTGCTTTTTGATTTGCAATCATACATTTTCTGGAAAGTTTGACTGGAAACATGAAACTAAGGCTGAAATTCATACCCCTTGACACCCCAATGGTACTATGACCACTCTGAACGTTGACCCTCGTTAACCTGCGTAAACTGCTATACGGCGCATAATTTACTGCATGGAGATTTAAAGCCAGTATACCTTGGCAAGCTCTTGTGTTTCTTTTCTCTTTTCAGCTTTGAACCCTCTTCTTTCTTCTTCCTTCTTCAGGTACCATGATTGATCCAACCTTCGAACCTTTGGTTATAGACCTCGATCTGTTTCGGTCTCGTTTCGGTTTCGGGCATGCCTACTACTTCTACTTCTTTAATACTGTTCATACACGTCTTTCTCTGCTGCCCTTGAGAGCGAATTCCCTGAATCTAGCCATTAAGAACAAGATGTGGCCCACTCTCTCCCACTTTTACACTAGCACTTTCTCTGACCAGAAAGGTCTTGTTTAACGCTAATTCTTACCTGGATTCGAATACCTGTGCAACTGGGAAGAGATGCCGTAATCCACGAAAGTTGCTGGAAACGTCTCACAACCTCCCACTTTTTCCCAAACCTTTCTGACCAGATAGACTGTTGTGTTTAAGGACGTGCAACCAGGAAGAGTTGCCGTACGTAATCTATGAAAGAGTGGCGTTTGTTTTCTTTTCTTCTCAAGTAACTAAGTCATATACGTAATATAATATTTTAATTTCGAATATGACCAGAACGCTGTCATTTCAGTCAACGCTTTCCACCGCGAAAAATTCCAAGACGAAGCACGTTCAAAGACAAAACGTGCAACTGGGACTATCGCTATCTTATCTGTTGACTGTCCTTTTCTCATTTTCAACTCAGCCTTATCAAACCCCTACCTAACTCTTGGATTTCTTGCCCCCCCCCCATAAGTTGCAGTTGCTCAAGGTGCATCGCAATTGGGTGTGTCAGTAAACGTTTAGGGGCAACGCCCTTAATGTCTGTTAGGGAAAACGCCCTACTTCGCCCTATTCTCTGTTAGAGACTATGCTCTTGGTCTGGTTAATTTTCTTCTTTTCTCCAAATATAAAATATTTTTCAATGCCTCGAATATCATCGTCGGTATTTCTGCTTTCAAGACCTTATGGAATTAATGGGCGTGGGGTCATCGCCACTCAGATTGCTTGAACTGGAAACTGCCAAGGGCAGGGGACTTTTGACCAAATTTTATTTTCAATTCTAATTTCTCTACGTTCATTGCAAATGGGTGCCTAAAAGCCCCAAATGGATGTATTTGTCCCTGGCTATTTCTGGTATGAAACATTGGTTGGTGCAAGGGGTCCAGGGAAGAAGTTGTCACCCAAGTAACTCATCAGACAAATTTTCTGTTCACTAGAAAGAGCCATTAATTTTTCTACGAAGAAAACTTATGTTAAGTTAGGAGAAATCCGACAAAGACACGACTTTATAGACCTCACAACCGTTGTTGGAGCTAAAAAAGCAGAAACGTGAAGTGTACCTCAGTGAAGTTCGACAAGTAATATCCGGGGACCTTTCTGATTAATGATAGTTAATTCGCGGTTCGCTTGTCAATCAACTCAGACATTCCCGTATTAGATAAGCAGATTCGGTAATCATGTTATTTGGCTTTGGTCTATTTACTTCGTGGATGATTTGAGAGTTGAAATTTGATTGATAGCCCCACCTTTTCATTGATGAGAAACAAACATATTATTTTAGTACACATGTTTGTTGTTAGTTTCTATGTCGAATGTTGCTGTTGCGCTGCTTGATGGAGTTCCCGCCATGTTTAATGTCAGTTCATTAGGAAAATAACAACAAGATTAAGCCATTTTCTGCCCAGTTGATGTTATTATTAAATATGCCAGTGGTTCCATCATTGACCTGGTGTAGTTAAAGGGCTGTACATTCACTGTTGTCTGAGCAGGGCATATAATTTTTAGCGCTGTTTAAGCCCAGCCCAATGTTTAAATCATTCAGGCTGTTCCTTGTTAGCTAATTCTTTCATCTTTTTACTTACACTCTTTTTTTATAAGAACCAGGAAATTTTGATTGAGGCTAGCTGTTCTTAAGTTTTTGCCTTTTTGAGCCTGAAATGTTCTTAATCTGTTCTTAATTCCTTGGTTACTGAGACATCTAGATTTTGTCAGTGAATGTCTTTAGTGGTAATAGGGTTGTGTAAAAATGGAGCATGCTTGTCCATTTCATTGTTTGCTTGCTTTTTACGTTGTCTGACTGTCGTACTTTCATATTTAGCTGATATTCTCAGGTCTTATGAAAATGCCCCGCCTCAGCTTGTTCTTATTTTGTTCTTAAAATCTGGGCAAAATCCAGGCTTGTGTTCTTATAAAATTGTTCTTATAAAAAGAGTGTAATCATCATTGGAAACGGTGTTGAAACAGTGGCGTAGCGGAGGTCTGTGGGGCCCTTAGTGACGTTGTGGGACTGGGGCCCCTATCATTTCTAATTAGGAACAAGGAAGCGCAAATAGGATATAGTAGATAGTGAATAGAAAATAGGGACCAGGCACTAGGAAATAGGGACTAGGAAACTGCAAGTCGCATAAGAAAACACGTGTATTTCGTCAAGAAAGATCATTTCGCAACGACCAAATTTTAAGCTTGGGGGCCCCTTGGAGTCTCTAATCTGCAGGGCCCTTAGTGGTATGCCCTAAAGGTAACCATCGTCGGCTACGCCACTGTGTTGAAAACAGACAAATTTCATTTATTCTTTTCACCTCTTGGTATAGTATTTCTTAAATTACTAGCACTGTGACATAGAAGGCTATCTTCCTTACTTCTTTAGGTCTTATAACGTGGTGTATATTTCCGCTAAGGACCGTTCTAATTCGGTTTTCTGCCTTTCTGTCTATTGACAAGCCTCGCACCTCGCACTCATTTTGAATCCAAACTAGCAGGCAAGGAATTTCTTTCATCCTTCGAGCGAGTACACTACCTAATCTCGGTTTTCTGGACTTATTATGAAAGTATGTGGTATAAGCAATAAATAAAGATAATATCCAGTTTTGTTATTAAACATCCTTAGGCCTACAAACGTCTTCAGCGTCTTCGCGTCTTGTCCTTGCTGTATCAGTCCTGTCAGTCTTAACTTGAAATTCTGTTGTATATCGTCATCTTTAAGTGCTTTTCTGCCCATAATGATCCAGAGAAGAGTGCGCTGTTTTCCAGTGCTTTTAAATCTCGTTTCAATCGGATTCTTCGTCGTTTCATTGCTTCCCTGTTTCAAATTCAGTGACTCTGCGAAGGAGCAATTGGTTCAGTAGTGTCATTTGTACATTGAAAACATTTAGGCTTGAGGATATGACAAAGGGCTCATTCCTGCCTTGCTGCTAGCTTAAAACATAGCACACTTCCCTCAGCATTAGATTTTACTAAATCTCCCTCCATTCTGCCATGTTTTGTCCTAAGTAGGCTCTTAGGGTCACATGCAGAATACATCTGATCCCGCTTGTTGCCCCAGGAGTTCTAACAACATTAATAACCTGGGATGGAGCAACGTGCAGTTACCCTGGGTCTGTTTTGACAGGCAGTTTGTAAGGCTCTTTGACAAGCTTAGACGTACTGCTAGAATGGTAACTACATGCCGCTTTTGAACTTAACTGAACTGATTTGTTAAATACTACCAGTTATTCTGTTGAAATATTGAACAACTTACTAATGCAAGGATTGGAGCAAACAGCGGTCGAGTTTTCGTTGTTGTTGTTGTTGTTGTTGTTGTTGTTGCTGTTATGCAAAGGTTGTTGTTGTTGCTGTTTTTGGTTAAGACAATTAATGTCATGAGACGTTTAGGAAGGACTTTCTTCCGAAGCCCGTTAAATCAACCTAAACCTCTTCTAAAGTTTCTCTCTCCCAACTTTCTCACGTACTGGAAAACTGCGTTCAGTCTCCGTCAAAACTATCAACGAAAAAGCTTCCCTGCATCTTGTAGGCCATAGCATCTTAAGACTCTCTTTCAAGCTCTTAGTTAAGTCCTCTCGTCGCTAATAGTTTAGTGGGTGTAACAAAATAAGCAATCATAATTCATTTAAATAAGTTAATCAGAGGTCACTCTAGCTTAGTCGTTAATAACATTACTCCTTTGACGAAGAAGGAGGAGTTTTGCCAATTCTCGTGCTGTGACTCTTTCTTGCTTTCTCTGTGTCATAGAAAACTGATTTACCTTTATGTCAAGTTCAATGATTTGAGGCGTAACTGTGGTTTTAAGAGTTCTCAACCGCTATGTGCAGAAACCATTAGAATAATGACATAGCTATTACAAATGTATTTAGCATACAACCCTTTTAGTCAACTTCTTTTGACTTTCTGTTGTCTTCGCTAAAAGCATGACCTTGTTTGTGCAGTCCAAAACATGAACATTTGCATAATGCTTGAATTTCTCTTTGCTTGGGGTAATAGGAGGAGAAATCGATTCTTTGCTTTTGAATTCTTTGTCTTGTAACAGTGCGTGTTTACAAAATTACTAATAGGATTCAGGCTGGTTTCCCTTCTTATTATCAAAACATAGAAAGACGTAGTGAAAGGGGGGCCGAGCTAATGTACTGCATGCTGTGTAAGAAATTAGGCCACACTGCTCTGGACGTAAAACCTATTTCCTTCGTCCAAACTCACGCTGCTGAGAAAACTTGTGGGAAAGAGGAACAGTGCTTGATAAAATTTGAACAATCAGTCAGAAATTTCATGGCTTGTTTGTTTAACATGTTTTGAAATTTGAATTGCTCTTTTTGCTTGCTCCAAAATTCTGGTATGAATTCCAAAAACAAATTTAATGATATTTCAGATTATTCACCACCTTCAGTACTAAAGGTTAGATTTGACTGGTAGATATCTCTATTGAATTGAATTGTTGGATTGGATCCGCAGACTTCCTTGACTGATCAATTCTTGAGTTGTTGTTGATGTTGTTCAAAAAACTGCTGTTTTTTGATAGCTTCAGTGAAAGCTTGGAGAAATGTAAAACCTTTCCTGTAAAATGTTTTTTAACTGTAATATACCCCTAAGATGGCTTTGTGGACAAATCCACCTGGCTTACGAGCTCAGTGAGGACTGGACTCGAGCTTTAGTCACGTGACAGCCTTGGTCGAAGTTTCATTAGTTTACAGTATCTACTTCTGAGATGAGATTCTGGCGACTAAATTCACCATTTCCCCACCATTTCACCTTAGATTTCACCTTCACTTTACCGTTAGAGTTGACAAGAAAACTATGGCACCTCGCTATAGCACAATTTCAAAAATTATCTAGAGCCAAATACAAAATGGTCACATTTCACTAAAGATAGTCTCAGGCCTAGTCACTACTTCATGTAAATTCTTAACACGTTTTAATTTTTCCTTTGGCCTTTCTTCCAAAAATTATAAAAACAAATATCTGTTTTAGGTCCAAGAGAAAGGGATGGAGACCCGAACCTTTGATGAAATGTGTGAAAATATAGAGATAATGTATATATATGAGAGAAGTTGTATGCTGGCGTAATATGCTAAAACCGTATAATGGTGCTTGGCCAGGCATAGATAGAAATGATGTTTGCCGAGAAATATGATAGATTGAAGGCACAACTGAAAGACTGCTTATTATTTGGATGGTAACATCAGATGGGATTTATTTGGCTAATGCTCCTATGTTTAATAATGAACAAGTTAGGCAACATTTCATGTAAGTTGCTTTTTAAAGATATGATGTTTAAAGTTAATCACATAATATTATTTATCGTTGTTGAAAATATAGTTAATACCCTTTTATTACGATGGGTATTTGTCAGTGACATTCTTGATTTAAATAGTTGAATGTGAAATTTAGGCCATAAAAGGTAAGAGCTTGTTCTACCCTGGGTATTTATTTACGCATCAAAGAACATCTCAAGGCCTAAAATCCTCCCCAATAAGGTTTAGGCGCTTCCTTGAATGTGTCATGTAGGTTGTACAGGCTTAGCAAACCTGGTCTTTTTTCTGAGATTCTTAAAAGCCTCGTATCAGTTGTGACTTTAAACTCTGAAATATCAATTACAATGACTCTTAAATCCCTGTAGATTTTACCAGACTCTTCAAACCATAAAACTCACTCTTGAGTTTCCTCAATACCTGATAACTCTTATCAGAAGCACTGTGCGTATCTATTTACATGAAGCCAAACACTGCCACAGGGATCTTGTTTGGTTCCCTTTCTGTTTATTAAGAGACTAACAGTTCTGTTCTAAAACTGCCGCCAATCGGTGTCTTGATAAAGTCAGGCTATATTTCTATTGACTTTTTGTCCTAGGCCGTCCGGCAGAGCGTTAAAAGCCTCGATTTTTCCCGCCTCGTTTTTAGCACAAGCTTTCGTATTGGTATACAGCATGCGGGAAGAAACTGCAACAACAACCACACGTCAACGCGTTTCGGTTCTTGTCAATCCAGAAGACTTGCCGCCTCATAGCTACCGTCTCCATCACTGTTAGGCAGCCGCCTGTGGTCGGTATCCAGTGGACAGTCCCTTTGGCAGTGATCAATTGGCGGCCGCTTATTTTGCGCAAGCCAGAGAGTGCGGCGCAAGATGAAAAAGGTCCCCGAAAAATCTCCCCTTCCCGGCTAGGATATCTCAGCCGAACATGGCCCTGAGCTCCCTCATCCTTCTTTGGCCAGTTAATGTTTTCATTGATAAATAAGAAATCGCTACTAGTACAGTATTCAAACAATAACTGAATCGGGCTACCCTGTATCTTTAATGTCTAAAAACTCATGAAACTAATATATAGTTCAATCAAATGTAAATAGCGAAACCCTGAGGGCAACATGAAATCCTTGCCGTCATGTATTGTAGTATATATGTTTACAAAAACATTAGCTAATCCCTCAATATTAAAATATGTATACAAAAAAATAAATATCTTGATTTTGCAAATAATTTGCCAGAAATATTCATTTAGATGTTTTTCATTTGTTATTTGAAATAATTTATTTTCAAGAAATAGAGATTTAGGTATCGAAAGATATGGCTATTACCCAGTTCGTCTTTTTGTTTGTTTTATAATTCTTTTAATTTCCCAGACTCGTCATTATTTTGCCATTGAAAGGATAATACTTCTCTGCTGGGCTGGAGAAGGGGGCTAGGGGGCAAGCAACCCCCTAACAATCTGATTAATAAGAATGAACCTCCTAGAAACATGACAGTTTAATGAAAACTGTGTTCTGATACTAAAGATTGTCTGCCCTGTCCTTCAGAACGTTCAACAAGAATAGGCTTTGTGCAATAATTGTAAAGTTTTCTTATACCTAGATGCAAACTATTTCAGTCACGATAACAATAGCTATGTCTGAAGAAGGGGGCAAGCAACCCCCTACCGTTTAATTTATATAGAAACACAACTCGACAGTCTAAATAGATAAAACCGAAGCTTTAATGTTCTGATAAAAAACCCTTCCAACAAGATGTTCGAACTTCTGTCGAATTTTTAGCAGAGTCAGTTGGCCACCTACAAAAGAGTTGCTAAAAACACTTCATATTGCAGAAAGAAGGCTGTCAAAATGTCACGTCTGCCCCTGCCTTGGGCCCTGCCTCCTATTCTTTTAGCTAATCTAACCGAAATCCAAAACCTTTTCGCAGACCACGTCCAAAAAAAACAGTACATTTGTACATCGCGTTTTACTCTCATTACAAAAACCTGTCACAATCTCTTGACAGACGTTTTTATTGCCCCCAATCAAAAATTACGCCTTAAGTGTCAATCAATTTGCACTTTGATTACAGAGATCCTCCTCCTTTGACATACAGTCAATGTTACAGAAAGCGAGTCTATTCAAATTTGCGAGCACATGATTGGTTATTCTTGACAACTGAGTGAGAATGTTGTCGTTAATCACACGTGTAGTGTCGTGGTATTGATTATAATACGAATAGAAATCAGTACAAAGGGATAACATTTGCTGAATATATTCATTCTTTACTTATATCTACCGTCGAATCAATCACGGCTCATATCGCTCTCTTCACAACATGGATTCAAGTACACTAACGCTGGTATTTTTACAGATTTTATCGCAATGTTCGGCGCGGTGGTACTTTGCTGTCAGACCTGTATATGATCTTGGTAATGGAACACTAACTAGAACGCAAAGAACTCTAAAAAAGGTAGGTATATAAGCTTTTTTGTACAGAAATTTTTGCTTGGTGAATAGTTTTCCCTACCTAAATGTAAGAAAAATGCAATGCATTGGGGTGAAAAACCTATTTTCATCCTCTAGACGTAGTACTAAAAAGTATAGGCCTAGCCTAAACTTGTCTTTTGCATAACTAGCTAGCTATTGAATTGTGATTGATTTCGTAATCTCGCGTAATTTCTTGGTGTTATTTTTTTTGTAGACACTAGAACACGATCGTCAGTGTCGCAAAGATAAGCAATGTGGAAAAGGCAAATTCTGTTACCGACACTCGGGAACATGTCATAATTGTCGGCACGATGGCCAGATTTGCCGGAGAAATCATATGTGCTGCAAAGGATTTGCTTGTGTCTCGGGATTTTGTCGTCCTGTTGTGCCGACTGGCGTAGAAGGTGCATTATGTAGAAAATCTAAAGACTGCAAACCAGGACTTTGTTGCTCGAAAGCTATTACAAATGGTGGAAAACCCACATGCAGAAGATATCTGCAAGAAGGTGATGTTTGTGGAGTCTTAGATACAGCACCCCGGTTTCAAATCAATCATATTTGTTTATGTGGCAAAGGTTTAAAATGTCGAAAAGTTCGCAGGATATCAAAAAGGTAATCGATCAACATTATTTATTCATTTTTCTTGTTCATTTCGACACTCAGACTGAGTATTCTTTTAGAGGTGAAGAAACGACTAACTCCCTGTCTCTAGCTATACACTTTTTTTAATAAGCAACCGCTCAATAAGCAACTAGGGCTGAACTGACCTTAACATTAAGCAACTTGAGGGCTCAATTGAATTACTGTAAGCAACAAAGAAGTCAAACAACCAAGCTTATTCTCTTTCTTGTGTCAGGAAATTGTTCTTCGTTCTTATTTTTTGCATGTTGAAGTTCGTTAGCTAACGTTTTTCCACTTACTGTCTCCCAAAAGTCATGTTGTAGGCCTAACAGATGACGATTTTGACCCGCGAAGTCAGGGGTGGTTAGTACGTACAAAAAATGTTAAACAACGTTTAAGCAACTTTGAGGGCTGAAATATCTAAAATTTTAAGCAACTTTGAGGGCTGGACAAAAGTTAAGTTGCTTATTAAAAAAAAAAGTGTATACATGGTGACGCCCTAAAAAGCCCAAAAGTACTTCGAGTAGGTTTTCTACGAAGTCAATGAATTTTTTGGCCAAAATTATCTAAAGCTTGTCTGATAACCAGGACCATAAGCCACTATAAGCCGGCCCTACCTCCAAGTTGTCCAGGACCTCGTTGCATTCAAAAACAAATACTTTCAGCCTCGTAGCAGAGATATTAGAGCACTAGGTCACGAATTGGCAAGGCCAATACATTCCTGTTTGAAAGCTAAAAGTTTTAGCTGAACCATAAAGCGAACATATTTTTTCTATTTGATCTGTCGTTTCAAGAAAACAAACTGACACGAGCAAACATGGAATAATATTTTAAATCAAATTTAAATCGTCTGAAAGCTTATTTAATGAATGAAAGGCATTCTTCAGTATTGTATAAGATTTGGCTTTTAAAATTTCTAATACTTTGTTTACTGCATCCTTCTAGCGAGATATCTTACTTAATCTTGAATAGTACCAACATTGGAACATTACTTTTTAACTTGAAAAAACATATATCTGAATGTTCGATAGATTAAATAAGTTGACGATTTCTCGTGCTACTGTACGGACATAAGGTACCAAACTCCTTTTTTTCTTTTTAGTCTCAAAATTCGAACTGAACGGAATTTCTATCAAAAGGATTTCTAGAGATTTTCGAAAAATTTCTGGCAAACTTGTACGTGATTTATACCAGGCAAAAACGCAATCCTCCAAGCTTGATCTTCTCAACAAAGAAACCCCGTATTCCCAGGGGCCAATCGTGGCCCGTCCTACCCTCCTCGTGTACACGCGCAAAACAATTGGGTTTCTCGTCGGGTCTAAACCAGTCAAGTTCCCCGAGAAATTGCTAAAAATCATTTGCCCACAGTATACCTTCCAAAGGTGGGGTCTGGCTGGGTAAAGACCCAGGGCCCGGGCTCTCAAGGGGCCCGCAAAAAATTGCAAAAGCAGCCTTAGAGCCACAGGAAATTACATTACGCCAGGGTCCGATGGCTTAGTTTGCCCTTTTCCACTTTTCATGTCTTCTGTACATATAATCCGATACGATTTAGCTGCAGTTCATGGCCCAGAAAATTTTAGATTCCCATCCCACACATCATCAAGGGGTGGGCTTGTTGGTAAATTTCAGTCTTGGAAAATGGTGTTGCGTGAATCAGATATCTTCCATGATGATTGAAGGATTAAAGACTGGCTCCCGTTTGATTAAATCCAGCAAAAACTGCACGCGATTTTTATCTGATTCTGATAACGCCCTTTCGCAAAAAATCCGAAAACAGTTTATCCAGGAAATTACTGGCATACCCAATCTCAAACGAATTGCATACTCGCAAACAGGACATACCGCGGATACTATATTCATTATGATATTCGCTGCCTGAACTTAAAATAGTAATGTTTATAGTATTCTTGTAAACATTCGCTATATTAAAGTGTATTATTTATATGAAATTATGACGTCATAAATGTTCGGAGTGACTGGAAAGCAGCTATTGTAACTTGAAACGCGTATGCTTCCTAATCTTGCATATTTGCTTGGTTTTAAATATAATTTCTCTCTTTCAGGGTTAAAGGAAATCCTGGTTGGTTAAATAAAAGAGAAAGACGGTGTGTAAAGGCTACAAAGTCGAAGAAATAATCGTCAGCAAATTTCAATGTCAGCCATCTTCATTGGTGCCCAGCTCTCAAGGGTAACTTGAATCTGTTAAAAATGGCGGACGCTGAAAACCAAACACCATGGTTCTCCCAGACAGTCCAAGCCTGAAATTCATTGTGAAGCAACCTGTACCTGACACCATTTGAAATGTTTACGAATAAATGGTGATATTTCTTGCCCTCACTAGATATTGGCTTCAAAGAACTTGCAAATAAATGAAAATTTTGAAAAATATTTTGACGGGGACAATTGACCAACGTGTCACCTCGTTTGAACGTTTCACTAAGTCAGAATTTAATTCAAAATAGAAAGTTATAGACTGAAGCTGTATGTAGGAGTAATTTCTCTCATTAGTGAGACTGGAAAGGTGCAAGAAATCACTTTGAGGTGGTAATCATCAACACCTCGCAGTACAATTTGAATTTATTGTCCGTAAGGCTATTGTCCTATTGTTAGTATATGTTTGTACAGTAAACTCGAATAAAAGTATTTATAAATATGTAGATAAGTTGTATACTAGTAATGAAATTTTTGATAAGAATATCATCGGTAACTTTTTTAATTTAAAGTCATTTCATTTTTATGGATTCCTTCTTCTTGAACAAATCTAGAAAATCTCTGATTTGATTGGTTTAAATGTTGAGAAACAATTTTAACCTTTGTGCAGCTCAGATGAGCAAACATTTGCGGAGTAATTTGCTATAAGAAGTACAACTTCGTCGTAGCCATGAGGAAAACCTACAAAAATCTGCTACATCCCTCTCGAAGTCCTACTTTCTCTAAAAAGAGTAATCACCATTTTCCAAATGAGCGCTTATGAGCAAAAAGCTACTGCATGGCGCTGCATGGAACTCTTTAGATGACTTGTTTAGTTTTGTTTGAGAAGCTTTGTAGGTGGAGAGTCGAGGAAAGTTTTCGTGCTTCTTGTACCAACGGGAGCGGGACAGAGTTAGCTAATCTGCATGGGACCCACATGGTTTGTTTTGGCTGCTTTAGGCCCAAATCTCTCTGAACAAGGCTATCATTTGGTTTGTCATTGCTGTTAACCCTGTTAGATACTTCAACCTATAAATTGTAATTGTGACTCTGTTTTCATGCTTATTTTGAATAGATAAACAAGACAGTTAGCAGGCATTCATGTTACAGATAAGAAATTTGGAGAAAACATTGATTGAAAACATGTTAGCAACAACTCTACCATTTATCAGTCACGATCAGGACAGTTGTACCTTATCAGTCCCACTTACCCATTCAAAGGCCTTGTTGTTGTACAGTATGTAAGAATAAACAAAACAGTAAAAGGGGATATTTGGATATTTGGATATATATTAGGAAGCAAGTCTGCAGCTTCTATCTGCATCAGCACAATCATACAATGGCTGCTGAAAGTTTTCTTTCACAGCCTGCTATTGCTTCCCCCTCCTCCCCTTTAAACAATGTTGTTTAACACTAACATTTCCAGCTAATTCTGGCCTCGCACGATCAATAGTCTCAACATTGTTTGAGGGGGAGGGGGGTATTAAGCTCGTGAATATGTTAGATTTACCGAATATGTCATTGATTCACCCGAACAATCTTGGGCCTTCCAGTTACATTTGGCAGCCATTGTAGTCTATCGAAGAAGTTTCTGTTGTACTTACGGGGGGTATCTAAGCCTAGTTTTGGACGGGGACGTGCCATTTCAGTCCAAAATTTGGACCCATAATTCCGCCCACGTCTGAAAAATTGTGACCCATAATTCCGCAAACCTGATAAAAATTGTGACCCATAATTCCGCAAACATGATGAATGTTATGCCCAATATTCCGCAAGGCAAAGAACATTTTCAGATAACAAAATCATCTGATGAAAAGCAAGTAATGTTTAAAGGGCAACCTTGCTGATAGTCCAAAGAGTTATCAGTTCGGACTGCACATTTTGTAAATGCTAAGCTTAATTCTTCAAAATTTCTCCAGATTAGTACCCATAATTCTGCATGTTTCCTCAAATGGTACCCATAATTCCGCACATACTTCTAAAAACGATATCGATAATTCCGCACTTTTCAGAAAAAGGTACCCCTAAATAATGGCACGTCCCCGTACCCCAAAACTGTTAAGTTACCCCCAATCTAGAAATAGGTTATTTTCAATTCAGCCAATCACAAACGAGTGCTTCAAGTGTGGAATAGGTGGTTTCTTTTTCTTTCATTTCCGAGAGCCATTTGCTTTTTTTCTGGCAGCCATTTTGTTTTAAACTCTAACTCCAATTTCAGCGATTTATCGTGTCTAGGCCATTCTCCACATCGGTTGATCTGGTCGGTGACAGCTGCGACTGTATGGAGCGCTCGGACGCTAAACCAGAAAGCGATCTCTGGTCTTTATATTTCCGGCTACAAATGTTCTATAGCCAGCGCTTTGGTCGCCGAGCAAAACTACCTAAAGAAGACCGGCCTCAACGTCTATAAGGATAAAAGCACCTTTGATCAAAAGTTTCCTTAAGGCTGGCTGCTCGGTCAAAATCCACAAATATATTGAAAAGTAAATGTTAATGTTATATGAAGTGGACAAACTTTTATGGAAACCCATGGAAATAAATTAATTTAACTTTTGGCCCTGCCAAAAGATCAAACATTGTCAAACGTTTGAATTTTACTTATCAAGCAATGTTTGAACGATTTGCCACGCCACGCGGAAAAAACATTGCTTGACAAGCAAAATTTCGTTGCAAGTTGATTGCAGATAAAGCGAGGAGCACTTTTTTAGAAAGTATTTCATAGAAAATACTTTTTTTAAATTTCCTGAAGAAAAGGTGGATCGAAAAAACCTCAATGGAAGAAAGTCTTTCGTAATTATTTTCGTGCTGAGAACATCATGCTGAGATATGTAAACAATGAAATTAGCTTTATTAATTGCTTTAAGCTCCCACTTTTCAAAGAAAGACAACATGGGGTAAAGTGAACCATTTGCTGTTGTCAAACTGAATCCAAGGTGTCCTTAGGGGGGCTTAGCATCGATTTTAAAGGGCATCCTGTTTATGGCTGCTAAATGTCAGAAGCAACGGCAAGCAAACATCTGTATGGTAGACTCGGAATCGATTTTTATAATAGTTTAGAAAAGTTTGGGTACCACAAGGATCTTCACCAGGAGCTTGAATGATTGGAAGCCAGTGACAGACCCTCATCCGAGTTCTTTCACAGGTCGAAACCTTATACTTTGGAGAGCTTATTGACTATCTGTGAGAGCCGTGACAGAAAAATTTGCGGTTACCCCTTTAATTGGGAAAGCACTTGGGCCTGTTTTGTTTGAAACACTACTGTATGTACTACTGTATGCACTTTACTGTGTGTAGAGTGAGGCCAAGCTTCTCAGTTAGTTCTCGTTAGACAGCTGAAGTTAAGCTTGGTCGTGTGAGGTCAGCATTAAATGAGTGACTTTCCAGATGGATGACTAAACAACTCATTCTGCCGTCCTTGGGAAGGAGCGTTAAACTAGGGGTTCCGTGCCTAGATTCGGCATGCATAGTAGGCCTAAATTAGCTGGAAAAGCAAGAAGTAGCAGCCTACTAAAAATAAAGTAACAACAACAAAACAACATAACATTGCGTCTGCTGCACTGATCTCGTTTTTAGAGATCAGCGGTATGCTGCCATGAAATGGCAAGGGGTGAAAGAAACGAACATCTCATCTGAGTTAATTCCATAATAAAAAGCAAATAAACACAGCTTAACGTGCCCTGCATCTTAATCCAAAGCTCAATCAGACAGTATTCAACATCTCTCCGTTGGTCTAAGCATCACCCGATGCTTTAACAACAGCAGGAGGAAGCCTGAATCTTAGGCCAACCCTTCGCTGTTTGCATCACAGTTGAAATTTTCTTCTTTATGGGTTGCCCAATTACAAAACCACATAAGTTAATAAAGCACTTTCTGTTAAATTGTTTAAGTTTATGACGACCCGCTGCGAAAATCGATGTCAAAAACTATTAACTCTTAGTTCTAAGTCTTTATTTTCCTTGCATACGAATGCTAAAAGGTAGGACATCGAGGTTGAAAAATCTCAGACATTTAATGCAGGCAAAAGCGCGGCATGCAGGAAAATTTTGCTTCCAAGGGTGGTCGTATTAAGGGGGTAAAACATGCACGCAGGCTGAACTGAAGATGACTGATGCTGCCTCAGCCAAAACTTGTATTACATATCTATTAGATTCTGCTGCTGAGAAGTTTTTGTAATCTTCTTCACACATTTTTTGAATGAATGCAAAGCTTTTACAAGATTCTAGACTCATTAGATACAACAGTCACCTCTTCATAGAAAAACAGCAACAACAACAAAAGAACAACAGCAACAACAACAGCTACAACAGCAACAACAACAGCAACAACAACAACTCAGCTTGCTTGTTGTTCGCTTCATGCCTGCATATTGTGCGAACAAGTACAACCAATCAAATTGCCGCATTATTTAAGAAATGAATTGATTGGCTGTTTGGAATTCGCTGTACCTAAAAAAACTACAGTCGAACTTGCATCAGCAAAATGCATTGATATTTCGGTCTGTTTTACTGTTTGTAAATTTAGTTTTTCGGCCGTCGAGCACGAATTTGCCGCCAAAACGTATGAATGACTCGAAATCAACAAAATGTATTTTCGCGCCAAAAACCTTCACAACATTCTTCTGAAGATGTTTTCAAACGTTGAGCAAATTCAAGAGTGTGTGTTTTAATGATTATCCATCTGTATGGATATAGTAAGCCTATTACTTTTGCAATCACGAAATACGATAGAGGCGGCATATGTTGACAGAAAAAAGCAGTTTGTTGGGAGGAGCAGATAAATTGCTTTCAATAGTTGTGTGCTTAGGCAGGAGGAGTCTGTGTTTCCTTTTCGTCGATCTTAATCATAGCAATTACTACTAGATTTATTACTGTTTCATCTTGTAGCCTTTTGACCTGTCGAACGGAGACTGCTCAGCAGACAACAATGCTAATTTAATCAGAAAATCCTGACTAATTACCTTACCGTTTATTGCAAAAGTATCTCATTTTAAGAGATTTGCAGACGTCTTCCATCTTAGATTAAGTAGTTTAGTTTAGGTAGCTTTGCTCAAAATCAGCTTATAAATTCTTTCTTTTTTCTATCTTTATCTGCATTGTCCAACATGCATTCTATAAGCTTCTAAAATACAGTATGTATTCTTCTTGTAAAAATGTCCTTCGTTAATAAACGCCTCCTTAAAATAAGCGCCCCAATGATGTCCTTTGAGTGACATTATGAAATAGACCAAATGGACTTTTTCTCTCGTATTTCTTTCGATATTAAGTTGAATTGCTCGACGCTTTGCAAAGCATTGTTCGAATATCCATCACTGCAGTTGACATACTGTATTATTCTGAGCTGCGGACATTATGAGTGTCCTTATCAGAGCTGACCTTAGAAAATATTGCTGGTACCGTGACTGGCTGGCAAAATGAGTCCAACCTTGTCCCACTATACAATAAAGCGCAATATAGACGATGACGGAAAAGATGTCGTCGGGAGCATTTTGCCAATTTTACCAAGATGCATTGCGCTTTATAACGGAATCCACAGCGATTCTTTTACAATAGGAATTCGGTGCTAAAACTACATTGTTAGTGTTGTTAAACCGTTCTTGTTGTTGTTGTTGTTGTTGTTGTTGTTGTTGTTGTTGTTGTTGTTGTTGTCATCTTTGTTGTTGTTGGTGTTGGTGTTGGTGTTGCTGTTATTGTGACTTCCCTTTGAACTGTTGGTCATACAGCACCTTTCGGCCTGTGACTGCTAGAAAATGGGACACTAACACAGAATTATCCGTGTTCTCGTGCTTCAGTGATTAGAGTCAGAGTCTTCATGCGTGGTAGGTTTCCTTAGGCAACACCTGATCAAATGAGGTCAGAATAATTTGTCCAAATATCATTAGATGTAACGAAAAAGTGGGATGGTCTTGTTCAGGTGATTAGTGTTAAGTCAGACGAAGTCACTTTTCTCTGATCGCTTAAAATAATTGAACAAATTGGTTAAATCGAATTGACAAATTCGAAATAATTCTGTGGCTAATTTTCATCTTCCTAGAGTCCACAGTTTTATAGTATCAGACTACCCATTGTTCGAAAAGCACTTTGATTCACTTTGTAAGGTATGTTACTCGTAAAGGTCTTTCAAAGAGTTCTCTACTAGACGCAGTTAGCAGTATGGGCTTTTCCTCTCGTTGGAAATGTGGCCTAAAGAGTCTCAAGGACATTTAAGTAGTTGCTCTTGAATCCACCCTCGTTTTCGTATCTAAGTGAGACAATACCAAATGCACTGTAGCCACACATCGTGTCTTGTGGTAAAAGTACTACCTATTCTTGATTCAAACCGTGTCCAGTAGATTTCAAATACAATCCAGTTTTATGGCCGCAGCTATGTTCGTACCAACTAGAGTATAAAGAAACGCTGGATATTGCCGGGCAAGGAATATAATGAGGAATACAAGGAATATAACCTCTATTTCTATCTAGCATTGTTACAACATCTTTTTATAAAATATGCTCCTTACTCAACCTTTTGTACAAAGGTTAAACGCTGATACTCAATGGACGATTCGGCAAAGATGGTATCGGGGGTATTTTGCCATTTTGCATCGCAAACTATCATAACGACGTTTACAGTCTCTAGTTTATGCTCCCCTTATTTTGATTTGTCACTCCATCACTGAGCGATTCTAGAAAGCAACAGCAACAACATCAAGAGAAGTTGTGGGACTTATGTAGTGAGTTTACAGTGATTCTATAGAAATTCGATATATAAACGCAATGCATCATGGTCAAATTCCCCCGACGCCATATTTTGCAGAATCGTCTGTTACACTGTATTTATATACACAAGTCATGGACTTTGAGAAACACAATGGTTGTTGTTGTTGTTTTTGTAACAGTTGTTTCTTCCTTGTATCCCTATCTGCTCCAGGGGACCGAAGAAAAACTAGAAATTCTGTGACTGTCATATAAGGCACAAGGACGCAAGGAACAAAAACCTGCTTGGCCACAGGGGCACATGGAAGAAACAACTTGTGCAGGAACAACAACAACAAACGACTGCGTTTCTTGAAGACCATGCCTAAAGATAAGATATCAAACAAGTAGCTAAGGTCTTCATCCATCCTAAAGATTCACAAAGACCTCTCGAGTCATTAAGTGTCTTTATTGAATAATAAAAAGTTAATTCTTGAATTTTAAATTATTTTATCATGTTATTCATTTGATGTATCGTGCACAGCAGTATGAAGGACATGCGGGTGAACACGATGCTGGACTGCATGCTGGCGAACAACCAACTGGGGGTGCAGGAGCCATCGGCATAGGTGCTGGTGCCATCATCATAGGAGGTGGAGGTGGTGGGGGCATCATTACGGGTTGCTGGGGTGGTGGGAAATTTGACGTGCAGCAAGATGGCGTACAGGCTGGAGCACAGCTCTGAGAACATGGTTGGGGGCAGGTCAGAGTGAAGACTGCAGGGGGTGCTGGAGGAGGGGGAACAGGGGGTCCTGGTTGATACTTTGGTCTTTCAAACCATCTGGCAGGTTTTATCGGCTGTTGTGGCACTGGTTCAAGAGCAATCATTGGTGGTGGCTGACAGCATTGTGCAGTACATGCAGGTGCACAGCTGGCTTGGCATGGAGATGGGCATCCTCCTTCAAAAATGAAATGAGAATGAAATGAATATTACAAGATTAAAAAGAAGTGATCCCTGGTGAGGATCTCGTACTAGGTCAGGGTTCGAGCCCAGCCACCGTAGCGTCACAGCCAGGGTCGAGGTCTCGATTAGTTAACCTACTACTGAGATACAAGCGACTGGCGCTAAAAACACCATTTCATCTCCACCTCCACTATATTTACTTCGCTTTTCATTCTACAGAGACGTGGAACCAAGCAAAACATAAAACTCATTGATTCGGTCTTCCAGGCAAATTTCAGCTTTCCTTCAGCTTTTCTTCGCTAAGCAATGAAAGGAGTTTCTAGGAAAGAATTCACTTGTATTGATGGCGAAGTAGCTTCGCTACTACAATTCAAAGTGTGCACCCCTACTTGTGCAAAATCAAACTGGATAATCATCTAGAGAAATCAAACGAGTGACGGCAACAAACATAAAGTCAAAAATCCCACCTCCGCTGACGACAACGGATCCTGCCTGACCGCCTCCGGGCAGCTGCTGTTCAGTTCCCGAGAATCCAGGTCCGGAAATCGGCTGAGGTGCATATGGGTTTGGTGCTTGTTGTTGTTGTAATGGTTGTTGTTGTGGTTGCTGGGCTCCTGCTCCTTGCTGTGCTGGAGGTAAAGGTCCCCCAGTTCTTGCATCGGCATCTTCTTCTTCATTGTTGTCATCATCATCTATCGTTCTGGCACTTCCTTCATCTAGAATTAACGTGTCATTAAAAGCTTATTGAAACGTATTTACCGAGACATTGTCGGCGTAGCGGTTTGCTCGATGGCGTAACGTTCTAAATTCAGGGATACGCTAGCTCTCAAGGGCCTTCAAGCTTTAGGGACTTTGAAGTTGTAGAGTCTGAAGGTTCCCTAGTGATATCTCATTAAGGCCCCCCCAGCTGCAGCGCTACGCCGTTGTAACTCCAAAGATAGAATATTTGGCGCTCATCGCCTACCATCCTTGTTTTGATGTTTTCTACTGTTTATGTGGCGATTTTTAGCGTTCTTGTCTTTGATATAATAATATTTGAACCCACCTGTAGACCCCTCATCGTCAACTTGGTCGTCACTATCTTCCTCATCTACAGGCTTCTCGGCATCTAACAAGATAAAACGATCACTGACAATTTATTTTAAATCAAAATAACATTTTTAGATTCGGTAAGAAAAGTTATTTGAATCAGCATAGCCAAATGAGTTGGTGTCAAACGTTAAAGTGTTTGTCATAATGTATATTGCTGCCAACCCATTGCCAGAAACTGAGTTCAGTTGTATTATTTCGTGTTAATGTCATTTTGATGTTATCATAAGTTAGGTCCTGGCCAAACGATCAAACATTGTTGGTCAAACATTTTAGATTCGCTTAACAAGCATTATTTGACCGTTTGGCCATGTCACAAAACACTGCTTGAGAAGCAGAATTCGCTCCAGCAAAAGTTATTGAAAAACTACAAAACATTTTTGCTTATCTTAAAAGAATAATGTTTGGCTAATGATGTCTGTGACGTTGCAAAACGGTAAAAACATTTTGTTTGATAAACAAATTTCAAATGTCTGACAAACAGTGTTTGATTGTTTGGCCACGTCACAAAACATTGCTTGACAAGCAGAATTCGCTTCAGCAAAAGTGATTGAAAAACTACAAAACATTCACGCTTATCTTAAACAAAATAATGTTTGATGATCAATGTTTTGTGACGTGGCAAAGCGATCAAAACATTGTGTTTGATAAGCAAATTTCAATTGTTTGACAAAAATGTTTGATCGTTTGGAAAGAGCCTTGCAATTTAGAATAACTAGGCATCTCTTACGGGATCTGGAGAGATTAATAAAGAATTATATAGATAAGAACTGTTTAGTTAAAGAATTCTAGAATTGAGGTTTAAAAGACTTGAGATCGCAGTTATAGGTTAATAGGGCGAAATCTCAGATTCTTTAACTTCCCCTCTCCATTTTTGCAAACATTTCATTGTACTCACGATGCCTTTTCTTTGTCTCTACATGTTTATGTAATGTCTTTGCTTCTTGTTTATGGTGCTCATGATGCTCTGCTTTTTTCAATTTTGATTTCTTGCCTAAATTGAGATAGTAAATTTGCAAAACAAAAAATGTTTGCGATTTTTTAGTTCCGATATCCACTGGATATATGAGAGCATGTAGCCTGTTTGTGTCTTGTGTGTGCATGTATATATGTGCATCTTGCATTTGCATCTATGTATGTATAGGCATCTAATTCTAATTCCAAAACTTCAGTTGAATGATTCTCTAGTCATTACCACCGTGACTGTGCTATTGATCCTATAACTTAGCGCTGCATCCAGAATTGGCTTGGCTTAATGTTTTTGAATTTTTGGTTTTCACCATCTAGATTGAGGATCAGTTTATTTCCCTTTTCGGGTGTCTTGCATGCAAATAAAATTGTTGCTACTGAAATTGTTGCTTACGAAAATTGTGCTTTTTCAACGGGACCAAAAATTACCTCGAGAGTTATTTCAGTATGTCCATGTTAGTGGAAGCAAAGCTAGAACAGCTAGGAATATTTTGTTAACAATTGTTAACATTGTGTTAATTTAATAAAATAAACGATTAAATTTGATTATGCATTATTGCCAGTACCTTTTGGTTATGGTTAACATTTCGTAAAAAGTTTAAGGATTGGCAAATAATGGTTTTGGTTAAAAATTACAGTTGCTTAGAGATCCTCGAACCACATTCAACAGGCAACTTAATCTTCTAAAATGAAAATCTTCTTCTATAATAGAACTTCGCTCCTGACAAAATCTTCGAAATCCCAAAATGCCCCCAGACTCAAGAGGAACTTTTAGAGTGACTTGCCTCTTGAACGTTGGTTAAATTATCGCTATCATTATAGTATTGTAAGAATCGGAATAAAATGTGGCGACAAAATGGGTAGTCGTTTGGAAAAATTTTAACCTGAAAAGCAAAGTAAACATATACAATTACAATTGTTAAAGAAGATCGTAAGATCATTTGATCGTAAGACTGTAAGCAGTCATGGCAGTGCTTCAACACTTTTTGCTGACAGTTAGGAATGAGGGCAAAATGCATGTAAAACACATACCCAACCATGAACCCCAGAGCTGTAATAGGACTAATTATGCACCTTCGGCAGTTTTGAGTGCAAAAATCTTCAGCAAACAAGCTTTATTATCATTACGGTAAATTAGGTAAAAATTAATGGTTGAAGATTTGACATGCCCTTGATACTTGCGTTATTACATTTTGGTTACGATCATTAAAACACAATGTATGGGGTATGATGGGTAATCTGCCTCGGGCTTTCTTCAAGAGCGAGAAGGGCGTTCGTCACTGGAACAAGGATGTGGTCTCAATGAGGCCTTTAGACAGCGTTCCCGAAGCCGTAATGTCTAAATCTGGAAATTTACAATATCGCATAAGGCTACCCTTCCATTTCTAATCAAGTAACAAGTAATATTGGTGCTCGGTGCATTTAGAACGACATAGTAACAAGGAGTGTTATGGGCGCATTTATTGAAATTTCTGGTGCTTTGTATCAGAAACTAAACTGCTTCCTCAGAGATTAATGAAAATGTGTGAGGGATTTATCTCAATGCCGTTAAAGTCCCGGCCAACCGGCAAACTATTGTAGGAGATTTATCGAGTACTTATATTTTACGATGCAGAAAGGTTTCCATTACACTACTTATCACAGTGTTCTTACTTTTTAGAGACTTTGATTCTACAAGAACTAGCTGCAGAAGCAGTAATACCACACAAGTGACAGCGAAAGCCTTCATCTTTTGCCAGTGGAGGGGTATGCTCTAGAATATATGAAAGATATTCATTTACTTCTTCTAATACACTAAATTGATGACTACAATAAAACATCGTTTACTAAATTAGAACCTTTCTGTGAAGCATTTATTAATTACTCGAGTACAGTACGGTAAACCCCTTCTTGATCATAATTCATAGGGGGAGGGGGTACAAATAGCATCGTTTGAATGATGTTTAACTTTTGCGGTAGGCCCTTGCCAAACTATCAAATATTGTTAGGCCAAAAATCTGAAATTTGTCTGTCAAATGAACTATTTGATCGTTAAGCCGCGCCGCTAAACATTGCTTCGTTTAAAAGGACAAGCAGAAAATGCTTTTGAAGTTTTTGCAACATTGCTTGAAAAGTATATCTAAAATGTTTGGCAAACATTATCTTTCGAGCGGGGCCTAGATTAAGGCAAGCAGCAAATATTTCTTTGATGTTTGTTAGTACCAATGCAAGAGCGTTTAAAATCGGCGAACTTTATCGTTGCGTTCGATTGGGATACGTTGCGATATCCTTTGTAAATGTTTGGCAAACATTATCTTTCGAGCGGGGCCTAGATTAAGGCAAGCAGCAAATATTTCTTTGATGTTTGTTAGTACCAATGCAAGAGCGTTTAAAATCGGCGAACTCTATCGTTGCGTTCGATTGGGATACGTTGCGATATCCTTTGTTGATTAGCGAAGCAAGCGAATCAACAGTACGATCGATTCGGTGATCTTGTTTGGCGAAGCGAGTCGCTTTCTCGTAATTGTGTCGATTTTGAAATGTGAAGCCGAATTTCGGCAAAGAAAAGTTGTAATCTAGGGTGGAATAAAGCGAAATTTGCTTCAAGCTTTTAGTAAAACAACTCTTTTGATTGAATCGAACTAGCGAACTGAACTAGAGTCATAACAGAGAAACTGATGTCTTGAAAGAACGAAATTCTGGCGTACTTTGAAACTTTGATGTTTAAAATAAAAATAGTTTTAAATCAAAACAAATAAATAAAAGTTCTTACCAACAGAGCTGATTTTTCCTGTCTCCAAAAACAAATAGGAAAGTTTACGAATCTTTTGGGCAAAAGACCACCAGCTCAGTAGAAAGCAAGAAAGATCACGGAAATTACACGCTTGAGTGATTTTTGGTCGCGTTTCATGAATCGAAAAAGAGACCTGTTGAGTAACTTAAATTGCCTTTTCTTTAAATTGCTTTTTGGTACTTTTGGCAATGATCAAATTTGGGACTCTTAACCTGTTTTTATTAAATTAAGAGCTATTAACAATCAGGCTTTAGACGACTAGAAAAATTTGGCGGATCTATTTTCACGCTATGAATGCTGGGAAATAGCCCCTTGATAACACATGAAAATCACTGTTAGGCCTTGGCGAAATGATAAACAATTGTTGGTCAAACATTTGACATTCGTGTTACAGGCAATGTTTGACCGTTTGGCAACATCGCAAAAGTTATCGTGATAAGCAGAGTCTGTTTAGCGATTTTTACATTTCTGCTTTTCACAAGAAAAAAGAGAAAATGGGTGATGAACATTGTTTTGTGACGTGGCCAAAAAAACTACCTAGCGGGTTGCGTCCGCTCCATTTTCCAATACTCCTTGTGCCGGGGGCTCAACAATTCACGAAAACCCATATACTGTAGTCAGGTGTTGCATTACCACTGCATATGTTGTTTACATTGAAAGTCATGATTAAGCTAACTTAAATATCAAGTAAACTACATACTAGCTACAATGTCATGATTTTGATTGGTGGTCGCAAACGAATTCAACGCGTTGACAATAATTAAAAAAAAAACGATCCGAGATGCAACTCCCTACTTCTTCCCCAACGTGGCTGAGGTGCTGTATCTTAACGGTGGTGGCCATCACAGCCAATCGCTATACCTGAGCCTACGCAGTTAACTAGTGGAGGGAATATCAGTCCTCCAGACCATATACAGATATCCCTTGTTGTCACCGAAGAACTCAGTCATCGGATTCGAAAGCCTTATTTATGCCACATTGAAAGGTGATTTTCATAATTTGTAACTATGATGGGAAAAGTGTTCTGCTCATTCTGCATGGACTAGCTTGCGGATGCGCTGCGAGATGGACTGTTTTATAGTGAAGCTAGCAGCCCTTGCAAGAACTTACCTCTAGGTCTACTATGTTTAAACTACTAGCTACAGTAGGTACGAGTCTCATTGTTGGAAATAGCAATCCTGGAGATTCGCTACCAGTCCGCCTCCGCCTCTGTCTGTATATCTAACATGAAAAATATTTAAGTCTTCTCAAAGGCACCCCCGATGGGAAAGAGCCTCGTGTTCAATCGCTCAATCTTGTAGCCTCCCTTTGGTACTGGCGCGAAAATGATCGGCCTAAATCAGATCTTCAAGTTCCCTGTTCCATTCCAGACTGATTTTGGTGGACTGCTTTTACGATCGATAAGCATCTAAACCTGGTATGTTATATCCATAATTTTGTTTCTAATAAAATAAGATGAATAAAACTCCTGCAGAGTTGTGTTTTCGAATAAATTTATCGAAATCACTGGTCTGAAAATAGCACTGATCAATCGTTGTTCCTAAAACTAGGAATTTAGGCCTATTGCGACGCTGCCCCCTGCCCCGTCTTTTTTCGTTGCTTATTCGGTTCGGGAGAATGTCTCAGTCGATTGGTAACTAAGCTATCGAACAGCGCAAATAAAAAAAGCACAAAGATTTCAAATCTTGCGTAATCAAAGAAAGTCATCAAAAAGAAAAGAAAAAGTAGGTAGGCCTATACCGATCCTACATACCAAGGGAACTCACAAAGAAGAGTCACAAATTCGCTATAAAATAAACCGATTTTAATAATAGGAATACTACTATATTACACACAAAATCAAGCACATTTAATACACTATAGTGTAGACCAATAAATTTATTCATAGATAATTGTATAACAATCTTATTTTTTATCCAGACTGGAGAGTTTGCAATGCACCTGCAAAATATTGACTGTGCAACAGCTCCTTTAGCTCCTTGTGTTGTTTTCAATTGTACAGTTTGCATAAGTATAAAAGGGCATTAAGAGCTGGCCTTTCTATTGTTTTTTGCCATGCAAAATGTAAAGTGTTTTTACGCTATCAAAACCGGCCTGGTGGGTAGAGATCAAACTGTCCACTCTGCTGATGTGATGTGATAAAGTTATATGCAGTGCAGTGCTAAGATAAAATTAGCCTTGATCTTTAAAGTTCAAAGATAGGTAATGGTCAATTAAGTTAATTGTATTATTTAATCTCAGTTTTCTATAATGTCAGTCCAATCATTTTCCAGTTTTTATTTTAAATCTATATCCCTGTTTCCGTCTTTTTGTGATTTTCAAGTTCATCATTTTGTCCTCTTGCTCATTTGACTCTGAATAGAAAATTTGTCAGTCTTCAGTTTGACCAATTAGATTTGTTTTGTTGTCTTTAACCAATGAATTTGCAGCACATTGGAGCACATGATGGGGCACACATTGGTGGTGGTGGAGGAGGAGGTGGGGTGCAGCAAGTTGGTGGGCAGTTTGCAACACAGCTGGGTGGCATGCAGGTTGGAGCACACATAGGTGGTGGTGGTGGTGGAGGTGGTGGTGGTGGTGGAGGTGGTGGTGGTGGTGGGGGAGGTGGTGGAGGTGGTGGTGGTGGAGGTGGAGGTGGAGCTTGTTGTAGGTATTGATAAGGGTTTGCACAGCAATCTGAGAAGCAATCTGGAGCACACATATCATGGCACATATCTCCGCACATCTGTGGTCCCATCTGTTGAGCTGGTTGCATATAAGGTGGATAAACTAGAAAAGAATGATAAATATAAGAAGAATGAAAGTTGTTGAATAATTTAGATAATACATTAGTAGGGGCTACCACAAGTATGGAGCAAGGCACTTGCATTTGCTATTAGAACAACAGAACAATAGTTGAAGCAGTAGTTTCTTGCACCCATGAGATTTTGACAAGAGCTCCCATTTCCCTCAGACTATATATTTTGATGCTCTTAAAGACCTGATATTAAGTATATATATAATGGGGAAGTACCCAAGTAAACATTGAGATAAACGTAACATTGACATACCTTGCATCTGAGAAATTGGACTACTAGCAGGCATTGGTACTGCAGCCTGGCCACCTAGACAGAGGATATGATATTCATTTACAGTCAAAGTGTTTTGATATAAATCATGATTGATACTGGTTGATGATGATTGATTAAAGATTGATTCGTGATCGATTTCTTGGTTGATTGATGATTGATTGATGATTGATTCATGATTGATTGTTGGTTGATTCATGATTGATTCAAGATTGATTCATGATTGATTAAAGATTGATTCATGATTGATTCATGATTGATTCAAGATTGATTCATGATTGATTGTTGGTTGATTCATGATTGATTCATGATTAATTCATGATTGATGGATGATTGATTCATGATTGATGGATGATTGATTCTTGATTGATTCATGATTGATAAAAGATTGATTCATGATTGATTCAAGATTGATTCAGGACTGATCAAGCATGATTGATTCTGATTCAATTAGCTGACGTAGTTTGTACTTACCAATTGTGTTTCCTGTTGCCTTTAAGAGAGTCTCTACAGCTTGATTTGCTTTGATTAGGTTTTCTGAATAGGATAAAGAAGAAAAGAGCGAAATCAAATAATGAGGAACAGAAAATTGTTGGGCATCGTCCTGGAAGATCTGGGGATTTGGTCTCGAAAGTAGAAATGACTTCTTTTTATTAGAGCATAAGGGAGGCGGAGGCAACATAAACCTGTTTATCAACATTGTAAGGGTCAGGGATGATCTACGATTCTAACGAAAATTGTGATGAAGTCTTAAAAATAATTGCAAATTTACTCACGTATGCTTTCATCAAGAAGCTGTTTAAGATCTCCACCACCATCTGTTGAAAGAAAACTCCTATTCAATATAGATCAATGACTATTCATAGTTTATGATCATGATTCGCTATTCCAATATGCAAGAAAAAACGAATTGGCTATAATATAAGATTTGCGTTTACTTAAACGTTCATTCATAACACAAGCAAAACCTACTCTTTAAGTATCGTTAATAGAAGAAAGAAATAGCGTTGTCATCGGCTATTTCGCTCAGGTTTCTGTAATAGAATTAATTGCATTGTTTTCAATATTTCAGCTTACCTCCAGAACCGTCTGATTTTCCGTCATCTGATCCAGCCATTGGATTTAGCGGAGGCTGCTGTGGAGCTGGAGCTGGCTTTGGAGGAGCAGAAACGGTCTGAGCTCCTGGTGGCACTAGAATGTATTACGAAAAAGATACAGTTAAGGTATGTCTTGCTTATTTAAGTACGTATATCGAATGTACGTTGAATGTTGTGCTGTGGCGTCGTCGGTGAAGGTGCTGTGGCGTCGTGGCCTAATTCAGCTTGTGGTGTCAGAAGCTCAGCGAGATCGGGGTCAGAGCCCCAGCTACGGTAGCATCAAAGCCAGGGGCGTGGTCTCAATTAGTTAACCTGGTATTGAGATTCTAGCTACTGGCGCTGTATAAAGTAATACAGCATTTCACCTTCACCTTCACCTTCAAAACTGCGAAATGCAATTTAGTGTTTTGTAAGGCAGAGTAGTTAAGATCGGCATAAGCTTGAAAACAAATAGAACAAACCGGAACAAACTGCAAAACTTACAGTTCGGAACTCCTTGTCCTTGCCCCTTCAAAAGCTCGGCTGGTAGTTTCGCTGAAAAACGAATAGAATTTGATCAACACGCATGTTAGAGTTTTGATGAAGCTCTGATGTAATGTAGGAACACAACTTTTGTTGCGGCAAACTGAAAATTGGAACGTATTCCTTGGATTGTCACTTGCTGGCAGTGGAAGAATGGGCAGCCAAGTTAATTGAAGATCCTTACCAGAGCCTAACGTCTTGACTAATGGGGAGCTGAGCAGTGAATAACGTTGTTTAAGCGTCTAGGCTTATTGGTTGCTTGTGGGAAGTTATCCTTAGGAGATGCAAACTGACATAATAATGACGATTGCAAGCCTAAAACCTTGACCACCAGTGAACATCAAAACGACAGCTGAACATCAAAAGTCATCCTAAGGAGATGCGAACTCCTGGTCGTCAGACGCACTCCTTGTGCACTCTTGAGCCGAATACTCTAGCCTTTCTTAAACCGAATGGTTGAGTCGACGATGGCAAAAATCATGATCATGACTGCAAGAACCCAAATTATTATTTCTATCCTTTCTATCTTTCTATCGTCTCCTGTCAAGCTGAGTCATCAATAGATTGACAGTTTGGGTACTTACCCATGCCCCCTTCTCTGGTTTCAGCGTCACCTGATGTCTCATCTTCAGGTTCCAAATTTAAATTATCGTCTTCGTCGTCTTCAAATTCTTTTCTTCTTCTTCTTCTTCATCTGTCTGTGCTTCTGCGGCATTTTTGGGTTGATCTACTTTGGCAGCTTCCTCTGCGACCTTTTTCGTTGGGTCTGCCTTGATTGGTTTCACAGCACTTTTGATTTTTGATGTTCCTAGAAATAACACCGCTTTTATATATTTTTCTGCAATTTTTTTGACTGATGTTTCTTACCACCTTATTACTTGAGGTTAATGAGGTTAATGAGGGCAATGAGGCAAATTAATGAGTTACATCAGTTCGGCATCAGCTATGATATATGGTTGCGGATCATGGACAATCGGTGCAGATTCAGATGGAAGAATCAATTCAGTTGAAACGAAATGCTTCAAAAAGCTCTTACAGATTCCTTATACAACCCACAGAACAAACGTGTTGAAAATGAAGTCCATATTTGCAGTTCAAAACGTTGGGAAACAATGAAACACTATACTATCAGCAATTAAAGGAAGGAAGCTACAATGGCTTGGACACGTCACTCGACATAATGAAGAGTTCTATTTTGCCAACACGATCATTCATAGACGAGTTTCTGGGATGAGACGAAGATCTCGTGTAAGCTGGCTATCAAACATCGGAAAATGGACCAACACGTCAATTTACAAAGCTATAAGAACTGCTACTGATCTGGAAAACTGGAAAAGATTGATAGAATCTGACAAAGTGCACTACGGCCGCTCGGCTGTGGAGCTTGATGATGATGATGATGATGATGATGATGATGATGATAATTACCTGCTACCAATCTAAAGCTACCAAGGGTAATGCTACCAAGGTAAAATCTAGGGGGGCTGTTCGGGCCTTAAGCCATGGTTTGTTGAAATTTCACCCATTATCACTGTGGATGCAAATGCACTGTCCGTATCAAAGAAATCCCCACTTTCTAGAGGTGTCCATTTGCGGAGATTGACGTGTCATTGCTTCTAACAGTGAGATAAATTGACATCGCAATTACCTTTCTTAGCTTCTTTACATTGTGCAAGGAGTAGACAGCAACCCACCAATAGGGCCACAGTTAACCAAACTCGCATTCTGCAAAGCAAGAATTTCATCATTAGAAAAACATCATAAGTATCTCTCTTCATGTGCCATGTCCATTTTGAGCGTCATGCCTTTCATTAGCTTCCTTTCCTATGGTTTCTTCAGCAGTTCTTGCTCTGTTAAACTCCCTCTTTGTCCTTCTGGTACACGTTCTGCCATCCATGAGATCAACGTCACCCAAGTAGTTTACCCATGGTTTCCCTCTGCTTTTCTTCCCTTCTATGCATCCTGTGACATCCTGTCGACAATACCTGTATCTATATACAATATACAATATCACGATTATCCCCCCTTTTATCAGGGCGCTACGATTGCCAGTTATGTTAGAATGCACACACAGTAGATTGGCCTAACTCGATCACGCCATTCTTTATGGATGCTCCGTCGTCTAATTTTGAAAGTCATTTGGTTCCCACCATTTGCACCCTGTATACGTACGAAGATGGCCTGCGTTTATTGTTGCTGAACGGCCTATTTACGCAAGCAAGCAATCAATCTTTGTTTGTTAACGTGGATCGGGATTTCTGGTCCTGCATCTTGTGTCCCGGGACTAATATCCTAGAACGAGTACCCTCGGACGGATGGACAGCTGAGAAACTGTAGAGTGGTGGAGAGTTGTCTCAAGATTCGATCATAAAACCTACTTGAACCGAACGCCTCCCCCTTCGACGCTATGTAAAACAGCTAAAGGAGCTAAAGACAAATATGATGGTGGCTTTAGCTTATTTTTCTTTCTCTTAACGTCTGTCATCTACCAATCAATCGATTTACGCTTTTCAGCTTAGCTTAAAAAATTCTTATCATGGCCTAAGGCCTTTAATTCAAGGGCAAAGAGATGAAACCATCTCATACCAGAGCCAGTTCAGCTTTGCTAGCCTATAGTCAATTTCCTTGTCTTTAAACACCACAGTGAACCTTTTTTGCCACTAAAAACGCCTGGCAAGGTGTACATGTTAATGTTATGATCACAATATTTCTGATGCATAGACTTGTCTGTAGGGGGCACCAACGTCGTGGAATTGCTCTCCGATTTCTCTGTATTCTTAAAATCAAGCCAAGTTGCTCTTGAATTGTGATTGTTACATATTACAGAAGCTGATCCTGTTTCTATCTGTTTCCGTCACTGCAATCTAGTAACTGCAACATTGTTGATATAACGGAAAGCATCAAGTATCAGAACAATTTTCTCCCTTTTCTAAGCGATGTTTTGCAGAAACAATTTTTCCAATACTTTCATCAGTCTGCTTCAAGGATCTTCAAGTTATTTGTTAAGATAAAATAACGACAAATTTGTAAAGAGAACCCATAGGGATAACTTCTATTAATTCTGGTATAAACCAGGAACATACATCGATTCCAGCCTTCCTATTCCTTCGCTCGTGTTCACATGCTCACTAACCGATAAAGGCACTACACAAAATCTAAACAAAACTAAAAAACAAACGTCTGGAACTGAAAATGCATCAAACATACCAAAGTCCATACTTACTTTATGTTTTATATGCTGAAAATTCCTCGCAGTGGAAACAAGGAAACTCAGGATAAGAAAAATTGTTACATACTTCGTGCATGAGCAATATTTGAAAATTTGCTCCTTGAATAGATTTCGTTTTCAATTCTGCCACAGGCCTGATTTGTTTTACTATTGGGTTTACTACGTCATTTGATCTTTTGCCCTCTCTGGCAGGTACGAGGTCAACCAATTTTAGTTGCTTTATTCTTCAGCTTGGTCTAGGTGGTGGCATGTAATGAAATGCATCAAAGAAACTGTAAGAAAGTTGTTTAAAAGAGCTCTTATCAACATAGGATTTTACTTGGTATCTCAAATGTATAAAAATAAGCTTGTTTCGGAATGCTACATACAATTGGGTCTCTGTGGCGAAGTGGCTAGCGTGCAGGACTCACAACGAAAATGTTGTGGGTTTGAGCAACGGCCTGTCTACTGCAGAGATAACAGAGATAACAACCTTGGGGAAGTTGTTAACACCAAAGTCCCTCTCTCTACCCCGGTGTATAAATGGGTAGCTGGTCGATAGTTATGAGCGCCCTGTGTGGCTGCATCCTGCTATATGCTTAATGCATCCAGACAAGGGGTGCAATGCAAAGTCTACTGAGTAGCCCTAAGCTAGTAGCAGTACTTTTCTTTACTTTGTATCACTTTTGGGCCTAAGAACATTAAATATTTGGCCTCAGAACGCTAAACGTCAGGCCTAAGAACGGTAGAAAGCGCAATATTTGGCCAACGACCACTAAATATTCGACCTGAGCCTTATAAGAATCTTAGCCTCTTTTCTAGATCCTAGTACGAGAACTGACGAGGATGGCAAAATTCAATTTTTAGTGAATACCTCTGCTGCCGTAATTATATTATTTTCTTTCAGCATTCTTCTTTCGATTTTTGGATAACTTATCAGTAGAAATAGCTCTCACTTGTCATATTCCTTGGTCTATAAGCCTTGTTAAACAAATTTTTGGTCTTGTTTCTTTATGTTCAATGAACAAACGAACTTTTCTTGAGTAGTTTGTTAGTTTGCTACTTTTTTAAGATAGCCAACATGTCAAACCCTTAGCTGCATTTAAGCTTAGTCCCTATTTTGCAAAAATCTCTATTTTACAATCTCCTGTGTTTCTCTAAATTTCTATATGGCAAAGAAAGCTTTCTTTCTTTCGTAGTTTTCTCAACTATTATTTTTCTCTAACTTTTTTGCTATTTTCGCTCAAATTTTTCTTCCATTCATTTCTGCAAGATTACTTCCTACCCTTGAGCACGTTCTTATACTCTCTTTACCTGAAAATACTCCATATCATGGAATATCATGGCATTGTGTTGCTTGTCTTAAGCTTTTGGATTCATGAAACCCAGAACCATTGCTCAGGATTCTATTACGATATGTCTAGTATGCAGCTATAATACTTTAAATATTGCTTGTGCAAGCAGTATGGTAATGGTAGTGATAATAGTAATGGTAATTAGAATGGTAAAGACAATGTTAATGGTAATGGTAATGGTAATGGTAATGATAATGATAATGGTAATAATAATGGTAATGGTAATGGCAGTGGTATAGTAATGGTAATGGTAATGGTAATGGTAATGGTAATGGTAATGTTAATGGTAATGATAATGATAATGATAATGGTAATGGTAATGGTAATGGTAATACGTCAATCGAAATGGTAATGGTAATAATGATCGAACTGGTAATGGAAATTGTAATGATAATGGTAACGTGAATCTTAATGGTTATAGTGATGGTAATGATGATAATAGTGATGGTAATAGTGGTGGTAATGGTGACGATAATGGTAATGGGTAACTGTAATTGTAATGGGAATAAAAGTTGTTGGTAACTTTTTTAAAATGCCGACTGTGGTGGCAGTCATGCATGCTATGCTAGCGATGGTAATGTTAACGGTGAAGGTAGACATAATGTTAACGGCAGTGACAATTGTCAGGGTAAATGTTACCTAACCATAGTTGTGCTAGTGCTATTAAAGGTGAAGTAGTAATGCTAGAGATAATGGTAATAGTAGTGGTGATGGTGGAAGAGGTAATGTTAATGGTAGTTAGCATGGGTATTGTAAATATGGGGTTAAGTGCCAATGGTATCGGTAGTGGTGATAGTAATGTGATGATGATGATGATGATGATGATGATGATGATGATGATGATGATGATGATGATACTGTTATTGGTAATGTCAATGGGTAGGTATGCTAGTTATGGTTAGTTATGATGATCGTAGTGATTGTGGTAGAGGTAATGTTAATGGCAGTGATCTCGGTTATCGTCAAGGTAAGGTTATTTGCCACTGGTATTGGACGTGGTGATGGAGATGGTCATGTTAATGTTCATCTTAGTTGTGATGGTAGAAGTCAATAGTTTAAACTTGCTTGCTTTCATGCTAGAGGAGAAAAAACTCAGAATAAACAGACGTGGTCCATTTTACTTCAATTGTTATTAAAAAACATTCTTAAACAACAAAATAGATTTACACATTCAAACGAATAAAATCTAACTATGGCAAACATTGCTATCAAAGTTAGAATATTAGAGAGACCTAAATTCACAGAATTAACGGATACAAATAAAATATTTTTCAACATGAAATAGAATATTAAAGATACTGAAAAATCGATAGGGACACGAGATAAGGCGTATCTCCTTTCTGATGACGAGAAGAGTCTACCTGGTCCATTTGAAGGATCCTGTCTTGGCTTTTCATAGTTATTTAAAACATATTGAATCGAAGCCTAGTTAAACACCCTCGCTCCAAGGGAGGAAAACTATTGGAGAATTGAATTTTCTATTTAGAATTGAAAGCATGTATAAGCTTTATGACGGTAGATTGTCTAGAGTAAAGCCAACTTCGGTTTGGAATAATTAGCTAAGGTATGACAATTTTGAAATTCACAACCCAGCCGAGTATTTCTGATGCAAAGGACGGTATAGGCATCGTGCCATTTTCCCGGCATTTGTACTGAAGTGAGCTTGACACTTCCAAGTTAGCTCAACATTGAATATACACAAATCTTTTTACATCGATTAACTAACAATGTTAGTTTTAACCGAAAATTGGAATCCTAGATTTAGAGATTCCTTGTCTATTGTTCTTTGTCTCCATCCTCATTCTCCGCTGACCCAGATTCATTTTCACCTTCATTATTATCTTCAAGATCATCAGCTATAGCTTGGACTACTTGTGGTTTTGGAATAACACTCTTTTTCCTTTTTTTGTCTTCACAACACCCATCTCTTGCACATGACGGTCCACAATGTGTGTTGCAAGCTGCGGGGCATGCAGGTGGAGCAGGCGCAGATACTTGGGTTGGTGAGAACACGTGCTGAATATGAATTACTTTTGTCATCGGACCAGACGCTGGCTGCGAACAACAACTTGCCGGACAGCTGCTATCACAAGAAGGCATTGTACAAGATGGAGCACATGCTGGCGGTGGTGGTGGTGGAGGTGGAGGTGGAGGTGGTGGTGGAGGAGCGGGTGAGCAGCATGATTGTTGGCAGCTGGGTGCACAGTGTTGCTGACAAGCTGGATCACAACTTGAAGAAGGGTTGATGGCACTCATCATGTCGTGTTCCATTTGCTGGACAATCGATTCATCTAAGAATGGTTTGCAACAGTCAAAGTCACATGATGGAGCACATGCACCTGGACAAGGACTTGGACAGGTAGCTGGTGGTGGTATGATCACAGGAATTGGACGGGGTGGTGGTGGTGGAGGTGGTGGTGGTGGTGGTGGTGGCGGAGGTGGTGGAGGTGGTGGCGGTGGAGGAGGTGGTGGTAACATCATTGGTATTGAAGGTGCTTGAAGTGGAATCGGTAGTCTGCCTTCGCAGCATCCAGGTAAACAGGAAGGAGCACAATGTGGGTTGCAAGGTGCCGGGCAATGCAAAATGGGTCCATGCACAGGCATCGGCATCGGTGGAGGTGGTGGTGGAGGCATAGGCATTGGTAAGGCACTAGGAGGACAGCACGATGGGTGACACTCTGGTGCACAGAAGTGTATGCAGAGTGAAGCACAGATGATTGTGGCTGGTCCTGATGGTGCTGGCATCATTGGTGGTGGTTGGGGTGGGCCAATAACCGGTACGAAAGGTGGAGGACCACCGTATCCGCAGCACTGGTCGGAGCAAGCTGGAGCACATTCCTAAAATAGAGGAAATCAGTTCATCAGTTCTTGGCATAAGCTACTGGTCTCAGTTTTGGGTCAGCGCATGTAAAATGCGATATATTGCAGGAAGAAATATACCGTGAAAGCTCTTTTAGGCTAGAGCGTATTTTTATTTTATAATTTTTTAGAGGGGAGTTAATCAGATAAAGGGTTTGGAAAGAGAGGTCCTGATTAAAAACTGGATCAAATGTGTAACAGTAAGATTATGCTTTACATTCAGTTCTAACTCAGTTCAAGTTCAATAATTTGACATGGCCTACGTATGTCGATTTATGCAGCGTAGGCTGCAGTTGAAGTGGCTGGTTGCTCAGCGCTGTTATCAACTGTTCCCTATCTAGGGATTCTGTAACTACCCAAACAATCCTAAGTTCATTAGGGCTCTTTATTATGTCTCTGAATCTCATTTTAAACCTTCAACTTTCGTTTTCCGCACATACATAATTTCAGCGAGAGGCTCGTACCAAAGTCATTTATTTCTCATCACATGTCTAACAAAAAAGTGCTTCCGATAATTCGTGTTGTATTTTTGATTCAGTATCAACTTACAAAAAATAATATCTATTTACCGATGGGCAGCCTGGTGGGCAAAACCTTGGCAGTGGTGCAAGCCCATTATACATGTTAGAAACGCCTGGAGCACAACAGCTAGCATCGCAAGTTGGGAGGCATTCGCTGAAAAAGAATATATAACTTATATGTGTGAATATTTTAAAATTGTTTAGATACAACGCTTGTTTGCATTGACAACTTAAACGATTGCTCTTTAGGCCTTTTAGGGACCATGTGGCCATACGTGAACAGCCTTCCTTTTTATGGATGCTTTGTAATAAAACAAACAAGCAAGAGAGCAAGAAACTAGCAAGCAAGCAAGCAAGCAAGCAAGCAACTAGCAAGCAAGGAAGATAGCAAGATAGCAAGCAACGAGCAAGCAAGCAAGGAAGCAAGCAAGCAAGCAAAACAAGCATGCAAGCAACTAGCAAGCAAGGAAGAAAGCAAGCAAAGCAAGCAAGCAAGCAAGCAAGCAAGCATGCAAGCAAGGAAACAAGCAAAACAAGCATGCAAGCAACTAGCAAGCAAGGAAGAAAGCAAGCAAGCAAGCAAGCAAGCAAGCAAGCAAGCAACAAGCAAGCAAGCAAGCAAGTAAGCAACTAGCAAACAAAAAGCAAGCTAGCAAGCAAGCAAGCAAGAATGACCATTAAAGGGCCTAAAACAGCAACATAAACTAATGTAAATCTTCCCCTTACTTTGCGCAAATGGGGTCACATCTCTTCTTTGGCTTCTTATGCTGTTTCTTCTTGACTATTGCCTTCTTTTTACAACATCCTGGTGCACAAGACGATATACAGTCTTCCGCACACAACGGATGGCACTCGTTCTTCAGATATTCTTCTAGCTTGACTGAAAAATCAACGAAAGTAAAATTAGAATAAGGGCGTGGTAGGAAAAAGTTTGAAGCACAAAAATCTTGTGTTTGTGTTGTGCATCGTGCATCGAGTGATGAAAAAGATCCAGAAAAGATTAAGATGCAGATATAGCTGCAGCTTTTCGCTTCTCGCCGTGGACAGAAGTTTCAGAAAATTGAGGTTACCCACGAACAAAGAACAGATAAATGTTCACATGATAAAACCTACGTAGCTTGACTGAAAGTCGCCTCTCAATCCATTTTCTATTTAAACATTACCTGTTTGAATTAAATATTACCACTTGACGTCAAGAAAAAGCGTAGGTCTCAACCGAGCTATATGCGATTGCAAAGCCGTAAAAACCCTTAAGCACCAAACTAAACCCTAATCCTAAACTTGATATGGCATCAACCATAAACGTTATGTTTTACCATTATGTTACTGTTATAGCTGAAGCATATTCCAAACTAACCTTTTCCTAAATCGTATACTTTTATCGGTTCCTCCTTATGATGTTCAATTTTATGGTGATGACGATGATGATGATGCTTTTTATGTGCCTTCTTCTTGACTTTATGTATCACGGTTGTTTCTGCATTCTCGTTACCTTCATACCCAAATTTCTCATCATCACTGCCATCTCTTTGTGCCGATGGAACATTAAAAGTGGTAGATGGTTGCAGTGATGCTGCAGATTGCGAAGGCAGTGGATTTAGCATCATATTCTGTGCACCATAGATACTATTCAGAGGCGTCGGGATCATGTTCTGTGATACCGCTGAAGGAGGCAATGAATCATCTCTGGTTGCTTGCATCATTTTCTGATGAATTGCTTGTGTTTCTGCGTGAGTTAAATGTTCTGGTTTTACGATGATTTTTCTGTGTTTTTTCGATTTTTTCTTTTCTGTCGGAAATGCTTTTGCTGCAGCTTCTTCTACTTGTTTGACTTCTTCTGAGTCATCTTCTTTTTGTTTCGAAGTTTTGCTTTTAGATTTGCCTTTCTTTGTTTTAACTAAATCTGTGGAGAAAAATTGAGATATAAATATAGATTTAAGACGCACCTGGGACAGTCTTTTAGGACCTGGGACGAAGGACTCAGGTAGGTCCTGGGACCTGGGATGCAGTGACCTGGGGCCTAGGGCGTGCGATTCAGGTGTGACCTGGGACACAGGACTCAGGGGAACCTGGGACGCCAGACCCAGTTGTGGCTTGGGACGCGGGACTAAAGTTGGATCTGGGACGCGGGACTCTGGCAGGACCTAGAACGCGGGACTCAGGTGGGACCCAAACTTTCATACCTGTGCCAGTTCGCTATGAACGAAGGGCGATTCACATCGTTGAAAATTTCGCATGCTCTTTCTTGAAAACCTATTGTTTTCACAGAAATCCATTGGAAATCCTTTTTTTGTATAGAAATCTCGTACACCTCTTTGAACAATGAATTTCCCCTTAGTTTTGAAAATCCATCCTAAATTTTCAAACAAAAAGCAAGCCTTACATAGGTTGTTTGTAATAAGGTAAACTCACCGCAAAATTTGCAGGTATGCGGACACTGTACAACCATAGCATCTTTAGAGGACTCACAAACTCCTTCTTTCTTTAGTTCTTCACAATGTGATATCTTATCCTTACAATTATCTGTCAAGATTCATAATTCAAGGGGTTAGTTGAGGATAGATTCTGTCAATTTTAAAGAAACATTGAGAAAAGTAGCGTATGTTTGGAAAAGGTACTCACCTTCATCTTCTTTGAGTAAAACTTTACCAGCCTCTTGAATATGGCTTTCTAAAAATGACAAAATCTCGTGTTTTAGAAATCGAGTTGCGATGACTATTCGTTATATATAATTTTGAATTTCGATGCTTTCTTAATCTTGTATGTGTATTTCTTACCTATACTTTTCAGAAGCATGTGCGAGACTTCTTTTCTGCTTCTTGCACTCTGTCGACTAGAAATTAACAGCAAAACATTCGTTATCCTGTCTAAACATGTTTCATTTTATAACAGCTGTTATCAGAGTATGCTTCTCTAACGAAAAAGAAAACCTTAAAAGATTCAATGGTAAGTATAAATCTGTTACTGGGGTTCATTTAGGGGGTTACATCTTCCCCTGTTCCCTTTGAATAAATCCCTTGTTCCCTGGAGTTTTATGGGATTATTTTTCAGACTGATAGTCAAGCGGATTGTTAGGGAGGGTTTACCTTATTAGACATGATAGTCACCACTTATCATGACAAGCCTTTGATATTTAGTAGGGCAACGTTTCGGGAGAGATCCGACTCCCATCATCGGGCAATGAGGGTTTTACCTGATCCCTGTTTCGCGATGTTACCCTAGTAGTTCTGGCTACGTTCTCCTAGTGTACGTACACTATTAACTGCCAGCTTGAACTAAGGAATAGTAAGGCTCAAGTATTGGTGCACACGTCTCGGTTGATACATGGTCAGTAGCTCAAGAGTTGTTATCATTTATAGTCAGTAAAGGTTAAAGCTAGACGAGCTAGACGTTGTTTGATGCTGTAGCTGTTTGTTGATAGACCTACATTTCAACTGGGAGTATTGTGGAAACTTCTTGGTAGGGCAACTGTTAAGGGTCTTATTTGGAATGCCTCATTGATTTTAGGGTAATCTTACCAGAAACATGTCCTCAATATTCGTATACATGTTTAGATATGAAATGGAAGTACTGTCGAAAATTTGTTTTAGGACAACGGTCAAGGATCTTATTTTAAATGCTTTAATGATACCTAGGGGGAATTGTTATCAGATAGATATCCTCACCAATCGTATACATGTTAAGGTACTATCGTAACTAGATATGTCATGCTTATGCATTTTAATACCAGATACATACCGATACTCTCATCGACAAGTTTATTGATGGCATCTGTTGCCTCTTTTAAATGAATTCCTGTAAGATAATAAATGGAATTAGACAATATTTTATATCTCTCTATCCTTCCACTACCCCAAACGATGTTATTGAGTGTGCATGGCTACTCTAGTGAACTCTATCAATGTGATGTACTATGGGCCTTGACTGATCATTACTTAGATGTAGGTGATGTCGATCTACAGTTGCAGCTTCATAACCCGATTTGTGACCGAAGCACAAAGATTTTGTTAACAAGGATGAGTGTAAGTCGAAATTTTCCATAGATTTCCTTCTATCCTTGATGCTAGCAAATTGGAATACTAAGAATGGCAAAACTTGGCATGGCTGATTTCTAGAGAATACAGTATAGAGTTCTAATAAGTATTCCAAAAGCTACAATGTCCAACTCTAAAATCTGCAGCTGTAGTATGCTAGAATGCCAGCTAATGCAGTGCTTACAATAGCAAAATAAATTACAATGCCGGTGAAGCCAAATCATACGAAAAGCAAGTTATTAGCTTATAGATTGAAAGTAGTAAAAGAGGATTCTAAAATGTGCAAAAGAAAATGCTAGATGTGGCGTTGCAGAATAGCATGTGAAACCTGGCATAGTGCCACAATTCTTTTGCTGCTGTAATACTCTTCAAAACAAACAAGCCCTACTGCTGTTTTCCTATTGCATCATTAATATTGCCTCTTTATAACTAAGATCTACTCACCGCTAATCGAACTCTTTTTCCCTCTAAGATTTTGAACCTGTGGCGAATTTACCATGGCCGATACGAGGCCTGATGCGAAGTTTTTGTCGATGAGTTGATCGGTTTCCTTCGTGTGCACAGTTCTCCATGATAACGACAAAATAACAATAATGCAAAACGCACCACTCCACTTTACAATCATCTCCTGTTATTTTTCTTCAAACGTAACCAACTATTAACTACATGGAAAAGACAAAATCAACACCAAATCTTTATTATTTTATTATTATTATTCTTTACGGTCCATATTTCTTTAGCGTTTCCCAAGAAATTCGCAGATTCGCAACACTCGATTATTTGAAAAATTCCAAACGGGTTACATGACGCATGCAGGCCTAGGTAGAACTGAAAGACATAGAATGGCTTGGGTCATCGTAGCCTGATTGGTTCTCAATTCCGCCACACTCGTTGTGTAACTCTGAACTGACCAAGCGTATGATTGAACAATAGCAAGGGCAATAACTATTCATACGCTTTGTGATTCTGAATCGCTGTGCTTGAAAATTGATTTTTGGTACTACTTGCGTTAATTTGCCGACTGTGGGACATTGCCTATTAAAGCTTCAGCTACCTCAAGACCGAACGAAAAAGGGTGTTCTATCTAAGCGGAGGAACATCGCGACATCAGATAGGACATTCACGATCTGACTCAGATTCATCTTTCTAGATTCATCAGCTCTATTCATACTGATCTTAAATAGAGCTACAACCGTGCCTAATGGATGCTTAGAGCATATCGTGCCGTATCTCGTTAAGTGTTAGTGTTGTTTGTCTAGCCTTGATAAATTGTGCACGTTATGGTCAGCGTTTGCGTTACGGGCGATCAACCAAATGTCAAACATATAAAAGCAGATTAAGCAAAAGCCTTCAGCATTTCAGCACAAGAAAGTGTTTTTTCAAGGCTCTTACGCGAGTCTGCTGTTCATTTCATATTTATCCTACTTCAGTTTCTTGAATAAATATCTTCATCAAATCTTTCCGCACACGTTTTTAAGCCATTTTCATTTTATCATGTGTTTATGGAGTATAGCAATCCTTGTCTTTACATAGCGCAATCGCGTCTATACCTCTAATTCTCCCCCAATCAGACCATATAATTTATCTTGTATAAACAAATTTGATGATACAAATGACAGCACTTTTGTAGCTGAACGAATGCTTAAGCGATCGATTTGACATTTCCCAATGGTCAGCTCTCGATCCATAAGCTTTGAATCTAGTCTAGACTACTTACCACTCATTCAGCTGTTCATTTACATTATTTCAAATGGAATTCGTTCCAGAATGTCGGTCCTATGTCCGTTTCTTAGCTGCTTTGGAACTCTAACTTACGTTAGCAAATAAGAGTCGTTTGCCTGCTTGCTGGATTGCTTGATTAGCTTGAAGGTACTGTGGCTTTGTGGCCTAATCCAGCTGGCTCGTGGTGTCAGATGCTCATCGAGGTTGGCATTTGAGCCCCAGCTACGGTAGCGCCACAACCAGGGTCGAGGTCTCGATTAGTTAACCTACTACTGAGATACTAGCGACTGGCGCCAAAACACATCATTTCACCTTCACCTATTCAAACTTATTAATTAATCAGCTTCGAAAGTCCTATTCAGTTTTACTGCTTATTCCTGTCAGTCTAGATCATCTTGTACCTCTGCTTAATGCCGACGCAAAGCTTTGAATTTTCTAATAAATTCGTTTTCGCATTACTTTCTTTGTATAATCTTGGTCTGGACTACGGTATTCTTGGTTTTGAAGATAATACCCTATTCTGTGTGTATTCATCTATTAAGATGCAGTCCTTGAATGCAGCAAATTGTTATAGTATTGCTTTGCTGCTAGATAGATATAATATTGTGTTGCATGAATGGCTGCCTTTCTGCATGTTGCATTTTAGATTACTTAGACTGACAACTGACGTACTCTGCAACGCCTATATGAGCGTAGATACACCATATGGCGTTCCCTACCTTTTTGTATGTTGGAACAGACAATTTTCTTTAGATAGAACATCTAAATCAAGTTTGCATGGTATCTACAACATCTACAAGACTCTTGCTGCCGTAAATATATTGCAGCTTTGGCTAAACTTCGCTGAAAAGCTTGGAATCAAACCAGAGAGTGATAGAATATAGATACAACAAATTTCAAAGTCACAAACACTTTATGTATCTTCGTATATCAGCTTTAAGATTACATCTTTCAAATTACAATAAATGACATTGTAAAATAGTAATTTTCTAAGAATAAGTTCCTTCAACATTTAAAGTAGATTATTTATACTCTTTTAATACAGTAAAGCTTAAGAATGCCGTTTAAGGTTGACCGTCCACGACGACCGAAGGGACGAAATTTAGAGAATGCGAGATGACTTTTAACTTTACCAGCTTTCGGTGGAGAATTAAGCAGATCTTTTTAAATTCTGACCAGTGATTGATTTGGAGCATGTTTAAATCCGCATCTACACGTATTAGGACTCTAACTTGCTTTAAACTTCAATTGTCAACCTAAGTGCTTGTACAATGTACTATACATATCTGACAGAAAAAGGAGCCGAGGATAAGACAATTTTCACGAATCTGTCTTTACTTATTTTATATGTTATTCAAAGGCGAAAAATATCGATTTTTAATGCAATTTCTATCAAACTTACGCTGTCTCAACTATCGGTGCCTAATTATGCTGTTATAGCTTTCATATTGACCAATACGAATATAATTATATTCAAGTATGAAAAACAATTGATAGTCTATTTGACAATACTTATCACTGTACATAAATAAGTTATTTAATTTTAAGAGTATTTGTATTAGTTAGGACCGTACTATCGTCCCATTGGGCAGCACGATGGTGGGCATGATGGTGCACAGGATGGTGGCGTACAGCTTGGTGCGCACATTGGTGGTGGTGGAGGTGGTGGTGGAGGAGGAGGAGGTGGTGGCGGTGGTGGTGCACAGCACGTCTGTGGACAGCTTGGCGCACACATTGGAGGAGTGCAAGCTGGAGCACAAGGCATAGGAGGTGGTGGAGGTGGAGGTGGTGGTGGTGCACAGCAAGTCTGTGGACAGCTTGGAGCGCACATTGGGGGTGTACAAGCTGGAGCGCACGGCATCGGAGGTGGTGGAGGTGGAGGTTGTATGACACAGCATGATTGTGGACAAGCTGGAGCACAAGCTGGTGGAGTACACTGCGGTGCACACATGGGCTGAGGTAGAGGCATTGGAGGACGTGGAGGTGCTTGACTGCAGCACTGTGTTGGGCATGCTGGTGGAATGCATAGTTTTGGACAGAACATGGGACAGTTGCTAGGGAATCCAGCTGCTCTCTGTGCCATTCCTGCAATGTTGTCCATGATGACCTTTGCTTTTGCTTTGGTTGCTGCTTGTTGTTCAGGTCCCATCTGGTCCAGTGTGAGTGGCTGTTGCTGCCCTGGTTGCTGTTGTCCCATCTGCTGCTGTTGTCCCATTTGTTGCTGTCCTATCTGAGGTGCCGGTGCACCATCTCTCTGAGCTGATTCGACGTGACTTTCTGGACTGAACTTCAGTGATAGATTCTTGAGTTTTTGTACGCCTTCTGGGCAACAGTTAGCTGGACATTCAGGAGCGCAAAGTGTCTCGCAGACTTTTGGACATTTAAGTGGATTGTTGCAGCATTTGACTGGGCAGTAAGGATGACACATCCACATGCAGGCCCAAGGGCAAGAAAATCCAAGTGGCGTCTCAGACTTTGATTCTGAAAATGCATGAATAGATTAAAACTATTAGATCAGTTTGAATTCAGATCTTTGGATTGTGATTTCAAAGTATGTGTCAAAATTAGATAAGATATCATTTCGGGAGTCACATTATTATAACTAACTCTCAGACTAGCCGGGGACATTTTATCTGTCATACGCTTGTCTAATCTGAAGCAAGAAGGGGAGTTAGATTGTTGTTGCAACAAAGTCTCTGTTTCTATTTGCGACGAATCTGGTTCTAGTCCTAGTAAACGAGGGTTAGCTATCACTATTGAACGAAAACTGCAAAGTGAAATGTGATAAAAAAGTAGACTGGCTACATCAGTCCCTCCCCTTACTGTAATTGCTGTTGTTGTCGTTCAGGACAGCTCAGGAAGAGTCTTCTGTTTTTAGCGACCTACAGAGACTTGTGTAGCGAGTCTAATGACTAAGTCTGATTATTACTATTATTGCTATCGTTTCTCAGTTTTGAACTCGAGGGTAAGTTAAATATGGCATACGATAATAATCATTCACCTACCCAAGTCACCTGATCCACTGCCAGAATGTTCTTCGCCAGAACCTTCGTATGCTTCAGCAACGTGCGGTTCTTTCGACGCTTTCTTTGAGCTCTTATCTTCCAATTTATGTGTTCTTACTGCTGGACTGCTCTCAACTTTCTTCTTCAAGTTGCTGACCTGATCATCAATCTTCTTCGCAAGATCTTTGAACGTTTGCACATGAACGTCGGACTCCACATATTGTTTTGCTTCTTTGCTGGTTGTTTTTCCGCTCTCAGCATCTTTGGTGGCAATTTTCTGGTCTTCTTTCTTGGTGACTTTCGATTGTTTTGCCTCGGAAAACTTCTTTGTTTTCTTAGACTTCTTCAGAGATTTTCCAAGTTTTGCTTCAACACGAACAGCAGATGCTGGATTTGTTTTTGCTTTTTCATGTGTTGCTTTGACCGCTTGTTTTGGCTTCTTTTTGAAACTCTTCTCACCGTATTCTCCTAAAATTGCCACCATATTTTATTACACACTATATTGATTAAGTATATGAAAGAAAGATTCTTGATGAAGTAAGAGTATCAGAAATGATTAGAGAAATGTAAGATGCCGTAAATCCTGGAATTAGCCCCCTGGGGGCTTAAGTGTTTTTTAGGGCGCTTATTCGAGGTGGGGGCTTGAATGAGGGGGGGGTGCTTATAAAATTATTCACAAAAGCATGATTTATCATCGACTAAAAGAAGGCATTTTTCTGTTGATAGTTGATAAAGTACCAATATGGACTCAAAGGCTAACACCAACATGTCAGGGTGTTGAACGGGGGCTAATTCGAGGGGAGAACTTATTCGAGGGGGGCTAATTCGAGAATTTACGGTATTGGTACGAACATGGCAGCTCTTGGACCCGTGATTATGTACGTAGATACTCTGGCATCTTAACTTTGTGACAATCAAGCAAGCAAGATTTTTATTTTTAACGCAATTTAGGATACAGCAGCTTGATGCTGAAGTAGACCTGCTGCTTGTGCTCCAAGACTGATTTTCTAGAACAAACGCCCTGGGTAGTGGGCACTCATTTATTGACCTTTGTAAAGTTAGTTAGGTTTATTTTATCTGAAGAAGTAGTGAAACCCTGGAAGCGTTAAATGTTATTTGATAATTGTATGATTTTGTTGTACGTATGCCAGACTGAAAAAGTACAAACGTCAGACTGAAAAACTACGAATGCGAGGCTGAAAAGTGCAATATTTGATCAAAGCGAAAGGCTCTAAGGGTTTTGTTGTGCTTTATGGTATAGCTCTACTGCCAAAGCCAAAAGTGCATTTTTCTGATTAATCAAAGGGCAAATCACTGATGATCAGTTTGATTATATTGATTGATTAATGATCAGTTTCGATTATGGTCGTGATTAACTCTAGTTGAAATCAGGTTAAGTTTTGTTCTGTTTAATTGGTTGTTTGTCCATAGTTAGATTAGACGCGATTGAATTTGATTAGTTTGTGATCTCGATGATTAATCTGATTTACTCTTGATTAGTATCAGTGACATGCCCCTTGTTATCAGTCATCACAACACCCTCATACCTATAGTGGGGTCTTCTCCATACGCTCCTGGGAGATTGTCAGCTGTGACCATCTCTGCTTTTCTCACTATTTTTATATCCTCAGGTATAAGCTCAATCGGTTTTTTAGCTTCCTTTAAAGATTTTTCCGAGACAATTGTTGAGCTAGGCTCTTTATGTTTCTTTGTGTTTTTCTTTGCTTTTTTCTTTTTATTCTTGTTAGTCTTGTCAGCTTTCTTTAATTTTTTACCTGTCTTCCCAGCTAACTGCATCTGTTCTTCGTCTTTTTCATCTTTGACTAGTTTCTCTTTAGGTGCAGATTGTTGTGGTGAAGTGCTCTTCTCATCTGTAACTATCTTCTGTTTGAGTTCTTCTGCTTTCTTGCCCACTTCTTTTCCCTTTACGCCTGTGAACGAGATGAAGTTTTAAGGCTACGATTACATGAGAGAAAGTGGATCAGATCTAAAGTAGATCGGATGCAGTACTACAGTTTTGTTACCGATAGGCCTTCTGTTTACACGAGGCAAGATTCGATAATCCGATCCTCTTTTGGCTCTAACAATTGACGCATGCATGGTTAATGAATATTTCTATAATGATTTGTAACGATACTTTCGAAAAGAGCCAGTTTTGGATCGGATCCATCTGCTTACACGATGCAATAGTAGGTCGTATCGTAGTTCAACTGAATGGAACAGTATTTAAAGTGATCCAAAAGTAGGTCGGTTGCCGACCAGAAATGGATCGGATCTGTGAAATCGCATGTAAACGCAAGGCTTATCCTACCAAAAGCGGATCGGATCCACTTTTTATCCGATCTATTTTTGCTCGTTTATAAAGGGGTCTAGATTTTCACTAGGATATACCATGTCACTTCAAGTAACACCCCTTAGTTTTTCAAAAGTAACCCATTTGTAAGAAATTTGACAGTGAATGTCCGAAACATGTTTTGCAAATTGAAATGACCCTCTAAAAACGAATTTGACTACTTGTCTCAGTATATGTTATGTGTCTATGATGGTAGTCCCCATCAAGCAAAAAAAATTCAATTTCACCAAACCCCTTTGAGTTTATTATCAAAACCCTCTTGTAAAATTTACGATTACTGAATACTACTTACTAAATATGCCAAAATAGCTTACAATTCTAATATGTTATTCGATGAAATTCCAGAAATCGTGTTTTTCGTTTCAAATCCTCAAAAATCCCCAAGAATCCAAAGAGTTTCTTAAACCGTCTTAGATCGTGACACACGCTCTGTTTAAGGGCTATTTGTCACTGTTTTTGCACACTTTATAAACAACGTCTTCTTGCGTTTGGTACAGTCTATTTTCGTCTATCCCCCGCGTATTTCATGCATAGGTGTAGGGAAGATAAAATCAAGAAGTGCTGTACGGTTTTAAATCCATGTCTTATTCAGGCAAATTTTGTTCCTGAATTAAGCTGTATTTGAAATATTGATTCACAGTTAAGGGGAGCTGCAGCCCTCCTAGCCCCTTTCCTCATTAATGGAATACCTTATGTTTTACTTTGACAAAACAGCAAATTCAAGATAATCATATAAGCTAACAGATTTGTACTATCTTACTGCGTTACTTTGTTTTAATTGCTCGTTACCAAACACTTTTGAGATAGAAGCTATAGCTATTATGGCACAGTGAAAAGATAGTGAAGATTTGCTGTTTGTAGCCAATATTTTGGACTTGTGTTCTTGATAAAAGAGTGTATAAAGCCCTTAATTTTGAATCAGCCAGTGATGGCTTTTAGGCTTTAGGCTGTTAAGCTATTGAGTTTTTACTTTTGAAAATCAACCAATATGTTATCTCAAAAATGTTTAGCCAAGTTGTTCAGTTTTCTGTTAGTATAATTTTCTTGTTAGCAAGATTTGCGATGCTTTATCGATACAACGCCTAAATATTATTATTACTCACAAACCTGACTTCTTATGACTTTTTCCATGTTTCTTTGCGTCTGATACTTCAAATACCACAATCGATACAATTACCAAACATATAGCAGCGTAAATTGGTAACTTCATTTTGAAAATTTATATTTCACTAGAATTTCTAGTCTGTTGTTCTCGTTTCACTCATAAAATCCAAAGGAAAGAGACTGAATATTGTTAATATTCCTGACGTTATGACCCTCTAGCCAGGTGGCTGCTGGTTAAGGAAATCGTTTAATTGAAGGACTTTGGCGTGCATACATTCTACCTTGATTTTAAGGACAATAGCAACAAGGACCACCTGACTGCATGAATTCATCACCATGTAGCTTGACTCTGATTGTTCAGAGTTATATGTTTTCCCCGCTTGTGCAAGATTAATAGTGGAGATTTTTAATAATTTTAATTTGGAATACCTGCATGTGCAGTACTGTAACGATTTTGTTTTGATTTCTTTGAGTTTTACCGTGAATATAGAATCAAGATTTCCTATGTGGCAGGCCACGTTCTTTCTCGACACCGAATCTTTCTTGCCAGCTGGAGCTTGGCTGAGTCTGTGACTTGTTCCTAATTGTAAAGTCTATACGAGGATGGCTTTGATTTCAACTTGGAGCATGTCAAAGATTCAGTGTGGTATTGGATAAGGACATAACGGCAGTCTGTAGTCCTTCGGTTGCATTCTTTAGGACCATGCAGCAATATGCATGCGATGTTAGCTGCTTCGCATTTTGCTGGATAGCTCTCTCGATGTCTTTCCAAGTGTCCTAACTCATGTTATTAATTGTCTAGATATTCTTCTTTCCTTTTAACAGAAGGCTTGAATTTCATTTAAATGGAATTGAGTTGCATCGCTTTTCATTAGTAAATAAAAGGCTGAATAACTCCGATTGTTCGATGGTACATCGATTCGCGGATTAACATGTTCTTTTTAAACTGTTTTGATGCTTAAAATGAGGCAAAATTGCAGCGAAGATACGTGGTCCAGAAATGTTCCTATGCCTTCCTTTCAAACCATCAAATCTCTCATGTCATCTAGCCCATTGTCCTCTATCTTTAAGTCTATATTCAAACCCTTCATTCCTATAAATTTCTGTGCGATAAATTTTTTGCAGTTCACAAATAGCTCACTATCTCGAACATACAAATGAGTTTTCATTTTCTCTTATCAAGATCTTATAAGAAGAATTCCCTGTTATCTTGAATATTCACTGTCTTGTAAAAAATTTGTAATTTCCCCTATAAACTTCGAGGTACCGAATGTCATCTTGACTCCCTTCCTGCATACAGTTTTCTTCTACTTTTGTTAAACCATAGCAAACCAAGAAGAGAAGAAAATTCAACGATAAAAACACCACTAATTTCGTTAATATTCCTACTTACTCTAAATTTACATTACTTACTGAGCTAAAAATTCTTTAATACTTATCACTGATATTGGTCTGTATATTTGAAAACATTCTTCATATAGTTCAATCTCTGACCAGAGAACGAGTGTTCCTTGAGAACATTGGGAGTTATAAGCTACTGAGAATGTACGTGATATTCCTAAAGCCAACAGTCAAGCAAATTACATTTCTTCTCAGCCTAAATGCCTAAATTATTGGCACCGAGAAACGGTTTTCGTTACTTATCAACCTTGCTACGAAGCTACATATATCAGCTATAACCTAGTGCCATCAGCACAAGATTTAACCTAAAGCATCACAGTGTTGCTATTTACTTATGTACACTATCTGCTTCTTCCTCCTTTTCATTCTTTATTAAAGATATGTTGCTTTGTTTAATCCTTGCCTAAAACATCGGGGACTCTCGTTATCAATGTTGTTCTTCCTGGAAACGATATTCTAATACATGTCAAGTCCCCCCCAGATTGAACAGTGGGAACAATGGTAGAACTGACCAACATCTGTTTTACTAACGTTGAATCCGGGGGTGTGCTTCATGCACTTGGCGAAAAGACCTAAAATGATTTTCAAACTAGTTAGCCAGGAAATCAGTACTGAAGCTCGATTTTAGTCCATCAAGATTTCAATTCTATGTAAAGGGTGCTTAAAGCTATTTTTGATGATTCTATGAGCGAAATCAGGGATATTTAGGCTATCTATATTTTGAAAGCCCTAGTTTTTAAGACACGTCTTTTGGTATAACATTTGCTATTGGATTTTAGCTTTTGAGTTCCATTAAATCAGTCTTTTGACCAAAATCCAATTTGGTTAGCTTATTATATAAAGTTTGGTATTAAACGTTATCTGCAAATTAGATGCAGGACTTTTGTCGCTAGACAATCTCCCTCTGATTTCCGGGCATGTTCTTTTTTATTAACTGTACTTCATTGAGTCGCATTGTTTACATTTTTTTCCTTAACCGCGTGTTTTTGTATATATTCCACCAACTTGGCCAATTTGCCGTCACCTTATTTCTCTTCATAATCCCGCAGCAATGCGAGGGACACGCATTTGTACACGTGGTTGCACACGAAGGCGCACAACCTGAAGGTTGTTGATACATCGCTGGATACTGAGGTCGATATGGCTGCTGATACTGAGGCTGGCTCATTTGATACTGAGGCTGAGCTGCAGCTGGCGGGGGATTTGGATTGATTATTTTGTATCCGGTTGTAACTTTCATGAAACCAGGGGAGGATCACCTTGGGAAGCAGCAGGCATTGGTACAGGGGCTGGAACTGGAGCAGGCATCGGGGCCGGCATCGGCATCGGAGCTGGCATTGGCATTGGTGCTGCCATCGGCATTGGGGCTGCCATTGGGGCTTGTGCCATTGACTGGTAATATCCGGGACACTGACTTGGATATTGACAAGGCATCTGACTCTGCATTTGCATACCGTATTGTGGCATTGAATATTGCGACTGGATATGCATTTTGTTGCATCGGCATTGATTGAGCTACTTGTGGATACCGATATCCTGCTGGTAATGGTAGATTCGATTGTCCTGCATTATTCTGCCCTGGTGTTTGGTATTGTTGATTTAAATTTTGTCCTGCTTGTTGACCCATAGGTTGTTGACCCATTGACTGCTGGCCAGTAGACTGTGGCATTTGTGCCGGTACTCCTGCTTGATTAGAAGCTACCTGTGGATGACTAGAAGCTGCCTGTGGTTGTGTTGGTTTTTTCACTGCTGCTGCTGGTTTTCCTGAGAATAAAGGAAAAATTTTAAAGGCATATAGACTTTAGATGGTTTTCTAAAATTTCTGAAGGTCAACCTAAAGTCATTCATGCTGTTTTTTTAATTGCCGTACTGAAGGACCTACATCCCTCAAATACTGCTTGGTTTTCTCTTACCCCTGAGCTTTGCACTACTTGCATTCAAACTTAGTACGACATTTGATGTTGCACGGGGGTACGGTAGGAAACATGATATATGGTGAGGTAATGTAAAATACTGTCAGAGTAGAAACCTGAGGCAATTAGGCAGTCTGGGCTTTCTGTGAATGTAGTATTCTCTGTGCTTTATGGATGGGCATTATGAAACGTAAAGTATAAAACCTAGTGAAAAAGTAACGGATATATACCTTGGGTTGGTTGGCTCTGTTGTTGCTGAGCTGGTTTGTTGTTGTTGTTGCTGTTGCTGTTGTGGCTGTTTTTGTTGCTGTTGCTGTTGCGGTTGCTGTTGTTGTTGCTGCGAACCACCAGTTCCCTGAGCAGGCTGCTGGGTCGCTGAAGCTTGATTGCCCGTTTGCCCTGTTCCCCCTTGTTGCCCTGTGCTTTGAGCCTGCGATGCTCCAGCGGCATTCATATCATCTCTTCCAAAAGCTTCTGCTTCTGCTTGATCCAACTGTTTATTATCTTCCTCAGCGTTGTTTCCACTTGTTTCCTCGTTTCATTCTCATCAGAACTACCTTCAAAGCCGTCTATCTCTGACGGGCATCTTCGCTTTCCATTTGGTTATACATTTCCGGATAGAAGGCCATTTGATTGCCATCTTGGTCCATTTCCTCTGGTAGTTCCCCAGATTCCCCAGATCCCTGTTCATCATTGTAGAACACAGGTATTGGTAGCATTGGCAGCATTGGAACACGTGAGTAAATGCTGTCTTGGTACACAGGGGGACTTGCAACGATCGGAGTTTCTTCTTGTAACGCATTTTGTTGTATTCGGTTGTAATCTTTCTGTACATCGTCTTCTGTTTTCGCCAATTGCATTTTGTTTGCATTTTCACGCTTTTCTTGTATCAGTTTCTTGCGGAGCATCATATGAAAGTCGCTTTGACCTTTTTCATGTTGCTCCTTCGCAGATACCCCTGTTTTCTTCACTAGAGATGGATACGTAACATTAATAATATAATTGAACTATTCATGAACACTGTTAAAATACTGTACTGAAAACTGAGTAGTATTTTATAATGCTACTGTTATGTAGCTCATTTAGCTACTCGCAAACAACTACTGAAGGTGCTTTGGCGTCATGGTGTAATTCAACTGACTCGTGGTCCTGGAGCTTAGTGTGGCAGGGTTTGAGCCCAGCCACGGTAGCGTCACAGACAGGGTCGAGGTCTCGATTAGTTAACCTACTACTGAGATCCTAGCGACTGGCGCTAGAACACCATTTCACCTACACCTTCACTCGCAGAGCTATGTTTTGCAGTAGATGGGTTGACCAAATTTGTTTGCTTTTGTGAGTACCTAGTTGAGTGAAGTTATCTCCGAGCGAGCTGCAAATTTTATTGCACACACACCATTGCTTTACAAGTCTGTTACTCCTCGAAAGTATAGATGTATATCTTATTGTCTGTAGCTGGCAGTTTCATCAATAGCTAGTCTTTATACTGGTTTGTCTGGAGTAAGACAGTAACACTGGACTTAAGCTTCATCTCATTCAAGCTCTTTAAAGTTAAACAAATTTTTCATACGGCTGACTGATCAAATGTAAAAACAAGGCACCGACAGATATCCCCTAAACTGTAGGATAGGTGAACAAAATTTTTGTTATGCCAAATAAACCTTGGTTGCAACCTCAGGAAAAAGTATACACTATAGATTATCACTCCTACAAACAGTTCTTTAAAGTCTTGCAACTGACGATAAAAAAGTAGTAATAGGAGGAATACATACATTTGCTTGAGTGATGTTTTCGTTTTGCTTCAACAACATGCTGTAGATATAAAGATACCAGGACGGCAATAAGTAATAACCAATACCCCTTGAACATCTTGCCGACGCACTAAACCTGTCCAGGTTTGTACACTGTATCGATGTGGTCAACTCAGACAGCAAGACTAGTTTGTTGACAAATTATTGTTTCTGGATATGTCATGTAATATCTAGGAAAAGCTTGCGTCTAGAGAATCACTGATGTCTACGTTTTCCGTCGAGTCTTCCACTCGCAAAATCAGCAGCGCATGAACGAGGTGATAAACATATATAAAGCACCTGTTATCTTCATGTTTAGGTTGTTGGAGCGGAACCGTCTTATGATTGATCATCTCTCCTGCCTCTTTACTATTACCACTTCACTGCTGCCCTAAACTCCGAGCTTAAGATCTCTTTAGGACTGTAGTTCAGCGATGTTGGATAGCTTTTGTTGCGTCCTAATCTTCATGTTAGATAGACTTTTGAGATACTTTTTGGTGGTGCTATACGGCAAAATTCGCTTCGATGATCCTTGTCAAACTTTGAGCTCAAGATGTAGTTCGAAATTTCTCCAGTGTGATTGTTTTACCTGATATGGTTTCACGCAGCGAGGGTGAAATTGGAACCTAGTTTTTGCCAAGCATGTTACGATTGACGCTAATACCTTGGCTCAAAATGAATCTATGCGTCATACACCTGACGTCTCCTCAAACCTTATAGTACGTTCGCGTCTACGCTACTTTGTCCATTATAATGTTCCTTTTCTCTGCATTGGGCTTCCCAGCCAACACATATCTTTATCATATAATCGGTATTTGGCGCCTGACGCTCGGAAAACCGTTTTACCGTTATGACCACTATTCTCAATATTACCACTATTACCATTATAACTTCTATGTCTACTATTACAAATACCTCCATTGATACCACTCTTTGCCAATACAATTGCCACTATTATCAACTATTGCCACTATTACTGTTACCACTACTACCATAATTGCAATTATTGCTACTTGTAATTATTGCTATTGCTATCCTTTCCATGCCATCTTCAGTACTATTGCCATAATTTCCAGCATAACCATTCTTGCAATTATTACCACTATTTCCATACCACTATTACTACTATTACCATTATCACCACTACTGCTATTATTACCAATACTACCATTACTACTATTACCACCTTTATTACCTTTATTACTATAATTACCACTGTTACTGTTATCTTATTACTATTATTTCCATTATTACCACTGTTAGCTATTACTATTGCCATCATTGCTACTATTACAACTTTTACCATTATCACCACTATTACTACTATTACTATTATTACTTCTATTTCCTTTATTACCATTATTGCTGCCATCACCAATATTACAATAACCATTATTTTCACCACTATCATTACAAGTGTTACTACTATTACCATTATTACCACTGTTACTACTATTACCTACCACCATTACAACTATTACCACCATTTCCATTTGGTCACTATTACCACTATCGCCGTAACACTTTTACCAGTATTGCTACCATTAGTTCTACTACTACCTTTAATACCTTTATTGCTACTATTACCACTGTTGCTGTTATCTTATTACCACTATTTCAATTATTACCACTGTTATTACTATTGCCACTTTTATGCGACCTATGCCAGTTTTCTATACCCTTTTGCGCCTATCCGTTTGCCGTTAGACGATTAGATGCTATTTGTAAAAGGGACTTATTGACTTTGGGCTATCCTTAATATCAAATGCTTTGTTTTTTTGTGGGCAATTCCTTACTGCCAAATGTTATGTCGAAGGCCTTTTGATGCTGAATGAGAAAAACTCAAGCAAACTTAAAGAAGATATAAAATTGAACATCACTAACGTTTTATTTTGAACATAAATAGAATTTTATTATCTTAGTAATATTTACATACATTCATTAATACATAAAACGATGTTAAGGTATACATCGAGACACATTTATTTTTCAACCTTAATACTAGCTAAATGCACCTCTAGGCTCTGGAAACAAATTTCTCTTTCCAACATTTGAGTTTAACAGTAACTTAGTTTTTGACATAAAGCTACAATGGAGCCTCCTTATGTCGGATACATGTGACACCAATGTTATTGTCCGTTGTAGAAAGGTGTCCGCTTTATGGAGGGTTGTTGTGACAAAGAAATGACCATTGGGACACTAAATGTCCAGTGTCCGTTGTATAAGGGCGACCGTTGATAAAAGTTCCACTGTATTTTATATAGAAACAAAATTACGATACTATTTTTTTATTTTTTAACTTTTTTATCAAAAGTGAAACATATAAGTACATTCAATATAAGAAATATAATCAGTTAAATAAGTCTAATTTGGAGATTTTGGTTATTAATAATCTGAGTTAAAACTTGCTTTGATAATTAATGTGGTAGTAAAATGAGTCTTGCCTGTCCTTTCGTTATGTGTTATTAGTACAAGAATACTTGACTTGCAACTAAGAAGGAGTTCATCATATATATATACCGTAATTATTCGATTAAATTTTATTGATTAAGTGCACCACCGAATAAGCGCACCCTCAAGGCTACCGTGCGCTTAGCCGAACAATAACCGTATACACGAGTCCTTTATAACCGCTTTGTCTTACTCTGGTTTTATTTTCTTTTAGTATTTAGGCAAGGCCCTGTCCAAACGATCAATGCTTGTCAAACATTGCTCGTCAAACGTCTTTTGCTGACCAGAAGCAAAGAATTTTTGAATTTTTTTGAAAACATTTTGCAGCAAAATCTGCTTGTCAAGCATTGCTTTGCCGTATTGCCAAACAGTCAACATTGCTTATGAAACAAATGTCGTGTTTGACCAACAATGTTTGATCGTTTGATTAGGGCTTACGTCTTCAATACAATTAGACAACAGCAGCATTATAGGTTGTTCCTTTCTTTCTTGGAATCTTGTTCCTTTCCATTGGATTGCTCTCTGCGCTACCTGATTTCCTTGGAGAAATTATTGAACTAGATTCATGCTCATCACCTCCTTCACTCGTCTGATGAACTTTGTTGTGGTTCTTCTGCTTATGAGATATCACATGCTTCTTTCTTGGAATCTCCATCCTGCAGCATCCTCGTGGGCAGATTGCATAGCAGTGCTGAACACAGATACCAGGACATGTAGGTGGTGGTGGTGGTGGGGGAGGTGGTGGGGGAGGTGGGGCCATCACACAGCAAGCCACGGGGCATGATGGTGCACAGCTTGGTTGGGTACAAGGAGGAGCGCACATTGGTGCTGGGGGAGGAGGGTAGTATGGTGGTGGTGGTGGTGGTGGGATTGAAACAAGGCTTAACATTGGTCGGCAGCAATCCTGAGTGCAAGCTGGAGCACATGCTGTTGGGCATGGAGCAGGGCAGGTAAGTGGACTTGGTGTCTGAGGCATTGTTGGAGATACCGGAGGCTGCTGTTGCTGCTGAGTGTTGCCTGAAAAATCAATTCAACTAATTCTTTAACGTTGATTATTGACTTAATGTAAGTTCGAATTTAAATTAATCGTCCTACTTTGTAACAACTAACATTACTAAATAATCCATTCATTCATTCTTTCACTCATTCATTCGTTCATTCATTCGTTCATTTATTTGTTCATTTATTCATTCATTCGTTCATTCATTCATTCTCTTATTCGCTTGCTCATTCATTCATTCATTCATTCCTTCTTAGTTTATTCATTCATTGGTTCATTCATTCATTTCTTTATTCGTTCATTCATTTATCCACTCATTCATTCATTAAAGAAGAAAGCAAAGAGTTTGAAACATGAAATATATTCTGATTCAAAGTACAAACCTTGTGGAGTCTGTGGGGGCTGTCCAGGCTGTCCAGGTGGGGGCAATTGCTTTCTATTTCTTGATCCTTTGTTGTGGGGTGTTTTATGACTTGGAGCACCTTTATGCATTGATTGGACACGATGAATGTGTGGCTTGGAAGCTTTCTGCAGTTTCTTCGACTTGCAGTTTTTGATGCATTCCTCTTCGGTCTGATCTGTTCCCACAGTTGCAACATTATTGCTTTGTGTTCCAGGGACTACAAAAAGGGAAATTACCATTTACAAAAAAAAAAACAATTTTAAGAGGCTTTGGTCATTTCTTACTTTAGTGCTTATGCCAGAGTCTACGTCCTATTTTAAGGGCATTAATTTCGTAGACTTTTTCACTGGAGGTGAACCACAATTAATGGCGTTAATGGCATACCACAATTAATGAGACTTGAACTCAAGACTGCACGATCAGAGAGCCAACGAAGATTCTGTTTTGCTAAAGAGCCCAATGAAATCGTCGAGTGACTCTTTAAGATCCACAGTTCAATCCTCTTTTCCAATTAAATTTTTTTTCGGCCATGTTAAGCCTTCTCCACTACCATACATAGTATATATATCTTCATGAATTGCAAAAACTAGGATAGATGTATCCTAACCCTAGTGTTTGCCATGCATATAAATATTTCTAGCGTACCTTGTCCCTGTAGGTTTTTAACCGCATTGTCCACGAGCAGTTTTGCTGTTGCTGATTTAACGTGAGATCCTGTAGAGAGAATTGTAGTATAAAGAATAAGGTGTCTATTTGTGAGTAATTAGATGGTCTTGCTACATGAAAATTGGAAGAGTAACTCAGAGCTTTTAAAGCCTCCAAATGACTTTGACTGAATATTGATGTGTACTTGGTTGAGTGATGTAGTATTGGATGTTGGAGTGATAAATGCTTGATGGCGTAGGGTATTGTATATGATCAAGAAGACGTGATGGTATAGGACTTTGTATGGAGAGCAGAATAGTGAGGAAACTCGTTAGTGTAACTGCATATTAGTGCATGTGATATATCAGAGGATATGCTAGAAAATGTTGCGTATTGTGTATAGGAAAGTATTGGTTATATTATTAAATCATATAATAAGAATAGAAAAATAGTATGTTTATGGTAAAATTTGCAAAAAAATACCAAGTGATTTTGAAAGAATTCCTTTCACTTCTTTGGCAGCTTCGACGATTTTCTTTCCTAAAAAGACGATTAAAACTTTGTAATTAACCCTCATTCAGAATTGTACATCAGAGCAATATTTCGTTAGACATACATTCGCCCATGCATACGATTTAGTTAATATATAGAAGACTCTTCTATCATCTATGTTTAAGAGTATGTTTTAAGGGCCACTAATTACCCCATATAGTTGAGAGGTTTCAACTAATACAAAAAGTTTTCAAGGGAACGAGGGGTACAAACGGGGTACCAGTAAGGATAATCCCCATGTAAAGGAATATTGAAGGAAAAACAGGGTTGTTCGTGTTGTACAAGGGTTCCAGCTACCAAAGTCGACATTTATAAATGATATGCACGTCAATTTCCATAACGAAGTAAAGCAGTATGCTTTATTGATGTTAAACTTGTGTGTCTTTAATTTTCATAATTACACAACCTATTTCTCTCTATCGATAACGTTTCCATTCTTTTTAGTACAAGAAGGGCAAAAGTTGATGTCTCTAAATTGTGGTACCCAGTGACGAAGTCCCAAGTATTTAAAGATGAGGAAAGATAGAAAAATTTAATGGTGAGTTTGCATACCTATTTTTTCGTTCAATAACTTCTGAATGGTTTGACCAGCTTCGGCTACTGACGATTCTGCAAAATTCAAGAGACGATCAAGAAGAGCTCGATGTCTGTCAAAAAGGTGAGTCTTGCTGATAGAGTAATTCGTTTTGGTCCAAAAATCTTTATACTCTCCCGTGTGTGACACCTGATCTGGGTTAGTTATATAGCTATAATTATATAGTTTTTGATGTATGATCATAGACGAATGGGACAACCGTCCATCTCAATCGTTTGTGTGTTGATAATTTGATGTGGTAAATTGTTGTGACAGTTTGAGATGCTCGTTGGGTTCGATGGTGCAGGACTAATTGGATTGCCTCTACCAAGCTAATTGTCCCACTTGTGTTTTTCTATAGACTATTGACAGAATTATAGCTATAATACGAAATTCACTACGATAAGTTTATAAGATACGTTTATGTGAGTTGTAGGCATAGGTATAGGCATATGTTGAGTTATAGGTATAGGTATAGGTATAGGCAGATGCATAGGTGTAGGTATAGGTAGAGGTAGAGGCAGAGGTATAGGTGTAGGTATAGGTATAGGTATAGGTATAGGTATAGGCATAGGCATAGGTGTAGGTATAGGTATAGGTAGAGGTATAGGGTAGATATAGGTATAGGTATAGGTATAGGTATAGGTATAGGTATAGGTATAGGTATAGGCATATGCAGGTATAGGTATAGGTATAGGTATAGGTATAGGTATAGGTGTAGGTATAGGTATAGGTATTGGTATAGGTATAGGCAGATGCATAGGTGTAGGTATAGTAGAGGTATAGGCAGAGGTATAGGTGTAGATATAGGTATAGGTATAGGTATAGGTATAGGTATAGGTATAGGTATAGGTATAGGCAGATGCATAGGTGTAGGTATAGTAGAGGTATAGGCAGAGGTATAGGTGTAGATATAGGTATAGGTATAGGTGTAGATGTAGGTGTAGGCATAGGTAGAGATATAGGCATAGAAATAGGCATAGGTATAGGTATAGGTATAGGCATAGGTATAGGTACAGGCATATGTATGGTGGTGATAAATTTTTACTTTATTAGCTCAAATCAGTTTTGTTTATTATTTCTTAATTAGCTGATAGGGTTTTGTGTAAAAACATGATAAAATGAATTGAATGAAATAGACATAGGTACAGGTATAGGCATTGGCATAGCATAGGCATAGGCATAGGCACATACATATATAATTTAATACTCCCATAGACTTGATATTTACGATACGTCAGCAGGGAATAAAGGCTTTATGAATACTGTAAACCTTGGTAAACCTTGAGTGATAAATCAAACTCACTTTTCGCTTGCTCTTCTCCACTGCATAAGGCGAAACAAACGAGCAACAGTGCTGCGTAAAACCGCATTTTGCCTGCAATAAAAATAGCTTGAATTAATTGCATGAGCATAGTTATTGTGGTGTGCTGAGGCGTCGTTGCCTAATCCAGCTGGCTCGTGGTTTCAAGGGTTCAGCGATGTTGGGTTTCGATCGAGCCCCGGCTACGGTAGCGTCACAGCCAGTGTCGAGGTCTCGATTAGTTAACCCGCTACTGAGATCCTAGCTACTGGCGCTAAATACACCATTTCACCTTTCACCTATCTTCGGCAGTAGAAAAAATTATGCGTTTTTAAACCTTGGAGATGTTTTTTGAGGTGCAGGGTACTAGTAACTCCTAATCGATGCAGGAAAGTTTTATTATTGCTGCAGAAATAGCATTGAATATTGCAAGGCCTACTACAATTCATTTTACTCGATAGAGAAATGGCACTGAATTATTCGAAAGGTAATACGATGCATGCAAAATGTATCGGCACTAACTAAACTTGCAACTGTTGCAACAAATGCAAAATGTGTATAGGTTACAAGAGAACATAAATTAGGCCGCATCTTCTTCGAAATTGTAAACAATAAAGTGCTTGGAGATTAGTAATTAAAACTAGATTTATTTGTTGGTTATTATTCAATTTACTGAAACGTAACTAAAAATCAACATCAAGCCCAAAAATCATGCAAAATGTTGAATTTTTTGACAAAAAAAAACACTTTCCTGGATCAAGTCTACTGATAATATAGGATTTTCAGGTAAATATTTGAAATTTCTTCAGACAGAAGAACATATGAATCTTAATACTCACGAATGTACATCTTTTCCAAGTGCTTTTTGCAGCCAATGATGATTTTTAATCTTCAAGATATTATTCAGTGGATTTCCACTGAATAAATAAACACTAAAAGTAGCAAATCACTGCAAAAACCCCGTTGCAGCTAGATTTTTGCTTTCCAAAGCTTAGAAGCTTGTCGTTTGATCTTGCAGCAGGTCCTATTCAACACAGAATCTAATGTCACTGCCAAAACGATGTCGGGGCAGGTAGTTCTTCATTCTCCTGTCAGATCTTATTTTCTTCATCTCTTTGCTCATAACTTATTGCCTTCTTAGCATTTTCATTGGTTTAACTGTTTTTCTAGATCTTGCACTCTGTTATTTCTTCTGTTCGTTGCTCAAAAGAGTAGTTCATCAACCATTTTTATGTTCATCTATCTGTCTTGTTTAGCTTCATTCAAAATCTCTTTATAATCTATTCTACAGATCTTTGACGTACCCTCTATGCAATATATCATTACATGCAGGGAGATTTTCCAAGAGGGGGAACTTGACCTGTGGTTTGACGGAGGTGCCCCCCCCCCCTGAGATCACACGATTTGATACAAATATTTTAAACATTTTTTGCCTATTCTCGGCTTTATCAATGTGGCGTTTATGCCCCTTTTATCTGTTTCTTTCCAACTTTCTTTTCGTTCTCCCCCCCATAATTCAGAGCCGGGGCTTCTGCCTTTTCTTTTACAAAGATACTGTTATCTTTAATCTTTTCCTTTCGTTATCTTAGCTATGTTTCCGTTTTCAATCGAGAGAATCACAGACCTAAGATTTATTACTTTAGTATTGGAGCATAATTTGGAGATAGTGTATTGTAGTTTTAGCTTACGGATTTTTCTTATTTGAAAAAGTCTGCAAACCCCCGTCTGCAAAGTCTGCAAAGTTGAATTTACTTCGGTACTGTAGGGTCCCTAACAGAGGACCCCTTTTATTTTTTTTATCTCTTCTGCCTCGAACGTTATCACAGTTTTCCTTCTTTTGAATTTCAGTGTCATGACTGCATCACTTGTCATCCTTCGTTACACTTCCCTTTTATTTGTAACTGTGCCTAGTAATTTAGTATTACTATATATATTTTCTCAGCTTATCGTACCCCCAAATCTCCATATTATATTACTTTGATTATTATTATATTATGCACAGACAAAGTTATAGGCATAGACATAGTCATGGACATAGGTATAGGTATACGCATAGGTATAGGTATAGGTATAGGCGTATAGGCATATAAGCATATAGACATATAGACATAGACATAGACATAGACATAGGTATAGGCATAGCCATAGGCATAGGTATAGGCATAGGTATAGGCATAGGCACAGTCTTAGGCATAGTCTTAGGCATAGGTATTGGCACATATAATTCTATTGTATAGCTCTCTATTATCCCACTTCTCAAACCTAATCGATATTCCAGCCCTCCTTGTATTTGCACATCAACATAAACCGACCATTCATAGAAACTTATATTCCCCGTTTTTTCTACCCCCACTTTATTAGAGATACTAAAAGCTTATCTACTACATATAGGAAGTGTTTGATTGCGACTTGGGTCGTTATCCACAGATCAGCCCTATGCTTTTCCGTGGCCCCCAATGCTCTTTAGTTGTCCCTTCCACGGAGTGCAAAGATTACAGATACCCATTCTTTTTAAAGTTAAAGGCGTATGTGCCTATGAACCTCCCAACAACATTCAGCAACAAAAATTGAGATCTCTTGCTTGTTTGCAATTCCAAAGCGGTAGGTAAAGCAGGTTTGAAAGACCTTCCGAACTTTCCGCTTCAAGTGGGAGAAGATTTTTCAGACTCTTTAGCTATTCTGCATTTCATTTTAGCTTTCATGGCAGTAATGAATTTTCTCGGTGCGCTTTCATTTTCGCTGGATCTTCTCTACATAGGCGTAAACCTTCGTGCGAAGAGCTTCTCGACGAAACGTCTAAGCGAAAATGCATTACTCTGCTTACCGACGACGCCTTTCTCTTAGCGCTGGAACTTTCGCTTTGTTGCTAGTCGAACTGCAGTCGAATCACATTCGAACCTGTTAAACCTAGACTTACTACATGAGTCGTAGATATCGCTGTTAATTCTATGCTGGACGTTCCACTTCGAGCAATAACCTGTAAGGTTTTTGTTGTTGTTGTTGCTGTTAGGGGAGAGTGGGACTCGTGTAACAGGTCTATGTCAAATCTACCGCTTTCATTTTTTGTGCGTTTGATTCAGAAAGTCTTTCCATCTCTGCGACAACTATCGTGTTCAGATAATGGTTGGTTTGGTTCAGAGCTCCCAACCAAATACACCCTTATTCTGTGTAGGCTTACAGAGGCACAACGTTTGATATCATTAAGACACTAGAGAAGAGACGCAATCTCACGAATATACAACACATTGTAATAGTTATCTTTTTCTAAAAGTAACCAAATCGTCCCAGTCAATAGTATTATGTTTTTAATAGGAAGTGTGAACGAATAAAGACAATTTTTAACCATTCTAATGGTACACATGGACGTTGTCATCTTCGTAGAAATCTAGTAGCCGAGAACTTAAGTACTTCGCTAATAAGTCACTGTAGATATGACAGCCTTTGCGAATTTCTTGGCATTTTAGAGAATATTTTAAAAGAAAAAGCACGAAAGTTATAAGCACTACTTGATTTCTACATCCATGCGTATAAATATAAACGTTGTTAATAAACCAACCAAGATAAAAATAATTAAAACCTAAGAGAAGTCAAAGATTTTTGCTAAGTTGTACTATAATTGATAAATTCAGTAATAATGATAAGCATACTGTCGCTTCAGGAATTGTCAATATTGAAGCTCTATAGTCTATAGAATGAAGTTTTTTCATCAATATGATATTTGTATTGCAGTATTTTACAAAAATATTCGCAATTGGTCGTATCCTGCTTGATCAATTTATTGCTTTCGTTCGATGATGATGATTGGTTTTGCAGCTCTATTTATGTGGCTCCTCTTCTTGCCTGGAGGACAGCATGCTTGTGGGCAGATAGGTGCACATGTTGAAGCACAGACTGGTGGGCATGGTGGTGGTGGTGGTGGTGGAGGTCCTTGTGGACAACAGTAGCTTGGACATGTTGGGAAACATTGCTGGAAGCAGACTGGTTGACATGGTGCTGGAGGTGGCTGCGACAATCCTGGTGGGCCAGGTGGACCAGGAAGACCAGGTGGTCCAGGAAGTCCGGGAGGACCAGGAGGGCCATTTGGACCAGCAGGACCTTGACCTCCAGGGCCTCCTGGTGGGCCAGCTGGACCTGGTGGTGGTGGTGGTGGTGGTGGTGGTCCTACACAGCAAGTTGGTAAACAGGCTGGAGCACAGACGCTAGGGCATCCGGCGGCGCATTCTGCTTGACGTTTATGATGTTTACCTGAAGAAAAGAGAAGGTATTATTGCTAAACCTAAGTCCTCTGTATAACAGTCCGTCAAATAGCCCTACCAAAATTCATAGTTATCGAGTATATAAATATGGGAACCTTGGGAGAGAAATGTAAGGTCTGGTACCATGAGTTTAAACACAGGCTACCGGTAAACTACGGAATCAACATCGATAATTTATTTGTGAATACCTAAGGAAGACAAAAATGCGTGTTTGTCGCTTCGTGCACCGTCAAGCATGTCGGACCCACCTGTCGTTTATGAACAGTGTCTGATCGGACTATCTTACGTGTCCTGCCTATCTACTCTAACAAATCTGATTGTATGTTTAGCTAGATATCCAATCTTTTTTATTGTTACGTCTTAGAATAGGGACTACACCCTCGAACAGGATAATATGCATTTTTCTTGATAAATCAAGTGTTTTGCTACAGGAACATTTCAATCGATTAAATGTCTATATTGATCAGTATACTATGTCGTCTGATTTTAACTCAGAAACGCTAGCTGTTGTGCTGTCGTGATTCATTAATCACTGATGCAATCACTGACAAAATCACTAAATCGTTTTATTATAAAATGCAGTTACCTATTGCTATTTTAAGTTGAATTTTCGAGGTTTGAAATACCATTTAGTTAGAGCGCAACAATTTAGGCAACTATTCTGTGAAAGGCGGAGATTCACAAAGAAAATCAACGTAATGGATGCCTGTTGCGCATCTTGTTTGAAAATCTCTCAGCTGAATCTGAAAATGTTCTTTGATTTTATTCTTAAAGATGTTTCTCGAAATATTAACCGAATAAACGTTGCTTTGATTTCGATTTGGTTGAAAATATCTCCAAGTCCGTTACACTGAAAATCAGTTCACTGTTTTGAAGGGGATCGAATGTGGTGCAGCATTGTTACGTAACTAAAATAAGGCTCGATATTCTTGTCTTTTGATGATGTATTTGGATTTTTTGAGTTTTTATTCTTCTTAAGGAAAACGAAGTTTCGGAAAAGACAACACAATTAATGGAATATGAAACGAAACGTTAAATGTTAAGGATGCTTAAAGAATGATAGAAAGTAATAAGTATACATATAAAGATAAAGTATTATGAATGATAGTGCAGTTTATACCTCTGTGAAGTTGTCGACTTTCGGCGAACACAACCACTGCCAGAAGGCAAAGAATAATCCTAACTTTTCTCATTTTTTTTGCCCTGAAAAATGACGAATATAGATTCAGTTTTTAGAAAGTTCCACCAGCTTGTTTCTTCAGAAGAATTCTTTGAGCGTTTCGATTTTTCTCGCTGGGATATTTTTCGACGCTCCTCTCTTTGTTCTTGATAGAAGTCTCAGTTATGTGACGTACCAGTTTTATTCAATAGATTTTTGCTTTTAATATTTTATAAGAACATAAGATCAACGTGGACAAGATAGTGTATAGCGCATGCTCATGACCTTGTTTTACGCCAATGCGGGTAGCAAAATAGCTCAACGATGAAAGTACTGTGGATGGAAAAATGTTCTTGTGTTGTGTTGTATAATACTAAGAATTTGAGATAGATACATGCGATTCAAGGAAGAAATTGAGTTTGCTAAGATCAAGATAATGTAGAATGAGTTGAAGATTAATATGCGTAGCATGTAAAAAACACTTACCTCTCTCTCCAATGATAAGGCTATACCGTCTTACCCGTCTGCTACCCTCAATTCAAATGAAAGATCAAAGGACCATAAGTTGAATTTCTTACGGCTGATAACCTCAGTGAAAGTAAGCGCAGGTAGACTAGCTGCGATCAACAAACCGTTAACGGGTCAATGGCATGATCATTGAATCTAGAACAGGTTTGACAGCAGGTGAAGCACCGTTCATTTGCACCATCCATTGTTTTTCTTCTCCTCTGCTCAAATGATCGATCTGTTTTCGCTTCTGCTCATGCGTACGCTCTGGTTTTTTTTGTAAACATTGTGTCCATGATCATGGATGCTGTTCAAAGCCTGTCTTTCGATTCTGATAAATAATTCTAGAAACTTCATTCAAAACATGTAAAGCATGTTCAGAAAACGAGTTTTTTGCTGTTCTAGAAAATAGTGCTTTGCTTGAGATTCCAATTTATTCCCCTGGCCTCTTCTATTTGCTGTTCATAGCTTGCCTTTCGATTCTAATTAATGACTCTGGTAACTTGCTTCGTGACATACATAAAGCCAAAGCATGCTCAGAGTTTTTGTCTATTCTAGATAATTATTCAGGAGATACTAAACTCCCTGTAAAGCTAGCCTATTCTATTTGCTTTTTCTAGCCTGCCTTTTCAAATTTTCATCAATTACTCTACATACTTGATTCATAACATGTAAAGCAGGCTCAGGGATTGAGTTCTTTGTCTATTTTAGAAAATTTGCCTTTGCAAGACCTCGAGATACTAAGCTATCTTTCTATACTTGGCCTGGTTTATTTGCTGTTTATAGCCTAGCCTGCCTTTTGATTCGGATAGATAACCCTACCAACTTCTTCATAACACGAAAAGCATGCTCCAAATTCTAGTCTATTCAATTCTAGAACATGGTCCAATTTATCTTCCTGGGCTTGGCTTGACTTATTGTAGAGAAAGTTGCCTGTGCTCGAGATTCTCATTCATTTTCTTTGGCCTTTGCCTAGCTAGTTCCCTGGGGGTACTTCAATATGTAGACATACCAGACGTGCCGCTCATATGGATGGGTTTTTTCGACTGAATTTCTCTACACATGGGTCTGATATTCTGCTCGATTCTGGTTGATGGGTTGGTATTTTAGGATTTTCTTACCAAAAGGTCCCATTATGATTTACCGCAAAGTGGCTGACAACCTTTCTACTTTGTTTTTTGCTTTCCAAACGATGAATTAGCAGCAACAACAGAGCTCAGTCACATTGATTGCAAAGAATCGCCGTCAGATTCGATTTTGCGAGACCTTTCGTGAATTCTAGCACTGTAAAAGGGTTTTAAAATCAACCAAATTCATACACAAGGGCTTGAAATTTCCTGATTTTCATGCAAATGGGTCAGAAATCCTTGAAAATCCTATCATACAAATGGGTCCTTTGTCAAAGTCCAGATTCACGTCTAATCATGGACACATTGAAGTACCCCCCCCCGGGGATATGCGTATATAACGCGTATACAAACACGCAGTTTCAATCCCTTGTTAGAAGCGGTAGGTAGGAAGCCTGCTAAGTCCAATTTAGGCATTATTAGATTTCTATTCACCCTGCAACGCTAGTTTTGCGTGCTTAGTTTCAGTTTCTTCTTTTAGGAGTATTTTCAATTTTAGTTTGCCTCTTGCCAAAGAGCACAAATGGCCTATTCTCCGTTCTTGAGACACAACAAAACCAAACTGACTGCTATTTTGATGTGTATTTTGATATTTAAAAATAATTGTGCATTTTTTATGGCATGAGTTTGTATGTATCTCAGCGTTCAGAGTGTTTTAAGTCGTTTTTCCAGCCTTCAGAAAGGTCCATTTTTCCCAAAATTTGTAACAACATATATGCACCAAGCTCACAGCTGTAAACAGCCTTTTATTACCTATATTATTGTCATTTGCGCTGGGATACTGGGCATTTATGATGTTTTCAACTTCTAGACAGCTGGGTTTCTTATAATTACCCCCGCAAAAAATAAAGACATCTCAGTTTGAAGTTGTTTCAGGGGGCAAATTATAACTCCATTTAGTTTTCCAGTCGCAAATTGTCACTTTTCAGGCTAATCTTATTTTACTTATAAGAATTTTTTAGTTTCATGGTGCAGTTAGTTTACGCTTTGAAATCCAGCCCTTTCAATTGTGATTAAGTTTAGAGAAGGCTGAGTGCGTTTTCATGAGGAGCACAGCTTTCCTGTTTACCGTTTTTGCTTCGCTTTTCAGAAACAACGCAGAGTAATTGGAAAGAACAACAGAAACAACAACAACAGCCTTTATTCTATATCTAATCCCAGGATGACGATTTGATTTCAGTGTTTTGGCGCGAATTTCCACAAAACGAGGCCGAAATGATTAAAGCGAGACTTTTTCTATTTTTCTGACAGAACAGATAACGGCCTTCACGTTCGTTTGCTTGATTTCCTAATAAAAAGTGAAGATAAGCTAACCTGTGGAAATTTCGCCTTGGCCTAACCCACCCTTGCATTATAAAGAAGAGGCATTGCACTCGTTTCAGAGAAACAACAACAACAGAAATAGTTAATGTTTTGTTTTCATCGAATTTATTTCATAAAAAAATCATTACTTTCATCGACAATTCAATTTAGCTCTTATAATCCTGGATAATTAAACTATCCATTCGTTTTATGCATCATTGAGATGGACACTATTAATGTGTCATGTATGAAAATCCCTGTTGTACAGTTCAAAAGGCACACTTAGTGCTTCTGAGGACAGCAAGGTGGTGGACATGCTGGAACACACTGCTGGATGCAGACAGCTGGGCATGGTGGTGGTGGTGGTGGAGCTGGAGGTCCTGGACGTCCTGGTGGTCCATTTGGTCCTGGTGGTCCTGGGGGTCCTGGAGGTCCTGGTTGTCCTGGAGGTCCAAGTGGTCCTGGTGCTCCTGCGGGTCCAGGTGGGCCAGCTGGTGCTCCTGCGGGTCCGTTTGGTCCAGCTGGTCCAGATGGTCCTTGTGGTCCTGGAGGTCCTGGTGGTCCGTTAGGTCCTGGGGGTCCTGGTTGTCCGAGAGGTCCTGGAACTCCTGGTGGGCCTGGTGGTGGTGGTGGTGGTGGTGGTGGAACATAACAACAGACTGGTGCACATACTGGAGCACAAGTGGCTGGGCATGTTCCACCGCAGGCTTGTGGTGATCTCTTGTCTGTGGAAGAAAAGAAATACAATTAACACTCGAAAATTATTTTTTCATTGCTGCGATGTATAGTTGATCGAGATTGCAGCGAGACAAGCATCTTTTCCCCAAAAAACGTTTTTGTTTCTTTTTCTTTTCTGAACTATATGTGAGAATCGTTCTAGGTATTTTGAAAGACGATCAGCTCAGCAGTAGCTACAGATCGAAAGTTTTTCACTTTAGTTCATTTATTCAGCATGTAGACCATTAATTTTCTTATATATTAAAGTTGGAAGACGCATTTCAGATAGAAGCTATCACCAGAAAAAATTACGTTGTGAATTCAACTTAGTTATTTGTCGGAAGGCAAATCTCAGTAAAAGGATTTTTAAAGGTTTTGGTTTTAGGAGATCGTAGAGAGGTATAACTAAGAGGTATTACCAGGTACTTTAGAGATGTTTAACTAAGCTTCAACTTACCCTTATGTCTTGGGACGCCGGCAAGAGCCACAGCAATGAGAGCGAAGAAACAGACAACTCTGAATTCCATCTTTGAGTTTTGTAGTATAGCTCTAAAAAAGAAGGAAATTCAAGTTAGGAACGACAGAACCTTGAATTTACATAGAAGCTTTCTATTTCTCTATTTCTCTTTGATATTGCGAAGCTATCTTGACTTAGAGACTTTCGATGAGACATGAAATGATTTCAATCTTGAATCTGGTATTTCAAGCCCAGAGAACTTTGCTTCTTCTAAATATATTCTAGAAAGGATCGTTGTCCCCGATTTGCCGTTTTTTTATTGAGACATTTAACCTCTTTTAATTCTGTAAACTCATGTTTCTACTTCGAAGCTCGTTTCAACTTTGACGCTACGAATATCGCTTGAGATTTAGTTTTGAACGAATCATCAGGCCAGAAACTTTTAGTTTTCCCCAATCTGCCAGTTTTCATGAGAAACTAAACCTATTTCATAGGCTTCTGAAACTCGTCTTTCCAACTCGAAGGTCTTGTTGACTTTCGCCACAAATGTGGCTACATTTATAGTACAAAAAATATCTACAAATCAGACACTTCCATTTCTCACTATGTCGGTTTTCGTGAGAAATTGTGTTCTTTTTCAAGCTCGAAGCTCGATTTTTTAAATTGAAGCTCAAATCGACTTTGAAGCGAACGAAATTGCTTCTGATTCATCCTAGTTGAGACGTAAACCTTTCAGTTGATGAAACTTATTAGTTACCAGTATTCTAAGCAGTACCATGAACTAGCGATCAGAAGATCTCAACGGTAGTTCAAAGTAACGTTTGAAGTTCTACGAACTATTCGCCAATAACTATTCGAGTTCAGTTTCGCAGCCTTTTGAGAACATAATCAATCGTTCAGGCGTCGGCTCTCGATACTGTGACTGCCTTTCTTCTTCGTTTGAAGGAATCACAAAAAATTAGTTTTCAGCAATTGTTTCAAATACAATTCTAAGTGAATAATAACTGTATAGTATTCATTGCTAGTTCAGCAAAAGTCGAAACCGTTGAAGCTTTTACAATAGTTAATAGCAGACAGAAATAGAAAAAGAACAATTGCTCTTCACTTACCTTGCTTGAACTGTGTGTCTTGCTGAAGATCGAAGCTGGTGAATGATTCTGGATCGTCGTCCCTCGATGTCAAATTTCCTCGGTCATGCTTGAATTGGTTGTGTGATTTTGGCCACCCTGACTTGATCTCATTCTTTTGATCTTCTGACTTACTTTCCCATGAATCCGTATCAAAATCGATTCATGATCAGCAAACAGGTCATCGCTCCACTGAACAGTCTTACTGCTTTGCATTTTTCTTGACTTCACTTGATCATACAACCTGTTAAGCAGGATTATTCGTGTTTCTCGCATTAAGTCATCGTCACTCGTGCCCAGACTTTTACAGGGCCGTCTGCTAATGATGATTAAACACTATGAAATTTCCCAGAGTCCTTTGCGACGACGTTTTAAAGAATGAATCGAGATCGTTATACTTATTATTTTTTCAACATTTACAGTTTCTAAAATTATTATATTCTGTATATGTCTACAATCCTAAAATATTTTATAAATTATGTGTCTTTCTATCAAGAACACCCATATAACGTTTTCTATTCGGGGAACTTTGGAGATTCTATCCGGGGAACTGTTATAAAGCATTTTGACGCTGTTGATATCTGTTTGGTGAAATGTCTTGCTGTAACACCTTTCAGTTTAGGCTTAGGCCTACGTGCCACTTTAAAATTTTACCTTCAACGTTCAATGGGTTGGAATATTTGGCGAAAATCTATCTTCTCAATCAGATTATATTTCTTTAATTTTTTGTGATTTTGCCTTCGTATCCACTATACTGGTTTATTTTCTTAGTTTACATGGAGGGGATGTTTAGTTCAATAACATCAAGGTCTAGAGCCAATCTCATAATACATGCCTAGAGCCAATTTTATTATCTAAGCCTAGAGCAAATTTTCAGTGTGAAGCTCTGCTAGCTATTACTACTTCAAGGGTTTAAGGATTTCACAATTTTGAAACTTTTTTAATGAATAGCAAAGCTTGGAGATGAACTTGAATTTTTTTCTCGTTCCACAACACTAGCAAACTTTTAGCAATCGTTTGCATGAATGGTTTGAAAAGCAGTTCTATTATTACATCAACCTTCTTGGTAAGGTTAGGCCCATCTCAAAGTCTCTTTCCCTAACTTTTGTTTGCCAAAATAACCCGAGGTTTTAGTTTCACAATTGAAACTTGCTTTCTTTGATGCTAGAGTCTCGCTCAGTCAGAAAAAATTGCGGACGTCTTCTTGTTGGTTTTCCTTTAAGGGGTTTGTTTAAGTCGTTTAGTTTAATGACTTAAGAGACTTAGGCCTCGTTATATAAAAACTCCTAGTTTTTTTTTTGCTTTATGAAAACTATCAAACATAGCTGGTGAGATGAAGCTGTTGGATCTTACTGCTTCACGAGAAAGCAAATTTTATGATACTTTTGTATATTTCGACAAATTTTTTTAAATCCTGACGAAAATTCTGAAAAAGCATGTACATCTTGAATGAAATCGAGAAATCCCATGAAGTTCCTAGAAATCCCTTTGTTTTTAAGAAATCTCATACTCTTGTTGGAGAGGTGTATAATCTCTACGTTTCTCAGGCTACTCTGTTTTTTGTTGAAAAATCACTTCAGAGAAACCATCAGGAAAAAAATCTCTCGATGCTTTTTTATTTCAGATTTCAGATCTAATTTCATTTCGAGCCCTTTCCATTCAATTCGATTTTTGAAAGTGTTCTGTTGATACGCACAATATCAAACTCTTAGTGAATTAGGCCAAAAGTAGAAAATCGGTTTATTTATTCTTCTTGCATAGAAGACAATGTGAATTGATCGTTGAATAAGGCACCATTAAATAATAGATTAAAAGACCAACTGAAGTTTATACCCTTGACCAAATACCCTACTAGTAGGTGAAGGGACCCGACATGACGTACAACTCAGGTTGATGTTGTATAAGACTTGTGTGACGTCTCAGGTTACTTTCGGAATGACGCTAAAGTATAAGCTTATAGTGTCTATTCGCTTAGTGTCTTTTGCCTTAGTGCATATGCTTATGGAAATAAACCGTTAGCATATAGCAGTATACTATGGCACAGCATAGCCCAACATAGCATGTAATATTGTACCATATTATGTCACACAATAGATATCATCGTTTTGCTTCACTCCGGATCAGAATCCGAATTATATCTGTTGTTGTTGCTGTAAACTTAGAATGGTAGTTTGTGCGTCTAGCAATTCAATTCAATTCAGCATTTCCAGCGATATTCAATTGTGACAGCTTGTTATAGGCCGAGTCGCGAGTTGCAGCTATCGCTGAGTTGAATTACTAGGCCAAGGCCCTAATCTAACCTTTTTAAATTAACTGCTCACAGAAACATCAACAAACGAGAGCAGAAAAGATGTGAGTCTAGATGGCCAACGCTATTTCATGGAGTGAATGCTGGGATGATGTTTCCTAGCAACACATAGCAACCAGAATTTGCGAATGGGACAGTCTCATAAGATTTAGGCCGTCCCTAGATTATTAAGAAATTTACGCCCTGATATTACCATCCCCAATCATTTTAAAGAGAAAATCATAATTTAATATGTTTTCTCATCTATGAGTCACAGTGATATTCAGTTTTGCATCTAGCTGAAGTAGCTAAAAGCTAATTTTTAATGGCCTCAATCTATGAATTCTTATGCTGGATTCGTTAAGACTCCTATAGGTTTCTATTGGGCAATTGAGAATACGAAGGAACGCTATGTTTTCCATAATTGCCTAGTTTTTAAAGATTTTGAATAACCTAATGGCTGGATTATTAGTGAGTTTCATGCATTGGCCTAAGTTCAGGAGTGGCGGTTTGAAGATCCATGATTGCGAGTTTGAGCCATCTCGTTTTGGCAGCCTCTTTTTGACAATTGATTTGGTCTGAAGCTCCTCAAATTTCAGTTTCCGCTCATTGAATCTAGACGACATTTGAGCTGACTCTTTACAACAACAACAACTTAAGGTGGTGGGAACAATAAGTTGGACTCAGCAATTTGCAAAACGAGAAGTTGCAAACATGTCTCTATACCGGGTATATCGTGCTTAACTAGCATTCTGAAAGATGAGAAATTAGTCCAGATAAATGAAAACAAATTTGTACACTTAGACAGTTGAAATCTCACGAAAAGAGTTGTCTCATCCTGAATACTTTTGCGCTTTCTGTGACAAGAGTTCAAGGCTGCACGCCTATGCCAAGAACGTCTTGTGTTCTTGTGTTAAGTTTTTAGTTTGAGCATTCTCGTTTTGACCTTAGTCTCGTTTTGGTGTTGTATTGTGTCAAATCAGTGATGTTACGAACGCCAAAATGGTTGATGTTTCTAACTCTAAACCAGCCCTTGCTGCCCTGTCACAGGGCCCTGTGGTTTTATGCACATGGCGAATATGTTTCCCCTCTTCTTTCTTAAGATAGAGAATGAACACAAGGAAACAAAAAACAAGTTTGTACACTTAGATGTCTTTCATCATGTTACAATGACATTACAAGAATCGACAATTGTAAAAAATATTCACATTGTGATACATGAAGTAATTGAAAGTCTTTCTTTGTCAGATTGTCTACTGACAGCCAAAGAGAGTTATTCATATCCAATCACAGAGCTTGAAGTCAGCAACTGTCTAATGAAAGTGCATCTTCGCTGATATGTTGCATTTGTCACTTTTGTGTCTATGGGCAGCATTGTTTTGGGCAGGTGACTGGGATACACTGTGTAACACAGACAGGTGGGCATGGTGGTGGTGGTGGTGGAGCTGGAGGTCCTGGCCTTCCTGGTGGTCCATTTGGTCCTGGTGGTCCTGGAGGTCCTGGAGGTCCTGGCTGTCCTGGAGGTCCAAGTGGTCCAGCTGCTCCTGCAGGTCCGGGTGGTCCAGCTGGTGCTCCTGGTGGACCTGGGGGTCCTGGAACTCCAACAAGTCCTGGTGGTCCGGGTGGTCCAGGTGGTCCGTTTGGTCCTGGCTGTCCTGGACCTCCGTTAGGTCCTGGTGGTCCTGGTGGGCCTGGTGGTGGTGGTGGAGGTGGTGGTGGTGCAGGGGCACAGCAAACTGGTGCGCAGACTGGTGCACATGTGGCTGGGCAATCTCCTGGGCAGAGTTGTCTCTTGTGTCCAGCTAAAGGAGGAATAGCAGCTATTATGATAATGAATACTCAAGTAATTGCAAATCAAAGTAAAATTCAGACCTTGTGCTTTGTGGAAAGTTCAGTGAGACTGGTGCTTAGTAATTTGAAATTGTTACGATCGTTTATAAAATCGAGAACATGTTGTTTTCTCTTTGCACTTTCTATGTAGCTATTATCGTTTTACTCATTGAAGTTTTTAAGGCGAAATTACAGCTTGTTAATTGCATACACAGTAAGTTTCTGCAGACAACAAACTCTAGTTTTCTAGTCAATGTGTGTAAAAGTTATTATTTCGCTGAAATATTGCATTATTCGTTCTTTCATGCAGTAAGGTTCAATTCTCTCAGATGCAGGCTCTAGTTTCAAAATATCAGTTTCTAACAATGCTTTCGGGAATTTTAAAGTCTACAGTGTTCATCTCTGATTAATTTAATGACGAAATTGCATAATGAAGGTTTGTTAAAAAGGAAGTCTTTCTACACAAACCTTTTCGTATTAACTTAATCTGGTTTGGACCTGCTACCTGGGTTCTTAAAATATAGGCCCATTTTTGGCTAAAGGATCAAGGCAATCGATAGGCCTATGAGACAGGGAGAGACAAGGTTCGAGTAGGCCAAGATACAACTTTCGATACACTTCGTTTTCAAGAAATTAGGCCTGAACTTTTCATATCCATTTCAGCCCCGCAATAATCTTATTTGTTCTTATTTTGTTCTTACGAGTCTTGGTGTGTACACTCTTTTTTTTTATAAGAAACTAAGATTTTTGGTCAGTACTCAAAGTTTCTTAGTTTTGGGACAAATTTGGTACTGAAAGTTTCTTAGCAGTTTCTTAGAATCAAAGTTTTTAAGTGCCAACACGGGCAATTGACACTTAAATTCTACAAATAGAAGAAGCAATACAATTCACGTTTACATCATCTGTTTTTTCTGTCAAAATAGACACTTATGGTGCAACAGAAGTTTGCTTTCTCGATGCTTTATTTCTAATTCTAAAGATTCTTGAGACCTGCGAGTTTCTTACCATTTTTGGTCGAGTACTGAAAGTTTCTTAACCAATATTGATCTCAGTACTGAGTTTCTTATAAATGGGTTTCTTATAAAAAAAAATGAGTGTATGGTGATTAAGACGATTAAAAATCTTTCACTTACTTAGGGTTCGGCCACTGACGGCGGCGACAACGCAAACGGCGATAAATACACGGATATCCATCTAGGAAAAAAGAGAAAAATTATCAGGTTCGAATCTTCTCGAAATAAGTGCGACAGCGGGATGATAATCGTAGAACGTCAAAATATTACGATTCGCTGTTTGCTCTGTTATCGATAGTATGGTGGCAATATACTTCCATAATGACGTGACTCCGTTCGCAAAATCATAAATACGACGGTGGACGTAAGATTACGTGACATAAAATCATAAACAAAAATCGTGAGGAGGATCAACCTCGTTCCCAGGGCTATTCTGGGGAGCCATGAATATATATGTATTTCTTTCAAAATATCCCTGGAAACGAGGTTACAGGAGGATAACAATTTCTGTGTTCAAAAATCAGGGAATTTTCGCTTCTAAATGCGATGCAAAGTTGCTATTGAACGAAAAATCTACAAATTTAATGTTTTGAACGTGAATTATATTAATTCTGTAATATTAAGGTATTGTGCTCGAAATGGGTTTATATGCACCTCCATACTACTACTTATGCATTATTCCTCATGAAATATGTTTTTTGACCACGAAAATGCTGTATTTTTCAAATCTAGCACATGAAATTTGCTAAAGAGATCTCTTCAGCTCTTAAAGTGAAATCGCTAGCTTCGATAGTAGTCGAAAGCTAGCTTTTTAAACGTCGATTTCAAGTGAAATTTAAACTAAAATTGTTCAGTTCAACTATATATTTTAGCAGTTTGATATCGTAAGAATATTACAATAATAACGTTGTTGAATAAAGAAGTGACAATAGTTAATAGCTAGCATTTGAAACACTGATTTTAAGTTGAATTTTAGCCATTGATTTCGATACATGATTCCTTAGAATCTTACTTCAATATCCAGAGAAACATTGTCGAATAGTAAAGCGAACGCAGTAGATGGCTCACATTAAAGCGAACGCAGTAGATGTCTCACATTTTCGACATCGCTTTTCGGTCGAATTTTGAGCTGTTAGATGCCGAAAGCACCATTATTGTAGATCAAAATCTCGAAGAAACAGTTGATTCGCGTTTGAAACATCGGTATTAGGTCAAATTTTAAGCTTGAAGCTTCGTAAAGCCAAGCATACAGTAGCTAATTTACCTTTAGATTTTTCCTGGAATGCTACTTCTCAAGCAAGAATATTCAAAATGAATCAATGTTACAGTGTTTTAAAGCACAGCTAAGAACAATTAGTTAAATGAAAAAGCAAACTCTACTCACCTTGTCTGTATATGTGATCTGTGATCGAATAGTAAGTAAATAATGGTCTGCAGCTCAGATGGTCAGGATTTATTAGCCTGGCCATTAATTATTCATTGAACTTACATGGTTGGTTGTTCACGAATCCCAAACTAGAGCTAAATCAGTGAATACTCACCTGCTCTGGGCAACCGACCTTTGATGTCTTATCTGCGAATGATCAAAGACATTCTGAATCAAGCGTCTTTTACGGTCCATCAATCTACTCTCCGACCACATGTTCGTTTGGGAAAGGTGAAGATAAGTAAACAGACTCGGGTCAGACAGCATTCGCGGCAAAACTGAGATAATCTTTCAGTTTTCCTATTCGAGAAGATTCGCGATTCTTTGAACATTCGTAGTATTGCTATCATTTCTATTGTTGGATCGAATTTGTTAAAACAACTTTGGTAATGAATCGAAATTTTCTTTGAGGTTCTAGCCTCAGTGTCTTCGATTCAACTGAGTTTGCAACCCAGATGATATCAGTTACTGAATATTACTCTGAGCTTTGAGCTTCGTGATCGTGCCTGTTTTACCAATTCACGTCTTGAATTTTACTCTAAAAACGTAGCAGTTTTCTGAGAAGGAACAGGAGAATAGGCTTCCAGAATCGCTTGATATAACCTCTCTCTATAGCTTATACAATGAAATTCTCTGAGTGAATCTACATCATACTTATGTGAGGTGTTGTTTTCTCTGCTTCTTAGACCTTTACTCTTTTTATAAAAGAACCAGTAAATTTGGACTCACGCTGGCTGATCCAAACTGTTTGCCTATTCTTAGGCCTGAAATTTTCTTAATCTGTTCTTAAATTCTTCAGTTCCTTAAAGTACAGTTTTTTATTCAACATACGGAGGGGTACGAGGTTGGTGAAGAAATATCACTGGCTTGCTTACATTTGGATCGGCGTTGGCTGATCCAAAGTGTGTGCCTATTCTTGGGGCTGAAATGTTCTTAATCTGTTCTTTGATTCTTCAGTTCCTTAGAAAGTACAGTTTTTTATTCAACATCATCATCATCATCATCATCATCATCATTAATTTATTTTACGTAGGCAATTATAAAAATATATAGCTAAATTACAGCTAATTTAAGCCTACAAAAAAAAAATTTTGTTAATAGATCTAAAAAAAAAGAATATATTTACAATTATTAGCCAGGCTAAAAACAAAAACAAGACAATCGGACCTTCCCACATACGGAGGGGTACGAGGTTGGTGAAGAAATATAACTTGCTTGCTTACATTTGGATTGGCGCTGGCTGATCCAAAGTGTGTGCCTATTCTTGGGGCCGAATTGTTCTTCATCTGTTCTTAAATTTTTCTGTTCTTGAGAAATAACAGTTTTCACCTAACGTACGGAATGGTACGAGGTTTGCTTAGGAATATAACTTGCTTGCTTACTTTTTTATTGCTTTTTCATTCGGTTTTATGGTCTTAGTGGCATGTCATATTCATCCCAATTTTTGTTAAGTTTATGCTGAAGAACCTCAGCTTGTTCTTAGCTTCGTCTTAAATTTTAGCTAAAACTCAGGCCCCTGTTCTTATAAGATTGTTCTCATAAAAAGGATGTAGGCCTAATTCAATCTCCTTAGCTATCACATCTAGAAATCTCCTATTCAAGATCGTACTAGATTTTTCTAAATGTTGGCCAGAATCCAGGCTCTTGCTCTTGTAAGATTTAACTCATAAAAACAGTTTCACCTAATTTAATCTCTCTAGCCATCACTTCGTTTTTATTATGCTCTACAAATCTCCTATCCAACGTCCTAATATATTGTTTTTAAATTTTGGCCAAAATCCATGCTCATGTTCTGATAGCATTTTACTCGCATAAAATAGTCTACGATCAATTATTAATTCAATCTCTCTAGCCGTCGATTTTTTTCCTGGTATCCTATCAAAATTCTTCTATCCAGAGCTATCGTACTCAGTTGCTCCTCTCTCAAGAAACCGAAGAAACGCATTGGTTTCTTTCATAACCCTTAGAACTGTTGCAACCAACTGAGGGTTACTTGGTCTTTTTAAATCTTACTAATTGAGTACATGTGTTAGAACTAATGCTCAATTTTGCAACAAATAAAAAACATTAACATTGAGAGCAAAAGTAAGCAGTTACGGGGTTTTCTCAGTATACCATATTTATGACAACACCAACATTCTTTTTAGCCGAGATTTTCTATTTCATGGAGCGATTTTGCATCAACTTGTCACCCCTTTACCCGCAGAACAGTTCTTTTGCGTCTGTTTCAGGACATATCCTTTGCTACTGGTGGTGGGAGACTCAACTGGCTTGATGCAAGGGAACGTGTCATTCTTTGGTCGATTTTTGACTTAAAATTCGAGTGTTCCAAAATTCTGCTTTTGGAGGAAATTTTCCGTTGTTGCATCTCAAACTTCACAACAAGAGGATTACCTCCATCCTGTGCTTTCAGTATTTAATGTTATGAGAGAAAGGTGAGCCTTATCCCGAGCTTTGCTCTATAACTTTTTCTTACATTCCATCCTGAAATCCAAAACTATGTAAATTTTTAGAAACTTTGTCTGGTCGAAGTTGACGATTGAGTTCCCGTCGGAGGTGCCATTTAGTGTCCTGATTTCCATTCGTATGTGGTCGAGCAGTAAGTAATGCTTATAGCACTTTTTCAATTTCTTTTAGGTTTTCCCCCAAAGTTTAGCATTTTGTCCTAGTTTATGCTGTTTTGGCAGGCGTTATGTTTGTAATCCCCTGTCTTGTCCTGCTTCTCAATTTCATTGTTTTGTTTGGTCCCCTCGAGGTACTTTGCCTACTCCAAGGATATTCGTGTACGTTTTCGTTTTATTGGTTTAAAGACTAGTCGACAGCGCTTCTAAGGCCTTTAATAAAATTCAGGAGTCAGAGCAGTCAAAGAAAGACAACAAAAGTTAACAAAAGTTACTTTATCTACAAAATTTTGATGCTAACAAGCGTAAAAGAATGCAATATTCTTATTTTAAGTGCGTCAGTTTGTGTTAAATCGCATTAAGTAATAACTCTTGAAATCATTTTGATTTGAGTCTTCATACATCCAGCTGTATTTCCTTGATTTATTCAGCTTCGAAGCTTGTCACTGGATAAGGCGTCAGCATTTCTGTCTAGCAGCAACGTTGAGGGCAGGTTGGTACACACTGTGTGACGCAGACAGGTGGGCAAGGTGGTGGTGGTGGTGGTGGTCCTGGAGGTCCAGGCTGTCCAGGAGGTCCAGCTGGTCCTGGAGGTCCTGGGGGACCAGGAGGTCCTAGTAAACCGTTTGGTCCATTTGGTCCTTGTCCGCCTGCAGGTCCTGGTGGTCCTGGAGGTCCTTGGATTATTTGAGCTGGTGGAGGTGGTGGTGGTGGAGGTGGAGCTGCGCAACAAACTGGAGCACAAACTGGAGCACAGACAGCGGGACAATCACTTGGACATATCGACTGTCTTTTGTATGCATCTGAAAAAGAAATAAATGTTGTTATGTGTTGGTTTGTCTTGATGAAACTTTACGAACCTGTTCTGCTCCATGTATAAAAAAGCGCTATTTTCGTAACGCTTCTAGTTTATTGAAAGAGTCTTTGTGACGTCGATGTTTTTAATGTTGAAGAGAAACCCTCTTGTTTAAGTAAGGTCTTGTACAGTATTTTGGAGCTGAATTTTACCCTTCGCTACGTTTGGAAGACGTAGGGATTTCGTGTTCAAAGATTTAATTGAGGGCTTTTCGGTGTGTCTGGGTGTTTCAAATGTCACGCCCATCTTGACGCTCTCGTAGTTTTTGCCCTTAATTTTTTCTCCTCTTATTAAAGTTTTAGGACATCTTAATGGGGTTAAATGTTAAGTACGCAGGTAGGTTTCATCTTGTTAGGCTGGTCTCTTGGAAGATTTAGACGCCTGTGCATTGATCGGTAGATAAGAAATTTGGGGATTTTCATTTGAAAGACATGTTGTAAGAAACTCGAGGCTGAAAATTCCTGCAAAATTTAAAGGAACTATCGAGGGTCGGATGAAAAACTATCAATAACTTTTTTCTAGAACAGGGCGGTTTATACAACTAACTAAAATGTATAGCAACCTTTCTCATCGTAATTAGCACAAGACTCAATGAAAGTTAGGAAACGAAGCAAATTAACATGAAGTTGCTATAAAAGTAAATATTCAAACATATTTCACGACAAGGAAAATGTAAGGAACTTTTAGCCTCATTTTGTTAAAAATAAAGGAATTTCAGCCTCAACTCAGACCAAAGGTCGGACAATAAATGGCACCCTCGATGGGTTATAGAAAAACTTGTGAATGCATGAATTTTTCCTTGAAACTTACTTGTGTTTTTTCGAAGGTGCCTTGCGCTTGCAACGGCTAAAACAGCCGCGATGATTATAAGTTTGAAATTCATCTGAAATCGAAAAGAATTTGTTTTAGTTTCTATCAAAGAAAAACAGATTAAGCTTGCTCCTAGCAATCACATTTAGCTGACTACTAAACCTAACGACTGTGAATCTTCACCTATTACAGAATCATCGATACACTGAATTAAACTGCGAATCTCGAACTAAGAAATAAAACTGTTTCGCAACTTTCTTTTCCTTCAGATTCGAATCTTAGCCTGAATTTGAAGCACTGAATAAGCGGATACAACTCAGAACCTTGAATCAAAAAATAAAACTTTCTTACAACTTTTTATCTTATTGAATCTTAACCAACTCTGAATCACTGAATACAACTCTGAGTCTTAAGCTAAGAAATAAGACTTTTTGGCCTGGGATTCTGAGCGATATTGTGTTGTTTTGAATTTGACGAACTTTTTCTCTACCCACAAGAAGGATGATTTTGTGTTATTCTTTCATAGGAAAATTCGTCGATAAAAACAGAGCGATTACCGAATCTCGGCTGACGAAATCTCTGCAGGTTGCAGTCTTACGAAATCTTAGCTTATTTAACATGAAATTATTCGCCTGTCGAAGATTCGGCAGAGTGTTTTTCTGTGGCGTCTTTGTTCTTTCCAAAAATCGAAATATCGAGATTTTGCAATCAATTTCGCGCTTGAATCAAAAGCATACCTTTTAACGAACGTTGAAAAAATCTTACGATGCTTCACGTCAGACCAATACAATTTCGCAGTGTCGCTAATTCGTTTCGATTATAAGTGTTGACACTGCTTGAAAAGAACGACGAATCAAGGAAAACAGTTTGCGAATAACTTCTTGAATTGCTTCAGGCAGCAAAAGGTTCGATTGCTTTCGATGTTGATTCGCTTGCATGGGTGGTTTGCATATTAAGTGCGAAACACGTTACGATAGGCCAAAATTGAAACGGAACAAATCAAAATAAGGGAAATGCTATTGCTTTGTATTCTTAGACGTGCAAAATGCTTTATAGCCTGCTAAGGTATGCTTTTGTTCTAAATACGTAGAAAGTTTAATAATTAGGCAGATTATAATAAACGAATCTCAACTCACCTTTCTGTCGTGTGCAACTTCCTGCAATGAACTGTTCAGTTGTGTTGCAGCTCAACGGAGATGGACATTAGACCTATGCATCTTGTTAATTATTCAGGAGAATTGCTACGCGTGACTTACTCTGCATACCTAGATCATGATACCCATTGAGTTGCCATTAGGGTTCACTGAGAAACCGACCTGCGCACTATTTCGTCACTAGATATCTCGATTCTAATGGGAACTTAGCTCAAGCGCGCGCAATTTCCGGGTCAGTGTTCCCAGTAAACATATCCTCGATTTAAACTGCTGAATAGATGCCGCGCGGCGTTTACCTCATTAAAGTGTTTTGTGTGGAACTAAACCCAAATAGGCGCTTTTTTCGGCGCTACTTTTTTCGGACTTTATGGCATGCAAATGTTATCAGTTCGGCCGATTGTAAGAGACAATTTCGTCAAAATACAGATGATAAACTTTGACATGCATTGATAGACTATCGAAGACTAAACTTTGTTGTTTCGTTATTCCTTAATTTGAATTAAGTGTAGTCATACTTTAGGTGTAATTGCAATTTTTGCTCGCCCAGTTTCTCGCACTTAAACTTTGCGCACATCCCTCAGAAGTTTAATTGTGCGCAACCTTTATTTTGCGCAGCCTCGAACATTCTTTTCTTGTGTTCACTAATGTTTTTCAATAGGAAAAAATGGATATGTGTAAAATAATTCGTGAGAAACATTTGAAGAACGATGTTCATTCTTCACTATAAATCATGATATGAAGTTTGATTTTAAGGCGATTTTAACGTAATTTTAGAATACTTCTGGTTCCATTTACTTATTGAACGCCTTGCTGGCGATATTAGAAATTTACCCAATTCGCGCCATTTAGTTTTAGCGCAGCTAGATGTGCGAGAAATAGGCCTTTCCGTGCCATTTTCATTTTCACCCAATCTCTCAGATCAAAGAGTTGAACTAAATTCCGTCTTTATCGATTGGATGAAAAGCAAAACGGAGTTCCCAAAGGATTAATTTTAAATCCATTACTTATCAACAACTCTAAATATTTTGTTTTAATATGAAAATACCCATTTTAAAGTAATACATCGTTTATGTTGATACTTTGCCTTTTTTGTTTTTAGTATTTATTTGTTTTATTTATTTAGTTGATTTTAATTTACAAACAAACAAACAACGTTTTATTTGTTAATGCACATCGGCGCTTTGGCAGCTATAGAGCTAGTATGGACCTGCTGCTTGTTCCCACATACTGATATTCTAGAACGAATACCATGGGTTATCATTACCGACCTCGGAAGGATGGGCAGTTGAGCTGACTGTAGGCTTGTGGAGTGGTCCCGACGAGATTCGAACCCACGATCTGCCGATTGTGAAGCTTTAAGTAGCTATTGATTCATTTATAGTTACATTCGTTTCCTGTACTTGACTTCAGCTACTAATTTCTCGAATGCATAGTTCTTTTCTCTTGCTAGGCTATAGTGCATAGTGAAGTGACGAATATAATTGGCTAGACCTGTATCGAATTGTGGCAGGGAAGCACGGCATTGTAGTTACGTGTTGTCTTCCAATATTTCAATCATAGTTTCATGAGCTACCTGCGCTTGACTTTAGCTATTTATTTCCTCCTCTACATAGTGCTTGTCTCTTGCTGCCTATAGTTCATAGAGATGTGACAAGTCTAATTGGCTAGGCCTGTATCGAATTTTGGGGGGAAAACAGGACATTGTAGTTACGTGTTGTCTTTTAATATTTCAATCATAATTTATGAGCTATAGCTGATCTTGACTTCAGCTACTTATTTTCTCCTCTGGATGGTGCTTGTCTCTTGCTAGACAGAAAAACGCGACATTGTAGTTACGTGTTGTCTTCTAATATTTCAATCATAATTTCATGGGTTTGCTGCCCTTGACTTCAGCTACTTATTGCCTTGACTGCATAGTATGGTTTTCTCTTGCTAGGCTATAGCTCATAGAATAGCGGCAAGCCTAATTGGCTAGGTCGGTATCGAATTGAGGCGGGAAAATGCGACATTGTAGTTACGCTATATTTTCTAATATTTTAATCATAATTTCATGAGCTAGCAGTCCTTGACTTAAGCTACTTATTTTCTCGACTACTTAGTTGTGCTTGTCTTTTGCTAGCCTATAGCTCATAGAAAAGTGGCGAGTCTAATTGCCTAGGCCTGTATCGAATTGAGGCGGGAAAATACGACATTGTAGTTATGCTATATTTTCTAATATTTCAATCATAATTTCATGAGCTAGCAGTCCTTGACTTAAGCTACTTATTTGCTCGACTACTTAGTTGTGCTTGTCTTTTGCTAGCCTATAGCTCATAGAAAAGTGGCGAGTCTAATTGCCTAGGCCTGTATCGAATTGAGGCGGGAAAACACGACATTGTAGTTACGCTGTATTTTCCAATTTTTCCGTCATAATTTCGTGAGCTTGCTGCCCTTGACTTCCGCTACTTATTTTCTTGACTGCTTAGTAGTGCTTGTCTCTTGTTGCCCATTGTTCGCAGAGAAGCGGCAAGTCTAATTGGCTAGGCCGGTATCGAATTTTGGCGGGAAAACACGACATTGTAGTTACGTGTTGTCTTTTAATATTTCAATCATAATTTCATGAGATAGCTGATCTTGACTTCAGCTACTTATTTTCTTCTCTTTTTAGTGCTTATATCTTGCTGCCTATAGTTCATAGAGATGTGACAAGTCTTATTGGCTAGGCCTGTATCGAACTGAGGCGGGAAAACACGACATTGTAGTTAGTTACGTGTTGTCTTCTAATATTTCAATCATAATTTCATGAGCTAGCTGCCCTTGACTACTTATTTTCTCCTCTGTATAGTGCTCTCTATAGCTCATAGCTCTTGCTGCCTATAGTTCATAGAGATGTGACAAGTCTAATTGGCTAGGCCTGTATCGAACCGAGGCAGGAAAGATGACATTGTATTTTCTTGCTGTCTTCTAATATTTCAATCATAATTTCATGAACAAGCTGCCCTTGGCCTCAGCTTCCTATTTTCTTCTCTACATAGTTCTTTTCTCTTGCTAGGCTATAGCTCCTAGAGAAATGATAAATCCAATTGGCTAGGTCCGTATCGAATTGAGATAGAAAAACACGACATTGTAGTTACAATCATAATTTCATGAGCTAGCTGGCCTTGACTTCAGCTACTTTTTTTCTCCTCTAAATAGTGCTTGTCTCTTGCCGTCTATAGTTCATAGAGATGTGACGAGTCTATTTGGCTAGGCCTGGGACGTAGTTACGTGTTGCTTCTAATATTTCAATCATAATTTCGTGAGCTACCTGCCCTTGACTTCAGCTACTTGTTTTTCCTCTGTATAGTTTATAGTGCTTGTCACTTGCTGCTTGTCGTTCATAGAGATGTGACAAGTCTAACTGGCTAGGCCTGTATCGAACGGAGGCGGGAAAACACGACATTGTAGTTACGTGTTGTAGAAGTGCTTGTCTATTGCTAGACTATACTTCATAGAGAATTGTTTACCTCATAGAGAAGTGATTAATCTTTGATTGGCAAGGCTTGTATTGAATTGAGATAGAAAAACACAACATATTTAAGTTTCGTTTGAAAATATTTCATTATAATTTCTTTAACATTGGTAGACACCAAATGAAGTCGTGGTAATAAATATCTACTAATGTATGTAAGAAGGAATTAGTTGATCATAATTTTTCTACCCATATCTTATATAAGATACTATTTTCGCGTAAGGGATTTCAATTTATACTGATGTGCATAAATAAATAAAATGTGTCATTATTCCCATCCTTTAAACGTGTCTGTGACACAAGTTTACTCTCAGAAAAAAAGTAAAATTTAAGCGTTTTTCGATTCTAAGTTCGTTCTAAAGCAAAATGCCAAAGAAAAATGTTCATCTTCGAGATTGGTGAGGAATTTACTTTCGTTTGCAGCAAGTTGGTGGACAAGCTGGAATGCAAGTTGTGAAACAGACTGGTGGGCATGGTGGTGGTGGTGGTGGTGGAGCTGGAGGTCCTGGACGTCCTGGTGGTCCATTTGGTCCTGGTGGTCCTGGGGTCCTGGAGGTCCTGGTTGTCCTGGAGGTCCAAGTGGTCCTGGTGCTCCTGCAGGTCCGGGTGGGCCAGCTGGTGCTCCTGCGGGTCCGTTTGGTCCAGCTGGTCCAACTGGTCCTGGTGGTCCTGGAGGTCCTGGTGGTCCGTTAGGTCCTGGAGGTCCTGGTTGTCCGAGTGGTCCTGGCATACCTGGTGGGCCTGGTGGTGGTGGTGGTGGTGGTGGTGGAGGTGGAGCACAACATACTGGTGCGCAGACGGCTGGAACACAAGCCTGTGCACATGATGCAGGGCAGACGCCTTGTCTTTTTTGTACGTCTAGAATAGAATAAAGAGAAGGCTATTCAGTAACAAAATCAACATAGAAGATAGATCATTCATAAATTCATCTTATTCACTGGTTCTTTGATGTTAGAGATTCAAATTACTGAAAGTTGTAGAAAATCGTACGATGGCTTTTAATGACGGTGAATGTCTGTCGATTGGCTATAAGCTCGGTTAACTATTTTTGAGCTTGAACTATTTTTGTTAAATGTTCCAGCAACTAGCTGCTTTCAGATTTTCGCTTCATTTTAAATTTTAGCGGATAGTAATTATGAACTTCTACGGATAGTAAAGATCTATGGATAGGGAAGCTCTGTAAACTATTGTCAATTCTGAATCGAGTTGAAATCTTTTCTGCTAGTTGCTAACTGCTTTCAAGCTTGAATTGATATGATTCTTGCAACATGTCAGAATTTAGCAGACGGAAAAATCTAATGGATAGGGAAGCTCTGTAAACTATTTTCAGTTCTTAATCGAGTTGAAATCTTTTTAGTTAGGAGCTAACTGCTTTCAAGTCTGAATTGAAATGGTTCTTCCTTCATTTCAAAATTTAGCAGATAGTAGACTCGTGAGGATAAGTTATTAAGTTATATAGTTAGTTAGACAATTCTTAAGGTTGGTACTTACTTAGGTTTCTTGCATATGCAACGGCAACAACGGCCAGAACGACAATTGAAATTCTCATAGACATTTTTCTAAAAAAAAGAAAGTTCGATTTTAATCAAGGCACAGAATAGTTAACAACGATCTAAGTACATAAGATTGTAGGTATATGAATATAAAATACAACACATTTGGATAAAAATGCCGTGAAATATATTGTATTTCAATAAGGCTTGAAGTATAAAATATCTCACAGTACAGAAATAAAACTATTGAAATATTTAAAAGTATAAATCAAAATGAATGCTAAAATAAAAACCTTTTTTGAGACTGAAGCTGCGAGCTGTTGCCAATGAATCTGCAGAACAAAACTAATTGTCTTGTCGAAGTTGCTCGTAGAAATATTCAAATGCCCTACCCGCTTGAGCGTGTAACTCTATCATTCCACGTATACATGGTCATGATCTCTGCAGGTTGCATGCACATTGGCAGGTAGAAGTCTCTCAATCGGAAAATGTTTGTGTTTTGATCGATGTAATCTTTGATCTTAAATCACAGGCCTCAGTGAACCGTTTGATTCGTGTGAAGTACACGAAGAATCACCCGTTACACGATGCTTTTTGTCATTAATATTTCATGAGAAAAAGGAACTCTCTAACAAGGGGTACAGCTCCTTTCGACGTTTATCAAACGAGCAATCAGCTATGTTAGCTTCTACCTTATTTTTTTAACTTCTGCAGTATCAAGTTGATTTTTTTTTCTCGATTTTTTTATTTCTTGCATCCATCAGTCTCAAATAGAAGGCTTTTCATTCTTTCAAGAACGTCGCCAATTTTTTATTTTAATGTGAATAAGCTATTTCATTTTGATCTTTTTGAAAAACTTCTTGTGTTTAGAAAGAGCCCTATTCTACTTAATGTTTCTGGGTTTAGGAACTTGCAGTATTTTGCTTTTTAGAATCGAATAGTGTTTGAAAAATGTTTGCTTTACGAAGCAAGATTATCGAGAATTCGCTGTTTTTTATTTCCTTGTTTCGCCAATCATTAGCGAAGCAAGATGCTTTACAAGTTCGAAAAGACAGCGTTCCAACAAAACAGATTCCAACAGAACGCCTGAGATATAAGCGCAGTGTTGATTGAAAAATATAATTCAGGGTTCGTAACTCTTTAAAATGTCGTAAAACTTTAGCGTGCGTTGCCGAAAGATGCTCGAATCTCTTCAAGACGTCGTAAATCTTTAGCGTCTTGCCGAAAAATGCAGTTTCCTCGTAACTTAGAGCTCGCAACTCCTTAAAATTGCGGTAAATCTTTGTTGTGTTTGTCGAAAGATGTAACGACCCCATAACTAAGGGCTTGTCATTCCTCGAGCATGTCGTAAATGCCCAGCGAAATTCTTTTTGTTTTTTGGAGGATCCATAGAAGTCCTTTTGTTAGAAAAATGTTACAGGTGGTTTCCGAAAATTTGAAATGGCTTAGCAAATTTTTTAGTCGATTTGCGTTGCTTCGATTTTTTTTCGCTTTCATCACCTTGAACTTAAATCTTTGAGATCGAATTTCCAAATTTCGAAATTTGCAAATCGAAACTAAATAAATTTACTGCCTTACTAAATAAGTTACATTTTGAAATCATTTGTAGACCATTTTTCTTCCTGCTTTCAAAAGCTTACGAAAAATTGATTTTGACGTGACGCAGAAACTTTAAAAAACTTCAACTTTTTCAGCAGATTTTTATGCAGTTCTTTATAATTGTTCTTAAGATAACGTGTTAAATGGTGAAAGCTCGCTCTAGCTTTCTTTAACTTTTGATACTTTTGACAGAGCATCTAGATCTCGAAAATCGAAAACCCTACTTTTGATCTATGGTTAGATGATTTTTCTTTCTTAGCTTTTATCCCTACGATTTCTTACGTATCCTAGCACGGTCAAGCATTGTTCAAATCAAAAATGCCTTTCTTACTTTATAATTCAAAGCAAATCTTACTTAGAAAATGCAACATTGCCAATTTTAGTTCAATCAAAACTGCTTGAAATTCAGGGATAAATAGTAGGTAGGCTCGATTTTTGCAGACCGGAGTTCCTAGTATTCATAGCCCATTGAAATGCTTTTACGATTGCAGTACTAGCTTTTTACGATTGCCCTTCATAGAAAGCGTACATATATAGCTATACTACATAATCAATTGATTATACGATGTAGCTAGAAGGCACAAAACTAGATATACTCGCTTACCTTTGACTTGTTGAAATCCCTTGACTCCTCAGTGCTCTGATCTCAATGTATTTCTGAGTCGCCGAACCCACTTGTATATGAATGGAAATCTACTAAAATATTTAACAACTAAACACGTATTGCCTTATTGGTCGTAAACCACTGGTACCCTGGAAAACCATATACGTGGTCTCCTGTGCATAAATTTTCCTTGACGTTTGCTGCGCATTGCAAGTGGGAAGCAGGTTTCTGTATGGAAAATCATGAAAAATCAGGGCAAAGTCATTGATCTTTTGAAGCTTGGGTGGACAGCGATATTCCATTTTCTAATGTATTATTAAAGGGGCAAAGCTTTCTACCTGTTTACCTGTGATCTGTGCGATCAAGTGCATATGCGGTGATCCGATGCCCCGATCACTAAGCTTGATTCGAAAACATGATCGTGATTTAATCAATCTTATATGTTTTCTTCACTATAACCTATATTTTAAAGATTTTTTATGGACTTGCGTAAATCATAATTAGATATTATCACTAATTTAAAGCAAAAATGAATAAAGTATTATTTTATAGATATTCGTAGATTATGTAAGTTGAGGAATAGCTGACTTTGATCTCAGTATTGTAAAAACCTCACAAATGAACCTTCATTTATCAAGAACCTAATGCCTGGAATTATATATTTCCTTCCCAATAAGTAAGAACAATTTTAGCCTGATATTCAAAGAGGTTCTTAATTAAGCGGACTTGATTATTCACTGGGGCTTAAATGCAACTTATGCTTGGGTTAACCTATTTCATGGATTCCAAAAGCATTGCATTCAATTTCAGAACATTGAGAAATAGGAGCCTACTAAGCTGCTAAGCCTTAATTCATGGTTCGCTTTAGACCCTCTTTTTAGAACCTCAACCTCTGATTATGGTATATACTTCATTACATAAGAACCTAAACAGGCTGTTTCAAAAACTTAGGAATAAAAAACTACAGAATCCCTTTTCCTGAAGATCAATTAACTCTTCTTAAATGGAATATAAGTCAAATTAATTCTAAGAATCTAACAACTTTTCCGTTTTGCATCTTTTAAATTAATATTTTTTTCATGAATATTTCGAATATCTATAAGTAATCGACATATCTTGTTATGATGTCCTTTACTTTCTCATATTTTCTTACTCAAAATGGTAAATTAGTGTATTAGGTTTCAGAAATTAAGAAACTCTTCAAGAGAATCTTTTACTATGTTAGAGGTGCGAAAACCTAAGGAACCCTATAATGATAAGGGGTCCATATTTTCTTCAAAAAAATGGGTGTATAAGAAATGAGAACCCTGTGTGCAGTGTATTCTTTACAAATTTCTAGCAATGAGTGGATATCATTTATCGAACCCCTTTTGGGTGACTTTTACAATCTTGCCAATATTACCCTTCTTTTTCCTTCTTTTTTGTGTGCTACACGTTGATAAAACAGCTGAGTTCAAAGACATATACATTGTTTTGGCAGAAGAAACCAAAAAGTTACAAAGCGTTTAAAATAACTGCAGCACTCAGACTGCTCTTATAGCTAAGAAATACTATTTTCTTATAAGAACTCTATTCCAGTCTAAGCAAAGTTCCGAGTTTGACCCAGACCTGCTCTATGAAGCTGTTTTGACCATTTAGACATACCTGTACTGAGACTAGACAAAATGACATATTGCAAAAACTATATACGGGGTGTCTTAACAGTATAGCAGATTTTCTGGTGGTTTAATGGGGTGTTGGTTAAACTGGGCGCCTGTGCAGTATAGCAGCTTCTGTAGTACTTTAACGTATGCCAGCTTTTGTGGTGGTTATGGTCTTTACACTTTACAGTATAGCAGCTTCTGTGGTACTTTATAACGGGACGTCTATACAGTATAGCAGCTTCTGTGGTGGTTTAACCATACAGTAGTCATGGTTTAACGGGTTGTCTTTACAGTTAAGCAGATTTTTCTATACAGTATAGCAGCTTCTGTGTTGGTTTAACGGGGCGTTTGACAGTACATCAGATTCTGTAGGGACGTCTTTACAATAAAGAAGATGCTATGGTGGTTTAACGGGGTGTCTTCTATTATAGCAGATTATGCTTTGGTTTAAACCCCTATAGAATTGTTTTTTTAATGAAAATCTTGTATGGTCAACTCTTGCCCCTCGCAGCTAGCCCCTAGCAATCGCATCCTATTTCATTCCTTTTGATTTATGCGCTTTTTTTCGCGCCTTTTCTTCCCTCGTTTGATTTTCGCGCCTTTAAATCGTCATGCCTGTCATTTTTGTGCTTTTGATTTTGGGCATCTACTGAGCCATGTTTTCTCTGGTTTTTTCGTCCCTGTTATTTTCACGTATCCAATAATTGTAATGTTATTTCCAACCTCGTCCCCAGGCCCCAAATCGAATTTCCTCGAATCTCAACCGTCAAATCGATCTTGGCCCTGGTACCGGCCACAAAATTTGCCAAAAGTACTGGCAATTTTGGCCTAGGCATTGATAACTGTAAGGTAAGATACAAAATCTCATGTAGCATCATTTTTTGGTTTTATAGATGATTTTTACATAGTTTTCGGCCTATTTTGGTGTGAAATTTTGAAGAAACTGTGACTTCACTTAAAATTTCTATTGTTTGAACAGCCAATCAAATTGCGAATAGACAAGGCCGATACCAGGGTCGAATATGGACAGCGGAGTTTCACGCAGAGGCCTATTCACCCTGGGGACGAGGTTGTGTTATTTCTTCTTCAAATTCGCAAACAGCATCGCTAGCCTCAAGCAACAGCAACAACCTTTTACATTAGAAAATTGAATTGGATGGCATAACGCTCGGAGAGGGGCTATACTGATTACCCGATTCGTTAGTTTCCGCTCCTTCACCACCCCGACACCCTGCTACAACTACCAGTTTGAGCGATCTCAATTTGGTGCTAGTCTCGGTTTCATGAGTGATAACTGGGTCTCAGGTAATAAGTCTAGAGAGGGACTTATCAACTTTATAACAAAAACCGTGACAAAAACCAAAATTTTGTGAACGCCAGTTACAGCGTAGTATATTCGATTGAAGAATTTGAATGTCACATTTGCAAGCAGCATTCAATTTCTGCCCAGGTTTTTATTAACAAGCTAATAAGCCGTAGTTCTGAGCGACCTATCTATATCACAATGGCCTAAGGAGCGAAAACTACCACTCGTGGAGTAAGTCTAGCCGATCTCTCTAGACGATTTGCAGTGAAATTCGCGAGTTCACATGCGCAGAAATAACTTTTGATCGGTGTCTTGGATGATTTTCAACCGATGTATATATTTATTTTATAGACCATTTCGGGGTTCACGATGCAATATTCTAAGTGGGGCAAAAACCGCTCTAAACTCAATGGCGGCCTATATGAGAAAAGTTTTAAAATTCGCATTCTGAGAAAATAAAATCTTAATTTGTCTCCAATTTATCAGATTTCGATGTAAAATACACTTTTCAAGCATAACAAAGAGTTTTTGAGCCTATATTGATTAAAATTTAGCCTGTACTCACTATGAATTCACGATGCCACATTAAAATCTATGTTGCACTTCCATGACCGATTAGGCAAAACCGGCAAAAATTCATAGTGAGTACAGGCTAAATTTCAATCAATATAGGCTTAAAAACTCTTTGTTATGCTTGAAAAGTGTATTTTATATCGAAATCTGATAAATTGGAGACAAATTGAGAGTTTATTTTCTCAGAATACGAATTTTAAAACTTTTATCATATAGGCCGCCATTGAATTTAGAGCGGTTTTTGCCCCTCTTAGAATATGGCGTCGTGAACCCCGAAATGGTCTATTAGCGCTTAAACGAAAAGAGCGCGAAAATTAAAAGGTACTTGGCTTTCTTTAATGTAAAAGCCTTCTATTATGCGTAGGTCAACTTTCGGCGCAGGTTGTGAAAAAATCTTTGAAGATCTGTCCCTCTAAATTGGGTTTCTTTCTATATTAAAGCGTTATTTGATGCAATTTTCGAAAAATAATTTGTCACTCAAAATTTAGGCTTCTTCGATGTAAAGCTTCTCTCTAATGCTTTGATGCAGTTTTTAGAAAATCTCTTAAAATTTTGGCGTATGCGCTCTTAACGTTGTTGGCTGTTTCATGCAAGGTTTTTCCGAATTTTGGCAAAGATTGAGGCGCAATAATACAAAATATATTCATAAATTGATTTTTATATTTCATTTTCAATTTTATTCATTTTATGTAGCTAAATACATCTGCATGCTAAGAATCTTCAAATGTAATTAACTTCAAGTCATAAGTCCTTGATTACTGATCTCATTTTCTCGCTGCGTTTAGAAATAAAGGGTTTATTGTTTTGGTCGATTCATTTTTGAGAAAGTTGGTTTTGACCTATAGATTATTTTGGTTAATGTTATCTTATCGGGGACGAGGTACTTATCGTTCTTCGTATCATGCATTCATGTTAAAAGCAGAGGCTAATCATAAAAAGGATGCTACAGAATATAGAGAACGTTTATTTTTGCGATATGTAGAAAAATGAATAAATCAATCTTGAGCCAAATCTAAATCTATATGTTAATAAAATGTAACTAAAAGCTGTGGCTCGTGTCGTTCTTCTAAGTTTACTATGTGTAGGTTCTAAAAGAATCCATTGGTTAATCATAATAAAACATTTGTCAGTTCAAGTTACTAGAGTGTATCTTCAAGTCTATTTATTCAAAAGTCTCTCTAGTGATACTATTGAAGCTAACCCAAGCAGCATCAGATGCCTTGTCATCGTCGAATATTCCTTTACTTTCGTCTCTTCGCTGGGCAACAATATATTGGACAAGATGCGACGCATTTTATTGGACAGATTGGTGGACATGGTGGTGGAGGAGGTGCAGGTTGGCCGGGTGGTCCGCCAGGTCCAGGAGAACCAGGAGGTCCCGGTGGTCCAGGAGGTCCTGGAGGGCCCAAAGGTCCAGCTCCTCCTTGAGGTCCTTGTGGTCCTTGAGGTGCAGGTGGTGCAGGTGGTCCAGGAGGTCCAGCTGGTCCAGGTCCGCCAGGTGGTCCAGGAGGTCCACCAGGTCCAGGTGGTCCGCCAGGTCCAGGTCCTCCAGCTGGTCCAGCAGGGCCTGGAGGAGGTGGTGCAGGCTGTCCAGGTGGTCCAGGGATTCCAGCGCCGCCAGGTGGTCCAGGAGGTCCGCCAGGTCCAGGTGGTCCGCCAGGTCCAGGTCCTCCGGGTGGTCCAGCAGGGCCTGGAGGAGGTGGTGCAGGCTGTCCAGGTGGTCCAGGGATTCCAGCGCCGCCAGGTGGTCCAGGAGGTCCGCCAGGTCCAGGTGGTCCACCAGGTCCAGGTCCTCCGGGTGCTCCAGGAGGGCCAGGTGGTGCAGGTGGTGCTGGGGGTCCAGGAGGTCCAGCTGGGCCGGGTCCTCCAGCTGGTCCAGGAGGTCCGCCAGGTCCAGGTGGTCCAAGTGGTCCAGGTCCTCCAGGTGGTCCAGCAGGTCCTGGTGGAGGTGGTGCAGGCTGTCCAGGTGGTCCAGGGATTCCAGGTCCTCCTGCTGGTCCAGGAGGTCCGCCAGGTCCAGGTGGTCCGCCGGGTCCAGGTCCTCCAGGTGGTCCAGGAGGGCCAGGTGGTGCAGGTGGTGCTGGGGGTCCAGGAGGTCCGGCTGGTCCAGGTCCTCCTGATGGTCCGGGTGGTCCGCCAGGTCCAGGTGGTCCAAGTGGTCCAGGTCCTCCAGGTGGTCCAGCAGGACCTGGAGGAGGTGGTGCAGGCTGTCCAGGTGGTCCAGGGATTCCAGCGCCGCCAGGTGGTCCAGGAGGTCCGCCAGGTCCAGGTGGTCCACCAGGTCCAGGTCCTCCAGGTGGTCCGGCAGGTCCTGGTGGAGGTGGTGCAGGCTGTCCAGGAGGTCCAGGGATTCCAGCTCCTCCAGGTGGTCCAGGAGGTCCACCAGGTCCAGGAGGTCCTAGTGGTCCAGGTCCTCCAGGTGGTCCGGCAGGGCCAGGTGGTGCTGGTGGTGCAGGTGGTCCAGGAGGTCCAGCAGGTCCGGGTCCTCCTGCTGGTCCAGGAGGTCCGCCAGGTCCAGGTGGTCCAAATGGCCCAGGTCCTCCAGGTGGTCCAGCAGGGCCTGGTGGAGGTGGTGCAGGCTGTCCAGGTGGTCCAGGGATTCCAGCTCCTCCTGCTGGTCCAGGAGGTCCGCCAGGTCCAGGTGGTCCGCCAGGTCCAGGTCCTCCAGGTGGTCCAGGAGGGCCAGGTGGTGCAGGTGGTGCTGGGGGTCCAGGAGGTCCGGCTGGTCCAGGTCCTCCTGATGGTCCGGGTGGTCCGCCAGGTCCAGGTGGTCCAAGTGGTCCAGGTCCTCCAGGTGGTCCAGCAGGACCTGGTGGAGGTGGTGCAGGTTGTCCAGGTGGTCCAGGAATTCCAGCTCCTCCAGCTGGTCCAGGAGGTCCGCCAGGTCCAGGTGGTCCGCCAGGTCCAGGTCCGCCAGGTGGTCCAGGAGGACCAGGTGGAGGTGGTGATGGTGGTCCTGGTGGTCCAGGTGGTCCGCTTGGTCCAGGTCCTCCAGGTGGTCCGCCAGGTCCTGGGCCGCCAGGCTGTCCAGGTTGTCCAGCAGGTCCTGGTCTTCCAGGAGGTCCAGGATTACCAGGAATTGCAATTGGTGGTGGAGGTGGTGGCGGTGGTGGAGGTGGAGGTGGTGGAGGAGGAGGTGGTGGTGGTGGTGGTGGTGGTGCTGCTGGAGGTGCTGCTACACAGCAAACGGGTAAACAAGCTGGTGCACAAGTCGCCGGACAAGGTGCGTCACATTGTGGTCGTGGATGTCTTTTTACCATATCTGTAAAGGAAAAACAAACTTTATGAGCATTCTGTATGCATAGATAATTCCATCATCAGATATAAATCCGTTCGATGTTGGCATATCGTCGCATGGAAATTTTTTGTCCTTCTTGTTTTGTATTTCGTACTAAGAACGAAGATGTGAATACTTTTGTTGGCTACTAGGAAAGAATCCTGTAAAGGCTTCTTCCCATTTGTTCTTCAATAAAACCCTTACGTTAGTATAGCTAACCAAATACATAAATCTTAGACTGTCCTACTTTTTGCCCCATCGTCTTATGTTTTAGTCTGCTTGAGTGATAATGTCGTAAAACTCGGAGCCATTCTTGAGCTGAGCTTTGTGTTCTTATGTCATGCTAAACTGAACAAGTGATGAACAAGTCGGTTGTTGAAACCCAGCGTTCATTTCTAGTTTTTTCTACTATAAGTCTTGTTATCATAGGTTTGAGTTTGTACTCTGATGTTGGATATTATGAAAAGCTCCAAGCAAACTGGAGTCTAAATCAGTGTAACTTCAGCGGTCTTGTATAAAAGTTGCTGTGGACGAGTGCATCGTAAAATAGCAGTCAGGGCCGGTCAGTTCTATTATGAATCCTTTCGCCTTGGGTTTTAGTGTATACTTGATTGTATATTATGAAGAATTCTAAGCCAGCTTGAGTCTGTATCGCTACAACTGTTACTTTCTTGTATAATAAAAGTAGCTATGAACGAAGCCGTTGTAAAAAAATAGCGGTCAGTCTTCCTTTCTCATGTTGAGTTGATATCAAGAACAAGACATGACATATGTTAAGACATATGTTGATATAATCGAAACCAAACATGAGCGGATAATTTCCTGAGTCTTGTGTGATCATATAATGAAGTTAAAGCGAACAAGTCAGCATCAGGACTCGTTGCTAGTCTTTCCTAGGGTAAGTGTTTGTAGTCTTGTTTGAGTGAACGAGAAAGGAAAAGGAGTCGAAGTTTTTTAAATCGGAGGCTACAATGAGCCAGTTAGATCATGTTCTGTTGTAGTGAAACAGTGCGTTGTAGATAATAGAGGCTATTGCTAGTCTTGTTCTAGGTAGTGTAAGTCTTATGTCCTTATTGGAATAAGTAAAAAGTATCAGTATTAGCAAGAGAGTTAAATTAATATAAAAATGAAAATCAACTTACGATGTACATGTCTTGCTTGGGCCAAGGCCAGACAAACAGCGAGGACGCTGAGAAGAAACCTCATCTTTATTCTGAAATACGAAAACCAAAGAATTATCGAAGCTGAATTTCAATTGCTTCATAAGCAATATGCTAGATCCATATTCACTGTGGCTGTATCTAGTTGGGTGTCAGCTATGTCTTATATATACATGCTGTGTCACCCCGCTTGAAAGAGCCAACTGGTTGTGTTTACATATGGTCACTGACGACGCAATCATGTGAAATGACTTGGCTCTCTTTGAGTAAAGAATCAGCGAAAAATCGAAATAAAAATCACAGTCTTTCAAATATTAATATAAATCAAGGCAATAAAAAAATATTACCGTGTTAAGCTTCCATAAAATGAATTTAGAATTATAGAATGTTAGGAATATTTATTTGAAGTCAGCTTCATATGAGTTGAGAGGATCAATAAGTCACTACACATGCTTCGTCTTATAACTGGTAAAGCAGTGATGCATTTCAATCACACCTGATGATTTTTTATGCAGATCAAATCACAAACAAATCACCCATAAGATCAAGAAAAATCCTTGATTAATCACGTCCACTTTCTTACTCTTGAAAAAACTTAATTTCGAGAACCTTGGGTTCTTAACAACATGCCCTTGTGCCTTAGTCTCGAAACCTACTGTTGCCCTACCTTATATGTTATAGAGTCATATACTTTGTCTATAGTTTTTTCTTATTCTTTCTGAATCTATTCTCAATTTGATTTCTTTCTGAAGGTTTTTAAACTAATTCTCTTTGCCTTAATCTCACAAATGTGATTCTAGTGCGATTCTCTTGATCAATTCTAAATTTTTACTAGACACTGATTCAAATAAAAAATCAATCACAAATTCAAAACTATAAAACATTTTGAAATTATTAGAATTATATTATTTTAGCTGGTGGTTCTTTGTCATGAAGGAACTAGTTTTAGCGAGCAGTCCTAATCTTCTGATCTTTCGACGCTTTGCGAGCCGAATCTCGAAAGCAGCTTTCAGTGCTTTGCGCTTCGAGATTCACAAATTTAGTTATGGTGCGTTGCGAAGAATCTTATCGTTAAAATCTATCGAAATATTCAGCGCAAAATGGTAACTTCTGAATTCGACGCTTTGATATCGGAAACACGTTAAAAAGTTTCACTCAGAAATGTGTTTTGTATGTCATTATTAAATCGCTTTCTATGATTTTGTAGCGACATAAAGATACTAGTAACGAAGATGCATAAAATTTTCATTACTCTTATTGCAGGCCTTTGTTAGTTGGAACTCTTTATCTCCTTATGAACGAAGGAGTATAGAGGACGTCAACTAGTCCTTTTGAAGGTCTTCGTTGTAAAGTAGCTATAAGAATTTTAGCTATAGCTTGACGACTGCTCTGTCTATAGTCTCTATGCTCTTGAAAAGTCTTAAAAATCGCTTAGAAAAAGCTGATAAATCAGAGATTAGGTTTTATCTATATTATCAAAGGCATACAATAAGAGTATAAAGACAGTTGAAAGCAGCTAGATATATAAAAATAAGAGAGAATGTAGATGGCTCACCTTAGTGTCAGTTTCCTCTCTGCGATGCGAGATTCTGTTCTGATCCCGTCTTGTCTGCTAACAAAAGACTGCCACAGGTAAATGAATAATAAAATAAGTACCTACGTGGCTGTCTTGCATTTTAAACTTACCCAAAACAACCATACGCTTGTGTGCACGAGTCGAAAAGTCATGATTCCGAACAACATGTGGTTGCAAAATAAAGTTGCTCAAGCATAGAAGACCATCGACTCCACGATCATCGACCATCGATTTCATTAATTTTGAATTACTTACAGCACCATCAGACTTCATTAAGTCATAGCGCCATCAAGTAGCACTATAACACGCTTTGCATTCTGGGAATTAGTTACATGGAAGAGAGGCTACAACTTATGTCTCCAAAACATAAGAGACCATAGAATTCGTGCTGTTCTTTTACGTATATATTCCCCGGATCCCCAAACAGTAGTTCTAGATTGCCATTTTTATTGCCTCCCCATATTTTACTTAAACATCAAGTTAGCTAATTACCACTTTCGGCGCAAAGTTGTTGAGGTTGCTAAACAAACTTGTTATATACCCTTATGAAAGTTGTATACCCTTATGAAAGAGCTTCTGAATAAATTCATTCTCAAGAATTTATAGCTAAGCACTTTGTTTAGTTTTGGCCCGATTTCAGACTTAGATCTAAGCGTCCAAGTTGCTTAAAAAATGCCAGGACTTTAAACTTTAGTCAAATTTTTAATAAGTTACAGCGTCAAGAGTAAACTAATTCCTTATGCAAAGGTGACAAGGACCATTAACAACAACAACAACCATCTACGTAGCTAAGTTGAATTGTATGGCTTAAGTGCACGGGGTGGGCCTAGCTCTTCTGGACACCAATCACAGCGCAGTATCTTTCTAAGCTGAATTTTGATAAGTTCATGAGTTGTTCTTGTTATTCAAAGAAACTCGTAAAATAGAAACAAGCTCCGATTATTGATATTGGGTTGCACTTTTTTATCAAGCAACCCGATTTTGAACCTTATTTTTTGAAATACTATGGGTGATAGCCATTTCAACTTAAAGTTGCTTTTTGTTTGCTAAGAAAATTTATTTACTCTTATTAAAATGTATCATAGATTATTTTCATCCTCAGCGGTTGCTAAGTGAGTTGCTTAGTTTTTTACCTGATTTCTGCCTCAGCTTTATAGGCAACCGGGTTGCTTATTCCGCTTTTGCAATTCTTATTCCTTTTTGTCCTGAAATTTCATTCGAAATAACCTAATCGTAGTATTGAGTGACCCATCCGTCAAATGGGCCTAAAAAGTTGAAGTTGACGACTAACTTTTGCTAACTAAGTGTCTCGCTTTGAATTGTGGGAACACTTGCAATGTAGAGAGGCTAGAGCTTGTGTTTTCAAAACAAAACTGATCAAGCATTAAAGACCATGCCTTCACGCTCATTTCATTAATTTTGAATGAGGTATAGCGGTGTCGAGTAACTTTGTGTCTTGCGTTGCATTCTGGGAACCAGATGCATGAAAGAGAGGCTCAGTTTTAGTCGAGACTCAGTGGAAGTTTAAAGTTCGGCTAGGGAATCAAGGGATAATAAACCTTGAACGAGACCAGAAAATATTCGTAATGTCGAAAGTTCTGTAAATCGAAATATTTTCTATAAAATTTTTATTCGGAGGGCCAGCATTTTGTTTTTTGTCTAGGAAGTTCCCAATATCAGGGACTCGTTATTCTTTTCTTAATCTGTAAAAATATTCCTATAGGTCCTTGTTTTGAATGCAGAGATTCACAGTTAGATTCTTGTCCTAAGTATGAAGATTCATACAGACATTCATGTCTGTATGCACCATGGTACATATGTAGATTATTTTCCTATATTTCACGCTGGCGAATATATACATACCACTGTGGTGGTATATTTGCGTATCAAGAATGATAACCCACGACAGTAGTGCTTATCCACCACAGCCGCAAAAATACCACCAAAGAAAGCATAATGACCCCAACACAGTAGTGCTTATCCACCACAGTTGTGCTTATAGATTCGTTAGCGTGAGATAAGAGAGTAAACGCGAAAATATTTCATTTTTTCCTAAGATTACGAGAAAATATCAAAAAATTACAGTATGTCTTCTGTATATACATTAAGAAGCACTTAAGATTCGTTTATGATTACGCTGTAAGAACGGCGTCACTTTTAGGACTTCTTGATAAAGGGCAATACTTTTCACAACTTAATAATAGCCAATCAGTGAGCAGTAGCTGTTACAACGTGGTAGAATCTCGTGATAGTATTGGCAGTTTCTGAAATGCGCAGCAAACGAGCTAATATAGATTGGGGGAGCTTTTCTGAGACTTCTTTACAGCTACACATCACTATTTATCTTTTGCCAATTTATCATCTACCCATACTTGATACTGTATATCTACGTATGCTTAAATTTCCACGAAAAACCCCAGGAACCTTAGGTCCGAGTTGACGCTGGATTTCCTTGAAATTTTTCCAAAGGAGGCTGAAAGTTGCGTATGCCTTTCCTTGTCGTGAAATTCCTTTGAATACTAATGTTTTTCATCAAATTCATTTATATTTGCTTCGTTTCCTAACTTTTGATATAAATCGAGTTTTTTGGGAGTTTTCAGCCTCGAATTCTTTACAAAGGTGTTCCTTATAAAAAGAACATGTAATGAACTTTCTTTAGCTATAGAGGAGCTAAGAACCCTATTTTTATAAGAACCAGGAAATTTCGATTGAGGCTGGCTTTTCTGAAGCTTTTGCCATTTTTGAGCCTGAAGTGTTCTTATTCTGTTCTTAATTCCTCGGTTACTTAGACATTAAAATTTTTCAGTGTAGGTCTGAAATGGTAGTAGGTTTGTTTAAAAATGCATTATGCTTGTCTATTTCTTTGTTCGCTTGCTTTTTACATTCAGCCTGACTGTCTTACTTTCATATTAAGCTGATATTCTTAGGGCTTATGAAAAGGCCAGCCTCAGCTTGTTCTTACTTTGTTCTTAAAATCTGAGCAAAATCTAGGCTTACGTTCTTATAAAATTGTTCTTATTAAAAAAAGAGTGTAGTGCCACTACTTAGCTCCTCTATAGTAGATAGTGCCTTCTGATAACTTGCTTTCTTATTAGAAGAGCTTCAAGCATATTGGGGTAGGGTTAAAACAATGCTGCGCAAATCGGAGGGATAAAAACGTTATCTAATATGAATATTGCTAAGAACTTGCTAGATCTTATAGCCTGTAAAGATATCTTTGTAACTAAAGGAGCTCTTTTGGCGTTGTTTTCCATCTTATTGCAGAAGTTATTTAGCTCTTTTCTTTCTTAGAGGCATGAAGCTAAAGCTCTTACGGAGTTCATAGTTGGCCAGCATTGGTAAACGTGCTACATGAGGGTAAGTACTCAGAAATGAAAACACTTTTTTATCCAAATGTCATTAAATTAGTATCATTTCATTTTGCCAAAAGTAATAGGTATGTAATAAGTCTACCATATTACTAAATACAGCATATTACTGAAGATTAGATAGATTAGATCAATCCTCGAATTTCAAGTCATACAACACAAAGTTATATTCAATATAAAATTATGATAATCTTGATAGCTGAGATCTGTTTTCTCGCTGCTCCAATCATCTGTTGCATTCTCCTTTTTGTTTTTCTTTGTATAAAGTCCAGTAAAGTTTCAATTGTTTGCTACTGATATTGTGATACTGCTATTGTTCGTATTTCAAAAAATCTTCTATACTTCTTCGCTGCTTAACCGCAGATGTTGCACATTGGTGGTGGTGGTGCTGGTGGAGGTGGGCAGCAGACCATTGGTGGTGGTGGTGGTGGTGGGGTGGTGGTGGTGGAGGAGGTGGTGGTGGTGGTGGTGGAGGTGGTGGTGGTGGTGGTGCACAACATGGCATTGGGCAGACCTTCATACAGTGGTGAACACAGATTGGTGGGCATGGTGGTGGAGGTGGAGCTGGTGCGCCAGGTGCACCTGGTGGTCCTGGTGGTCCCATTGGTCCCATTGGTCCTGGGCCTCCTGGTCCTCCTGGTGGTCCCATTGGTCCTGGTCCTCCTGGGCCTCCTGGGTGTCCTGGTGCTCCTGGTGGTCCTGGTGGTCCTGGAACTGGTGGTGGTGGTGGTGGTGGGGTGGTGGTGGTGGTGGTGGAGGAGGTGGTGGTGGTGGAGGAGGTGCACAGCACATGACTGGTGGGGGTGGTGGTGGTGGTGGAGGTGGTGGAGGTGGTGGTGGTGGAGCACAGCATGATGGAGCACATGCTGGTGCACATGATGGTGCGCAGCCCATTCCACATGGGTTGGCTGATCGTTTTTCATCTACAAATAGAAAAGACAGAATATAAATCTCCTGAAATGATGCTTTGATTTCATGACAATTTAATGTAACATTTTTCAGAAAGACCCCTGCCAAAATCTTCATCGTCCAGTCGACAGGAAAGGATTTTAAATTCATCGAGGCTGCTGCTTGGGAGGCTCCGGAATATAAAAGCAATGTTTCAGGAACAATTGAAGTTTAGAGAATATCGATATAGAAATTTTGAAAAATTCAACTTACAACTTTTTGCTGAGGCGAAAGCCACGCATACTGCGACGAGAATTAACCTGAGATCCATCTGAAAAAGAACGATGTCTATTTAGAAAAGCTTGAAATGGAAAACCTTTCAACGAAGTATCCGAGCTTCATATAAACTCGTAACGTTTTCTACAGAGCTAAAATTTTGAAAATTTTGACTGCTTGAAATAATCGATGTTGTTTTAAATCAGAGTACTATCAAAATGAAAAATTGTACATCGACAAATATTTGAAGTAAGACAGTTCCAAATCTGTTCGATAAATTCATATAATGGCGAAAATCGAAATTTTGATGACCTTGTCTTTCGAAAATAAATCGAATCCAAAATTCAAAATATCAGCTGGCTGTAAAAATATTTAATTAAAATACAAGTAGAATAAACTAAAAACCATTGAAGTAGGCTGAAAACCTTTCTTACCTTTGTTTTCAAGATGAACGGTCAAATGAGCAATGGCTATTGCGAAGACAGTAGAACACTGAATAGCTGGTGTTGGAATACGTGTTGGATAATCAAGGTATGTGGAACCGTTTTCTGATTAAATATTCATGTAAAGTTGGTCAATCTAACAGGAACCTGTGACCTGGTCATTCGCTGACCGAGCCCACTGCCCCTGATCAACCAAGCGTGAAGTTCTAGTTGTTTTACCGGTCTTTGTTTACGAAATTAGCGCTCCGGGCTACTAACACCAGTTGCTCTTGTTCTACTGTCTTAGCATAGCAGTCTTAAAATTTTACTCTGATTAACAACAGTAACGATAAATTACGATGTGAATCTTCGACTGTACATACATTTCACAACCAACCAGATTCAGATTCAAATTTCTCTTATTCCTAAAGTCGTCGAACTTTTCAATACTAATCCTCGTAAACGTTTTAGACATAAAATCCCTAAAACTATAATAATTGCAAATTCCAACCTACTTGCCTTTTCAAGAACTGCCTTTTTAGACATGCTCTGCCTTCGGAACGCGAATTCTTATTATTTTTTCAACGATAATCATTACTTGAACGACCGAATCTCAATTTTTGACGATTTTAAGTTTTGATATGCTATACTAGCAGACTAAAATTTTTAGATCGCTTTAACTTTAACCTAAAATCCTCAGTAAATGTCCAAACTCCGTAACCTTTCTTTCTCTTCCTTCAGCTGCCAAATTTGCAGTTTTTCGAAGACCCTTGTTGATCGGTGCTTCGAATTTCTAGGTTCTTATTTGTACCATTTTGCTGGATTTGATTTTTATCCATAGACTCTATTCTCATAAAATCGTATCGAACTATGTACGATTTCTAGGACTGGTTTGTGCTGATCAGTTTAGACCTTTTCTGGAGAGTCAGGAAACCTCGAAAGCAAGCTCTCCTTATTATATCATTTGCGACGAGTAGCTAGAATTTGCAACCAAAAGTAGGCCTAAACCTTTCACAACCAGAAGCTTTTCAATATTAGCTATACGTTTTTCCTACTGTTAAACATTCTAGAAACGGTATCAATCGTCAATCGCTAGATATTCTAGAAACGATATCAATCGCTAGATATTCTAGAAACGACATCGCTCGTTAGATATTCTAGAAACGATATCAATCTTTGAATATTCTAAAAGCGATATAAATCGTTAGATATTCTAGAAACGATATCAATCGCTAGATATTCTAGAAACTATATCAATGGTTGAATATTCTAGAAGCGGTATCAATCGCTAGATATTCTAGAAACAATATCAATTGTCAAATATTCCAGAAACGATATCAATAGCTAGATATTCTAGAAACGATATTGTCGTCAAATATTCTGGAAACGATATCAATCGTTCAATATTCTAGAAAGCGATATCAATCGCTAGATATTGTAGAAACGATATCAACCGTACAATATTCTAGAAAACGATATCAATCGCTAGATATTCTAGAAACGATATCAACGGTTCAATATTCTAGAAACGCTATCAGTCTTGAAATATTGTAAAACCTATATCTAATGCTCTAGGAACGATGCAATATGCAAAATTTCTTCATATAAATTCAAATTAATCTTGAAGAAGTATGCAGAAAGACTATATACTCATACAATATGATTTGAAAGCAATAGCTACAGTACCTTTCCTCTTCGTATTGCTATCAGACTTAGCAAATCCTTGATGAAAAACTTTTAAAGGAATATCAAAAGACAACTGTTCTTACCTTGAGTGCTGTTTGTTCTTTGCAGCGATATAGAAACTAAATTGCAAGTTGCAATTGTGGGATTTTGTCTACGAACCAACCAATCAGATCACAGCGCTGAATAATTGAAAAGGCTCCTACGTCAACTGATCTTAATGTTCACTTGTTGTAGATGTCCTAAGCCAGTCGATTGACTATGACAGCTTTGCTTTCGACAAGGTTATCGCTCTTTCGCAAACTCTATTCACGACTGCACGAACCTTTCACCCAACTAGCTGGTACGATTGAGCAAAATCGTAAACTAAATTGAGCAATCAACAGGCTCTTTTGACTACGAAGAATTTCGAAATATCCATGGCATGAGCTATTGATTTCTGGGATATTTTTGGAAATACTCTTATGTATTCTTAACTGTTAGATTTGCTAGTATTTTTAGAAATATTTAGAAATAATATTTAAACTTTCAGTAGGCCAACTTTAGAAAGGAGCGAAGCTTACTCAAACCAAAAAACTTGTAAAAACACCATAAGCCTTTGGCATATTATTCTAACATTTACGCTAACTTTACTTGATTATGAAGCAGAGTTTGTTGTACTAAATGCTTAAGAAAAGTATTCTTAAAAATGAAGCCTTAAAATATGTCCCTAATTTTCAGTAAATTAAGATGAGTTTTAAAATTGAGGGATCGATTTCTAGACCGTTTAGGCTCAACTCTTTCTGGGTTCTAAGTGTCGAGACCTTGCTATGATTTCCAACGAAAGTCTATGACTATGACACTGTTAAACGAATTATTTTGGCTTTCATATAATTTTTTACCATAACATCGAACTTGCATTTCAATTATGTGATTGTGTTGTGGTGAGCAAAGACTACAGAATAAGGAGGCTAAGAAAATCAAGATAATACTCACGGCTGGGTATCTCTGTAGGCAAGTTAAGGATGTGCTAAAGCTAAAAGCGAAACGGACATCTAATAGATATGAAATTTTCTCAAGGTAAACTATCCAGAGAATCTAACTGTACAGCTCGAATGCTTTTTGTAGCCTAGGTGGTGTGGAGGAAGGCTACGAGGCCTATCACGCCAACCTAGGTCTATTCTAAGCCCAGCAGTGGAATAGATCAGCGTAAGAGAGAAAAGATTTAGTTTATTTGTGGGTCTTTTTTAAACTTATACAGTTTAAGGGTCTTGGATCTTGGATAGGTTAAAGGTTTGGAACATAATTAAGCTTTTGCCTGTGCCAGTGCTCATATGAAGCTAAGTTCTTACAGTCAATATTTTTAGGACTGAGAGTTTGAAATATTAATTAGCTGATTTTATGTGCACAGAGAGGAAAATCTGAGTTTTTTTAAGATATCTGTTTGTTGTTTTTGTTATAAATCGGTCTGAATCATGTCTGCAGGAAGGATGCTGCACATTGTGAGGAAGGCCTAAATGAAAGGGAAACTCTTAAACGAGCCTAAGCATCAATACCCTTCAGATTCAGGATATTAAAGCATCAGGGTTGTTCTGAGGGCTTTAGGCCTATTACTTGGGTGAAAAAGCATAGGAGATCCCGGCGAACAGAAATACTTATTAGAATTTCTGTACGTTGGTTTTCTGCTAGCGTTTGTTGCTGTACATATTTAAATTTCAATGACGTCTTACATTGTGTGAACAAGGAATTTTGTTCGAAAAATACAGTCTTGACGACTTCCTACTTTTAATCAGTTAGACTTAGCAAAAAATCATAAATGCTCCAAATATTCTTCTATGTTTGCTGAGCGATATCACACTCATTCTTTCAGAGGTTTTGTTTTGGTTCTTTCCTTTTCTCGTATGGTACCTTTTTATCACTTTACTGTCTTGAAGTGTTGATCTATGATTTTACACTGCACGGAGACGTCTCTTTGCTCATATGGACCATTATGGCCACATGGCAACTGAATGTTGAATTGCATTGATTTTGTTCCAGTTTTACCAGCTTTTTATTTGTTTTCTTTTAAAAGAGACTTTCAATGTCCGTGCAAAATTTGTAAATAGGTGTTGAAATAAGGTATCTTTTAGCTTAGTATTTATGAAATGTAATTTAATTTTTCTTTTTTTGTTAAATAGTTGGTCTTCATTAGCTCTTAAACCAGAGCTATTTTTAAAACCAACTTTAAAGAATTTAATAATAATAATAATAATAATCCGTTGTACTACTCTTTTCCCAAAAAGTAACCCAATTCTTGCCTTATATGGGTAAATATAACCCCCAAAAGTAACCCCCAAAAGTAACCTAAACCTTCCCTTATAGGTATGACTATATACAAAACTCCTTAAAATTAACAAAAGCCTTCGCTAAGGTTATACATGAAAACTCTAAGCCAGAAGTTGGTTAGTAACTATTAAACACAATACTACACCAAGCCAAAACTTTGCATCACGAAAAGCTTGTACAACAAATAATAATGAATAGGGTATAGCATTAAATAGCATTAGGGTTTAGCATTAGCAATGATGATTTTAACCTACTAACTAATACACTTGACATCAAATCAACAAGGATTCTAAGTTCTAACAATCTTGTAAATATTTTGAGATTTCTTTCCTTTTAAAACATAAGGTAAAATCTAATGACGTTCATAGCAGAGGACGTTCGTCAAACGGTGTAGAAAAAGATCTCTGAAAATCTTGGAAATCCTTGGAAATCATGTTTACTGGTACTTGTTCAAAAGAGCATGGTTTATCGATTTCGTCAAACAAATTTTTTTCAATTGTTGGTATGCTTATCACGTAGCACGACCCACGAAAGCCTTGAGTTGATCAAATCATAGAAAGAGAGAAAATATAGCAGGGGGTAGGGATATGACTGATAGCTGGGGGACAGCCTTGATGGAACCTTTAAACTGTGTTTCTTTTTTTGTTGTTTTGTTAACCTAATATTAAAATGGAGTATTTTTGCTTGTTTTAGGGTAGATATTTTCTCCTTCTGAAGATAGAAATGGGTCGAGAAGCATTGGAGATTCAGGTATATATTGTTCTAACTAAAAGCCTTACTCTTCTCGTTTCAAGCGACATTACCCCCGTTTTTTCTGTATGAGCTGCTTGATCTTTCAGAAAGGTCACTGCACAAACTGCAAAGCGTTGTGATCAAGCGATTGATGTGATGTGACCTGAGCGACGGGTGGCGTGTCAAACGCATAAACCGTAACGCCCCACAAGACAGAACAAGGATTCCAATACAGCGCTATCTAACTCTTGATTCCTGTTGTCCTCTATAGAAGTAAAAATACGGTAAGCTGATTTTGTTTTATTTGTTTGTCTTTTAAACATTATATTTTGATGTAATTGTTTAACTTTTTGGTTCGTAGCTTTCAATTTTAGTTCATGCTTTAGAAATTTCGATACTGCTTTCAGAAAAAAGAGTTTTATCTGTCGAACGTTCATAGTATTTGCCCGAAAGTTCCTGCAACCTGCAGTTTTGCTAGAATTGTTTGTCAATTTTGGCTGATAAACCAAAAGATAACCAGAGCAGACATTGTTTTTGGTTTTAAGTTTCTCTACTTTAGAACATTAACCGATGAAGCTCAAACATTTATAGAAAACGATCTCCCAACTAAAGATCGAAGGGCTTTTTGTCGCATGAATTGATTGGGGCTTCATGTGTCCATGTGCTGTTTCTTTGTAATAATGCTTGATTTTGGATCTTGGAGTTTTGTTAGCTACTTATTATAACATTCGTTCACATAAAAAATCATTAGATTTAGAAAGTACATGTTGTTAATTAGGAACAGTTTTTTGAGATTCAGCCTCAGCGGTTTTAGCAATTCAAGCCAGTTAGGTCCGAAAGGTTCCTAAAGAGGTTAAACTAAGGGGCAGTTTAACCTTAGGGAAAATGAGTTTGAGTTTAAGTCTGATTTCGTCAATTCAGAGTTTCAAATTGAAAAGTTTATAAATTACAATATTGAGAGCGTAGCAAAACTGAGCTTCAAATTCAGGGACCTTAGAGGAGAAATTACGCTATAAGACGTCTTCATGTTTCCTTAAGTTTTCCTGACTTACGCCTGGGCAACATTTTTTCTTATAAAGACAGCACGTGTGTGTGTATTGAATTAATTCTAAATTTCAAGCACGTTTCAGTTTAGCGGACAGTAGGCAGATAGACAAATTCTCTCTATTGAATCTGAAAATGCTTTTTATCGAACAGTTAAAGAGGCCTAGATTCGGGTCTTAGTTAAACGCAAATGAAAAACAACATAGTAGCTCTCTAAAAGCGTATTAAGAACCATGGACAAAGGTCCTACAGATCAGAAATGATTTTACCTACAGAACTCAAGCGTTTACAGAGTTCTAAAACCAGCACTTAGAACCTGTTTACACTAGAGAAACCTGGATCGGTTCTGGGTATGATCCAGAACCAGTTTTGGCTCCAAAACGCCTTCCCTTCAACCGGGATCTCTTGCATCCGTACCTTTTCTAGCTCTGTTTATAGCCAGTTCTGGATCTGTTCAGAAGTATAGCCAGCTCGTCTCTGGCTCTGTTAAGGTCGAATGTAAACGCTTTGGATCGGACTGGCTACTGGCTGTAAGCGAACTAACAAAACAATGAATAAAGCTAAAACATTTCAACTATATACCCTTAGCTAGACCTTAAATTGTACGTCGCCTTTTTAAGGCTCCGCTTTATTGAACCACGCATGCGCAGCCACCTGATGATAAAAGGAGGCTGGAATGAAAATGAGATCAAATAAGTTCTTTCCTGCCTTGCCTTGTTAATCGAGGAGAACAACTAGTGATAATGCTACAGTGGAACGTCCTTATAACGGAAGCATGTGTGACCAGCAGAGAAGCATTGTCCTTTGTAGAGAGGCGTCCGTCGTGTGGAGGTCATTTTTACAAAGCAACAACCTTTGGAACAAAGATTTGAGGGTCGTTTAAGGGTTCCAGGGATTACGGGAACATGCGAAATTTATCGAGGAAGAAAGGGAACATGGCCAAAATCAAAAGGGAATAAGGGAATGTTGGGAAACAGAGAGCAGTTATAATCCCCCTTATCAATCCCCTTGACTATCAGTCTGAAAAATAACCCTATAAAACTCAAGGGGAAAGGGGATTTTCTCAAGGGAAACGACCCTAAAATATCTGCTCGTCCTTTGGAAGTGTCCGTTGTATGGAGGTGTCCGTTAAACGGAGGTTGTTCAATTGTAAATTGACTAAATAGACAAGATAGATTTATTAATTTTTTTTCTTTTTTCATAGGAGAATGAAGCTAAGAACTTTTATCGTCGCTGCCTTGGCCTTCGGTCTGATCTTTGCATTGTTTGCCGATGCTAAGTCAGTAAAAGGTAAGATCATTGCTCATTTTAGAAGATGGTAAAGGGGGTCAGAGTCACGATTCACTGGGATAAAAATGTTTGCCATCCATATTTCACGTTAAAACAATTACCGCGTTTCACGATTGACAACTATGATCAATTTCCGTTTCACGAAATACCCTCCACCACCCTCATTTTAATGCATTCTCTTTACTGAAAATGCCTTGGAGGGAGTTTGATTAGCTAGCAAATTACATCAAATCATGGCTGTTAAGTTCAAGTTTTGGAATTCTGATCTTCTGGGTCTTCTTCGATGGTGCTACTTTACCTTAAGAAAACACTGCACTTTTTCAATAAACAACTGTTCAATTAGCAACTATTACCCAGAGGGATACTTCTTTATGTAGGCTGATAGGTATGTGCCCCATCGTATGGTTTGGTTTTCCCTCAAAAACTTCCTACAACTTGGTCTAATTTATGCACTTAAAAGTTGGTATAAAATCAAATTTCCTTTACAATTTATTCCAAATGCATACTAAAATCGTAAAATTGGGTAACGTTATGTGTAAAACAATACCTTAAATTAGGGGCATATCTCTGGACATTTAAGGGTCAAGTAAACCTCTGGGGCCAGATCTCACATCTCTGTGCCTTCAGATATCTTACGACTTGATATTTCTCTGGAAGGTATTCTAATATATTGAAACGAGACGTTGAAATGTCGCAGTGTTTGTTCAAGTGATTTTCTCTATACCTCATTTGATATTTTCTATTTCATCGAATAGCTATTTAACATATATTTTTTATTCATTTAGGAAAGAAGAAACACAAGAAGGCTCACAAGAAGCAAGATGCACCATCTGATTCCGGTACGCAAAACCTAAGATCCCTACTGTAATTGGTGATCCAAAGTTTCTCGTCATGAGTGAATGACTGTATACCCTATTTTAAAATGTTAATGATTATTATGTTAATACTAATTTTAATTAAGTTAGATTCCATATCTTGGCATATTGTAAGCTATAGCATAAATGTATATACTTTAAGTATAAATATAGGCTGGCATAAAAAGCTAAGTAATTTAGACTTGGATAATGTCAGTTCCTTATCGGCGGGAACTTATTCTACTCAATGATGTTTTAATTTGAAGAGATATGTCTAAAACGTTACACGCTGTTCTGAACAAAAACTAAAATTGCTGCATAACAGAACGAAGAAAAAGGAAAAATACTTTCTTTGCAAAATTTGTTAAATTACTGTTTGATGTTATATTGATAGTTTGTTTATTTTCCATTTGATTTTGATTTTAGGAGCTGCAGGAGGTGGTGATGCTGCAGGAGGTAATGATGCCGCTGGAGGAGATGATGCCGCTGGTGATAAACCAGCAGGAGGTGACGATGCTGCTGCCAAGCCAACACCAGCACCCGCAGGAGGAGCAGGAGCTAAGCCCCCAATGCCAGGTCAACCAGGAGGTGCTGCTGCCAACCCTGCCCCAGGAGAGGAAGATGGATCCGGATCAGGTATGTTCGTATGATATTTCTTTATCCCTTCTGTTATTCATTTCTTTTTTATGAACAGTATACTATCAATAAATCAAACCATCTTATTTTGGCACCTTCAGATTTTCTGGTAAAACCGTTAGAAAAATCCTTTAATTCCAAACAAAACGCAAACTTTTTGTCATCTCAAACCAGTTCTAAAGTCCCATGTGAGGTTTTTCTTGTACAATCTGAATTCAAGAAAATCAGGGAATTCGACACGGCAAAAACTAATATTTCATTTCGTGCCAGTTGCGTTTACGAAAACAAATAATGCTTTTACGTCTGGCAACGTGAAGTTTTCATGGCTTTTCATTTCATTCGGTTCAGCACCAAACTCGTGGACTAGAAGACCATTTGTCAGCTCAATTTCACGAAAACAGCAATAAGTAACAAGTTAGCAAACCTGGGACCTTAGTATGAAATGATATATTTGCACAATTAAACAAATGATTTCCAAAATATAAGCTTGGATATTCTGTGCTGTTGCACATGGCATTCTTTTTCGGCCCCTACCATACTTTTCTACCAGCCCCCTAAACATGAATACCTTGTATAATTCAAACAGATATTTTGGTCCCTTAAAAGTTTGATTTATGGTTAGTATACTGTACGTTCGCTTGCCTTTCGCGTGTAACATACAGCGAATTGAATATTTGCTGCAAAACAATTTACCTAATTCACGCTGCAATTTAAACCCGTTTTAAACCTAAGCTTTAAACCTAAACCCATTTAGAAAATGCACCATTCTGATTGGTAGACAGAACAGATCGAATCGATCTGATTGGCTGAAAATAAAACTGGTTTAAATGTTGCTGGTTTAATCATGGCAGCGTGACAGAAGTATTTACTCATCATGAAAACCACTTTTCTCAGGCGCTGGATCAGACGTCGCTGTACCTGCGGGATACTTAAACCATTACCCCGTTTGTGTCCAGCACCTTGCCCCCTTGAATGTGCACCAGCCTGCAATGATGCCTGCTGCCTTGGAATGATACCTCCTCAACCACAAATGATGCCTCAAGTACCTGTTGGCTGCAGCCCTTCCTGTGCACCTTCTTACGCCCCTTCGTGTTGTTCAGCTGCTCCCATGATGCCACCTCCTATGATTCCCTGTCAAACTCCTGGTAACTGTGGACCTGTGGTACCTCCCCCAATGATGCCTGCCATACCTCCTCCAATGATGCCTGCACCTGTTCAAGCACCATGTACTCCACCAGCAGTGTGTCCACCTCCACCACCACCCGCATGTGCCCCACCACAAATCTGTGCTCCACCACCAGCTCCACCACCACCACCTATGCCCTGCTCACCCCCAGCCATTTGTCCACCAGCTTTACCTTCAGCAATGCCGGCTTGCAGCATGGGTTGCAAAAAATCATGTAAAAAGCATTGCCCTAAACGATGCTGTAAAAAGTCTTCCAAACCTAAGTCCTCTAAGTCATCAAAGAAACATAAGTCAAAGAAGCATTAGATAAGTGTCTTCTTTCCTCATATAATTTCTCTAAGTAGATTTTGTCTGTTACTGATTTGAGATACAAATGGATCTTATTTAACATTAGATACTGTAGTTTTTCAAGAATTTATAGTGTGGTGAAAGCCTTCGTAATCTTTCTCTGACTAATATACATCAAGGGAGGTGGCATTTTGGGAGTAAGGCAAGCGTAAGAAGGTGCCTATAGTTTCGATCATTTTCACTCTCTGCTTCTCAGTCATTGACTTTAAACACTTTCTTTCAACAGGTTTAGTCCCACCAGTCAGCGATGGCTCAAAGCCCCCAGCAGTTCCACCACCCCAGCCAGCACAGATCTCGTGTGCACCACCAATGCAGTGTCCTCCCCCAATGGCAGCACCAATGCCCCCACCAATGCCAATGCCTATGCCCATGCCAATGGCACCACCTATGCAATGCCCTGCTCCTTGCATGCCACCTCCACCACCTTGTACCCCACCATGTGTCCCTCCACCACCACCTCCCCCACCACCACCACCACCACCACCATGCCCCATGCCATGCCCAATGATGCCTCCTCCTCCACCACCACCACCAGTCTGCCCAGCTCCATGTGTTGCACCTCCACCACCTCCACCACCACCATGCCCAGCAGCATGCATGCCACCACCCCCACCACCACCTCCAATGCCATGTGGCATGGGATGCAAGCATTTCTGCATTAAGGGGTGCCCAAAAGGTGCTGCACCAAGAAGAAGGGAGGAAAGAAATCCAAGAAACACGAGTAAATAAAAAACAAAAAGCATTGATGATCACAAGAACGTTGTCTTAATTTCTATGGACAATATTTCTTAAGCAGAAATCCAACAATATAGCTTTTATCAGCATGTATATTTACTGTGCTATGGTGTTTTTGTCTGAATATTCAGACGAACATTCTTTGTTAGATTAGCTTCTGTTTTCCGAAATATATTGTTATGTTTATACTGGATCAATGCTGCATGTAAATGTAAATAGCAATCACATGCTGTTATTTTTTGGAAACTGTAAACGTCTTGCACTGTCTTCGGGTCTCAGATCAAAATGGGCCATCGGAGTGGCTTTGGCGACAAGACTCTTCGTCTAGCATGCGTTTGCGCCCATGAATTTTTAAACGCGCGTCAAATTTATGGCCTGGGACGCTGGCGCCTGTATCTTAGTGTATTTAGAGGTGCGAAGGGAGCAGAAGACTCTAAACGCCAATTTGGCACCCAAAAACCACCGAAAAACAAAACACTTTGGAAAAATATAAGTTCATGAAGAAACTTAAATTTGGCCTGGAAGAGGCTTCCGTTCCTTTCACACAAAATTTCGTGAAATGTTTCGAAACTGATCTCTAAAGATGTCTTCTGCTCTCTTTAGGTGGTGGCGGTGTTATGTCGTTTGGTACCTCACCAATAGTTCTTGGTGGCCACCCACATCCGGGTCCACCAGCAGAACCCAACCTTATGCCTGCAATGCCACGTCAATGTGAGGCTCCATGCCCAGTGGAGTGTGCACCAGCTTGCATGGAATGGTGCTGCTTCCCATCAATTCAGGCACCACCCCCTCAACCGGCATCGCCAGTACCCGCTCCTCTACCTTACGGACCAATGGCATACAACGGAATAGCTGGTCTTGCACCACCACCTCCACCTCAGATCAACTCAGATGCTACTCAGATGGCGCAACAAGAAACTTCCCAAATTTCTCAACAAATGCCAATGCCTGGATACAAGAAACATAAAATTGCAAATCAGAAAAGCAAATCAAAAAAGAATAAGAAGGACAAAGCTCATAAGGGTGTTGCTGCTAGCAATTAGATGTTTTTGATACGTGGAAAAGTATAGTCACTTACGGACGAGGACTCTAACTAATATTCACTGAAGTAAAGATATTGTTTTTTTATTCCTATTTCTTCTTCTATTTAACTCCTTTACTGAATTCTCGCCCGTTTACTACTCTTGGGTGCCTTGTTGGACTTGTTGCAATCTCCCGCTAATTACTTTTTGAGATATTCTTAGGACCCCGCTTTTCTAGAAATCGATTACTGAGATTTTTCAAGAGTTTCTTTAAATACCACAACCCCCCTCCCGGCTTGTTAGACCCCTTGTAAAATGAGGCGTGATCATTTAGAGAAGCTATCTTTCTTGCCTAATTTAACTTTTCATGCTCATTATTGAAGTATAATACTTTTTTAATTAAAGTCAAATTAACGTTTTCTTCATTATCATTAATTCTGAAGTTTTCCTATCAGTTTTTTCATTATTAATTTTTTAGTTTACTCCCTAAACTTCAATTCCTGTTCTTAATTTAAAAAAGCTGCTTTTGCGCCTTAGTTAAGCAAAGCTGAATTCATTCTATCTTGAAGATAGTTTATATTTATTTGAATTGAATTGAATCAATAAAATCAAGCAAAATTACAAGTAAAATTTTCTTATCGAATTTCGTTAGGATCACATTGCACAAGCCTACAGACAGCTCAGTATCCATATTTCCAAGGACAGCGTATGCGTGCCAAGGATATGCGCTCTAAAAAGAAATGGGTGCGCACTAAGTGTTTCAATCAGCTGTAGAGCTACCAGAGACTCAAACTAGACTTGTTGCATGAACAGTAGTTATCACTACAAAGTTGGATAGCAAGACTTTTTGATGTACTAAGCGAACCACTGTAGGGTTGTTGTGGTTGTTGTTGTTGTTGTTGTTGTTGTTGTAAACAGCTGTTGGGTTGTTGTAGTTATTAATGTTGCAGTTTGCAAAACTGAAGGTGCTGTGATCTCGTAGTCTTATCCAGGGAGATGCGAAGGCAAGAAGCTCAGCGAGGTCGGGGTTCGAGCCCCAGCTACGGTAGCGTCACAGCCAGGGTCGAGGTCTCAATTAGTTAACCTACTACTGAGATCTTAGTGACTGGCGCAAAAATCAAAATTTTACCTTCGCCACTCATGTAATAAGTCTAGACTCAGACCTGTGTTTTCAGTCTGCTTGCTTGCATATCCTTATGAGGGTTGGGGGCTTGTCATATTAAATGACTGGCATGTGTGTTAGAGGACCCTGATATATAACATATTCCATAAAATTTGTTGAATGTTGTCTCCTTAGATTCAACTTTCAACTGTGTCAATGGGTTTTGTTCTATTTCGGGTCTAGAAATCGAACATGCAGCATTTTCAAGTTAGAGGCCTTATTGAGTTTATTCTGATAAAACACTTCTTGGAATTCGCAAAAATAACGGCCTTTATAGTCATTTATATGATAGAATTCTCAGTGTAAACATCGACTACCCGTTGTTGGGAACCAAAATAAAGCGAAAACTCAGTGTGTGATTCCCACTATACAACAGGTAATCCAATTGAAGATACGATAGAGCAATGAGTACAAGTGGGCAAAAACAATTAAAAAATCATTATGAATTAGTTGAATTGAATGAATGAGAATAGAAAAACACATTATGCATGTATTATTAAACTGAACAGAATTGAAACAGTATGACTGGCTGAATTGAGTATAGTCTGGGAAGCTGTGAAGCGGATAAGACTAAACAGGCTGAAAACAAACTTTACGTTCAGCTGTTAGAAGTAAAATCAGTTGTAATTTTGCAATGAAGATTTAAAACCTTATCTATTGGATACGTGACTTTAATGGTTTGAAGACGAGGCCACACCCTGACCACACCTATCTTAGCTGATTGGCTATTAACCATAATATATTCGTGATTATTCATTTATTCATTATCGATATACTTATGTGCTTGCAAAGCCCAAGTGAAGAAACACTTAACAGTCTTATTTAGAGACATACGATTTGAAAGACGTCGAGATATTGTGGTAGGTAGCTGTTTGTTATATTACAACGATATCATACATGTTCTTAGATATTGTTGCTTTGTTGTATAGGTTAATTATGTAAATACAATTTGATATTCTACCTTCAAATTACGATTCTACTCTTCTATTTGTTGATTTTCTGAAAGCTAAATGTAGGACACAGCCTTACGAGGACATAGCCTTGAGAAGACATAGCCTTAAGAGGACATAACCTTAAGAGGAAATAGCCTTGAGAAAACATAGCCCTAAGACATAGCCTTATGAGGACATAGCCTTAAGAGGACATTGCTTTAAGAAGACATAGCCTTAAGAGGACATAATCTTAAGAGGACATTGCCTCAAGAGGAGATAGACTTAAGAGGACGTAGCCTTAAGAGGAAATGGCCTTAAGAGGACATAGCCTTTACAGGACATAGTCTTAAGAAGACAAAGCCTTAAGAGGACATAGCCTTAAGAGGAAATAGCCTTAAGAGGACATAACCTTAAGAGGAAATTGTCTTAAGAGGAAATTGCCTTAAGAGGAGATAATGAAAACACCGCCTCAAGATAGTTAAAGATCTATGAGACGTTGGTACGAAAAAATTGAACTTAAAGAATCGTCAACTAATCGAACAACCTTACAGTTTTTGTTATTAATTCTAAAGCTGTAATTGACTTCGACAAAGTATACGATAAGCACAAGAGTGTAAAAATACAGTCAGCTGACTAGTCATTACTCACGAACTTAACGTAGGGCAACAGGACTTATATAAAGAGGGTGGCTTGGTCTTTATAGGGCTTTTATGCTTAGCCAATCTTAGGCGTCAATGTTTTGTAATCTAAGAACATCTTTCTCAGCTTGAAAGACATGGCAAACTTCGAAGTGGAGATCTTAGAGCAACCGGTCTTAGAAGAGCTTGAAATCATCTATCATGTTTCAGAACGATCAGAGATGAATCATTCGACTCCTGGATATCTTTGTAAACTGGAACAGGGCAATTGCAGTTGCCAATGTGAAAATATTTGTCAAAACATACCTCAGAAAGACATTATTGAAGAGGATGTAATAGAGGAGGTACAAATCCCAGTAATTCGCTACAGATTCTGGGGACAGCGAACTTCGAAAGCTGGTTGAAGAAGTCTTGGACTTGTTACAAGAGTTTGAGTTCAAACATCTAGACCACCAACAAAAGAAGTTTGCTGCAACTGAGTTGTAATTGTCCCTTTAGAACAACAACTTACTTACTTAGATGGTCGTGGATTTGGCAGCGATAATTGGGCTCATGTAATCAGTCAGATGAACACGTTTCTTATATTTTATTTGTGTACATAGATTCAGATTGGTAATGTAACAACTCTTAGAAAGACTTTTGAATATAAATAGCAAATAGAATGAATGTATATAGTGTATATAATTCTTCTGAGATACTAAAAGGTTTGAAGCCTTGTAGGGTAAATGTTAAACGGCAACGTTTTTGAGCCTTTGAATTTCACTATTGAAGATCCAAATCTTGTCTTTCCTGGTTTCGGCTTATTTAGCGATTATTAAAGTCATCTTTCTTCTTGCATTTATCTCTTAATGGCTTATGCCGATCTGGGTGTCAACCTAGGATACGATAGAATTATCGCCAACTAGTTGTAACTGCTAGCTTAAGTCGACATGTCAGCAACTTATAGAATGCAGTTGAACGCGGTCGCAGGAGCGCTCAGATCGTATGTGACTGACGGGAATCAGTTGTTAACTATCCACAGAAGTCAAACTTTCTGGAACTTTGCGCCCATTGTCACCGCCAAAAAGGAAATAGTTGCCAGGGCGCTTATGACGATAGGTCATTTGCGATTAATTAGTTTTCCATAAAAATCACCGATTGGCAGTTGGCAACTAGTTTTGACTGTGCGCAATAGGGCGCGATATCGAAATAAGCCTGGCGTAAAGAACGAATTTTTCAAAGGTCTTCTCGAAAATTCTTTCGCCGTTGAATCAAACGAGGCCAGGGAACGAGACCATGTTTACCCGCTAAAACTCTCTTAGATCCCTGTGTGCTTGTAAGAAAACAATGCACACATGAAGTAATTTTACAAGCGGACAATTTTGAAAAAGACATTTTTGCAAGCGGCTGCAAATTTTTATTGATGGTATTTTGTCTAGAGCTTTTAAATAGCATTGGATCGATTAAATGCGTAAGAAATTTGAGGATATATTCTAGATATGTTTCATTTTAATCATCAAGGCCAGTCTGCGTCAATCGGAGTAACATTTTTCAACAAAACTTAGTGTTTGCTGCATTGTCCAGGAACGGGCCTAAACAAGACAAAAAAACCCAACAGAAGACTAGGTACTAGAGAGGCCAACATGGCTAGGGACACATGTACTTCACAAAATTCGACTAATAAAGTCCCGCTTTTCAAGAATCCACAGGAAGTGTCATTCAGTCCGGGTAAGTGTGGTAAAAACCATGGTAAAAACAATGATGCTGATTTTGGGAATAATCCAAAGTTATGTGGTGGATCTATCTTGGCAGATGATGGTCATCATCATAATCATCATGAGGATAATCATCATGATCATGATATCAGTGGGAGTTCTATCCAGCATCATGACCAGGCATTTGTTGAAGATCAATGGAACAAACTCTCTCCAATCGCAAATGAAACTCAAGTTAAAATCAGAAATGATACTATCCAAAAAGCGTCAACATCTAGTACCCCATTTCCACAAGATCAGATCAGCAATGGTACCATTAAAAGGTGTGTGAAGAGAAGAAGACGGTCCAGTCTATCAGCAAAGAAAATTAGAAAGAGAAATTAGAAGAAAATTTATCAATGGAACAGAATTTTACTGTTTCCAATAACTGCCTTGTAAATAATTTTGATGGAGATGACTCGTTAATTGCATCTTTAGATGAGACAGTCACAAAAATTTCATTTGGGAACAGTACATTTGAAGCAAATCTACAAGAGAATAACATTGTTGCAGTAAGTGACAGCCTCAGCATAACGGGAGAACTGAACTCAAAATTGATTACTACAGCTGATGAAGAGCTTATGGCTAATGATACAGGAATAGATATTGCTGAGAATGAGTCATCATCTGATAATGCTACTTTTGATGCAAACACCTTCTTTGGGTTGCCTTTGAAAGTAAAGGAGATACTGAAGTCTCAGAGAGGCATTGAAAATGTCTATGGTGAGTGTGCATTCCATGTCATTGGTTTGAAACTCACTCACTTGCCTTCTTAGTCACTTTGTCTATCTGTCGTTCATTAATTCTCTGCAGAACTGAGGCAGAAAGTTGAAACATCTAGTTTGAGGTTCAAAAAATGTTTATGGTCATTCCCCCTTTGGTGATAGAATAGGAAATGCCCTTTTACGTGTATATGTCCTATTTGTGGCCAGGAAGGATCACCAAGTAATGTACTTTGCTAATGTACCCCTCCTCCCATTGACAAGGTAGAGAACTGGGAGAAATGCCCCTTTTAGTTCCCTCTTTCCAGGATAGATTTACCCAAATAAATGGACTTGCTTTCCTTCATTTAAAAAAAACTTAAAAAGTTGTGAACTATATTATATTTACAATCTTTCTAACTGTACAACATCTTTTCTTCCTAACAGATTGGCAAAAGGATTGTTTAAGCCTGCCTGCTCTGAAACAAAGACGTAACCTGATTTATTCTTTGCCAACAAGTGGAGGCAAGACGCTCGTTGCTGAGATTCTAATCATGAAAGAACTTCTTGTCAGACAGAAGAATGCCATTCTTATATTACCATATGTGTCTATTGTTCAAGAAAAGGTTCATTTGACTTTAGACTAGACTTAACTTAGGGAAATACATTCCAGTTCATTCTACCAGTCAGCAAATTATCTCTGAGAAGCACTGCAAAAATGCACATGATCTGAACTTTCGTTAGAATCGGGAGGTTAGCCGTTCTTTGTTTCCCGGAAACCTCCCCGGAAGCACTGGCTAACAAGGCCTCGACCTTCGCTATAATGCTACCGTGGCAGGGGCTGGAACGGCTCCAGCCCAGACAACTCTTGGTTTTGGCACATTGAATACAAAGCCTATTTTCCTGTAATAAGATTAAATGGGAAATCCGTTCCTCCGTCTGCTTACTTGTTATTGAAGGTGCTGTGGCGTTGTATTTGTAGTCTAACCCAGTTGGCTCTTGGTGTCAGAAGCTCAGCGAAATCGGGATTTGAGCTCCATCTTCGGTAGCGTCAAAGCCAGGGTCGAGGTCCTTACTTAACCTACTACTGATCTCCTAGCGACTGGCGCTTAATACACCATTTCACCTTTATCGTTCACCAACTTTACATTTTCAGGTTCGTGGCCTATCACCATTTGCTGTCGATCTTGGCTTCCATGTTGAAGAATACGCCGCAAGCAAAGGGTGTTTTCCACCGAAAAAACGCAGAGGCAAGAGATCATTGTATATTGCAACGATCGAGAAGGTATGAGAATTAAAAGTGCCTAAATTTCAGTTCTTCTATTGAAAAGAAGGTTCTTTTGTTGAAGAGTGGTTAATTTTGATGCTTAGACGGAATTTGATAATCTTCTTGTTGTTCCACAGGCTGATGCACTTGTAAATAGTCTTACTGAAGGGCAAAGGTTGGATGAGATTGGAATTGTCGTCGTAGATGAGGTAATGAAGTGTCCTTGAAATATAAACGCAAATTCTGCTATGTAAGATTGACTTATGTTTGTTTTTCTGCATGCATGTTTTGTTTAGTTTAAACCCATTAATTCCTATTTGCAAAATTGAATTTCAATTCCTTTTTTCAGCTTCACATGGTTGGCGAAGGAGGAGGAAGAGGCGCTCGATTGGAGATGTGTTTGTCGAAAATCATGTATTCTCCAGGTTTGTTTGTTTGTTTCATAATTGTTGCCTTCGAAATAAGAAATAGTTTTGTTTTCAGTTCCTCCTTTTTCTGTCAGTGCTTCAATCCTTTCGTTCATACATTCATCTGTCAATCAATGACTCAGTCCATCCACGAATCCATTCATCCTCCTATCCATCCATCCTTCCTTCCATCCATCCACCTATCCATCCATCCATCCTTCCATCCATCAATCCATCCATCCATCCATCCACCCATCCATCCATCCTTCCACCCATTCATCCATCCTTCCACCCATCAATCCATCCATCCATCCATCCATCCTTCCACCCATTCATCCATTCTTCCATCCATCAATCCATCCATCCGTTCCTTCACCTACTCATCCATCCACCTATCAATTCAACTACCAATGCATCCATCCAGCTATCCACCTATGTATCAGTCTATCCACCCATTAATCCACCTATCTATCCATCTTTAAACGAATCAGTCCATTCATCAATCCATTCAAACACCTACCTATTCATCAATCCAGCCATACAATCATCCACCTATCCATCCATCCATCTGCTCATCTATCCAGCAACCCATGCACCCATCAATCCACCTAGCAATCCATCTATCCACTCACCTATCCAACCATTCATCCATCCATTCATCCACTTACCTTTGCATTAATTTATCTATCTATCCACCCATCTGTTTGCCCATCTATCCAGCAATCCATGCACCCATTAGTCCACCTAGCAATCCATCCGTCCATCCACCTATTTATCTATTCCTCAATCAATCCATTCATCCATATGCATTCATCCATCTATCCATCCATCAATCTGCCCTTCTATCCTGCAATCCATCTCTATCTATTCATTTTTTCGTCCGGCCACCCATCTGTTTATTCTTCTATCAATCCACCTTTATTGTTAGCCTTTGCTGTATCCAATCTAAGTCAATTTATCCATCACCCATCCATCCAACGTTCTATGGGTTCGTCTGCGTATCTGTTCATTCAATCTTAATTCGTTTAATCAATACAGCTTTCAACCTTTCATCAAACTCGTTCTAGCTTCCACTGATTCACTGACTGGCTTGCTCATTCCAAATACCGTATACTTGCGTACTAGCTTCTATCATTTATTTTTCAGCTGATGTTCAAATTATTGGAATGAGTGCTACTCTTGGTAATATCTGTGACTTGCAAGAGTTTCTCAAGGCTGAAATGTACTGCAATGATTTTAGACCTGTAAGTAAAATACAATATCTTTTTAAATAACTGCTTGATTGCGGCAATTAATTTCCACACATCGTTAGAAAAGCACTAGAAAAACCAAACGTTAGTGCTCCTTGAAAATTTCTAACGTTATTCTTAATGTAGAAGCATGCATTTGCATTTTTTCTCTCTTTTATATTGTTGTTATTAACATAGCTGCGATGCTATAATATTAAATGCATTTTCTCTCTTTCTCAGGTCCAGTTGACTGAGTATGTGAAGCTGGGGGACTTAGTCTATCATGTCGATCACAAGAAACTGAGAAACGGTGATGAAGAGGCCTTACAGCCAGTTAGAAGAATCAGCCATCCAAAAGTGGGTTGTTTTATTCTATTTTATTTTTAATGTTTGTTTGTTTTTCTTTTCTGTTGGTTGTATTTTGTGTTCAATTGCTAATATTTATTTATTTGTTTGTTTTTGACTTGCTTGTTTGTTTTTTGATTGTTTGTTTTCTGTTTGTTTGCTAGTTTAGTTTTAATAGTCGTTGTTTGCTTATTTGTTTCTGTTGGATTGTTTGTTTGTTTGTATGTTTGTTTATTTATTAGTTTGTATGTATGTTTGGTTATTTGCTTATTTTTTCTGACCGTTTGATTTGTTTCTTGTTTGTTTTCTGTTTGTTTGTTTTTTGTTTGTTTGTTAGTTTGTTTTATTGTTCGTTGTTTGCTTGTTTGTTTTCTGTTTGTTTGTTTTCTGTTTGTTTGTTAGTTTGTTTTAATGTTCGTTGTTTGTTTTTGTTTGTGTTGATTGTTTGTTTCTTTGTATGTTTGTTTGTTTATTTATTTGTATGTATGTTTGGTTATTTGGTCATTTGTTTTCTGACTGTTTGTTTTGGTTGTTATATTATGTCTATTTGTTCTCTATAATAGTATGTTGCTTCATTAATTACCTATCTTGCATGGAGTTCTGAATATCCTTTATATTCCTTCTCTCACACAGGCGTTAGATTCTAAATCGGCTGCTTTGGATTCAGATCATGTTTCAGCTCTTGCATCAGAAGTTATCCCTGATAACTCTTGCCTTGTCTTTTGTGCAACTAAGAAAAATTGTGAAAACGTTGCAGTTATGATTATGAAATGCTTACCTTCGTGAGTATCTTTCTTCGTTCTTTCCTTTCCTGATTTTTATATATATCTTTCCGAGTATTTTTTGAAATAACTTCAGGCTTTGATGCTTCCAAAACTTCTAGCTACCTCTAAAACGTGATGGTTTCACAGACTTTGCAGCAGCTAGCAAAATCAATAAAAATCTGTCTTTATTAGAACTGTTTTTCGTTTTTTTTCTAACAAAAAAGTTCTAGAGTCGAAAAGCCACAAAGTTTAGAAGAGTTTGATATTTGATATTAAAACATAACAATATTCCAGAGTATTTAGTTGTTGTAATTTCTACAATCCTACAGACCCTACAATACTTATCAAAATTGTGCGAAACAACACTTTGGTAGCACCTTCTCCCCCATATTGGCTAGGGAAAGGGGCTATCGGCTAGCATGTCTGCAAAATTGTTGTCTCGATGATATTGGCCATGGAACTCACCCTTTAAGATTTAATAGGAACATATTTGAAGTAATGTTTTAATTTTTTTCAGTTCAATGAAAGATGTGAAACAGACTGAAAGGAAGCAGCTTGTAAAAGCAATCAGAGACAATGTTAATAGTCTATGTAAGGTATTACAAAAAACCATAACATACGGCATCGCATACCACCACAGTGGACTGACAATGGATGAGAGAAAATTAATTGAAGAGGCATACAGTTCTAATGTTCTTTGTTTACTCTGCTGCACATCTACGTTAGCTGCTGGTGTCAATTTGCCTGCTAAAAGGTTTGTAAAGAAACAAATCAATTATCAAAAAATAACTCGTACAGACTTATCGCTTTTACACTCTGTGCATAAGTTGTCACAGTTTAACTGAACTGCTAGCAAAGATTGTTTTCTATCTTCAGGGTCATTCTTCGAGCTCCGTACATTGGTAACTCTTTTTAACGAGAAGTCGCTACAGCCAGATGATTGGACGAGCAGGACGTGCTGGCATCGACAGCTCTGGGGAGAGCATATTGATTATACAGAAGAAAGATAGAATTAAGGTGAAACCATACGCGTACGTTTATACTTTACAAACACAACAATTCAAGTCAAGACAGAGATCTACCGAAAGGTAGCCCCTATCCATATCAAAATCTTGTAATGATAAGCACTGATTATCATGGCTTATACTGTGTCAGAAACAACATTGATAGGTGCAAATATATTACATTAGTTTAAGTTAATGATGATAGCTACTGTAATGTGATAACTCTAGCACTTCATCCAACGTTGCAGAGGATTTTTGTGAGTTACATGTCCCCTGATAGTCAGAGCACTTGAGTCGAAGAATGAGTCTATTTGGTTCTGTTCTAGCTCAAATGAGCTAACGTTCTGGCTCATTTAAACTTAGAAGCTTGTCGTTGCTTTTCTGGTACAGATTCTTTCGTTTTCATTCCTCGTTTTGGGTTCAGAAATGGGGCTCATTCTGTGGTCAACTGAAATTACTCTTACTGTTTCTTTATTTCGCACGTTCCCAAGACACTCTAGGTGTAGTCTCTCCAAAGTTATGCTGGCCTAAGCCTTTTGAAATGTCCTAAACAATGCAATGAATTGATGCTGAACACGGCTATCAGACAATATTTTGAACTTGTATACCTCTTTCTAGACATTGGATTTGTTAAAAGCTCCATGTGACCAATGCTTCAGCAGTCTCGATATTAACGATTCCAAGGGACTTAGAGCATTAATACTGACGTCTATTGGCCTGAAGGTAACTACAATTTCTTAGCCATAACCTTGAAACATAATATAGTCAATAATGCTTGTTAGATTCGTGGTTTTCTTCGCAAATAGCTAGCAATCAAGCAAATTTTACCCATGAAGAGGGTTCTAAATTATGCAAAACTCTTATTCGAAATCTAGGATATATTGAAGCTACCGACTTAAAAACAATTGTCTTATTCATCATCATCATCATCATCAGCCTGTCACCCCACTGCTTGCGGATGGCCTCCACAGTTTCATGCACGTCACTCGATCTTGCGCCATTCTCATCCAAGTGTTACCAGTCGTCTCCACAGTTTCATCCCTCCATCTTCTCTTCGGCCTTCCTCTTATTCTTGTTCTTTCTCTTGGAGTCCGTTCGGTTGTTATTTTGGCCCATCTACTGTCCCTCATCCTTGCGACATGTTAAGCCCATCTGGCCTTCATTTCTCTTGCCGTTTTGTTTACCTCGTTGACTTTCGTTCTTTCGCGTATAATTTCATTTTTGATCTTGTCTTTACGGCTGATGTTTAAGATGCTTCTCTCCGTGCTTCTTTGGGCTGCCGCCAGTTTCTTGGTGTTTTATTAATTGTTATAAAATGTATTGCAGTACTTCGTATATATTAATGGTTTAAATGCTACCTTAATCTTACTGCTAATAGAAGATATAAAGATAAGATTTTTGGCGTTTTGAACTATTTAACTTTAGTTGGCTTCCATTAGCTTAATATAGTAATCCCTGTTGCTAAAGTTAAACAATTGAAAGAAAAATAAAATTTGGTAGCTATTCACCTGATGTGGATCTACAGCTTGCGCCCTCATGTTGATATTCTAGAACGAATGCCCTGGGTACTCATTTGACGACCTCAGAAGGGTTGACAGCTGAGATTACTGTAGGCTTGTGAAATGTAATCCCGACGAGGATCTAGCCCACGACCTAGCAATCATGAGCCGAACGCCTAGACCACTTGGCCACGCAGCGAGAACCTTTTGGCCACAACAGCTATCCCACTGTTATATCTAGAGCTGATAGGGTTGGACAGGCTCAAATTTCTTTTTCTCTGTGTTCTAACGTCATTGCTACCACTGCTATTTTCCTCAACATTCCTTTTCTCTAGATCTGTTCAACATCCGAGGAAGTGCTGTCTTTCTTGAGATGCACCCTATTCTACGTACAGGGCAGAAAGAATGATGATTTCAACTTGGAAGACAGAATAAGTAAAGAAATCAAACGACTAAATGAGATGGGTCTTCTCTGCGAAAAAGGATTGACTGAAGGAGAATCATCTAATGTTTCAATTGATGTGACTACCTTAGGCAGGGCTACTTTCAAAGGTTCGTACTTCATATCTTTGTTACAGGTTTCTGTTTTAAACAGTGGCATTGATATATTTTTTTACTTTAACTTTAACTGTAACGCCAATACTGAGCATCGCAATATAGCATTTTGCTCAAATAAATGAAAGAAACAAAATTTGCCACTGCAGAATGTAAAGATGGGAGAAATCTCTGTAAAACCAGTAATTATCAACCTGCCCTGACAGATGAATAAATTTCAACACAGCAAGCTATTTCCTATGTTGGTACTCATCACTAGCCAAGGAAAGCTAAAATCAAATCCACATCTGTTCCATTTTGTTCCATTTTGGGACTGAAATTACACTTAAAATTTTTGCGTTACACTGTTTTCAATGAGCAATTGCTCAATAAGCAACTAGGGCTAGAATGACTTGAACATTAAGGAACTTAAGGGGGGCCCAGTTGAATAACTGTTAGCTGTTAGCAAAGAAGTTGAAAAAAAACAAGCCACGGCATTCATTTTTAAATGTATATGTTGATGTGAAGAGATAAAACAGCCTTTAGGTAACATGTTTCCACATAATGTCTCTTAGAAATGTCGTGTTGTGGGCCTAAAACTTAATGATTTGACCCTCGAGGTAAGTAGAGGTTGTTAGGTACAAAAAATGTTAAGCATTCTAAGGAAATTTTAGGGCTGAGATGTCTAAAGTTCTTAACCTTTTGAGGGCTGGACAGGGTTGTATTTCTATAAATTGACTTTGAATCTTTTTCAGGCTGTATTGATGTCGATAACACGGAATTTATCTATTCTGAGCTGAAACGAGGCACAGAAAATCTCGTTTTGGTTAACGAGTTGCACCTATTGTATCTTGCAACTCCGTTAGAAAATGTCAATGAAGTAAATTTAAATTGGATGCCATATTTTCATAAGGTATTGAAGAGTGCTTTATTTTTCTTGAGCTTTAATTAACTGTTGTTGTTTTGTACTTATGTTTTTGATATCATTCAAGGCTTTAGTGCTGGAGTATCATACCCTGTAGGATCTACATGCTCGAGCCCCCTTATGTGATTTTTATGGACTGCAACCCCCCCAAGGGGGCACACGAGCATTTCTTTGATAGGTATGCTCGTCCGAGAACAGCTTTCAACTACCCAAAAAAATAGAATGACCCCTGGGGCAACCCCTTCTTAGGGATCAAGTTGACAACCAAATCATCTACCTACCGGTTCTGGTTAGCCTTCAAAAATATGAGCATGATGACTATCATGTATCTCCCTATCAACAGAAACTTGATGCAATGTTCTGGCAGTCCAACAGTCTCAAAATAATTGCCCATTATCATTGTCTTCAGTTGGAGTTTCCATTGAGGCTAAACAACGTTTGAAGAGGGGGCAGTTATGTAAGGCATCTTTGAAGAATAATAATAATGAGTAGTAGATGTTTCTTCCACTTGTCCAAATCTTTTTTGTTCAGGGAGGACTGTACCTAAATATATTGTCTTTCGTTCCAACAGATGAATAGATTGAGTCCATCAGAGCTTCGGGCTGCTGAACTGATTGGAATTTCAGAGAGTTTCATTGCCAGAAAGGCAGCAGGACAAAGATGCGCCAAGGTAATTTGGCAATTAATAGACTTATTGCTCGTGCTATTTGAGGATAAACCATGTGGTGAAGAAATGGCGTAAAGGTCGGGCAATGTTTTGCCGTTGGGCCAAACGGTAAAACATTGCTTGTAAAGCCATTTGAAAATTCTGTTTGGTGCTTCGGGCATGGCCACATTTTTCAAACCTTACTGCAGCCTTCATTTGGCGTTTTTGCAGATGTGCAGGTAATAAATAATAAAACTTTATACGCTTTTCTTTCCTCTTACAGGATAAAGTTAATGAGTTTGTTCTACGTCGATTCTGGCTGACATTAATGATATTTGACCTGATGAGAGAAGTATCCGTATGGACAGTCGCTGAAAACTATAACACAACAAGAGGTTTTGTTCAAGGACTGCTTACGTCAGCTTCCTCCTTCGCATCGCTTCTCATCAGCTTCACAGGGGTAAATATTTTTGCTCTTATATCAGCGACTTGATTGCTTAGTTCTGGGGCCCACAAAAGACCGGATCAAAACAGTATGGAACTGCTAAAATAGTGGTACTTTCGGCCAGTGTTCTCACGAAAACGGTTATGATCAGTCCGTTCCATTACAGTCAGCCATAAATAGAACGAAACAGAAAAATTTACTTCTTCTTTGGCTACTGTTGTTTCAATTTGAGGGTTTAATTTTTTCTTTCTTGTGTTGGTTTGGTTGGTTTAAAGTTTGGTTTATCGGCATTCTTGAACCAAATTTAATACCTAAATAAGAATAACAAATGGCAATTTAAAGTAAAAACATAACAACTATTCGTAAAGCGAAAGAAGACTCCAGTGGCAGTTTTGGGTAATGCCTGAAGGAGTAAGTATTGATGGAAGAAATTGATGAATTATAGGACCCTTTTTTATCTATTATACCAGCAGGGCAATATTAGTCGTTTTGAAGGTTGCTGCGAAGGAGAGTGATCTCATGTTACGCTCTTTTCAGTTCTCTTGTGAATGAGGCTGAAGCTGGCCCTGAGGTTGAGGCTGACTGCAGGCTGGGTCAAAATTTCTATCCTTGTCCAAACGGAATAAAAGCCATTTCCATGAAACCTCAGACTTATTAGCTACACTATTCCCTCTGTCCTTATATACAGCATCAACAACAACAACTATCAAACAACTCACTGCTCAGAGCGTTTTCCGAGGTTGATATTCAAGGTGGGAGCGACAACTTGGACTCGTGTAACAAGTCTAATGAAACCCTGCAATTTTCCGACGATTCTGCCTGAGAATTGTCTAGTTAAATACAATAGAATTCTTCGCATTTTTTTCTTCAGGAATTACAAGAATTTTGGTCGCTGAAGTTACTTTTTGAAGCGTTGTTACAAAAGTTGTCTTATACTGCCAGCCTTGAACTTGTTCCCCTCATGGAAATACCTGGAGTCAAACAAGTAAGGTTATGCTTAAGTAGACTACGTAATATGTAATTAGCTGAGCCCAACTAACGGAGGTAAGGCTAACATTTATTAGATCGATCGAAGTTTTCATTTTGTGCAGGGCAAGAAAAGAAACAGAGAAACCAAGCAGAAAAGTACTGGGTGCTTGCATGGATGAGTTGCGTTTCATAGGGACTTCTCGCATACAGCCGCCTAAATCAAGCCAAAATTTAAAAATCCCTTTAGGTCTTCAAGGCCCTGGCCAAGCGATCAAACATTGATGGTCAAACATTTTAGATTTACTTTTCAAGCAATGTTTCGCCGTTTGGCCACGTCACAAAACCTTGCTTGACAAGCAAATTTCCCTCATCAATGATTTTGAAAAATTTCAAAAACATTTTATGATTTTCTCAAAAAATGTTTCTTAGAAAATTCTTGATGGGCAATGTTTTATGATGTGACCAAATAGTCAAACATTGTCAAACATTGATAAGCAAATGTCAAAAGTTTGAAAACAATGTTTGATCGTTTGGCCAAAGCCTAAGGGCAAACATGAGAATTTCTGGCTGCGCTTGTTTTGCATAAAGACTGCAGCAGCGTGTTTTTGGAATGCCTTTTCCGACATTCGAGTATCTATCGGTTGATTTAGATTGAATCTTAAATCAACCTCAGACCAATCTGCACCCCTCATGCAATATCGTTATTCTGAATGCTAGGCAAGAGCTAGACAGTTGTACAAGCTTGGCTATCACACTCTCAAATCGTTAGCATGGGCAAACGTTGAAGATCTCGTGCAGAATGTGGAACATTTACCAAGAAAGCAAGCAAGACTTATTGTCTCTTCTGCAAAGGTAGGTTCAGCTTTTAAAACGGCCTGTTTTCGAAGATATTAGCTAAGTAAGGGTCGATGCACCCAGTATTATGACACCAATAATCATAACGATCATAACCATGTGTATTCATACTAAGTTGTAACTTTATCGGGACAATAGACCCAAAACAATCAGCTCGATGATGCCTCATGACGAGAGCCTGTTTATAGGCCTTCTCCTTTCAAAAGTTCCAGTACCCTAGCAATATTACATTTCTCAAATTTGATTAGGACTAACAGATAGACCTTCGTATGGCAAGTTGCCCGAGTACGCCCTTTGGGGACTAATAGCCGAGTGATCAGATGGTAAAGAATTTAGTTAGGTATACTTGCTACCCAAGTCCCTAACTTTCATTCACGTTGAATTGAATTGATATGTTGTTGTTGTTCGCTTCAGACAGGAATTCAGTAGTTGTCAGTATCTAGAAATTCAATCCAATAGGGACAACTACGCCTCATGCGATAAGTCTACTGATAGGGTTAAAATGCTTTGGGTTCGGCTGCAACATTAAATCGTAAAAGGTTCAACTTAAAACCACCGACCGCTAGAAAGTAGTTGTTATCTACGTTTTTCTGCCTTGCATTTTCTAATTGCATCTTTGAATTCCAAAACAGATGCTGCTGGAAGAAAAGGCGGAATCTTTACGTGAAGAAGTTGAAGATATGATGATGCAACCATAATGATAATCATAATTAACAGTTTCTTGGTTTTTGAAGTACAATAAATTTGTTTGTATTAAATTTATAGATTTAAAATTCATTTGTAAATTAAATATTGTAAATATGAACAAAATGCTATAAAATATTGTTTTTCTTGGCATAAATAGACCGTTATTGAAGATTGAATTTTGTTTCTCATTTTGCGTTATCTTCTAACTAAGCACAATTTAGGCCATTTGGGCCTCAAATCGTATTTAAAAAACCCGTTAGAAAAAATCGTCCTACACTGATGTTTTGGTTTGTCGCAAATGGGACTCTTGGCGGAATTAATAATGCATAGATCTTGCTTCTACAGTAACTTCGAATTAAAACTGTGCAATAAAAGTAGAAGGCTGACCCTATTTGCTATTAACGACACGTGATGTGCATATACCTAGCCTAATACCACAACTACGAATTTCGGTAGAATTCATCAGGGTCTTGGCCTCTTGGACCCCCTTAAATTCCAGTGCTCTCAGCGCTCAAACATGTAGTTACATGTGCACCGCTTTGAGTCTCGGGACCCCGAATAGTTTCTTTCGCCTCCACCCCTCGAACATTTATAAAAAAAGTTTTACAAATAACTATTAGTTATAAAACATGATGATGTAAGTTATAAAAAAGTGCAAAGAGAGAGAGTTAAGCCCTCTAAAAATTGTCTAAGCCCGAACACCTGACGAAAAGTTTCCTTTAAAAATTAGTCTAGCCCCCTTATCCCCTGTCTGACCCCCACCTGTCTGAGTTTAGCACTTGAGCTTGGTAAAAGTAACTCTATCAAACGCGAAGCGGGCCGTTGCACTTTGGCCAAAGAAAGCACCAAAAATGGATGCGATTAGCTTCTTATGTTGCTTAAAATTGCAAACTTCAAGTCTACTTTTAATTCTACTTTCCTTCAAGACCACTTATTTTCGCTTCGATTTGTTCCAAAGCAGTCTGCATTTCAGAAAGACTTTTCTTCTGCATCTTGATCAATTTAGCTATTTCATCCCTCATGTCCTCAGAGTCCACAGGTTCAGCCTTTTCATTCTGTTTTGGAAGGATGTTCCCCATGAAGACACCTAAAACATGATGCAAGATTATTATTATTAAATACAAAAATATGGAGTTGGTTGAATGTTGAATTATTTCACACGATCTGACTGGCAAAACGATCAAACATTGTTTGTCAAACATTTGAAATTCACTTGTCAAACAAAATGTTGAACCGTTTGGCCATGACGCAAAACATTGCTCGTCAAACATTTTGCTTGCGTGAAAACAAAATGTTTTTGAGCTATTCCAAAACATTGCACAACACAATCAGCTTAATTTTGCTTGTCAAGCAATGTGTTTTTACTTTACTTACCACGTCTGCTCCTCAAATGTTAAACGAGAGGGCACTACGACTCGCCTATTCTGACTATACTTATATCATATCATATCAATACGTTTCGCTGGCACTACAAACTTATTACCGTAAAAGCTCTATTTAGCCCTCGGGGGGCTTATTTCATTTTAGAACTTTTTGAGGGGGGCTTATTAGAGAGTGCGGGCTTATTAGAGAGTGGGGACTTGATAAATTATTCAGCATATTTTGTTCTTTATTTGTCAAAACGGATGCTACGAACATAAAAAATGAACTATAAAAGAAAGTTTTAACCTTAGATCACATAAAATTCGTAGTAGCTAAGTAGTTATTAGTTGCTGTAAGGCACAAGTTTTTGGATATCAAACACGTTACAACTTAATTTCTTTTTAATTTCGAACGTTTACTACTGAACTTTCAAGTGACCAAAATAAGTGGGGGGCTTAATAGAGAGGAGTGGCTTATTTCAAATTTTCACTTGAAAAAGGGGGGCTCAATGGAGAGGGGGGCTAAAAAGAGAGAAGGAGCTTAATAGAGCTTTTACGGTATCTCACTCAGCCTACCATACTTCCTCGAAAGTTGGTACAAAGAAACACCCTTAACTTCTGAACCCTAAAAAAATGCATAGTTACCTTGTCTGAAGTCTCCAATTTTCCCATTCTTCTTGTGCCGTGTCCAAGCCAAATCCAGTGCAAAGAGAAGCATATAAATTACAACAACAGCAACAGTTGCATAAATGGCAAACGATTTTCCACCAGAAGTAAATAGTGCTTCTTCAGAAATCTTGAGCTGTTAAAATATTTAATACTGTTTCAGTGTCAGAAAATTTACTTTTCAGTTTTATAATGCTTTCTCTGTTACGACTGTATGAAATAATGTGCCGACAAAACACGGTATGAATTTATGATGCTGATTGTTGCCGAAGATGATATTAAATGAACATGCTAATGAAAACAGTATGAAGTGGACATGTCTACTACACTAACGAATGAACAAGGTAATGACTTCAGTATAAAAATAACATGCTACGAATACAGTACGAAATAAGAATGCTGGCGAATACAGTACGAAATAAGAATGCTGGCGAATGCTGACGAATACATGACGAAGTAAGAATGCTGATTAATACAGTATGAAATGAAATGCTGACGAATACAGTATGAAATGAACATTTTGACAAAAACAATAAGAAATTAACATGGTTACTGAAATGAACATTCTGAAGAACACGGTTTGAAAAGAAAAGCCGACACTGATACAGTCATGACTGAGGATGTCGATGAATGCGGTATAGAAGAGAATACATCAAATGAACATGAAAATTACGGAATGAGAGGGAAAATCAAACCATACCTCACTATTCTGCTGTGCTTGTATCATCTTTTCGGTGATCAGAACTGAATTCTTCTGTATACAGTCGATAAGCGGTTTCAATGTAAACAAATCCCAACTGTAGAATGCCACATTGATAGGAACCCTTTTTGGAAGCGTTGTCCTAATAAGCAATGACGGGTTCTTTTCCTGCAACGGCCTAGCAACATGCGAATTGACAATCACTGCATCGATGGAGCCACTTTCTAGTAGATCTAGGCACTGTTCGTATGATTTGCATGCTAGAAAAGAAAAGTCACTGTTAGATGCCAGGGATGCTCACAGTGAGGAAAATATCACGGTCACGCGGTCGTTGATGGAGGAAGGTCAATTAGAATATCAGAAACTCTTATGCCACACCCAGGGCATGCCTGCTTTTCATTGTTAATTGAGAAAGGCTTGCAGCTTCAGCTAGACGTTTTGTTTTGAGGAAGGCTGGACACTTTTTTGACTCTGGTGGTGCTACAAGAAAACAATACATTAACAGTGCAATCCTCCAGCTCATCTATTTTATCCCCTACCACCCTTGAATACCTATTTCCCTGATGCAGCTTGAGAAACAATTGCAGATTCTTTAGAATGATGCTTTAAGGTATTAATTTACCTCTGACCAGTGCACCAGCATCGCTTGCCTCTTTCCATTCTACAGAGCCTTCAAGAGCACCAACCTTAAGTAAAAATACAAGCAAACATAAATATCCTTTTTTCCGTGCTACTTTATACGTTGATATGCAAGAATATGCATAGAAGAACATATTTCTACCGTTTTTAGGATGAGGGAATACGTTGAGCCAGTTAGAATCGACGACATCTCAGCTGTAAGAACTGGAAAAAGTATTAGGCCCAAACTCATCCAAATGATTCCAATGAACTTCCCAATGTTAGTTTTAGGAGTTTTGTCACCGTATCTAAAACGAAAGGGTGTGTTAAGCTCACTATTTCAACGCGCTTAGAATATTTTACATTACGTAATAGATTAGATTCAAGGGTGGAGGGGCCATAAAGATGGGAGGGGCAAACTGATTTGATTCCTCTTGGCAGCAACTTTGCATTCTTGCGACTGTCTCTTCCTTGCCAAATTTTGGGTTATAACCCACAAATTTTGGAAGAAACCTTTTCAACTCCTGTCTATTACTGTCCACCATTGCTTTATGAAATCACATGGCCAAAGATAACCAACCCATGTTTACTTGTCTATTCACTAAGAATACGCCATAACTGTCACTAACAACACCCCATAATAAATTGTCTATTAACTATGAACGCACAAAAAGGCCAAAAGCTTTAGAGATGGAAACGAGATAAAAGTTCCCAAATCTACAAAGAGCATACTTGCAATGTTAAAGTAGTTGGATGTCCTTTTACTTGGTGGATGATAGGTTTTGTTGCCTACTTACCCCACTGTTGTTACTGTGACAATGGCCCACCAAAAGCCATGATAAGCTCCTTTGTAAAATGGCTTAGGGAACTGCTTCTCATTAGAACGAGTTTCCTAAAAATGAATTCAGTAAGGTTTAAGCCTCATTTTTAACACATTCGCTCCTTTATTTTCGCTGCTTGTCGCTTTTTTCGCTTGGCTTTGCTGGCGTTCTAGAGCTTATAGCTATTTGCTGTGTCGAATAAAAAGACAGGTTAAGTGTGCCAAGTAGCTGGCAAGCACTGGGGAAGGCGTTTGAGGCATAACTTTAGAAATAGTGTGTGGGGGAGGGTGACAATCTTTCTTCAGATATACGTGTATAGCATGAGTGATTTGAGAATCTAACTGTCCACATGAATTAATGAGTAAAATGGTCGTGAGAGGCCTATTTGTTTGATCACGTCTCGTCCCGTACTCAAGTATCAACAAATGACAAGATTGGCACATACATAAGCAACATGAAGACTTACTGCAAGCCAGATGAAAAATCCAAAGAGCACCGTAAGCAGCAAAGTGATTATAATAAACGAAAATATTCTTTTTATTCCTTGATAAAAGATCTTAATTTTCGAAACTGTATCTTCGTATGTGAAGACAATCAGCTGGTTTGTAACAAGAATCTCCTTTTGCACTTTCTGTGAGCTTTCTTCAAGACGAAGCAAGGAAAATGGCACCCACACATGGAACGTGTTATTCTCTTTGGTGCTATTGCTCGGAGGTGCGGCATTTACTGCGGCTAATCCTGCTTCATAACCTCCCAGTTTGTCAGACCAATCTAGGTGAAACTTATTCTTGCAGCAAATTTTTGCAGAGTTTTCGAAGAAAGAAGGAAGAGTGCCAACTATCTTGTTGTGCTTCGTGAAAACATACGGCTCGCTTTCCCACCATGAAACTGTAATATTTGGGCATGAAATCAGTGTACATCCAATCTGGTGGATAAAAAAGGCAGCAAATAGTGAAACGGATGCAATAACGAATGCCATTTTGCGTGTCCCCATGCACTGCTACATCTTCTAAGCTTTTTTTCTGCAAACGTTCTTTAAATTGACTTTCAGCTTCAGCTTCGGAGAATTTCTGAATTTGCTTTCAGTCGGAATTAAGATGCATAACTAGAACAGAGATAAGACATGTAACGCACCATGAAGAACTAGTTCAGGCTGAAACCCCTATCTGTGGCAATATTTTTTATGGCAAAAGAGCTAACAAACATCTCAGATCGAGGGGCAATTTACTACTTCGGAATCTCTCTTACACAAAGTACAATCTTGGACAAAAATTACGAGACAAACTTAAGTTTTCATTCATAGTTGTCTTAACTTCGCATTTCACCCCTCCCCCCTCACTCAATGTTGATCAAATGGCGTGGAATTGTTTTCAGTGTCACTCAACATTGATCCAAGGGGAGGGGAGTGCATTATTGATTAGCGAAGCTGAAGTTAAGGAATTGATAGTATTGCTGGGAATCTTCTTGTTGTCTCAATATATTTTGTCCAAGATTGTAGAAATATATTGATATTACGGAAATCATTGAAAATCCTTTTGTTTCAACAAGAATTTCATACGTCTTATACCCAAATGACCCTCGTCTCAGATAACTATAGGATAGCATTGGATCAGGGTATTTCAATTATTGGGTAAGCATGCGACATATCTTATAAAACAATCTGGATTCTTAAGAGATTTCCATAACAATTAGATTTTCAGCAAGAATATGCGAGATTTCGTCTTGCGAGTGAATTAACCCTTGCCTTGGATATTGGATACTGTGAAAGCTCGTGTAAGCGGTAACTATTCTAGTCTCTTAAAGTCCTTCAGAAGTAGACTTATTTAGCTGTCCGTCCAGTCCAGAGAATCCAGAGAATCTCATATTTCCTTGCAGCATTTGTTTGCAAAGGCCACTAGCAGATTTAAGAAGATAACGTAGTTACGTTTACAGTAAAAGAATTATCTGTAAGCTTAAATGGTTAACAAATCTACTACAGAACCCCTGATGCCATCTAATGTGATAGCCCTAGTTTTATTAAATATCTCCATAACTTATTTACAAATGCGTTCCATTGCATTTCGATGTAAATGAACATTAGTTAAGCTAAGCGAAAAGCTAAACGTACCTTCGTATAAAACGTAACATGCTCTGGACGCAACTCTTTGTCGATGTCTGGGTCTGCAGGACGTTTAAATACAAAGTCATACTTATTCAGTCTATTTACTTCGTTAGCAGGTATGCTCAAACGCTTCTTATCCTCAGCATATTCAAGAAAACCATCAAGTGTAGGCAATCATTCATTCCACCAGCCGTAAGGAGATAGATTTGCCTAAATAATTTAGCAGCTGTTTTATTGATTTCCATTAACGCAAATAAGAACGAGGTTTTTCCAGTAATGGACTGAAGACTAAAAAGTGTCTAATTAAAGAAAGTACTTTTAAAAAGCCGCTACCCACCTTTTTGCTTAGAAACCGTTTATAAGAAACCGACCCCTTTGACGATGAAAAATTACGATCCGAAACTAATTACCCTCAAACTTAAGAAACTTTTTCGACTTCCATATAGTGGTACTTTCCAATCACGTATGTGATTGTGTCGCTTATTTTGTCATTGATCTTTGTAAAAGCATTTGTTCTGGTCGGTTATATGATGCATAAAGTGTTAGGGTTTCTTTGTGCTTTCTTACCCTGCGCTTTTTCCATCTAAAAGTAGCTCTTTATATGTCTGGTGTCAAGAAACCTTTAAGGTACCTTTACTACTAAAATCAACAAAAAATTTAAGAAACCGAATACTACTCCTGAGTTAAGTTTCTTATAAAAAATTTGTGCAAAATCAAGGTCTAAAAGTACTGAGATTTATGTTGCTCTAAATAAGGTTTCTATTGGTTTCTAATCGAATTTAAAGGATTTAGGATTTATAAGAAACTTTTCAATCATCGACTCGTGAGCTTATGATGCAATGTAGATCCCTCTATGCGAAGGAGGATCTAATCTAGGCTTCCCAGAGTTTCTTCCCTTAAACTGACTCGGTTTATTCTAAGTTTTGCATAGCAGTTTTGTACACTAAAAAGGGTTTGTAAGAGGAGACATGCCATTGTGAATCAGATTGGCTTTACTGATCCTAGTCTTTTTCTCAGATTTTCTTTCTGTACCCCTGCAGCTCTTAGAATACCAGTTTCGTTCAATACACAATACAACCTGCCAGCAACATTCATGCTGACAGCAATGTTTTGCGAGCTTTTTTGCTGAAAACACCAACCATGGCCGAAAAGTAAAAACGGTTCGAGAAATAGCTACTGACAAAAGGAAATGAAAATACATCAGTGGTCAAGATAAGATGAATTCTGGACTTCTTTTAGGGGATTTATTTTCAGACAATAATGAACGAGGGAAGTGAAAAAGCAAGCTTTATTGATGAAAGCGGTGAGTAGAGCTAATAGATAGAGGTGGTGCAGCTTCTAAAATTCGATGAAGAAAAGAGCCAAAAAGCGAGGCAGAATATGTTACTTTGAGGAGAAGAATTTCCAAGAGTGATTACAGCGAACGTGTTTATCGCAGGGAAGGAATATTTGTTAAAGATTTTAACTTGCGCACACTCTAAGGAATTGTTTTGTATATGATGTTGTTGTTGTGCTTATTGTTGTTGGTGTTGGCCGTTAAGGCAACGTGCAGTTCATGCTAGACTCATTACATAGGTCCCACTAGTTTGCTCGATGTTGTTGTTGTTTTGTTTCTCAACCGCTCAGTGTGGAATGACAAATTAAAAGTAGGTGAGCGTAAACTATAGACTAGTTAATAACTATACAGCATAAGACCATTATGGACTAAGAGTAGATTAAAGAAAAAACTTAAAAGCTTTTCTTACCGCTTTTCAGGTGTCTCTGATGACTTAGAGAATACCAAGAAGTGCGGAGAAGATTTTTCGATCGATGAGACTGACAGTGGAGTGACCTCTAGCGACGACACTATCAGCTGGAACGATAGTCCATCTTCAATTAATGCATATCGATGTGGAAAATATAGAGATGCTTGTTATGAACAATCTAAGATAGAGGTCGACTCAGAATCTTGGAAAACATCGTTAAACAGTAAAACAGCGAAAAACGAGAATTCAGGAAACAACTGCCTACAAAAAGAGAAGGAAATAATTAATTTGAGAAAATATTTTTCAGATATACGAAGGACGTTATGCGAGTTAGATGGCAAATGGAAAGACATCGATGATGAGTTGAAACTACTTGACGATTTGAGAAAGCTGGAAAAAGGGAAAATTTCAAACATATTGGACAGTGCTTGCAACAAACAAAATTAATCAAGGCTTCTTTTTTTATTTTTTTCGCGAGATTATCGAGTTTGGTGAGGTTCGGGGCTATAGAACTTTCCCGTGATGATGAGAAATCAGAAATATTGGCATTCGTCGAAGCATATGGATGTTGCGTTATTTGGGATGCCTGTGTAGTGACGTTCGTCGCTTTTGCTCAAGGAACATACATATGCCTAAAATGCAGCTAAGAGTGCGACTACATCTACAAGTGTCTTGCTCTGCGAATGAAATTGTTGTTTCATACTCAGTACGTCTCAACAGTGATGCAAAAGTTGCAACACAAAAGATATGTTCAGGCGGATGCGACAGAGTGCATAAACAGGGTTTTGGCACTATCAGTCTTTCAACTCTAATTGGAGACTTAAATCATATGCAGCACTTTGTTGCAAAATTTGTTCCAAAAATAACGAAAGAATTCTTCTGACGGCTGGCTACTCTTGATGAGAGCTGTAATCCCTTTAGTGTTACCCTAGTACAAACACTGACTAAACATTTAAGATGAAGACTTTGAAGTTTCAGATTCGATAAAACAAACTCACTAACATAAATAAGGTTGTTTAACGTATCAGCAATAATTTTTTCCACATCGATTGCTATTTCCCTTTTATAATTAATTTCAATTTTTGAATTACACTTTTTGGTATGTTAGAATTCTCTAATAAAGATTCCAAGCTTTTTAACTCAAAGTCTAAAGAAATTGGCTTTAATTTCTGCTTTTTGCTATTAGATGGAGTTGAATTTATAGATTTTGTATCTCGCAATACAAAATCTTCAGTTAGATTTTGGTTTTCACCATTACATATGCAAGTTGATCCATTTCCGTTTTTCTTGCATATGTCAGTACCCTCAGTATTGTTCAACGATACAGAATTTTGACTACATTCTGAGTTTGAACAGGACTCAGTCTTTTTACTCTCAAAGTCTAATTTATCTTCTCCGAAACTGAAACAATCCATCATCTCAATAGCTGAATCTAAATTAGCAGATTTATTTTCATTTGGTAAAGGCTTCTTTTTCTTTTTGTAATCATCATTGAGCCTTTCGATAGTTGTTCTATCTATTTCTGGATCTTTGGCTTCTAACTGTTTCAAATCTTTTAAAAGCTCTGTAACTTGACTTTGCAGTCTTCATCAGCTTGGCTACCTCTGTTTGCATCAAGATATATCAATAAAGCACTACAAAAGAAAAGTTGTGACAAGAGTAAAAAAGGAATATGTAACCAAAATATTATTAAATCTTGTATGAAAACTCTGGCTTATAAATGTATCACTTTGTGAAAGTTTACCCAAGAAAAAGAAAAACTCCCTCTGATGCTGATTTTCAAACAGAAATGTTTCAATACAAAAACTTGGTGTAAAGAAAGAAAATAAAGTAAGAAACCTTAAAAATCCTCGCAGTCTTGATGTTTGGAAGTATTGATGTGTTGCTTGAGCAAACCCTTCATTGAATCCCTCTTGCAAAGCACTTTCCTGACCATCTGATATGCCCTCTCTATATCCTGCCTGGAAGAACAAAAGATAGGACAAAAACTTGAAAAGGGGTGGCTTGCACAAGTTGCCCCTGGGAAGGCTGGAAGCAGTGCCAGGCGAGGCAAGACAAGATTTCAGTACACTGCAGATTTGGGCACTTGCACACCCAAGTTTTGCAACTGAACGATAGGCTAACAATGGGATAGAACAATAAAAAGGGGCTCTTGCACACCCGAGGTCTCGTTGAAAAAAGCTTAGGCCTACAAGATTAGTCCTCACTTCCTTCAGGTGGCTCGGTTAGAGGTGACTAATAGTGAAAACAATAAAAATGAAGAAGTTCTAATTCTAGGCGAAAAACATCAAAATTTATAACAGACGTACTTTCCAATGTGTACTTTCAAGTCTCTGCAAATCATTACCAAAAATGTCACTTGGGGACTCCTCCAACATGTCAAGTGCGTCCTCCATTTTGTCTGAAAAGTTTTTATGTTGTTTCGCGATTGAGGTGAATTGTTTTTGTGCAGATGTCAGCGGACTGAATGCGCAGATTTGTTCTGATTTTGGACAGGTTGGAGTGTTTCTATTTCGCCTGTTGCCAAAATGGCGCAGAATGATGTGTGAGCAAAGTGGCCATAAAATAATTTTGCATCTCCAACAATCGCATTTCTCCAAACCTCATCACTCAATTTTATTGCAAATTTCAAAACATTAAATCTTACTCTGTATGCATGAAATGATACTCCAAACAATTGATCTATTATTTCGACGATGATAACCAAAATAAAATGCCGAGTACCGAAGGCCATCATCATAAATCTTCAAAGAAACAAGCAAAGGCAAAGAAGTCGCACAAGAAGAAACAGAAAAAGGCATCAAAATCCAGTAAGCACAAAGGAGTGAAAGAAAGCACTGGAATAAAGCAATTGCAAGTTTACGAGAGTGTATCATCTGGCGAGCTCTCTCCAGGAGAAATTTCGGAACACAGTCCTCCTCCGATTAAGAAAGAAGAACCATTCCCTATTGCAAAGAACCATTCAGAGAAGAAAGCGAAAAGAAGGAAAAATCGAAAAGCGCAAGGAAAACAACTCTGACTCGCATGGAAAAAAGCATAAACATCGTGACAGAGAGGAACACTCTGACAAGAAAAAGGGTCGTGCTGATAAGGGCCATGAAAAGGGCCATGTTGAGGAGGACCTCCACCGCAGCCCAAGTCCAAATAGCGAGATACCTCGTGATTATCATAAAGGAAAAGCTTCAAAAGATAAAGGAAAAATTTATTCAAGAGCAAGGAGCTATAGATCGCCGTCATATGAGCAGCAAGATCCCAGATTTGATGACGGATGGAGACCCAATGCATCACCAAGGGGCAGATCACCAGGGCAAGTTTGGGAACGATCACCCACCCCAGATATGTACCAGAAGAACAGAAAAAGAAAATACCCCCATTATCAATCCTATAAAAGCCCCATCAGCCCAAAAAGGTCTCCTTATCGGCAAAGGTCACCAAAACAAGCTTATGGAAGTTCACAAAATGCAAGATCTCCATATTTTGAATATTCACCACAAGGAAGAAGACGTTCGTTCTCTCCATATGCACAGAATCGATATAGAAGATCGCCATCATATGATAAATACTACCCAAACAGACATGGAAACTACATGTCACCCAATTACCAGAGATCACCCTCTCCCCAGAGAGCATCTCCACGGTACTCTCCCTACAGAGGAGGTGCAGATTATGGATCACGTAGAAGATCACCGTCACCTTATCGGGGTGGAAGACAGAGTTACTCAAGACGAAGTCCCTCTCCGTACCATAATAAAGGATCTAAAAAAAGAACTGATAGTTCTGCTCAGAATAAAAGAAGGTCTCCACCCATCAAGAGACCAAAGGATTCAGATTATGACAAGAATCATACTAAGAATAAAAAAGACTCTCAAAAAGACTCTAAAAGTCATAAAGATAAAGAAAGTTCTTTTAGTAAACAGAAACAGGAGAAGAAGAAAAATATCAAAAAGGACGCAGAAAAACAGATAAATAATAACAAAACTATAAAAGACTCAAGACAGGAACTTGCATCATCGCCTATTACACCAGTTCAAGATGAGACAGATTCTGCAAAAACATCACAGCCTGTTCCCCCTCCTCCCCCAAGGCACCAAAAGAACCCTCACCTCCACCCCTTCCAGCTGATGATGTCCCTCCACCCCCACCCCCTGTTCCAGCTCCCCCACCAATTCCAGATGAACCTCCACCCCCTCCTGCAGCTGCACCTTTGCCCCTACCCCTGTGTTACCAGGATCCCCAAGCTCTGCAAGTGAGTCTGAAGCATCTCCAGAGTCTGCCATGTCAACAAGCTCTGGAAAGCCAGAAGGTTCAGAGAAAGATGGAACCAAAACAGGAGATGCTTCCAATAATTCAGAGAAAACAGCTGATGAAGAAAAGGAAAAGGTCCCACCGGTGATTGAATGGGGTGAAAGATGTGTTGATGTTTTCACAATTATGAAGCAAACTGGTGAAGGAACATTCGCCAAGTCTATAAAGCTAAGGACAAATTGACGGGTGAGTTGTCATTTCTTCATTCTTTATGTACCTATTTTGATGTTAGCCGCTCCGTTTACCCAATCTTCTATATTCCAAATGCTGAATTCTCCCAAGCTGGTCATTTTGAACCATAATACAAAGTGCTATTTGTCCAACTACATTATTTAGAAATTTGTTAATAATTAATAACCCAAAAGATTTCAGTGTGATAAGCCTAGATTGCCAATGCTAATAGGTGAATGATTCTTTCAGATTAAGCAAAGCAGCCGAATTAGTTGGGCCAAACATATTGCAATGCAAATTCATTCCCATACTTAGGGGGTCATTGAAACATTGCAGGTCACTAAAGGTGCTGTGGTGTTGTTAAGTTGAATCCAGCTGGCTAGTGCTATCAGAAGGTCAGGGAGGTTGGGGTTCAAGCCTTAGCTATAGTAGCATCACAACCAGTGTCAAGGTCTCAATTCATTTAACCAGATAATGCAGTTATTTGTTTGAAATCTCTTTCAGGGGACATGGTGGCATTGAAGAAAGTAAGGACAGACAAAGAAAAAGAAGGTTTTCCAATTACTGCAGTTCGTGAGATCAAAATTCTCAGACAACTAAATCATGAAAATATAGTGATTCTGAAAGAAGTAGTGACGGACAAACAAGATGCCCTGGACTTTCGAAAAGATAAAGGTAAGGAATTTTTTGTGATGATGGAACCTCCATTATTAATGAGCGCTACTATACAATAGATACCTCCAAAGAAGGGAGAAATATTATCATCCCAAAGGATGTCTACTTTTGAAGACCGACCTCCGCACAGCAGACAACCCTCTACAATCAACAATATCATTGGTCCAATTGGTGTCCGTAACATGGAGGATCCATTATGTTTTATATCGATACTTGACACTGATATTCTAGAACAAATAGCAAGTTTTTTCAAATATTATGGAGGATCCAATATGTTTTATATCGATACTTGACACTGATATTCTAGAACAAATAGCAAGTCTTTTCAAATATTAACCTTATATACACTTAGGGTACAAAAGTATTGCAACGCTTGACCTAAAATGGCGGCCAACATCAGCCGTAGGCCCAACAACACAAAATTTACATAACAAAGCCATGACGGCTCGGGGGCTTCGCCCAACTTGATTTAAGCGGGAAAATGTTCACGATTTCATTGACTTTCATTTAGAATAAAAGTTAAACGATTTATTTGTTGCTTCTTGTGGAAAATAATAAAAAACTTTGAAGCAGTGACTTCCAGATTTTGAGCGAAATATTTCAAGAGTTGTCTTGATAAAAAGCAATAAACATAACTACTTTTTGACCGTTGACTGAAAGTTTTTTCGTTTTTCAAAGCAAAATAGCTGAAACTTTTGTTCCACGTTAAAATTTTTACTGAGAAAAGTAGTTTTCACAAAGAAAACAGAGGTTATTTGGGGGACAACAATTTCAGGTGAGTGACTTTTGTTTAGGCCCAAAAAGGGTACTTTTTGTAAATTTGAAAATTCTTCTCTATAAACCCAAGACTTTGCTTCAAAATAAATTTTCAATATTTTAGGATAACCACAGTTTTGAAATATGTGAATGAAATTGTCCATTAGAATTTCTGAAGACTCCTTCAAGTGCACAATTTATTTTCGCATCAAAACAACAATTTCAAAAGTTACTCACCTAAAATCTTTATCAATATTTCAACCCCCAAAATCTTCTCTAACTGTACACTTCGAGCAAAAATTTAAATGGTAATTACAAGTTTGAACTATTTTGTCTCGAAAAACCACGAAACTTTGTAGCAAAAGTCACGATAAGTGGTTCATACATCGCTGTTTTTCAAGACAACCCTTGAAATATTTTCCAGAAAATTTGGAAGGCAATGCTTCAAGGTTTTTGACTATTTTTCATCGCAAATGCGAAATAAATCGTTTAACTTTTATTCTAACTGAAAGTCAATGAAATTGTGAACATTTTCCCGCCTAAATCAAGTTGGCTGAAGCCCCTGAGCCAACATGGCTTTGTTATGTAAATTTTGTGTTGTTGGGCCTACGGGTAATGTTGGCCGCCATTTTAGGTCAAGCGTTGCAATACTTTTGTACCCTAAGTGTAGTTAGCCACTTTTATTATGGGCTTTAGGAAAGTGATACAATTGAAGGTGATGTGGCATCCTGGTGTAATCCAGCTGACTTGTGGTGTCAGGAGCTTGGTTTAGTCAGAGTTCGAGCCCAGCCATGGTAGCGTCACAGCCAGGGTTGAGGTCTTGATTGGTTAACCTACTACTGAGATCCTAGCAACTGGTGCTAAAACACCATTTCACCTTCACCCATACACAGGAAAATAGAAAACATCCTTTAATGGCACTGAAGTCGCAATGTCTTGACATAGACCATATCAAGGAACCCAACTTTAGATAAAGCATCTGACAAAATAACATTTCGTTTGATCATGAAATTCAAAAATAGCTTAAAGCTGTGTGATAATTGTATGATAGCATAAAGATATCCTTTTTGTGCATGGTGATCTTTTTAAAATGAAAGCCCCATACCTTTAAATGTTTTTACTGTATTTAGGTTGATAAATGTTTCTATTTCCTTCCAGGTGCATTTTATCTTGTCTTTGAATATATGGAGCATGACTTGATGGGTCTGTTGGATTCAGGGTTGGTGAATTTCTCAGAGGAACACATCAAATCAATGTTCAGGCAGATTATGGAAGGACTGAATTACTGCCATAAAATAAATTTCCTACACAGAGATATCAAAGGCTCTAATATACTTATGAATAATAAGTAAGTTGTTTTCTTGATTTTTTCTTGCATTTTAACCCTGTAGATTCTTGATAAAACTAAAGAGTTTTTAAATGTCTTTTTTGTTGTCTCTTTTCAGAGGTGAAGTAAAGTTGGGTGATTTTGGGCTTGCACGACTTTTTGAAAAGGAAAATGAAGGGTGAGGACCACAGTTTATTTATTGCCATTGACTCTCTAGACTTTAAAATGTCGCTGCTATCAAAATAGAATATTTCACAACTTTAAGCTATTACTATAACGCAAACTTTTTGTTGAAATAAACTGCAAAAAAGTTTACTGTTTTGCTCATTGTAGGGTTTGTTGTTACCGTTTATCTTGTCATTGACGGACTTAAGGTTATTCCAACACTCGGGCCACTTGCAATAAGTTAAATAAGCCTGTAAAATATAGTTAATAAAATACCGTAGTTAGTTGATGGACAAATTTTTCATTTAAACTGGTTATCTTTTCATACAACGGTACCTTAATACCTAATGGTCTATTCCTCTGTTGTTTTAATTCCTACTTGTGCCTTTCACAATGAACAACAAGCATCAATTCCATCGAGAGAGGTGTCTTGTTGGAAATATAAATATTGCAACTCTCTTTGATGTTTCCACCTAAAATCCCCTAATTTCTTAGCTAAAATCCTCTGCTGCTTCTTGATGGCCTGACGAACATTAAGATCTGACAATAAATTCTTTTCTACTTTTGTTCTTGCAATTTTAAAAACGTTTTTTATTTTTTAGACGTCCATATACCAATCGAGTGATAACATTATGGTATAGACCCCCTGAACTTCTTCTGGGAGAGGAAAGATATGGACCAGCCGTGGATGTTTGGAGCTGTGGGTAAGAATCAAATAAATATTCCTATGAAAAGACGTTAGTCAGAACTAGTTGCCGACAGCCAATTGGGATTTTTCGGAATTAATTTATCGCTACTGACCTGTCGACATTAGTGCTCTGGCAACTAATGCAAATAGTTCCTTTTGATGGCCACTAGTTGACGCACATTTCAGGATAATTGTGCTTGTTCTATTTCTGCGATCAGATGACAACTGATTCCCGTTAGTCGCAGCCAACCTGGGCACACTTGCGACCGTGATCAACTTTATCATATAATTTCTGACTAGTTTTTGACATGTCGACATAAGTTAGCAGTTATAACTAGTTGGCGTTAGTTCTATCGTATCGTAGGTCTATTAAAGCCTGACTTTAAAACGTCCTTTTTAATGTAAACCTCAATTTTCTATCGTAGCTACGCTTTTTCCTAATATTTTGATTCCGTATCCTCTCTTTTGACTTTTTACCGTAAATTTGTACTTAAACGTTAATTTTCTCCGTTTTTTTTCATATTCAAGGTGCATTCTTGGCGAGTTATTCCGACGAAAGCCCTTATTTCAAGCAAATCAAGAGATGCAGCAGTTAGAACTTATCAGGTTTGGTCCAAATGCATTCTTATGGATACGGTGGTTAGGCCCTAGCCAGTTTATCCAACGTTGTTCGTTAAACCTTTACAATTTCCTTATCAAGCAATGTTTTAATGTTTAAAACATTGCTTTTAAAGCTAAACTAAGCCAAATTTGTTGCTCACTGTCTTTGGAAAAGCTCAAAAGCATTTTTGACGTAGTTTGACTTGCAATGTTTAGCGATGTGACCAAAGGGTAAAACATTTGTTTGTGAAGCAAATCTCAAATGTTTGAGCAATAATGTTTGATCGTTTAGCTAGGGCTTCATCAGAGAGTTCCTTGTAAAAACGTGTTCAATTCTGGTATTTAAGAGACGAAATATCATTTGTTTCAATGTGAAATTTTAATTGCTAGTTTTGTTTCTTCTGCAGCAAGGTTTGTGGAACGCCAACTCCTGCAATATGGCCTGATGTTATTTCTCTGCCGCTGTTCACTTCATTCAGACCAAAAAAGCAATTCAAAAGAAGATTACGGGAAGAATATTTCGAGTATGTTCATTATCCTTTCTTTATCATTATTGTTGCATCCGAGGGGCATTTCATTCTTCAAAAAAGCGTACGAGATTTCCGTTGAAACGTAAGGATTTCCGATGAAAACAATAGGATTTCTATAAAAGGTGTAAGAGATATCTAAGAAGTAAAGCGCCCCTCGGATTTTATTTTACAAATTTCTCTAAATTTCTCCATGAAATTGAACGCGTTTATAAGAGGGAGGCATTTATTAGAGAATCTTATACCCCCCGTATAAGAAGGAAGCCTATAACCCCCTGGTTGTAAGTCCAATAAAAAGCGGGATTGAATTAATAAACAGTAAGCCCAGGTGGCCCAGGGCTTATGTGGAATTTCGCGGTGTTGAAAACATCCTTTTTTGTAGAAGAAAGTAAAGCTGGATCTCCACTAGGCAAAAACCTTCACGCGGAGTGCTTTCGCGGTTTTCGTCGTTCGCCGCGACGAAAAGCCGAAGCGAAAGCGCACTACTGTGCATGCGTGGCGATGAAAACCTTCTCTTCGCGCAAAGAACTTCGCCTGGTGGAGATCCTGCTTACGACATATTAGCGAGGATTGCATTCCAGGGACGATATTGTCGTAAGTGAGATAATATTGGAATGTATTTAATATTTTGCAGACTTCCGAAACACGCCCTCGATCTGTTGGATCTAATGTTAACAATGGATCCTTCGCAGAGGATAAGCTCACAAGCAACATTAGAACATCCGTTCTTAGCTGATGTCAACCCAGATAACATCAAGATCATGTAAGTCATCTATGATCTAAATGTTTTATTAATTTATGTTTAGCTTTTGCAAGAAGTGAAAGAGAGATCTGAGTTTACCAAACATTGTCTTTCACATCTTGCAGAAGGATTTCTTTCCTCCTATCGACAATCAAACAATTATCTCTCTTTAAATCTGGAAAAATTAATTCCTCTCGTTTGATTTACACATATACATATTGCAATTTTAAACCGAACACAAATTGAAACTAATAACGTTTAAATACGACCTGAACGATAGGCTGTTCCGTGTAGCTAACAACAAGTCAAATGGGACATAAGGTTTCTTATAAATTGTGTGTTTAATTCTTCGAATTCTTCGACATTTTGCGAACGCTTTTTAGACGACTCGACTGAAATTTCCAGTCTGACTTCAGCTTCACTGTTCTCACTTGCTGTTTTGAATCCACATTTTATTTATCTCTTTTCACGGGAAATTCTACCTTCTGAGGCTTTTCGCGAAAAAATTACCGATAAAAGGCTTTTAAATAACGAGGGGCGCCAGAGAGAAAGCGTTTAACTAAGAGGTACGAAAAGTTCCAAAATTTTCAGCCTTTTTCTGACTCAAATACTGGTCAAAGACTGAATTGTTTGCTGATTTTTTCACAAGGCTGCCAGACTTTCAAGACTGCCATGAAATGTGGTGCAAAGAGAAAAAGCGACAAGCACGTCAAAGTGAGCAAGCTCAGCGAAATATTGACGATAATCGTTCCTCATCGCAAACTGGCAACACGTCATTACCACCGCCACCGCCATCAGCCCAACCAGAGAAGGACAAAACCGCAGGGACAAATCTCCAGTCGCAATTCGCATCAAATGTAGGCGCCGGTTTCATGACCGGGTCATTCATATCGTCAAAAGGAACTTCGAATATATCAAGATTACAATGTTCTAATACCGAACAAAGCAGCGCGGGGATGCCCCCGTTGCAAGATGTAGGTATTTCGAGTAATTTTATGCCAGCGGTGAACTTTCAAACAGGACAGAGCCTTAAGAAAAAAGAAACTTTACCGTCCGGTGGTTTCATGCCCGGAATGCCCCATAATTACCCGGCATATGGATCCAACGAATCAACAGGCAATAGTTTTAGTTCAAGAAAATCGGTGAATGCAGAACAGCGGAACAATACACCAGGTCACTATGGCGGACAAACTGAAAGAGGACACACGACATCTCAATCATCAAGGACTTTCTACGAACAGTTATCGCCCGCGGGCGACTTGGATCGCTCGAAGAGTACTTTACAGTCAGAACAAAAGTATAACTATAAATCACTGAAAGGTGGAAGCAACTCTGTGCGTTAGCACACGCGGGTTTCGCGAGATGTAGAGTAAGAATTCACGAGACCATTTTTTTGAAAATCGCTCATATCCTAGCCTTTGCTATTGTACGTAGCATTTAGTTAGTATTTGTTTTCTTACAGGAAAAATTAGCCTGTCCAAATTGTAAAAAATTGATGTAGAACTTTTTGAATTTATAACATAAGAAATTTGTTTTCATTGTTGCCAGTTAGGTGATGTTTTTAACAAACTAATTGGGGAATACACCCATATGCCATGATGAATATCAAATGCATTTAATTGGCAATGGTATCGTGCTTTTGTTTTCAAATCTATCAGTCTGCTACTCTCAGATAGCTATTTTCCTTTTTGAGATCCACAGTCAATGCAATCTGTTTGTCTCTCCATTCTTACTGGGTATTTTGAAGCGGTTTTAATAATATTAGGACCGAACAAGTTTAATGTCCTGCTTAAGAATTTAATCCATTTTCTTGAGCCTTCGATTGGAATGCTTCCTGTGCTACCATGTCATGCTTTTATGCACTTCCTTTCCATTTATTTCGCAATGAGGATTATTAAGTATGACTGTCTTCGAGAGGCATTTCACTCTTTAAAAAGACGTAGAAGATTTCTATTAAAACAAAAGGATTTCCAAGGGATTTGCATGAAAACAATATTATTTCAAAATGTATTCGAGATTTACAAGGATTGAATTGCCCCTCGAGTCATTTGTCAACAAAAACAAACTTATGTAAGAGCTTATTTTCTTTTAACAGGTCAGTTGTGTTTTGTTGCGATACTGGCCAATTTTTTACAATGGACATATTCTGCGTTTACTATTATTGATAGCGTATTATTTATGTGTTTCTTTTCACCTGATCTGGATAAGACTGTAGACAGGCGGGAATTTTTCACCCTGTATTTTAAAGTAGGGGTATGATGTACCCTCCATCCCCTAGGGGATGCCAACAAGAGAGCTTGTCTTTCATTAAGCGAATTCAAAACCGAATAAGGGCCTTTGCGCTTTCCTGTATTAATCAGAAAAGAAATAGTATTTATTTCCGCAACAAGTGCAGAAAATTAATGTTTTCAAATTAAAAAGAGTAATTCAAAGAAATTTAACGCTCTATAAAACGTTACATGTCTTCGACCCACGTTTTCCACACTGATTTTTTGTGTTTGATTGAGGTATATGAAATCAATATATGATAACAAGGAAGTAAATATTTACTTCCGCCTTCCGCCACCAGTTCCTGGAATTCCAACAACATAAAAGGCAATTCCAGGAAATTTCCAGGTGATTTGCGCACTTTCAGGACCTCTGTGCATATTCTGGCGGTCGCGAAGACCAACAATGCTAAAGGACACAATGTATTAAAATAAGACAATTAATGAATAAAGCTATATGTAAGAAAGAGTAAAATTTTAAACATCAAAGTCAGCAATTAAAAACGATAAAACGCAGAGATACATTTCTTATCCTATAAATCGCGGGTATTTTACTTTCACAATCGTTTTTCCAGCGGCTGTAAAGTCTGCGTTTAAAATCAAATTGTTTTGTTGAATATTCTGCAAAAATTCATTCCAGCCGTCAATCTTCTGAGGGCACGCTGCGGCAATTTTGTTCTTCTTGAAACTATTGCGCTTTTTGCCCCTTGGTTTCGCTTTCGCTGAGGCAACCGTCTTAGTTTCAGCAGTAGGAACGCTTGCAATGGCAATACATTCCTTAGATATTATCTTCGCAGTATGAGCTTCATGCAAGGATTCATTGATTTCGTTGGTACTGTTGGTCATACACTCCTCAAATACGATCTCAGTATGAGGTTCATGTGAGGATTCCTTGGTTGCATTAGAACTGTTGGCAAAACATTCCTCAGATATGATCTCAGTAAGAGCTTCATCCGAGGATTCCTTGATTCTGTTAATACTTTTGGAGATACATTCCTCAGAGGTGACCTCAGTTTGAGCTTCATGCAAGGATTCCTTGATTTCACGAGAACTGTTAGTCACACATTCTTCAGATCGAAACCCAGTCTGAGCTTCATACAGGGATTCCTTATGTCTATCCACGCAATCGACTGAATAACTGACAACACACACGGTAGATGAACTTTCAGCATTTACTCCATTTTGAAGTTCACGCACTTTAGATACGTGATTCGTGAATCTCTCAGTAGAAGATCCTTTTAATTGCGACCGATGTAGGTCTGCTTTGAATTGTATCTTATTCTCAGCAATCATTTCATACCATGGATCATAATAGACTGGCTCTCCCTGTAATGGGAAAAAACCTATTTAATCAGAATTAATGGTTTGTTTGGAGTTTGACTATCAGCGCATTTCTCAAAGCGAATGCCCCGGCTAGAATGGTGGACACACCCTATCCTACCCGATTCTCGCTTATAAACAAATGATTGTGATAAACAGATGGATCTATGGACTTGTTTATTTACGCAAGAAAAGCGTTTGGGGAACTACGTTTTGTGCCATGGCTAAACGGTAAAACATTTTGCTTGAATACCAAATTTCAAAAGTTTGGACGAACAATGTTTGATACTTTAGACATAGCATAAGAAAATTCTGCTTGTCAAACAATGTTTTGTGATGCGGCCTAACGCTCAAACATTGCATGGTAAGCAAATGCAAATGTTTGATGATTCAAACATTGCTAAACAATGTTTGAGCGTGTTTGTGAACATTGTAGGGGAATTCTTGTTTTGTTCGAGTTGTTTCCCGAGTTTTCAAAGTGACAGATGTAAAGCAGCTTACCATATATGAATTTTTCTTTGTATCGTCAATTGGTATTCTCACTATTGCAGCTGGATCCAAGGCTAAAAAACGAAATTAGAGAATAAAACTAAGGCTCCTGCCAAACGATCAAACATTGTCAAACATTTGAAATTTGCTTGTATAGTAATTTGTTGACCGTTTTACCATATCGTAAAACAATGCTCGTTCAACATTTTTTGGTTGCATCAAACCAAAAATGTTTTCGAACTGTTTCAAAACCATTGCTAATCAATTCTGCTTGTCAATCAATGTTTCCAGATATGGCCAATCGCTCAAACATTGCTTGTTAAGCAAACTGCAAATGTTTGACAAACAGTGTTTGATTGTATGGCCGGTTTCTAACGGCTTTGCGAAATGATCAAATATTGTTTGTAAAACATTACAAATTCGCTTTTAAAGTAAATTGATTTACCATTTTGCCATGGCATAAAACATTGCTCGTCAAACACATTTAGCTTGCATCAAGAAAAATGTTTTCGACATGTTTCAAAAACATTGCTTGTCGAATTCTGCTTGAAAAAATGTTTTCTGACGTGGCCAAATGTTCAAACATTGCTGACAAATTTTCAAACAAGGAAAACAAGGTTTGATCATTTGGCTAATTTTGCCAAGCGATCAAACATTGCTTGATAAGCTCAATGCAAATGTTTGACCAGCAATGTTTGATAGTTTGACCTGTGTCTAACGGTTTGGCCATTCGACCAGACATTGTTTGAAACTGCTAATGTTTGAAAAATACTGCTTGATCGTTTGGCCTAAGTTTTAGATTTCTATGTTCCCAAGTTATCAAACAATTCTCAAACATTTCATCTTGATTATTTCATTTACCTTGTTGAGAGTTAAGACAAACTCCAAAAGTAATATCTTCAGTGGGGTTTTCGTGGATGAAGTCTGGCTGTCTCTTGTTCTTCTTAAATAAACGCACCAATAGTTTCCAGAGACGAAAACTTTGGTTCCCTGAAAAGACAAGTAAAGTAAAATTCAAACATTTGAATTTGTTTGTGCAGAGAAAGTGATCGTAAAGGCAAAGCAAGCAAAGGAACAGCCTCTGTTAGCATAGATTAGTGCCCTCCACCTCAGCGTGATAACGTGCTCTTTTCTCCAATGGTTTCCCAGTGTTTTAAGTTCTAGTTGAAAGCATCACTTACCTTTTGCTTCGTCAACTTCAGATCTTGATTTCCCCATTTTTCCGTTCAACGAAAACTAGTAAAATTAGCTTTCTCAAGATCAAAGATGATCTGTTTCCGAAACCTTGTTTTGATGAAAAGATTGTGACTATCGATTAAACTTTCTGAAACACGTCTTCTTATCAAGTAAGAAAAAATGTTTGTTCAAAGTTAATTCTCTTACCCTTATGCCAAATGTACTGTTTGGTAATTGTGACGTCGAAATCAATGGTTGAATTATCATTACGTCACAATGAAAAATCGATTTCGCATTTCGAAGCATATGCAACGACTTTGAATAAAGATTTAAGTTTACAAATTTCAGATGTTTACGAACAATGTTTGATCGGTTGGCCACGGCCTGCGAAACAAAAACTTTAACTGTCTCTAATATAATACAGATTACGACAAAATTGTTTATATTGACCTAACAGTGTCTTGAGCTAAAACGTTCTGACAAGGAAAAGCAAAGATTACTCTTTGCTTGTAAGTTCTTTGCTTTCACTTTTGGTTCCTCGTCTTTTTTGTCTTGTGATGTGAAAGAATCGTTTGAATCTTGGCTGCAAAGTTCTTCGGTTAAAGATTCGGATGATATTGGTCTTTCTTTCAGCTGTGGATTCAAAAATGAAGGTCAAACTTTGCAGTGCTCGTCCCAGGAGGGCGGGGGGGGGGTACTTCCATTGTCCATTATACTAGACTTGCCGCCCAAATGGGTAACTTTTCAGACACAATTTCCCTACATCAAAGTTCGTTTTTGGTGAAATATCTAAACATTGGTAGTAAACTATATAAAACTTTTTGACATGCTTTGCTTACAAAAGCCTGATAGGTTTTCATTTAGAGTCAATGTTTTGGCACAAATCGGGTAAATGTCAAACGTTTCCAGCGCAAAATCTTTTTCGCAGTATTTACAGCCGCCTCAGGTGTTAAATTGGCTGCATAAACATGAGGTATTGGTACTAATGGGTAAAAAATACTGTTTTTCTATACATGGGTCCACACAAATAACAGAATTTATCGCTAGACATGGATAAGTTTTTAAAACCTGGGCGGCACACGCCTAGTCTTTTGTACAATGAAGTACCTGCTGGGGTTGCTCGTGAGCTATGCTGATTTGCAACTCTAGCTACTGCTCTGAAAATGACTGTAACACTGACTGTATCAAAGGATGACTTGTTCAAATGTTGGGTTATGCTAAGTAACCCCCTGTTCTTCCCCCGTATTCTTCCGCTTTTTACACGAGGTATATATAAGGTTCTTTTCCCCATTTCCCTTATTCTCGGATAGTTGTTGTTTGCAAGCTTAGGCCGGTTAATCCGAATAAAGTAAATTACACAAATAATGTCACAAACCTTTTTAATTTCCTCCTGAAATTTCTCACTGCTTTCAAAGATTTTACGTTTTCTTGTTTCATGTCGTTGTTCAGCCTCCTCTATCTCTTGTTCTAACTTTCTCTGAAACCAGAAAAGCAATTAAATTAGAATCCTACCTTCTTCACAAGAAAAAACATGTCATAATCATAAATAACTGAATTCTTTACTTGATGCTGCATCAAAGACTGGACTTGTTTCTTCAGGTTTTCGAGGCGAGGTCTTGTGACAACTGAAACGCACGTTGAAATAATTAGTTATATTTCTTTTAATTTGAGCAATGAGCTAAAGAAAGATCTAAAGGAAATCGTTTTGAATCAACAAAATTAAATGAAATAGCATTAAATGACATATACTTGTTTTGATATCTGGTACAGCTTGCTCGTTGAAAATCTCTGCAATGAGTTTATGATTTCTGTGAAACCTTGCCGAGGCAATATGCTTTGATGAAAATGCATCATCATCTAATGAAACAAAGAAAAGTTACATGTGAGTGATGCAGCAAGCATTTCTGGTTGTCATTAATTTAATTATTACTACAATTAAATGTTTTTTCCCCGGACACTCAGAAAACAAACTTTAACAGATCCAGATCTCAGAAACATATCCAAAAAATTGACTAAAACAATTGCTTTGATGTGTTTCTGACGTTTATAATCTGAGGAGTGTCAGAAGAAAAAAGCTTTTAACGCTGTTTCTCGCAGCATGTAAGAGGAGGGTAGCCCTTTAACCTTTATTGTATTTAACTTGCTGTTGTGGTCGAGTGGTCAAGGCGTTTTCCTTGTTAATGAATGGCTATTGGTCAGAGTTTTTGGGACCATAAAGACCATTCCATTAATTATTTTCAACTGGACGCACAAGTTGCAAATCAAAGTAGAGGCAGATCTCTACAAAGTTTCATTCATTCATTCATACAACTCATTCATTTTTGAATTCGACGAAATCTTCTTTTGTATGATGCATGGAAAAATCTGGGACCAATCAGATGGGGGGGACAAACTGGATATACATATGTCAAACATCAGTTCAAAATCTTTTTAAAATTTATCACACCACGTTGTAGAAAACACATGTCAGTCAGTAGGAATGATAGAATTTCAGATTGAGTGAAAACTTTGCCGAAACTGTGCTATGTGCTGTTTAAATGGAAAGCGGCTATGTGTGTATTCTGGGAGGATTTACGCAATTAAGGCTCGTACTTAACAGCCTCAAATAATTTATAAACATACCATCGTCATCATCAATTTGCTGGATTTGAAATCTCGGCTCATCTCTCTACAAAAATAACGATTTTAAATCTAAGCATTTTGTTGTTCAAATCAAACCATAGGCTGGCCAAAAGATCAAACATTCTTGGTCAAACGTCTGTAATTTGCTTTTCTAACGTAATGTTTGATCATTTGGCAACATCACAAAACATAGCTAATTAAATACCTTTGCTTACAGCAAGCATAAAATGTTTTGAAGCTTCCTTTCAAGAAACAGAAATTGCTTTCAAATAATAAAAGTTCCTTTCAAGCAATAGACGTTTCTTTCAAGCAACAAAAGTTCGTTTCAAGCAATAGAAGTTCCTTTCAAGCAACAGAAATTCCTTTCAAGCAATAAAAGTTCGTTTCAAGCAATAAAAGTTCGTTTCAAGCAATAGCAGGTCCTTTCAAGTAAAAGAAGTTCCTTTCAAGCAATTAAATCAAAACCTCTATTCCTTGTTTTGATTTCTTACAGCAAGCATGAAATGTTTTGAAGCTTCCTTTCAAGCAACAGAAATTGCTTTCAAATAATAAAAGTTCGTTTCAAGCAACAAAAGTTCCTTTCAAGCAATAGAAGTTCCTTTCAAACAATAGAAGTTCCTTTCAAGCAACAGAAGTTCGTTTCAAACAATAGAAGTTTCTTTCAAGCAATAGAAGTTTCTTTCAAGCAACAGAAGTTCCTTTCAAGCAATAGAAGTACCTTTCAAGCAATAGAAGTTCCTTTCAAGCAATTGAAGTTCCTTTCAAGCAATAGAAGTTCCTTTCAAGCAATAGAAGTTCCTTTCAAGCAATAGAAGTTCCTTTCAAGCAACAGAAGTTCCTTTCAAGCAACAGAAGTTCCTTTCAAGCAACAGAAGTTCCTTTCAAGCAACAGAAGTTCCTTTCAAGCAATAGAAGTTTCTTTCAAAATAGAAGTTCCTTTCAAGCAACAGAAGTTCCTTTCAAGCAACAGAAGTTCCTTTCAAGCAACAGAAGTTCCTTTCAAGCAATTGAAGTTCCTTTCAAGCAATAGAAGTTCTTTCAAGCAATAGAAGTTCCTTCCAAGCAATAGAAGTTCCTTTCAAGCAATAGAAGTTCCTTTCAAGCAATAGAAGTTCCTTTCAAACAATAGAAGTTCCTTTCAAGCAACAGAAGTTTATTTCAAGCAATAGAAGTTTCTTTCAAGCAATAGAAGTTTCTTTCAAGCAACAGAAGTTTCTTTCAAGCAATAGAAGTTCCTTTCAAGCAATAGAAGTTCCTTTCAAGCAATAGAAGTTCCTTTCAAGCAATAGAAGTTCCTTTCAAGCAATTGAAGTTCCTTTCTAGCAACAGAAATTCCTTTAAAGCAACAGAAATTCCTTTAAAGCAGCAGAAATTCCCTTCATGCAATAAAAGTTCCTTTCAAGCAATAAAAGTTCCTTTCAAGCAATAGAAATTTCTTTCAAGTAAAAGAAGTTCCTTTCAAGCAATTAAATCAAAACCTCTATTCCTTGTTTTGAGCGAAAGAAATGGCGTGAAGAAAAAGGAATGTCCAGTTAGCAAATGCTTTAGGCTATTCAGAAATATTTATAAAAAGTCATAAAAAGTAAAAAATTTACAATTGAAATACAACATTTCTTACTGGAATTGGAGCACCGATCATTTTCTCCATTGTTTGTTGTTCTTGCAGGGCAGCTTGAGCTAAAATAAATAAGTCACGTTATACTTTCTCCTATACGATCTAGTAGATAAATGTAGTTAATAGTCACTAAAACACAAATTGACTGTCACTTAATAATACCTGAATGCTTTGTATGAAAGTTCATGATAAAACTTAATAATAAAGACAGCAAAAGACAGCACACGGACTGTTAAAATCGAAATGTTGAACTTTTGATTTTTATAAATTCTAATTTTCCATAAATTTTGAGGATGACAGCTGGTACAGGTGAAATACAGGGGATTTTTTTATTTCAACATTGCCAAAACTATGAATTCAAATTAGGCTAAATCCCTCAAGTACGAGAGGGCTGCGACAGAGTGACGAATGGCTAGGCAACACGTGTTAAGGATTCGAATTTTGCCGTCGAAAATTCAGGTTCAAAGCATTAGCACTATACAGAATTTAATGTCTTAGGGGTATTTGAGTGGGTACTTCAAAACAGGAAAATTCGCGAAACGTTAGGCTTCGCAGAGGTACGAAGATATTCCTAAGGGTGGGTTTTTTAGGACTTTTATCTCTTCTATATTCTGAAAAAGACGACTTCAGAGACTTTCGAACCCAGACGCCCAAAAGACACTTTCTTTAACAACTGAAGACTCTAGAGAAGTTGATTTGGAAGCGAGAATCTCTGCAAAGTCTTTCAGCTCTGAAGACAGGAGAGTTTGCAGCTTCCAAATTCTCCGATTTTCCTGAGAGTCGACCAAGAGAACAAGCTTTCGATTTCGATCTATCGCAAGTCTCCAGAAAAAGAAGACACAGATTAAGAAAGCACCCTTAAACGATACAGAAAGCACCAAAACTGGACAGCACTTTCTCATTCTCTTTACTTAAGATTTCTTAGATTAGATCTTCACCTAACTTCACGTTTTAGACTGTTTTAACTAGATGTTTCTCTCTGTTCAGTGCTTTTTTGGCTTCTGTGGGGATACAGTTTTCTGCCGTCAATGATGACTTAGTGATACTGATACTTTACATAAAATCATTGAGACATGTTCAACATAATGGGCAATTCATCTATTTGACCTGCTGAATTTTAACGTCAAGAAATCATTCTTAATATCTGCAATCCAGGTGCAATAAGATTCGATTTTTGCGACAGCTGTTGTATCTTTCGTCGAATTTCGAGTAATTCAACATTAACTAGAGATTTCGAAATTAAGAATCTATGAAAAGTCAAGAGATGGAACTGTGATTTACGTTATATTCTCCGATGTTTTCTATAAATCTTTTGTGGGAAATAAATGTTTCATTTTCTTTAGGGTATTTGAATATAAAGTACATGTGGATTCATTAACGCAATTTGACTGTTTCTAAGAAACTTATTACGTTAAAACGAATCAAGGACTAGGTGAAGTTTGCTTATACGACTTTTGTCTAAAAGTAAACTATCTTTAGGCCAACGACAAGAGGTGGAGGTACTGATCAATGGGTAGAGATGACAAAATCCAGATACAAGAAATTCAGTTCTTTAAGTAGATAAGGAACACGGTGTTTCTGACAAAATTGCTCTGCATTCCCTGATTTTACAAAAAAAACAAATACAATCATACCTCGTCCCTTTGCATCAAGCCATTGTTGGTATGCAGTAGAATTGTGGTATTCTCTCAACAGTTCTTTGTACTCAATCTGAATTCAAATCAAGTGTTGTCATTTATTTGCAGCATTTAGCATTTATTTAATACAATCAAATCCTCTCTTTTCAATGATTAATATCCTTAACCAAGAAGCATTAGTAGAAAAGTAGAAGTATTAATATCTCTTTTTCAAGTACTATTAAAATTTTGTATAAATCTATTCCTGGATTAAGAAACTTAGAAAATCATGGCTTCAGATTAAATTTATTTAGAAAGAATAAAGCCAAGAAAAATAAGAAATAATCCATGTACTTATGACAGATTTTAGGAAGAAGAAAATTCAAAATTTTAGATAAAAAGTTTATTTTTAAATAGTAAAACAAATTACCTTTTCTGCCTCATAATCATCTGTGTAACTCTAGTAGAAAATAGTTCTTTTTAAAGCACATTAACACAAAACTAAGGTATCCCCTTTTGGATCAGTGACATTTTAGGGGTAGGGGAAACATTTGCAGCAGGTGGTAGCATTTTGTCAATTTTTCTTAATATAAAGCTTGCTTTAAATGGTGACGTGACACACCTTTAAGTGTCCTATCATGAAAAATCTTTAGGTGACTACAAGCTGCGACAAAAAGGCTGCAACAAAAGTTATGTGACAATCAACTTGTGGGATAAGAAGAATGGGTCCTAGAAAACTTCCAGGAGAAGGCAAAATAACAATGCAATCTGTTGCGTTGCCAATGTGAAGAAACGTTCAACCAAAATCAATGTTCTGCAACCGTACTTCCTAAAGTTGCAGAACAATTTGCTTGAAAATCTACCCCTGGCTACATGGGCCACTCTTAGTTTTTCTGGAATTGGACAATTTTAAAACTCGCACATGAAGCGGCAGCTTAAAACTAACTAGTGAGCATTGATGATTTCATTTGACTTGTTAAAAGACATCTTTAAAGAACTTGTGAGCCATGCCTCCCCTAATGAGTGGATACTTATGATACCTTTGAGGTAATCTGAATTGTGCAAGGAACTTGATTGCTTAAATTTCACTGATAATACCAAATAATACCTGCTTTTCTTTATCACTTAAATTCTTCCACATTTCACCCACAATTTTTGATATTTCCCATAACTTCAAATCAGGATGCTGACTTTTAACCTGATCCCATATCTAATAAACAATAAAAATGTTGGATCAAATTGATAAGTAATTAAAAAATTAAGTTACTAGACTATAAAGCCAGGCTTATGTTGACCTGCAAAACGATATGTAAAAACTTATCAGATACAGCAAATCATGGTCGAAAGATCTTTCATATTTACCACAATTGACAAAAATCAGTTGTCAACTTACAAAAGAAGAAGAACATGCCCAACTTTGTGGAGCTCTGTGTTGACTAGTTGACGTCTTAAAGGAACTAGATGACAACTAGTTGCCAGGGTCGTTATGTCGAGAGGTCATTTCAGTTGCAATAAATTGGTTCCAACAAAATCACTGGTTAGCAGTTGGGGACTCATTCTAACTGTGCACTATGCTGACTAACATAAACCTGGCACAAGGTTTTGTCTTAAACCAGAAAATGACATAAGGCAAATATTTTATGAAAGTATAATATCGCACAACATGTTCTGATACATGTGAAGGAAAAAACTGAAATATCATAAGAAACAAAATATCACCTTTTTACTATATCTCATGTATGGCTGTAGTGGCTTTTCTGGTGTTTTTGGGGGTTTCGGTATTTTGATATCATGCTGAAATAAGAATATGATTATACTTAGATTGTGTCAAAGGCAATTACTGTACCAAGGGAAAAATGCTAAGTGGATCACATGTGTATACATTAACTCCCAAAAGTTTCAGACGTAAAATTTTCTGACGTTTTATTTTTGGACGATCAATTTTGGATGCAAAATTTCAATTTCGGAAAAATTTCGGACAAAATGAAATAAAATGATAGAGAAATTTTAGAAAAGCCAATATTTATATTTATTTTTTAATTCAAAGAACAGTAACAAAGTAATATTGAGGTCTATATAAATGGATCTCCTGGCTCCAAATCACTGTTGATAGCCTTGTAGATACCTGCTATTTCAAAGAAGCCTTTCACAAGTAGCACAAAAAAGCATAAATCAAGTCAAAACACCAACGTTATTTTCTCTTATTCATTGTATTGAATTTTTACTGGCAGTAAAATTTTCGGACAGTAAGAATTATGGACGATAAAATTTTCGGACCCAAAATTTGTCTGAAAATTAAACTGTCTGAAAATTTTTGGGAATTTATGATGTAAAAAGTTTATCAGTTATTAACTTACAGGCAGAAAAGTAACCATCCTCTGAGGCTGTTGCTGCTGCATCCTGGCTTGTCCAAATGGTTGACTGACAGGATTATTACCACTCCAACCACCAGCTGAAACATTCTAAGATTTTGATAATATATTTACATATCATGTGACATCCACATTAACCAATCATACCAAATAATTTAGAGTTATATAAAACTTGGAAATCATGGTGAACAGCGGAAACTTCACAAGCTTTTCTCTTCTGACAATTCTCAGATTATAAACATCAGAAACAAACCAAAACAAATGACTTTGAATTTTACCTTTGGACTGTCTCTCATGTTCATACTCTGGAGACTGTCATACATACATATATGTCATAATTTATCATGCACAGCAAACACTAGAATAGGATGTTTGCATGGCATGCCACAAAAGATGGGCTTCGAACTAGAACTGCATGACCATAGAGCAAATTACGTTTCCACTGAGTAACTTGAAAAATCACTTTCCAAGTCATCCCAAAGCTCTGCCTCTCTTTTGACTTTTTTGTGTTTTGGCTATGTTGAGCCTTCTTCAGTTCAGCAACTGTATAGATGGGTTTCCTAGGGGGTGACACTGCCAAATTTCATTCCAATCATCATATTTTGTGATTTTCCCTTTTTTCCATCTCCAAATGGAAAAGAATTTTTATTCCGTATAAAAAATATCAAAGAATTTCTGTTCCGCATCAAATGAAAATTCTGTTTTCTGTACCAAAAATCGCTGATATCTGTGTTCTGCTTTATAGGAACCCCCCTCACCTGTATATATATATATATGTCATGAATGGCAAACACTATAGATTTTTCCACAAGTGGCATATCACTCACATCACAACAGATGGGATTCTGCAGAGTAGAGTACAGAACAAACAGTTTTTTATAAGAATTACTTCACAGCAAAATAAACATACACTTGGCATCATTCCTGGTGGCGGACTTGGCTGATATGGAGGTCGAAATCTTGCTAAAATGTAAGAGCATAGGAAGGTACACAGGTAGAACACTCATGTAATATTACGGCCTAGTAATAAAACGCTCTGTGTAATGTGATGTCATGTTGCACATGTCCATTATGTTACAGGTACTGTGTAACATATAACTCAATGTAATCTAACATTATATTACATATGGACATGAAACATTATGTGAAACATGACACACTATCAATCTCCTTTAGTAATATGACATCTTGTGTAATTAGAGGGATACTGTAATATGCCATAGTGTTACACACATAACATTCTATTGAAATGAGGGCCCTGTGTAACATTATGTCAAGTGCTGTAATATGGCGTTGTGTTACACACAAATGTCTTATTACAGAGCTTATTACATCTCATTATTATATAACACATGTTAGATATTACACATGAATAAGACAATGACTGATTGAACAAAGAAAGACATTTTATTATCCTGTTTACACTTTGCGTGACAATGGAAGAGAGAAGCAGGAAAACAAAGGGACACATTTCAACCAATCATAGTGACTTATTTTATTTGAAATCTGGGCACTTTCTGTTAGAAATTCGTTTTGGTTTTTGCCTGCCTGCCTGCCTGCTGGTGATTGAATTTTGTCAAACATGAACATTTTCAAGAATCATTTCAAGTTTGTTGAAGTCAAGATCAAGCCACTTGTTTGTCATGCTACAGGGTGATAATTAGTGGTAAATATTTTCTTATATTCTTCAAAGACATTCGAATTCATATGGATCATTTTATGCATTGTTTTCATCAAAGTTTATTCAAGGATATCCTGATGATTTATTGATGATTTATTTATTTTCTGATAACATTTTAGATTATGGGCGCATGAACAAATTGCAAAAATCATTTGACTGGTGACATTGCAAGTCTAATGAAGAAAAGAATTTGGAATTAATAAAAGCCAAAGTAAGCAAAACAAGGAAGACATTTGTAAACTTAAAGTTTTATTTCTTTAGATAATTTGAATCTGCCAATGTGTTTCCAGTTCTCTATCCTATTGGGCCTATTCTCGGTTCTTATTTCAAGTTCTTAAGATTCATTAACTTTATTTCCAGGTTGAAATTGTTGATATGTGACTGTTGGTGCTCAACCGTTTTAGCAGATTGCATCACAGAAGATTATACAGATGGCATACAGCTCCATTTGTATGGCAATAAACTGAAGTATGAGTGGACATTTTCATTTGTGATACTTTTTGTGTAGAAATATTGTCTTTAGTAGGTACTCAGTTTGACTTTTTGTTATATATTGATCACTTTGACTTTTGCTACAATTTACTCCTTTACTGTGATGTATTTATTAGGTATTTATGGAAATTACATAAAAAGAGAAATATTACTTGCAGCAAAATGTTTCTTGGCAATTACTCTTCCTCCTGTGTTACAAATCATATTACTAGTACTGTATTATTACATGGCATATTACTCAGACTGTGAAGTTACTAGCCTGTTACTCCAAAGTGTAATATTACACAGCTCATTACTCATGTCATGTTACAGGTACCGTTACCCACTACGTATTGTTACACAGGGCATAATATTACACAGCATATTTCCAGTATTGCCCAACATTCCGGCATATTACATGTTGTAAAAGTTACACACAAATGTCATATTACACAGCTCATTCTATGTCATATTTCAGAGTATATTACATGAGCGTTTTACCTGTGGTAACCATTGTTTCAGAAAGAAAAGGTAAAACAAAGCCCAGTTTTTCACTCACTTCCAAACCTACCCCAGCCATTCAGTTGATTGAAATATATTATTTGGTATATCTGATTAAAGATGCATTGATATCTAGTGTTATACCTTGCTGGCTTGCTTGAGGGGTGCCAGGATTAAACTGAGGAGGAAAGCCTCCTTTGTTTTGCATTCCAAACTGCATCGCCATTTTGAAAGTGATTTCTGATCTGACAAAAGAAAGATGAGCCTCGTAATCGTAATCACTTTTTATCAAACCTCGATTTCAGTTTTGCGCAGGGCGCCACAAATTCAAAGAAAGTTGGAAGAAATTTGTCAAAATGCTTGAAGTTTTTCGAAGCTGTTGAACGAAGATGTCGCTTTATTTGATCAAAATAGCCTTTCTTTTGCAGTCTTTGATTGTCTGCTGTATGTCAGAGATCAAAATAGGTGAGTTATTAAGAATTCGTTGTAATCTGTTGTAGCAGAAGACATTACAAAGTCAAAGTGAATATTCAGCTCAGAGTCTAGCCCACAGAAAAAATTCAAGAAAGGACCTGACAAACAACAAACATGATAGACTGGACAGCAACAGTACCAACAGCAAACAGGCTGGTCCAGGATGGAGATGCGGCCATACCATACCATACCGCAAAAGGTTGAATGTGGCTATCCAGCATAATAGGTGCATAGAACTGGGGGGCCGTGGTGCATGCAGCCCCCTTAAGTCTGAGAAACCTGCAAATGCCTGCAATCAGGCGAAATTGCTACAAACAATGGCCTATGAATTGCCAATTATTGGGCAGCCACCCTTAAGCCCGGTTTCCACATCAAATTTGACCCCAGGGTGCATTTCATGTACTTAGGCCTGAAGATCTTCGGCGTGCAACTTGCCTTTGAACAATAAAATCTATTGTTTTTCGGGTATATCACAAAATCTTCGGTGTGGACTTAACATGGAATGCACCCTGGAATCTTCGGTGTGGACTTAACATGGAATGCACCCTGGATTTGACCTGCTGTCAATCGACGTTTTCAGTTTCCATTCAGTCGAGCAGGTCAAATTCGACCTGAACAGGTGAAGGTTATATGGTGAAGGTGAAATGGTGTTTTAGCACAAGTTGCTAGGATCTCAGTAGTAGGTTAACTAATCGAGACCTCGACCCTGGCTGTGACGCTACCGTGGCTGGACTTGAACCCCGACCACACTGAGCTTCTGACACCACGAGTCAGTTGGATTACACCACAACACCACAGCACCTTCAGGAAGTGACCTTTAGAACAAAAACTCAAAAAACTGTGTAATTTCTTATTGGTTGTCGTTAATTTCCCAAAGCATTGTCTTCTATCTGATTGCTGATTGACTGAAAGGTTTTCGATCGAATTTGATTGACGGATAAGTTCAACTCAGTCAAACTTTTCTTACAGGTCGATGGGGAGTCCTTGGTAGCATTTCTGTGCATGTGTGGCTTGACTGACAGCAGTTTGAAGTCCTTTGAATTCGATCAAATCAACAATATTTGTTTAAGTGGAAACTGGGCTTTGCAGCCCTCCCTGTATTTGATCTTCCCCTTAGCGATTGCCAAACATTAATTGCATTAGTGTTGCATGCCAACACCCAATGTTGCATCATTTGCACTGCATTGCATTGCTTCTATTAGGTTGGAAGAAATTTGCTGAATGGTATGATGTTGCATATGGTCAAAACAATTGTTCCATCATGCAGCAAAATGTTGCATTGTTTCTTTGACCATTCACTAAAATATTGTGCATTGCTTGTGCAATTAATGTTGCACAGTTAGAAGTTGCATCATTATCATTTACTGGGGCTTAAATTACAGTTTTGTTTATGTTTTGTCTACAACTTAAACACAAATTCAAATCATTATATACCTTATATTTTTAAAGGAGAATCTTGCAGTGCCTTTGATAGCCTGTGACATTGTCAAAGAAGTGAAAAATGACAATACAGAAATTTGCAGTTATAAAGGGAGAAATGTTGGCATTCATAATGTATTCAGCAGCCTTGAAATTTCCATTGAATCCTCAGATAATTTCTTCATCCTCAAACATAGTCAGTAAGTTGAAAAATTGTATTTATGCCTTGTAACATCAACTGGAGTGATGCATCATAATTCATCAGTAGTTATCATTGATGCAGTTCCCCAAGGATCTATGACCATCTCCAATGATATTGGCTTAGTGTATGACATGAAAGCCATTTGTTTCATCATCTGTGACCCTTTGAAAAGTAAAGAATTTCTGATATTCTAACGAGAAAGGATAGTGCATGGAAAACACTTATTGTCTCTGATCCAGGGGGTATGCAATATATATTGGTTCTTGGGTGGCCCCCTTGACATGTCTGCAATAATTGGTGTTCAATTGCGATAAATGAAAACCACTCTTTTCCCTCCTCAAATGTTTAATTTAAAACATATGAGTTTTACAATTTTCTTTTCTAGCTCTAGGCAGCTCTTGAAAACAATAGAGACAAAAGAAGGAACATTTTTCAGCAGAATGCTGCAAAGAGTTGGTGGCATGTTTCTCCAAGGCTCTGGAGAATCCAAAACATCTCCATCTTTCAGTTGTCTCCATTTTCAAGTCTTCATATTGGCCTGCTGTTTGACTCAGCTGATTCAGAAAGCAAGCCTGTTACTGGGATTGATTGCTCTGAAACACGTGAGAAAATGGAAAATTATGATTATTTTTTAACTGTTATAGGTATATTATAGGTTTGGTTTGTTCAGAATATGTCTTCCCTACAAATGGAAAGGAGTTTTTTTATTCAGAATGCTGTCGGTATTACTCATGGTACCTTGCCGCGCAAAATTGAAGTGAGAGGTGAAATAAAACGAATTAAACGTTGTACATTACACATAATGTATTATCGTTAATGGTCTTAAAAGAACCCATACTTTTTATCCTCAATCAATGTGAATGACACGTGTCAATAGTTTTCCGAATTTTCTTAGTTTAGTCGAAAAGGTTATTAGAATGTTATAGGAAATTTCCCAAAATTGGAAGTTGAAAGATTTCGTCATGAAGAAAGAAAAAACCTTTTGACCAGAGTAGGAAAAGAAATCTATCTAAATGTATTAATCTTAGCGCAATCTGTTTGACAATTAATCTTAGCGCAATGGCGCAATCTGTTTGACGAAGGGTCGTAAATTGCCATTGTAACTATCTAATCTACAGACTAGAGAAATGAAGGCAAAATAAATCAACTTTCAGTTGCGAAAACTAACGATATATTGTGCCGCTTCTAATTTCGTCTAATAATTTATTTTCTCTCCGTTTATTTTTAGTGTTTGATAAAAAGTTGGTAGCTTTTTTCGTGTTTGGAATCATACTATTTTGCTTCGCAGAAACTTTCAGTAGGTAAGTCTAAGTCTTTTCAAGGCGCCGGGGCGCCCTTTTCACATAATTTTCTTTTTAATTGTTGTGCCAAATGTTTATACAAAACAGCTTATTTGAAAATAAACTCTTCGTTTTAATTGTCCACATGAAATACACGTCCTTCCAAAATGAAGAAATGTTTAACTAACTGTCCGGGCGTTTATTTGATGTAATGCGCGAATTGTACGCTTCGCCTATTAATGAAACAAGTTTCAGGCACCAATTTAGGTGTAAAATTTGTTTGATTTCAGGCATATGCTGTTCTTCTATGCATCTGGAGTGACTCTTGGATTACTTATGTCTTGGATGATAATTCTCATTATTTTACTTAGGCTAATCCCCTACAAGGTAGGTAGAGTTTTGCCAGAAATACCTCTAAACTACTCTTGCAGCGGTGGTTCATTGTAACTTGCTTGCATTCATTATAATAATACTTTTCAAGAGAAATCATGGGTTGATATGACTACAGCAGGACTTGAAGCTGCAGTCTTCTTTCAAGTCATATTCCATTCGTCGATTATTAGGTTGCGTCATCAAATTCGAAAAACTGACGACGATTTCGACATTCGAATTTCTTTTTGCATAAGTCATTTCTGTTGTAAGCGTGTCGTTCGATTATCGAATTCATGATTCGTCATTCCGTCATGGTTAGACTGTGTATTATGAGTTAATTGAATCAAGTATTTAGTACGTTTCTAGCTTGGTCTGCTATGCCAACACCATTTGATTTGAGCTCTGTACCTGCCAGACTATTTTAGGTTTTGTATTCTACGAAGAAAATGATTGAAATTGAACTAGGAGGTTGAGAAGAGGCCTTCCGAACCTGCCAAGTCTACCATGTTCTCGATGTTCCGACGCTAAGCTCAAATTCTGGATCTTCCTCTACTGGCTACTCCAGTCTCTCCTCCTCTTTGTTATCGTTTTTGTTGTCGTTCGGGCAAGTTATCAGTGACCTAAAAGATCGCGTCATCAAATTCGAGAAGCTGACAACGACTTTCGATATTCGATTTTCTGTCGAAAGGATTTTCGTTCGATCATCGAAGATGAACCCTGTAAAAGCTGTTTTGTACCGTGAGTCACCTGAAGATTATTTAACTTCTTGTTTTGCTCATCTTCAATTTCAGATTTCATCTTCTTATATTTTTTCCTTTTGCAGAAATCACTGTTTGTCACACTTGCGGCTAGTGGTACAAGCATGGGGCTTTACATCACCCAAAGTTTGCTGATGAATTTACAATTTTACGCCCAATATCATGCTTATTGGTTGCTCTGGTACACTGCAATTATAAGTAAGCTGAATTCTGCTTGTTTTTATTTCGTCATTCTGTTGTAAATAATTAAATCTCCGTTATTCTGTTCCTATAGCTGCCTGCTTGACCAGTGGGCTCCAGGGGACGCAAAAGTGCCCTTTCAATGATAATACTCTTTCTGAAGATTGGACTCACCTTATGGAAATATTTGAAATTTAGTTGAACTGTTCCAGTAGTTGAATTTCAAGAAATAGCGTCTGCAGAACGCATGACATTTTAATGGTATAAGCGCAGTTTTTTAGAGGTTAGGATTGGGGTTAGGCGTTTAGAGTTAGGGTAGGGTTTTAGGGTTGTGCTGGGTTTAGGGTTAAGATTAGAGTCAAGGTTTTGGGAAAGACAACATTGTACTAGTCTGGGAGCTTTTGAGTTAAAGAGGTAGATCACTTATATAAGAGGAGATGAAAAGTTTTGGAAGTTTTAGTTAGAAAATCGAGAGTTGACATATTCTATTCATATACTCAAGTTAACTATGCAAGTTCAGTTTTATTTTTAAACTTCTTTGATATTTATTTAAGGTTTGCTGACATTGGCATATTTATACTACAAAGGACCTCCAAAGAACGTGCGAACATTGAATCTTATCAAATGGTCATTGCAAATTCTGGGATTGATGTGTATATTTAACAGTACTTGGGCATTTGAAGTCGCTGTCACGATCGTCGTATTGACTATTACCTTGTACTTGTCAGCTCAATATGTCGATTTTGTGACGATTTCAAGAACAAAGATACTCTACAGGTATTGTTATTCGAAAAACGTTCTGACGTTTGTTTATCTTAATTAATCGTTTACCGTGAATTCTCGAATAAGACCCCACCTCTAAATAAGTCCCTCGAATTAGCCCCCCAAATAAGACCCCTCCTAAGAATTCATTTTTCAAATAAGCCCTCATGGGGAATTCTTCATAGACCTTATAAATTGGTTTTTGTCTATAATGCATCCTTCAACTTATTGGCTTTATCCAACTAATATTTCTTTCTTCTGTTTTTAGTATGTATAGGTTTCTAGGATGGCAAGTTTACCCACAAAAACGAAAACTACTCACAGAAGAGGAGTACATAGAACAAGCTGAAAGAGAGACGAAGAAGGCTTTACAAGAATTACGAGGCTACTGTTCAAGCCCAGAATGCAATTCGTGGAGAGTGGTATCGAAGTTGAAAGATCCTAAAAGGTTCGTCACCAATTCGATTATTCCCAAATATTTTACTCGGTGACTTTGCCCTCTTTTCTGATGGTTGGCTGATGACTAAAACTCAGAAGAAGCGTGGTCATATGTAGCTCAAAAAGAAGAACTTTCGAAACCTGTCCTTTGTCTTTCTTCAATTTTCCTCCTATATTAAGTAGCTTCGTGAAAAATAGCTTTAAGTGCCTTGTAAAATGGATAACCCTACTGACTGTTCTTGTCCACTTGGCAATGCTTAATAACTAAATGAGTAGAGCACTCTTTATACGTACATCGGATCAAGCTGGCACGAAAATTCATAGGTAGCCCAACTTTTTTAAAACAAGAAGAGTAAATGAAAAAATTATGCTCTTCCTTTTTAAACCAGTATTAATTATTTCCCTTTGTATTTTAGGCTTGCTGCTTTCGTTCAAAATGGCAGCATTTTCCAAGACGATGAGCTTGAAGAATATGAAAAATTTGAACCAGACGAAGATGAAGATTCCTGGCTCAGCACTGATGACGAGCAGCAGCCAGAAAGCACAAAGAACGAAATGGTAGAAGAAAGCTTGCAGCTGACAGAAGACAGTTTAATTGAAATCTAATGAAGTTCTTGTTTAGAGTCAATGTTTCATTTACCCAAGACAGAATCTGTGAAATAAAGCCCAGTCCATGAAATCCGAGCTGCTTGGCTCTCCATAAAATGGACAAGCTTGATTCCAACTCACAGAAAATATCAAGCGAATACTGTTTGATGGGAAATGAACGTCAGACTTAATTTTGCCCCTTGATGGCCCGATGGTTGCTGAGGAATCTTGAACTGAACTTGCTGAGGAAGAAACTTTGAACTGTCTATTACGATATAGAACTTTTTTATTATTGTTATCAATTGTCAAAACGTTCTAAAATATTTCTGAAATTAAGTTCAGTTTTTAAATTTTGTAGGAAGTATCAAGATGAATTCTTTTAAAGATAAAATGTGAATAGCAGTTTTTGTGTCCTTGTTTCAATCATGACTATGTTTCAATTAAGAGTGTTTTATTCTATCATAGATATCAAGGCTATAGCTATCTGGCACTTCTACCCAAATGCTAGACTTATGCTTGAGTCGCTAGTTTCCGCTCCTCCACCACACCGACACCCCGCTTCAACATTTGAGATAGCGGATGATTTTTCTATACAAACCCCTATACCAAAACGAGGGGAAATGGAATTTCGTTAGATAGCGGGCAGTTGAGATAGCGGATGTCAACTGTAAATTATTGAATTTTCGAAAATTGAGTCCAATCTTGCTTTTACGATTCTGATCTTTACGGCCAATTTGTTTTTTTCAGACGAATTGGAATAGATGAAATTAATACTCTTCAAATGAAAGAAGGGTGTAAGTCTGTTTTTGATAAAAATGAATGCCAGATGAAGTCTTGAGACAAAAACTGACCCGGGATAGAGCGATACTCCCCACTTGCATCCACAAAGTCACCAATGTGGCTGAGGCGCTGTATCGGCATACGGTGGTTCCCATTACAGGAAATCGCTATTCCCGCTAATCCTCCTCCAGCCGAATGGGGAGGAACAAATATCCGGCCCCCAGACCATAAATGGATAGCTCCTAGCTCAGCTGGATTCGAACTCGCGACACCCGAATCAGGGAACCTATTACCTAGACAACCCGTCCATCGAGGCTCCGTTACAGCAGGATGAACATTTACTCATCTATCTCACAAATTTCAGGGATCCTTCTGGCACCCCCGTGCCTAAGTCAAATTTGGTACCCCTGTGCCTATTCTCGATCCAGTCTCTTTTCTGAAGCGAGCAAGCGCGTTCTGTTGATGTTCTTCTTGATATTGGAGGATTTCTTCTTGGCAAAGATGCTTTTGTGGTAATGAAACTACGAATCTTTCGCTCAAAGCTCAACAAAGATAGAAAACAATAACAACTTGTTCTTATTTTCGATGATTTTTGGATGATTCTAGTCTTGTTTTTGCGGAGCAAATGCCATCTGTTTGACAGCAATTGTTACAGGAAGCCTGGACAAGAAACGGCCTACACTAGATACACACAAACAAAGAAACAGATTTTGACTCACTCAATATGGTGGAGCTGCTATTGAGTGAAGAGGTGAGTCCATGCATCCAAAACGTCAGAGTTGAGAGAATATTAACGAAAATTAAAGATGAAGGCCTGTTTTGGTCCTGCACACTCACAGCAGATCCCAAGAACAAAGCCTTGCCTTGCCTATGATGACAGTGAAGTGAGTGGGGCTGGGGGAGAAGAGAGATAGAAAAAGCAAAGTATCTTTTATTTGTATTACAACTGCACTGTGGGATGGCAACAGTCTTCTGATGGTGTCTAATAGCACTTGCTTTGCAGTGCCACTCTTGGGTTTTTAATAGACCATCATGTCTCAAAGGCACATGCATTCTTCTCAGCTACTATTTCTTTTCTTGTAGCCTGTGCTTGTTCAAGCTTGTTTTCATGGAGACGCAGATGAAATCAGAGCTGTTTTGTCCAAAGGAGAGAATGTGAACTATCAGGTACAGATCAGCATTGCTAATGAATGCGGTATTGCCAGGTTGCACTCCGTTTCTGTGTACCTATATGCCATCGCCATACTAGAATCTCCATCGTTTGCAAAGATCTGCCTAGCCAAACGATGTGAAATCATGTTGCTGGATGCAACAATTTTGATCACTTTCAAACTTCAAGTAACATTGTGGAACAGATGTTGCACACTGCAACATGGGTGGCCAATGACAACAAATCTTGTATCCAAATGTTGCATCATTTTGCTGGTGCTTTAGAGTATCTCTGTTCAAACTAAAGTCCCGGAAAAACCACGGAACATTGGGTTGGAAACATATGTTGCAGCCAAATGTTGCATTGTTTGGCCTGGGCTTAGCTTAGATATCAAATTTTTATGCATATATTGTGCAATATGTATAAAATATACTGTGATTGAATTTGATTGATTTTAGGATGCTGAGAAAAGAACACCTTTGCATGCAGCTGCTCACTGTGACGAAGAGGAATGCTTGAGGCTCCTCATTCTTAATGGTAAATTATTTTTTCATTTCTATTATCACATATGATAGTCAGGAGCTCAGTGTGGTCAGGGTTCGAGCTCAGCCAAGGCAGCATCACAGGGTTGAGGTCTCAATTAGTTAACCTACTACTGAGGTCCTAGCAACTGGCGCTAAAGCACCATTTCACCTTCAATTTCTAAAATGATGTTGTTTGTACTTTAAGAAATTTGGAGAAAACAGGGCAAAAATTTGTAAATTACCGATAACCCGTTTTCGCAGCACATGCATACCAAACCCTATAAATGAGTAACCCCTTGCATTTCTGTTGATTCATGTTGTCTCAATAAGTTTTCTGAAGCATTAGAGTCCTTGTTGTTTTCTATTTCTAGGTGCGAGAGTCAACGCAAAAGACAGCAGATGGTTGACTCCACTTCACAGAGCATGTGCTGTGGGCAGTGAGGTACCATTTCTCTCTCTAATTGTGTTTTAATAATGCACTACTGTTGCTTTTCATCAGAATTGTAACCTAGACTTCTTGGAGATGCGTCATGGTTTTCACCTGCCTTGATGGCTAATTCAGCTCTAATCTAAACTAAATAGTATTTGCTGAAATGGTATTAGGGGGGCTAGCAGTGAATCTCAACTTTTGAAGTAAGTCTAGAGTCAAACTTATGTACACCTACCATAGGATAGAATTGAAGCCAACTACTTTTAACTACTAACTTATCTCAGCATGTCAGCAACTAATCAGAACTCATAGCATGCAGTTATTTGCAGTTGCAAGTGGCAAGAGTGTTTAGGTCAACTGGGACTAGCCATCAGCTGTCAACTAATCTCAATAGAAGAGCGTTCCCAGCTATCTTGAACCATGTGCCCACTAGTTGTCATCAAAAAGGAACTAGCTGCCAATAAGTTGCCAATTAGTTGCCAGGACGCTTATGTCCACATGCCAGTTGCAATAAATTAGTCAGAAAATTACCAATTAGCAGTCAGCAACTAGTTCTGACTGTTTGCAATAAACCTTCTAACTTTGTGCTACCCTGGAAATGTTAATGAAGTTATTTTTTGTAGAAATGTGTTAGGACATTACTTGACAACCAAGCAGACTGCAATGCAAGAGATAAAAATTGGCAAACACCATTTCATATTGCTGCTGCAAACAATTTCAAATCCTGTGCAGGTAACAATAATAGTTTCTTTTCTTTTTCGTTTGCTATATGACCTAAAAGATATTTGGTGTAACTTCATGACACCTATACTTTGTCTAAATCTCTTTTTATCCTTTCTACCTTGGAAAGACTTTGTCAATGTTAGCTATTTGTCAGAGTATAAGGCCCCGTTTACACTATGCCGGTATGAGACAAATACGTTACAAAACTATACCGTTTTGGCCTTGTGTTTACACTATTCCGGTACAGTTTTGATATGAATAGGGTATGAAATGAATAGGATACGCTAACTGGTTTCATCTGAAAACGGCATAGTGTAAACGCCTGAATACAGTACAGTTTAAGCCTCTTTTTGCTGAATGAATGAGAGAAAAAACAATTACTCTCTGTTCTTATTGACATGAAACAATAGATTTTAGACAAAAACCGATGACTTTGCCTATCGTATTCATTTCATACCGGCGTAGTATAAGGCATACAGGGCCTAAATCAAATTTATTGTTAATTTCAATGCATTTATATTTCAGAGGCACTTCTTCCTCGCATAAATAACTTGAACATTACAGACAGAGCAGGGAGAACAAGTTTGCATCATGCAGCGTACAATGGACATATTGAGGTTCTTAGATAATCTTTTTGATAGATTTGTTCAATGAACTTTGTTATATATCGATGCAGATGATAAATTAATTATAAAATGAGTATTATGTTTCAGTTTTTACCTTAATTTTTCTTTTGAAGATTGTTGATTTGCTTTTGAGCAAAGGAGCGAACCCAAATGCCTCCGATAAGAAGGACCGCAAGCCACTTCATTATGCGGCATTCATGGGTAAGTAATTTCTTTGAGTCCTCTATGTTAACAGAAATACTCAATTCTAAGCTCTTTTCAGCTGCAATGCAAACCAAAGTTTGTTATAAAAATTCCATCATGTATATTATTTTTCCATTATTCAGTGATCAATAAGTGTAGGTATAGGTATCAGGTGTTTAATGGTAACATTACGGTAAGGATCAAACATCATTTAGTTAACAGAGTGTACATCGATGCAGCATGTTAAATTGGTTCTGCTAGCTAGGTAAATGCTGTTCCCTGAGATTAGATAAATTAAAACTATTAATATAAGCTACCTAACTTTATCTATATAAAGTATATTTGAACAAGAAATTCAATAATAGACACATTTTTGTAGAACGTTTCAATTTTATGATCTTCATCAGCAATCGGTTTGTGTTGTACAAAAGTGCGTCTATATTTTTTTAGCTTCTTAGATAAATTAGCATGTTCCTTCAAAAAATATTTGCCTGAGTCGTTTTGGCAAAGACAAAAAGTACAAGCCTAACTTCATCTCACTTTCTTGTTTTATGTTAAAGGACAAGAAGATATCATTAAAAGCCTTATCAGAAATGGTGCTGACATTGACTGTACTGATAAAAAGGTTTGCTAATTTTAATGTTTAGAATCAAGCAGTATTTCTTTGACAGTAGCAACATAACAAGGTCTGGTCATCATGCGTCACACGGGATGGCACTGCTTTAACTAACCTAAGGCTATTCAATGGACAGCCTGTGTATATGCAAACCTACCCACCGAGGTGCAATTCTTTCCTTGGAATCTTTCCTGGGACTTCTATTGTTTTATAGAAATCCCTTGGAAATCCTTTTGTTTTAACGGAAATCTCGTACGCTTTTTCGAGGAATGAAATGCCCCTCGTTATAACTAACAAGTTGAGCACAACTGCTTGACCTTGACTCTCGAATTAGTGCAAGAAATGGCTGTTTAGGTGTTTTTGCTAAACATGTAAGAATAATGATCCATGAAAATGAATACCTTTTCTTTCATTTTTTAGAATTACACTCCCTTACACGCAGCTGCTGCAATGGGACAAGAGCAAATCATGGAATGTCTTATAAAATTTGGGGCATCTGTAAGATTGCTTTTTACTTTCGTTTAGCTATACAGTACATTTACGCGAATAAGATCCTATGTTTACCATGAGTCTGCCTGCATAAGTTTCTTATTTAAACAGCCTACAGTTTCCTCCCCAGCCTCCTATCTGATTTCAAAATCTTTGTCAATGAGTGGTTTGATCTTCAACCTATCCAAGAACGGAAAAGTTTTGATTTAATGCAAGAGAATTAAAAGATCTAGGGAAATCAAGGAGGGAAACATACGTTCCAAGTACTTAATTTCATAGGTTTTTATGCCCGGAGATTTACTGTTATGCGAAGAGCAATTGTATAAAGGGCAGCATCTCTCCTTTCTACTCTATCACATCTTAAGCAAAGAAAGTTTGGTCATTATGATCAATGTCAACCTGAACTTTATCAATAAAACCCAGACCAGGGCTGAGGCCTAATTATATTATATCCTCAAAATGCCAACTAACATTTCAATTTTGTTGTTTTAGGTGACAAAGAAAACTTCTTGTGGAAATACAGCATTGCATATCGCATGTCTGAACGGCCAAGATAGCGTTATTGATTTACTTGTTAGAAATGGAGCTCAAGTTGATGCATTTAATTCAAGAAATCAGGTAATATCTCTTTGTCTTTGTCAAGCGATTCGCGTTGAGGACATATTCTTTTCGTAACTTTTCCTATCCATTCTGTTTTTAAGAAACTTATTCCGATATCGAAAATCTGTTGGAAAACTATGGCTTTTCTAACCCTATGCACCGTCTGCCTTTGAAGCTTGAAGGTTTTGCAAAATTATGATGACAAAAGTGGGGGGAAATGGGCAAATGTTGGGCGAGTCTGACTTAGAAAGTGTGCTTGTGGGTTCAAGTTCAACCAAATTTAGTCTTGCCATGAGGATTGAGGAGAGTCCCTAGTCTTCAGTTATAGACGTACACCTTTTCAAAGAGGTCTGGGTTGGCACGATTTTTTCGGAAAGATGGCGGACATCCTTAGTTCGGCAATCCTCTCCGTTTGCAGCAAGCGAGATTTCTGTCGCTTTAGTTGATTTTCCATTTTTCTTCTGTTCAAGACACCATTGCATCTTGCTGCTTCAAGTCATTCTGGTTTGAATTGTATGGAAGAGTTGTTGAATATTCACGCGAATCCCAATCACCAGGTATCAACTATAATATGTACTGTATTTCTTGCTATGGCGATAAAATGATCGCTTGAAAACTACTTTGATGTTATTTCTACTAATAAAACTTGGGACAAGATGATGACAAAGATTTTTTAAAGCGGGATCTTTACTGTAATTTTAAGCTGAAACTGAAAACTGAATACGATGTATCTACTATCGTTTCTTTACAGGACTCAAATGGTCAGACTCCTTTGCACATATGCGCCGCAGAGGGACACGCAGCGACCATCAGGTTGTTGGTGAGCAATGGAGCAAAAGTAAATTTAGTTGACAAGAAAGGGAATTCAGCTCTGCATCTTGCAAGTCGAAATGGACACGAATTATTTGTTATGGAGCTTCTCAATCATGATGGTGACCCATTTTGGTGAGTTATGATCAGAGTTTAGCCGTTATTGTTTTTGAGTGTAGATAAACACTAGATTTCGTTTGGTTTACTAGTTCTGACTGTTACCTAGCTTGCATTAGTGTGTGCAAAGATTAACTGACTTTATATGCAAATAAGACACTTCAATCATGCGAATAGCGACATCAATTAGTTGCTGTGGATGTATCAATGTGGGAGCAATCCAGTCGAAATCGATGCTACTTTTACCACATTGTGCTCTTATGCCACGCCCTCTGTAAAGATGTTTTGGGGTTTTGGGTAATAGAAATTGGTGCCAGATTCATAGCCTTTTCTATGATCTCTTATGGTAACAAAAACACTAGCATCCATTTGTGTTTGTTGCTTTGTCAACAGATGACAACAGGTGTTTTTGTTGACAACTTAACTGATCGATACAAGGTTTGCATTATGCAGCCGCTATAAAGCAGCCAAAACGATGATTTGCTCATAAGAGGTTTAAGAGCACAGGGTTGAAACAATAGGGACAGTACTTCGTATCTCCAACAATTACACTGTGCGTAAAAATCATATTGATAGTTTGGACAATACTGGGGAAAGTTCCTTTTATAGTACTTTGTTCAACATTCATGTCTGGTGTAATTAATCTTTACTTGAATTTTAGTCGTGGAGAAGATAGTATGACTGCTTTACATATGGCATCTCTTGGTGGACATACTGATTGCTGTAGAACTCTTATTGCGAATGGTTAGTAGTTGTCTGATAGCCTTTCTTATCACTGTTTGAGTCTCCAAAGTAATCATCTTCAGGACAAATACATTTAGAATTATGATTATAATGGTTGTAGCTAGAACACTGTGTTAAGGAGTTGCGATTATGATTATTATAATCACCATGATAATCAATACACTGATTACTGGTTACTGATTATACTGATTGCACTGATTACGCTGATTACTATAGAACATGTTGTTTTGACGTTTACACTTTCTATGATTGTTATTCTCTGGAATGACTTTGTTCTGTTTATGATGTTCGGCTTATTCCATGAGTCGTAGCTTTCGCTCCTTAGGCCAATTTTATTTCGATAGGTCGCTCAGAACTACTCTGAGCATTAGGCGATCCAATTCAATTTTTAAGTAAATAGTTGTTGCTGTTGCTAAAGACTGCCGTTGCTGTTTACGAAGAGTGGGACTTATGTAATGAGTCTAATGATTCAAACTAAGTTCTTGTAGCGCTATGTTGATTTTCTATTGGGTCTATGCTTGTGCTTATGAATAAGCTCCACTCTTCGCATTCGCAAACTGTATTCGAATTTTGCCCAGGTTTGTATAAGGAAATTGATGAGTCACAATTCTGAGCGACCTATCTATCAGATGGGCCTAAGGAGTGAAAACTGAGACTCGTGGAATAAGTCTAATGATGAAATTTTGTGTGTGATTATTTCATGGTTTTCAATTTTAGGATGCAATGTGATTTCTATTGATGCCAACGATCGAACTCCTTTACATGCAGCAGCTTGCAGCAAGTGAGTATAGATGCATGTCTTTTTATTGGTCTACAGTTATTTCCGTTGTCGAAAAGCTCATTCATCTATCTATACAAGAAATAAATAAATTAATCTATGAATTTTTTTCTTTTAATATAGGAACCACGAATGCTTGAGTCTGCTTCTTCGCCATGGTGCACAATTTGATTTGTCTGACAAGCTAGGAAGGTATGAAAAATTTACCTATACATTTTACATACGTTTCTTACATACGTTACTCATTATCTTTGCGCCCTATAATTTGGAGCACACTCTCCCGTCAACCAAACCCCTGTTTCTAGGAAATCAAGTAAGCAAACAATCTGTGCGTTGTCAAGCAGATGAGGACTGCAGGCAGCTATGCAGATAGTGTTGACCATGGCATATTCTTGCGAACTAAAATTTCTAAGAATAATGTCATATTTAATATCTCCCAGACCTCGAAAATGGATACATTTTATGTTGATTGTACGCTAATGAAAAGTAGGCCTGATTAGATCTGAGTACTGACGATAAAGTTTAGCTTTTGTTGGTGGATTGTTAGCAAGGTAAATACTGTAATTTGGGTACGCCATCTATATTGGGCTGGTCTAATGCCCTCTAAAGCCATTCGTTGGTCTGCCCTCTATAGCACTCTAATCTTTTGGCTAAAGTTTCGGACCTTAGGGAAATGGATCGATAAGTTGACTGTGGGCTTGTGAGAAGTTGTTAAAGCTACAGTATGTAGTAGTTATGGCTAAGCCTTTTTAAAGCAATCTAGAGTTTGAAGGTCAGTTTTAATTAGTCCTTTAAGAGCTTAACTGAAAGCTTCTACCTATTTTGGTACGGCCGTAAGCTTTTTCTAAAGTTCGCTTTCATGTTATGCTGTTTGTTGCTTAAGTCTCTAATTTTCTCTTGCAGAACCGCTCTTCATTACGCATCAGGTTATGCATCAGCAGAATGCGTAGAATTGCTGCTGTCTAAAGGATGCAGTGTTCACAAGCAAGATACAAATGGATGCACGCCACTGCATTATGCTGCCGCTAAAGACAAAGATGCCTTGTAAGTAATCATTATCGCCTTTATCTTGCATCTTTCCGTATGCAGTCTTGACAAAATGTGAATGTTAACGAATTACCAATAAATCTAAACTACATATCTAGTACAGAGCAATTGAAAGATTGAAACGGTTTCAACCAAACTTCCATAGACTTTGCTTGCGTGCCGCAGAGTATCAAGTAAATAGAATCTTGGAACCGCCTTTCTTTATGAATTCTTGATTAACAACCAACTCTGAAATTTCTACTAGCTAACAACTGAAATCTACCTATTTTTACTTAGTTTCTTAAGATCCCCAAGCCTTAATATTCTTAACATCCCCAAGCCTTAAAATTCTTAAGATCCCCAAATCTTAAGATTCTTAGATCCCCAAGCCTTGAGATTCTTAAGATCCCCACGCCTTTCACAGTGTTTTGTCCAGTATTTGTGAAGCACACAGGTTTTTTCCTGATCTTGAATCAAATGTATTCACTTTACAGGGTTGTTGAAAAGCTGCTAAAGAATATTCACGCCTCTTCATTACGCCGCTGTCAGTGGTCACAAGCTTGCTATAGAAATGGTAACGTTCTTTCTTCCTTGAATTTGCAATTTACAGGGTTGTTGAAAAGCTGCTAAAGAATGGAGCAAGCATTCGTAAAAAAGATAAAAATGATTACACGCCGCTTCATTACGCCGCTGTCAGTGGTCACAAGCTTGCTATAGAAATGGTAACGTTCTTTCTTTCTTGAATTTGCAATTTGATCGTCGGTTTATAAAATTGGAGTTGTTTAAGTAATGATACAGTGATAATGATAATGATTTTTTTTAAATGTAAAGGTATTTAGCAAGGCTACTTATCTGCAATGACGTAGCGTAGTGAGCATCTTCAGCGCCCGGGGGCAGACACAAATGTTGTGCCACTTAAATTCCTTTTAAGTTGCATTTTTCGTCAAATTTGATTTTTCATCTCTCCATTTATTTTAAAACTTTGCAATTTTGCCCCCTATCACTTGGCACACGGGGGCACTTGCCCCTACCTGCCCCCGCATTCGCTACGCCACTGCTTGTCTGGGACACTGTCATTACTACCCAAGAGCTCTTTAAAAGCACTTGCACTAGAACCAAAAAAGGATGCTGCTTATTTAGTTGTATCATTCCTGACCATTAGGAATAGAACTCGTTGCACAGCCATGCATAGAACATCTTTAATAACCCCCTATATGAACTAACCACATTTTTTATTTTTTTTTAGTTACTAGACGTTGGAAGTGATAATTTAGTAAACAAAGGAATGTCACTTGGGTACACCCTCTTCATCTGACTGTAAGTCTTATAAACACTTGGCTTTATTCAACTCCTAGGTCCTGTTGATGTTGACTTGTAGCTACAAGTCATCCCCCGTCATGTTAGTGGGCTGAGGAGTGTGATCCTCCCGTCTTTTGCTAACTGTAATGATAATGATGTAATGAACTACCTCTCCGAATGCGACCACGATCCCTGTCGTTGCAGGCGGACAGGATTCTACTCAAGAAGTCCACCATCTTCCAGAAAAATGTCATGCCAACACAAACCTTTTTAAAAGGTCTATTGCAGCCCCCTTATTATGGAGCCATTGGTAGGAAATCATTGTATTAGTTCCTTGCATGAATTTTTGTTATTTTTCTTCATTTTCCAGAGTTATCATGGTCACGTGGCTGGTCTAAAAGTTCTGATTCGTGTCTATAACAATCTCAGCGTGAAGGATGCGAATGGTAATTCAACATTCATTATTAAATATATCGTGATGAACAGACTTTATTTCGTTGCTAACTCTCTTAGAATAGACAAATCACAACTAAAGAATCACAGTTTACTAGGCTGGTATCAGTAAAGCAGGAATAAATTCAATCCAATTCAATTCAATATTATTTGTAAAATACATCAAATTAATGCAAGGTCTAAAAAAGTATTTTACGCGACCCAAGAAAAGCGAAGCTTATCTGGCTTGGGCCGCAACTAAAAGATAAATGGAAATTAACATAGCATTTAACTAATTTAAATCAAGATAATTTGCATAACTAAGACTAACAGGATAGATATATATATAATTACAGTAAAGCTAGGATAATGTCGACATACGATACGATAGAACTAATGCAAATTAATTGTAACTGCTATCTTATATCTTCATGTCTACATCTAGTCCGAACTTGTAGGATATGAGGGACGTTTGTATCTTCTTAACATAAATTTGGAAATTTTTGTAACATCTTTTTTATTTTCAGGTTTTACTCCTTTGGATTTAGCAGCACATGCTGGCCATGCGTAAGTACAACTCGCTTACTATTATTAGATTGCCCCCTTTATAGGCCTGAATACCTAAGGTTTTAAAAAACATAGCGAGAACTTGACGCGACCAGTGCATGTCCTGAAACTACGATTGTCTGCTTAATATTAGAGGTGGTGTGGCCTAGTGGTCAAGGCGCTCGTGTCATGACGGCAAGGTCATGCGTTCGATTCTCATCAGAACCACTTTCCATAAGTCTATAGTCAACTTGGCTGTCCATTTCTCATTATCTTCATTTTATACTTCTAGTGACTGCGTTGAAGCATTATTAACAAGTGAGAATCCAGCATCAGTGCTAATATCTGATAATGATGTTAAAAGAACGCCCTTACATGCCGCTGGTGAGATCTCAGTTCTTGTACTGTATATATTTCTGTGTAGCTTTTCCCATCATCGATACTTTACTAACTTTACTACCTTTCCTTGATTAAGGTCATATAGACTGAGTATTAGAGATGGTAGAATCATGAATATCAATAGAATAATAGACGGGGGACTGCGACAGGTTACTTAAAGATCCCTTTCTGAGAGGACCAACTGTTTGAAAATTTATGGAAAAACTAACGTTCTGACAAAACTAAGTTTTGCAGCAACAAGCAAAAGTTGTCTCTTGATTCCTCACATCAAGAGCTCGCACATACACTATCAAAGGAGTGTCTGGGACCTACCTGATGGGCAGCTCAAATCCAAAGAGGCGCTTGTTTGAGGGGGTGTAAATTCAAGGAAGTACTGTGATTCAGGATTCTTTTGCTATGTAGCTACGTTATTTCAAGATCTTATAAACACGCTTTATAAGAGCATTTAACTTTATTCTGAGCCCCAAGGTTTTTTTATTTTTGGATCACTGTTTTAACATCTTATTTCCTTCAATCTCCCCCACCCTCAAAAACGTTTTTAAATTGGCTCCGAACAAGGGCATCACGCCTGCAAACTTTGTTTTCACTCACTCAACTCAAATAGTTTCTCAGAAATGATTGTCTGGGGTGCTGTTGATTAAGTTGTTTGGAAATATCAGAGAGGGAAAAGGGGCGGCGTGCATGCGGTATTGGGCGGCGTGTAATGTTTTGATTTGGTCCTAAAGTCCAAGACATTTTCATATTGAGCCCTATATTTGCATACTTTATCTATAGCTAAGTAGACGTAATGAAAATCTTTTCTTTTATAATTTATAGCTTACAATGGTCATACTGAATGCCTAAAACTTTTACTAAAACACGCTGAAGCAGAAGATGCTGTTGACTGCGTTGATGGACAAGACAGGTTTGAGAAAACTTTTCTCTGTCTGTTTTCTGCCCGCCAATAGAGAGGCTTTTGCAAAAGATGGCGCCTACATCGTACAAGAGGGCATTTCCAAAAAGCTCTTTAATAAATGCAATTCATCCTGGTTTCACTCTTTATGCATTTTTCTACAGAACACCGCTGATGTTAGCTGTTACCAATGGGCACAGTGATAGCGTAATGTTACTTTTACAACAAGGATCGAATCCAAGCGCTCAGGATCTCAGTCGTCGGACAGCTGTTCATCGAGGGGTATGCTAATCATTCTGCTTTTGTCGTCTGAAATCCCTTAATCCATTGGAAACACGGTCATGTTGTCCTGTTCTAGTACTCTTGCCTTAGCCCTCTGTCTCACGTCTGTAGCTGAAACAAATCATTATTTCTTCACTGTCTGCTTAATGCATTATTTGCGCATTTGTAGAACTCATCTTATTTTCTATTATAAATTCCCTCTCAGTACCCCAGTCCCTGTCAATTTCGTAATTGTATCATGTCTTAGTTTTTATTTCTGTTATTTTCTGTGCTATTTGATTTCATTGTTTCAAATCGATTTCACTTCTTTGACCCATTTGCTTCTTTCATTCCCCATACTTTATAACCTTCTTTTTACTTTGCTGTATTTCTTCTCCTTTGATCAACAAGACACTGATTTTCTCTAACTTGTTTTTTTAAACCCACAATCAAGGCCAATTTTATTTTCTGCAGATAACAACACAGCTTCAAACTGATGCCAGCATTCTTTACTCCTTCTCCCCCTGGATATAATGTTGATATGTTTGAAATTTGCTGCATGCTTTTGGAGATTCTCTGTAACCAAAAACGAAATTAACATTGCTCAGGGGGAGGGGAGGGGTGGTTTTGCTGATTCTTTACTAGAGTCTTAAAAGTCCACATCTAGTTTGATGTTACTGGCACCTTCTGTATGTTTTACCGCCTGTGTTTTTTATTTCAATATATCTTAGGTTTTGTTAAATAAAAATGCTTAATCCTACTTGTCTAGGCTGCCTGTGGTCAAGAGGAATGTGTTGACGCTTTGCTGCAGTATGGAGCTGATCCGAATTCAAGGTATAATTGATACTTATTACCCTATGGTCAGGGCCGTAACTTTGTTATACAATCTGATTGGCTGAAAACGTTCGAGTGCGAAGTAGTGATAGGGCATTATTATGCGGTTATTGAGCGATTGTGAGGTCAATGCTGGAAAATATTCGAACCGAAAGCATGACATACGGACCGAACGTAGGGAGGTCGGTACAAGAAGCTGAATTATAGTTGTACTAGTTGCCGTTAGATCTATCGTAGCGTAGGTCGACATTATCCTGCCTTAACAGTACCTGATAAAGATTTTCCCTGTTTTAGAGATTGCAATGGAAGAACACCTTTACTAATGGCAGCTGCTTGCGATCATGTTGGCATTTTGGGCAGTTTACTACAAGCAGGTGGAGATCCTTACGCCGTCGATAACTCGAATTATTCAGCTTTACACTGGTCTTCGTACAATGGTATGTGAGTTATAGCTTTTTAGTTATTTTGATGTTACGAGACGTTTACGACAGGTTTTTGAGAATCCTATTTGCGATTTGTCGTAACCTTATGTACGACTTACGACACAAATTCCATTTTCGAATATTCGAAGCGTATTCTTTAATAGACTTTTCGGCCTCAAAACATATGCTCCCATCTCTCTGGCTCTCAAAATTTCTCCAAACTATCCAATATTCAATATTCGTCAGACTGTCTTCCATAGTCTTTTTCCCTAATAGTCTTTTCCAATTCTAATTAATCCTTGTAAGTCTGTTTACGAAATAAAAAAATCGTGGACAAATATCTTTTAGTTTATTGATGTTACGATTCGCTTTGCTTTTGATCGGCTTGTCTTTTGTGGAGAATTTCCTGCTGCATCGTGCTTCTGACTTGCTTTTTACTTTGATTTAGAAGAAATCCGATTTTCTCCTTCACTAGAATTCCTGGAGCTTAAATCCGCTGCGATAAGAGGAATTTTGGAGCCTATTTGAGTAAAACAACAGGAAACAACTGCTGTTCTTTGTGTTTTCAAGACTTGCAGGTGCTCGGTTTGACTACAGTGAACTAGGACAGTCTTTGGCGTGTAGAAAAGTCTTTGGTTTGGATGATACGTATCTCTGATCTCTTAAAAGTTAATCGATGATTTCTTATTTGATTTTTAGGGCATGAGAGCTGTGTAGAGCTTCTACTAGAGGTAAGAATAATTTCTTTTCTTGTATATTATTTAACTTCTATAAAATTCCTAATTAGAAACTCAGGCTTCCAAATCGCCAACATTTAAGAAACTCTAGTACTAAACAAATTTAACTGAAGAAATTACACAATTTTTAAAAGAATACAGTTGAACCCCCATTAACGGATAAATCTTTCCAATGATAATTTCTAGTAGAATTGGGCAAAGTAATTTCTAACTAGAAATTCTTGAATATTAGTATTTAGGGGGGGGGGGTGGCTGGAATGAATCAACGTTTGAGGATTTCCCAACACGTAGTTGGTGGGGGAGGCACTGTTGCCGAACCAAGATTACTGGGTCGCTAATGAACACTAACATGAAGTCGTTAAGGAATTCTCTTGTTTGCTATGTTAGGCATGGTTTTAAAATTCTACTATTTTTGCAGGAAAATAACGAGAAGGCGGCTAATGGAAATTCCTTTTCGGCTCTACATTGTGCAGTGTAAGTAGTCAACCGACGTTCACTTTTTCCTTCAATCTTTTGGCTCTTTGAAATTCTTCCAGGAGTGTCATTATCTAAATGCTCAGCATAGTTAAAAGAGGGTTACTGTGGTGTTGATAAATGTTGATTAGAATTACTTGTATATGAATTATCATAACTATGCAATCCTATATAGCTAATAACTCGTGTATCGTAACTAGTAGATTCAGATTAGATTCGTACCGTAGCTTGAACCCTAAATATAACAGCTGAATTTAAGCTTTGTCGTGTGAGGTCAGCATCTGGATGGGTGACTTCCAGATAGATGACTAAACAACTCACTCTGCCGTCCTTCGGAAGGGACGTTAAACTAGGGGTCCCATGCCTGGATGCAGCATGCATAGTAGGCCTAAATTAGCTGAAAAAGCTAGAAACAACAGCCTACTCAAAATAAAGTAACAACAACAATAATAACAACAACGGTCCTCGATTTTACGGCCATTTTTGGCCATTTTGCCTCAGTGTAGCCTTGCCTTTTCGGCCTAAATCGGCCAATAGTTAGATCTGTAGTGTTAATGAGAAGCTTGAGTCAAAGGGGGGTAATGAATATCACAATCATTCAATCATAAATAATGACATGTGTATCGTAGTTAAGGAATTCAGCTTAGATTCGTATCGTAGCTTCAACCCTGAGTATAACCAAGCGTCCTTCCTTTTTCAGAATGAATGGAAATTACTCTTGTGCTGAGGTTCTTATTGACTCGCTTGGAGAAAAACTTCTGAACAAACGAGATAAAAAACAAAGGTAATAGTCGGATATAACTTTTTTTCAATAAGCAACTGGACCTTTTCCTTACCTTCATAGTTGCTTAAAAATTTTGGACATTTCAGCCCTCAAAGTTTATTGAAAGCTGCTTAACATTTTTGTACCGAGCAAACACTACTAACTCATTTTGTAAGGTTAACCATTGACACCAATATGAAGCTACCCGCAAATTCATTCATGCTACAGAACACTTCTAAATGATTCATCTCTGCAAACTCCCTTACATTAGCACCTAATTTTATAAGTTTACTTTGTATTTGTAATTAGTTGGTTTAGTTTTGTAACTTTGGAGCGATAGCTATTCAGCTAATTTGAAACGTATAGTAGAATGTAACATATGTATTGTAACAATTTCAATGAATAAATAAAAAACAGTAGGTTTCCATTAGTAGCTATATAATTTATTAGCTATTGCTTTCTTCTACTTGCTTTAAGAAATTCAATAATAACACTGATAATAACGATAATCTCTGTTTGTACTGTAGAACACCACTACATGCCGCTGCATTCAATGATCAAGTTGACTGCATACAGCAGTTATTACATGGTGACATAGATGTGAATGCCCAAGATGTTAATGGGAAAACTGCGCTTATGATTGGAGCAGCAAAGGGCCATACCAAATCTGTCGGTAAGAAATGATTAAAATCTGCTAGCCTGTAATCTGATGTTTTTCCAAAATGCTGTTAAATACCGTACATAAAGTCGTAGGCTGATCTACTGATAGAGCACTAAACTGACTTAAGCAGAAAGTAATTGAAATTTGCAGTTTTCTCAATCTCTTTTGCGAGACACTTTGCAAAGAAAAATCACGACACGTGTGACCTATACAAGGGTCCGGACAACTGAAATGTTTAGAATCTATGCAAGGGCTTTTACAAGGCCCCAGGAGGGCTATCTAGTTTATTTTTTGCTTTTTAAATTTTAAGAATGTTTGGAAAAGGCGACAAGGACATATACATATAAAATAACCGAGACAATTTAAAAGGGTTACAGCCTTTACAAGGGTCTGTCCATACAAGGACCAAGACAGTGCTATCTAGTCTATTTATTGCTTTTTAAATTTTATGAAAGTATATAAGTTTTCCGGACGCAGAGCGGTGAAATCGTTGTGACAGCAACAAAACATGTGCCAAAATATGAGCAAATCAAGTAACAATAGTAATCTAGAAATAGCAGGACTTATATATGCATATTGCTTTGTAGTTTTGTTGCTGACTGCTGGTGCTGATCCGAATCTATCAGATAAGAAAAATCAAACTGCACTACACTTAGCCTGCAAACAGGTACACAAATTTTAGATTTCTGTCTATATAAAATTTTGGTATGAAGCAAGAACTACCTGAATGCACTAAAAACTCTTTGGCGTAAGTGATGTGGTCTTAAGTTACCTCGTTTGTGTAAATAGCTTAATGACACCTGGGTTTCAGCGTCATCGACGATTGCATTATATATCAAGGGTTAAGGTCTTATTTCTTTATCTACTCCTGGGATCCGTGCAGGTGGTTTTTACCGTATCTCCTCGATTAAGCGCCCGCTGCGCTTATTAAAAGAAAAGCCTCAAAGAGGAGCAATTATGTGGAAATTTGTGAATGCACTGACGTTCTGACAAAACTAAGTTATGTAGCAACTAGCGAAAGGTGCCTCTTGATTCCTCCCATCAGGAGCTTGCACGTACACTGTCAAAGGAGTTTCTTGAACCAACTTGATTGGCCACTCAATCCAAAGGGGCGCTTACTTGAGGGGGGCCCTTACTCGAAGGGGGGGGCTTTATTCGAGGAAAGACGGTAACACACCATTTCATCTTCCACCGCCACTTCCACAATCTCCACTATTAAATTGAGCTCAGTCAGTTAGCTAACTTAGCTTTGGGCATTTGCCTAAAAAAGTTAACTAGAAATGGTACTTTTCCCCGTAATTCCCTATAAAATGGAAAAATATTCCGAGGTTTATTGTTCTACGCGGTTATTGTGGAAAATCTAAGGTATTGTAAAGAAATAACTGAAGGGGCGGTGCGAAGCTTACTCAAATCTGAAGCAGCTGCTAAGACTACAGAAGTCGTTTCAAAGGAACTATGATTCAGTATTGCTGAAGCACTATTTCTATAATCATTGAGATTAGATTCTATTGCAATGATTTGACAATCAGAAACAGTTTAATTGCAAAAGGAAGGGCACTAGATTGCCTGAAGTAGAATCTCGCTGACGGTGTTTTGGCAAGGTGACCTCACTGTAACTATAGATGCATCTAGAATTATCTTCCCCATTGTAATCCTGTAGTCTCTCCAATCACTGCCGGCCAAGACTGGCGACCATCCTTAATAAGTACATGTCAAACTACAGTAACCTTACAGGGGCATTTCACCTCTCTAAAAATCGTGCGAGATTCTCATTGAAAGAAAAGGATTCTTACAAGATTCCTAAGAAAAAAATAGAGATTCCAGCTGAGGGTGTACGAGATTCTATGGAGTGAATCTGTACCGAACGCAAAACACACTTTTTTCTTATTTCCCCAGCTAAGCAGCGAATCTTAAAATCCTTCAATAGTGAAGCCTGGGATAGTCCTGGGATAGCCTGGGTTAAAAATCTAGCTGTTTGGTCTTGGGATTGTTCCCCTCCTTACTTAAACATTGATTTCTCTGTTTTAGTGCCCTTCACATTGCTGCTCGAAATGGCCTTTCAAGGGTAGTTAATGAACTGATTAAAAAAGGAGCCAATGTTCTGGTTCAAGACAAAAATGGTAAGTAACCTCCTCTATCATGCGTGATTTCGTGAAACGAGAAATTTTGCGCGTGAATGCGTGAATCTAAACTCCTGCGTGTCGCGTGAAATGCTTTGGTACGGCTCGTGATTTCGTGATTTACAGTGTTGAGAGGTTGCTTGAATGCAGGAATGCCCTTTTATCCATGGAGCACTGTCAGCTCCATGTATATCTCTGTCATTCTCTCGTGTGATGAATTAATAAAGTCCCCTAAAATCTTAATTTTGTGTGTTCCCTGTTACAAACTCGTCGTGGAAAGAATTTTCAAAGCCAATCCTTTAGATATATGAAGTTAAACATCCTAAATATTGATCCTGAAAAATTTCGGGGAGCAACGCTTGAAGTTGTGTGCATGTGAAAATGAAGTTTTATCGTGCGTGACGAGGGGCAATTTACTCCTCAAAAGGGTGTACGAGATTTTATGAAAGCAAAAGGATTTCCAAGGGATTTCTGTGAAAACAATAGGTTTTCCAGCATAGCTGTACGAGATTTGAAGGAGTGAATCACCCTCGGTGCTTGATTGCGTGAATCGTCGAAAAATTACGCGTGATCGCGTGATTTTGTATCCCTCTTTGAAGAAATGAATTTGGTTAAGAAGTTGATTTATTCTCTTCTTTTCCCCTAGGTTCTTTACCAGTTCTTTTATGCGCTGCTAGTCCAGACATTGCTGATTGCTTGAAACATTTATTACGTGCAATGCTGCCTGAAAATGTAAGTTCAGCTATTGCAGACTCTTTAAAAGAAACTACAAAATCGAGATAATAAGAACAATTGCTAAGGTTATAGACTTTCAATTAATGAAAACCTTTAATTAAGTAAAGTTGAGTGTAACTTGATGGGCTTTCATTTAAAATAGAATTTTTCTTATTGTACCAACAGAGATGATTTTAGGTTAACTTTTTGTATTTTTTGTTGTTGTAATTACATGATATTCTGTATAGGAAAATAAACGGGATTTTAATAAGCAGCTAGATTTTGAAGGGGTCTTAACGAATAAGTAGCTGACCCCTTCAAAAGCACAGAAAATTGACTCTAAAGAATCCAAATTCTGGAAAACAGGAGGAAAAATGAGCTTGGAAAAAACCTTGTTCTAAGCAGAATTCCTCAAGGCCATGGCCAAGTAGTTGAACATTGTTTATCGAACATTTGAAATATCCTTCTTAAGCAAATTGTTTTACCATTTAGACATTGCTCATTGCTCATTGCTCATTACAACATTGCTCGTCCAACAATTTCTTCTTGCAAAAAGCAAAAATTGCTTTTGATGTTTTTGAAAAACATTGCCCAGCAAATTCTGCTTTTCAAACAACGTTTTGTAACGTTGCCCAACACTAAAACATTGTTTGTCAAGCAAATTTCAAATGTTTGACCTTCCAAGCAATGAATTGTTTTGCTAGATTGTTTGGCTAGGGTTAGGTCCTAAGGATCTTACTTTCTGTAACAAATTTATTACCTTATAAGCGATCGAGAGTAGCAAATATACTTTCAACCCAATCTGTTCAGGTTTCGGGGTCTTCATAATTCTTTTATTTTGTTTCTTTGTGCTATAAATCTGTAAACCTGTCCAACGCCTAATATCTTTAAATTCACTTAAAATACATTTTATTTTATCAATTAGTTGTAAATATCAAAAGACATGGTGAAATATATCTTATATATACTAGAGGCTTTCAAACGTATGACCGTCTGATTGACATCTAGTTTTAATTTTGCGTTTTAAGATTAATGAATTAGTGGTGTTGAATGTTTTGGAATATTTTATTCGTTTCTTTCTTTCTTTCCCTGATCTTTCTCGCTCTCGATCCCATGTATGCACACGCTGCTCCACTTCCCCTGCTATGATTTTCTTCGTCATTTTCAAACTGCACTTTTTTTTATTAGAACAACCTTTTTAAGAAACACCAGGCTGAAATTTTGGCCACAATTTTTCTCAATCTCCAAAACTATTTGAGATGTGCACAAGAAAAGTTTACCAGCGTAAAGCCCTTGCCTGAAAACGCATTTCAAACTTGTTTTCAAGCAAGGTAGGGCCTGACAAATTGGTGAAAAATCACTTCAAAAGTAAGAAACAGGCAGGCTGAAATCGAAGACAAGTGTTCTTATAAAAAACGTGTATCCAGAAGAAAGCAGACGGTCTTCATCCAATATTGCCGCTTTATTGATTCGGGTACCGATGTTGATAGATTTGCTGCCGGTTTTGCAATACTGATACTCAAATACAGTTATCCCAATGTCATCAAGAATCGGACCTGCGAATCATCGATAGCGATTCTGGGATTCGAACACCTATCCTGGGCTGGAGCTTGTATATGAATCCACACTTCAAGCAAGAACTGCTTTTATACTTTTAGAAGCTGAAACATTGATAGGAGGGGCAAAAAACATTTATTGTCGGATAGAAACTTTGGTGGAAAATTTCTTGGGACAAGCCATAAGGTGCAGCGCGTCTTCTAAAATGAAAACGAAAAAAAATTCATGTAAAAATAAAGCGAAGATGCGCAGAAGTTTAAATGTAAAGACTGACTTTTTTATTGAATATCAATCATTGTATCTGATTTCGACGGGGGCAACAAACTTTGAGAATGAGCAAAACAAGGCAGTGGAAAGGAACGTAATAACGGTACCTTGATTATGTGAAAAGCAAAAACATCGCTCAGTGCTGGAGATGAATGCTCCCCACTTGCATCCACAATGCCGAGACAATGTGGCTGAGGCGTCGCATCTTACGGTGGTTCCCGTTACAGGAAATCGCTATTCTCCCGTGAATCTTCCGCCAGCCAAGGGGGTGGGACTATCCGGCCCCCAGACCATATGCTTACGCTTGGATATCCCGCCAGCTTCCGACTCACACACTGAACAATTATGTATGACATATTCTTTATACTGACAGAATTTCTTCAATTAATTCAGGCAATTGTGGGAAAAACTTTGGCGCGCATGCGCTACCACTCCTACTGTAAGGTCGATGCGCATGCGCCATGTCTGGTTCCATTCCTTGTTTTGGATTGCAAGTCAAAAAACCAAACTAACAATCAAAGATTAAAGTTGAATTAAAAGAAATACAGGTATAAGTTACGTAACATTGTAACATTTTTTATTTATTCTTTCTTCATCTGTTAGTTTGTTGCTCGATCGTAATTCGTCTCAATAACAACGTCAGATTCTTTCTAGATACCAATGTCAGGAACAGTGGCTTAGGCCAGTACGGTACAACCGGAGTTTTTTCAAGTTTAACGTTGGCATCAGCTTTTTCAATAAACGCTAGTTTTTGCGGGTTTTTGCTTTTTAGACTCAGTCTTAAGCTGAAGAGGTTTTCATGCTCTCGACATAAAACTTCTTACATAGACAAGGCAGGCAAACAACAGCTACCAATCAATATGTCATTTAGATTCAGACTACCAATTGTACAGAATTATTCACTTAGAATTCTTTTTTCTCATTTCAAAACAAGACCAACAAGATCTGCAAGCTCAAAGATGGCTTCAAACGCAGAAACTCTTTTGGACAAAAATGAAGTTGCAGCAATGAGGATCAATTACAGTTCACAAGGTCTTCAATGTGACAATTTAGAAAAAATGGAACCATTTGCTATGTTTGATTCTTGGTTTAAAATGGCAAAGAATTGTAAAGATATCATCGAGGCTAATTCCATGTCACTGGCATCTGTTTCAGCGTAAGTTTCTTTGGTTCTGGTAGTGAATACCCCAGGGTGTATTCCATGTGACTTTCACACCCCAGACTGGAAAGTTGGCTCCCCATGTGCAAGTTATTGCATATGGTTCTAGTCAACTTGCCCCACTACCAACTTGCCCCATTGCCAACTCGCCCCACTTCTAGGTCAACTCGCCCAACTTGCAAAGTCAACTCGCCCCACATTCAAAATTAACTGGCCCCATCTCAAAAGTCAACTTGCCCTTGCTGAACTATAAATGTTTAAAGTTTGGGGCTCTGCACCCAAACTCCTCTTATCACACTGATAAATTCACTCAATTTTGTTGTTTTCTATCATTAATTTAATGGTGGGGCAAGTTGACTTGACAGATGGGGCAAGTTGTACGAACATGTGGGGCGTGACTTGAAAGAGGTCTGACCTGACCATATTAAGGCTGGGAGAGTTGGTAGTGGGGGCGAGTTGACCTGTTACCTTGCATATGCAGCTCTGTCGTCGTTTTTTTTTATTGTTGTACAGCATAAACAATAGACGAACGCTTGGTCATATGACTTTTCTTTTGTTTTTTTGCCATGCAAAATGCTCATGACATTTTTAGGCTATCGCAACTTGCCTGCAAAAAAATCAAACTTTCCTGCAGCCTGACCATGCAACCAACCCTGCAAGACCTTTAAAAAACTTAAAACGGCAAAATAAAACCTTGAGTCCTATGGGAGGTGAACCTCCTCCTTTATTGTATAATAACACTGAGTTGTTACCTTACAGTATTGTTTGTCTTTTTCCTAAGCTTTTGGATTCAGATTACCTGAATTTCTCTTCTAGAGACTGCAAGCCATCAGTTCGTATTGTATTAATGAAAGGATATGACAAAAATGGCTTTAGATTCTTCACGAACTTTGAAAGTAGAAAAGGAAAAGAAATTGTGAGTCTATTAAAGTATTTCTTATATTAAAGAGCTGAAATGCTTCACTGCAGAATGTTATTTCATGAGGTAATTTTTCTTTTTTTGCAGGAACAAAATCCTAATGTTGCAGTTTTGTTCTACTGGGAACCCCTCCAACGACAGGTATGCACATGTATAATTAATCAATTGTATACAGTTGACATCCGCTATCTCGACTGCCCGCTATCTCGAACATTCGCTATCTCGAACGATTTTCCATTTCCCCTCGTTTTGGTATAAGGGTTTGTATGGAAAAATCATTCGCTATCTCGAACCCCGTTATCTCGAACATTCGCTATCTCGAACCATTTTTGATTTCCCATGTAGGAAAACCTGCTCTTTATCTCGAACTTTGCCAAATTTTCTGCTGAACTGGATAAAGAGACAGGCTGAAAATATGTTTAAGTTCGCCTAGCGGAGCAGGAATGGCAGCTACTAAGTGATATGCAGCCCATGTATACAATAGATGAAGCTGTTCTCTTTCGAGATGTGCGGCATTGCCATTATGTATCTCAACTTCACCAATAGTAGGGATGAAAGCAGATGAGCTTTGACTCCTATGTAAAAAATAACTGACTTGTTTGATGAAATTTTGGATCAGTAACCCTGCATGTTAATCGGGGTTCCTTTTTTGACTTAAAAACTATAATTTTTTATATTTAAATGGGGCATCCGTTATTTCGAACATTCGCTATCTCGAACAAAGTCCAGTTTCCCTTGAGAGTTCAAGATAGCGGATGTCAACTGTAGCAGTTAAATCAATAGTATATCCAGGGGTGTCGGATGTCCATCTCATACCAGTTGCTGCTGCTAACAGCTTACACCAATTTGGAAACCTTGACTCACTACAAAAGTCCAACTACTTCTGTCAAATTGTTGTCATTTTTTCAAAATCACTCAGTGTGGAGTGACAAATCAAAAGTTCAAGGGGGCTTATAATAGACTTGTGTAGTGAGTCTAATTGAAACTATAGACTTATTATTTGAGCCCTAGTTATCACTTTTGAAATGAACCACTTGAACACTCAAACTAAGCCAGTTTGAGCAATCTCAGTTTGGTGTTAGTCTCATGAGCGATAACTGGGACTCTGGGATTAAGTCCATGTAAACCAAGCTTTATATTCTAGTATTGTTAGCCTTTAGAAATGGCTTTCTATATTAAATCTATTGCTTTTCCTCAATGGTCTCTGTTGCTTTAACCAGGTTCGAATAGAGGAAAAGTTGAAAAACTGTCATCTGAATTATCGACAGAGTATTTTCATTCAAGACCAAGAACAAGTCAAATTGGTGCATTAAGTAGCAAGCAAAGTCAAGTTATTACAAATAAAGAGGTCAGTGCTTGTTTGATAAAGGTATTTGTTGTCGCAAAGATGCATCAACCAGTAAAAAGAGAGTTGATAGCAATTAGGTATCTTCCTTAAGCTTTAATTAAAGTTTTAATTGTTTATAGTACAAACCTATTTCAAGTACATTGTACTTCCCATATCTTGAACATGCATGAGACCGATCAGAGTTAATAAATGCTTGAGTTATCAGGGCACCGACGCCACTATTTTTTAATCGAAAAGTGTTTCAAACCATCGGTATTTGCTAAATCTTTCTAATATATTCGATTCTATTCAGGTTTTAGTAAAAAGATTCAAGGAACTGGAAAAGGAATACGAGGGAAAAGAAATACCAAAGCCTGATTACTGGTAAGAAATTTATTATTTTGTTTCTGATTAAAAAATAAGACCAGCATTTCAATGCCATTCATGTGTCTTGAATATATGGAGATTTTTGGGCATCTTGCATTCCAAATGCCATAGCCGAATTAAGCGCCTGGTCTAGGAATTTGAGATACTAACATCGTTCTCATTGTTCGAAGACACCTTTTCCACCCTACGTAAAACTGTGGCAAAGCAAGGAGACATGTCGTGAACGACACTGCATCCGGCAGGTCTCCAAGAGTCCCGAGTCGTTGAGACAAGAAATGTTTCTGTTGTCTTACAGAAACAGCTGTGTGTCTCTCAATACAAATTTTGTCGCGCGCTACTAAGTTTCTGAGGTGTATTAAGTCTTTGTTAAAATGACAAATTAAAATCGTGCAGCAAATTATAGAATTTTAATAGGCTTTCAAAGAGTGGTAATGTCAACCTTCGCTTTATTTTCTTCTATCTTTCTATTCCCGTAGGGGTGGATTCGTTCTGAAACCCGAGCGGTTCGAATTTTGGTCTGGTGGAAAAGGCCGCATGCATGATCGCATTACATTCAGAAAACAAACCGAGGATGATGTTATATCGATTGATGGACCAACTAAACAGGCTGAAGATGACTGGGTGTATGAGTATTTATCACCGTGAAGAAGGTAATGAATTTTAATTAGATAGTGCTGAAATTTGATTAAGGAATATGCTGCTGTTTGCTGAAATTTAAACATGGAGACAAACTTGCAACCTGATTGTGGATCGTTCTTTGTGGTTATGAAGCTATTTTGCATCGTTTTACATGGGTGAAGCAAGCGAATCAATACCATGACAGCATCATAATATTCTACATCGGAACACAAAGTTTTCTTATTAGGAACTGTTGGTTTTGGGCCTTCCGTCTAACCATAGTCAACAAACTATGATTGCAGTTCTATGACTATGGTCTAATCGTCGTGAGAAAATTCGCGCCAAAAGTGAAACTGGTCGTTATTTGTCAATTGGTCTGCAAAAGATGGCATCAGCGAGAACTTGAAAAGAGGCTGGCTCATCAGCCTCGTGTTATGTGACTAAGTGGCGAAACAAGTAGAAAAAGTTCTGTTAGTGCCAAAGGACGCATGCTTTTCTTACAGTGTGAATTTGAAGGCTGTGAGAACTGAAAATGATAGCTTCTTTCTTCGTAAATTTCTCATTTGTATAATTGGCTTGTTGTTAGGCCAGAATGCCTGTGTTTTTTATATTATAAAAACAGTTTCAATAATATGGATTTTATATCAGCGTTCAAAGAATGCTTTCCAAGAATACGAATATTGTTTGAATTTTCACCATACTCTTTTCATAATAAAAATAAAGACACCACTAGTTACGATACAATGAAATCATAAAGATAGGTCTATCAACTATTTCCTTGATTTTGTCGTCGTAGGACATAGCATTGCCTCAGCTCTGCAATATAGGCACAGCTGGCTAAGTTTCCCATGCCTCAACACTCCAGCAGCTCTTTTAAAACCGAAGCTCAGAGCAACTGGAATAGGTTTTCAAGTGAAATATGCAGCTGCAATGTCTGTGATATTCTCATATCCAAATTCAGTAACGTTAAACCTCAATAACGGGTCCAGTTCCGCAGTTTCGTTCAACGCCATCAGTGTAATCAACGGACCAAGAAGCTCACTGCTGCCGTTGCAATAAGGCAGGTATTTTGTCGTGTGAATGCATCGATGTGGCATGAAAATTACCATTACAATGCCAATAATTGCAATGATCATCCCAGCTGATCCTATTACCAAGCATGGTAGCTTTTTCCAACTGAAAGCTGGTCCGTTTGTTAAACGCAGGAAGCTTCCACAAGGTATAATCGTAACTAGAAAATAAAGAAAAAGCCTTATTGCATTACCCCCGGATTCTTATTGGTTTGTTTTTCAAGGCCGCAAGACATGACATTTTTGCAGGAGGGAAGACATCTAGTGTAATTACTTGTCTCTATACATACCTAATGGATTTGCCAACAAGAGTCCCTGTTAAAAGAAAATTTGTACTTAGATTATAATGTTGGACCAACATCGCCAAAAGGAAGCACAAACGTCACAAAGTAAATTCTTGCAAAAGCAATCTTAGTGATCATTCATCACAAACAGTAATTTCAAAGCAATGCAGCTACAAAGATCGGGGATGCTAAGGGGGATGCTAAGAAAAGAAAGACACTTAAGGCTTGAATTTGAGCGCAAATACTTGGAGAAGCATAAAGAGCGGAGGTTCTCTCGGAGATGCTGATTTTTCCCAAGTGCCATACCACGAATGATAGGATAAGGATTCGAACCTGGACTGCATGACCAGAGAACCAACGACAATGCAACTGAGCTAGAGAGGCAAATAAAATCATGGAGTGACTCTTCTCCTGTTTGGCTTTGTTGCAAATATGTTGGGCCTTCTTGTTCTTCAGTGCCATACATGTTTGTTATAACACAGTACATATGAGAGCCTTCTGCTCCATGACTTGGAGAGTTTTTCGACGATTTCATTGGGCCCTTTAGGTCAAGGAAATCGTCGTTGACTCTCTGATCATGCAGTCCAGGTTCGAATCCCATTGATTGTGGTGTGCAACTCTTGGAAAAATCTATTCGTGTTTGCCATTCAAGAAAAATATATTAGAGAAACTGGGATGGTCAACATGACAAAAGGCTGCCTTGCCCTGTATGATCTAAATGAACCATATAAAATTAGTTTCAGCAGTGCATTATATACTGAAATGCTTACCGATATTTCAAGAACAAGAGATAAACAGTCAATGAACATTGAAATTGTGCCTGCTGCTAATACCAATACAGTTGTAATGGCAATATGAATGCCAAGTGTCTGATCTCGATAAGGAAGCAGTATGCTGTACAATGTCTGGGCAAAAGAAATTGAAAGAAATCTTAAAAATCAAATAATCGAAGTACAGTTCATAGGAGGTAACTTGAAAATTCATTTTCTCGAAAGAATTGTCAATTTCTCCATTCTCAATTAATCAAAAATGGCGTGGCTGATTGGTCAAGGCGTTCGACCGTATGTCGTGTGTTCGAAACTCTTCGGGACCACTCTTCACTTACATTCAGTCAGCTCTTCTGTCCACCCTTTCCTCGTCGGTAAATGACTACCCAGGGTATTCGCTCTAGAATACTAGTCTAGGAATACAGGCAGGGCCACATATGCTCTATAGCACAGAACCCTGACATGAGTTATAACAAATAAAGATTGCTTGCTTGCTTGCTTGTCTTCTTGTTTATGATTATAATGCAAATTCTGCCTCTTATCTCAAAACATTTCACATATCTGCTTGTGCACAAGGCTTTTTTCGTCTGAATTTCCTCGAAATGTTGTCTCATAACTTACCTCTCTCGCTCCATGGCATTCCAATGGATACATTATGATGACCAGCAAAAATATGAAAAATCTTATAACATGAGATATGTCATCTTCTTCGCAGTAATTTTCCAGAAAGTCACCTAAAATCATGAATTTTGCATCGTATTTGTTAGAAAGAAGAAACAGATTATGCTAAGGTCTACCAAAGCTTTTGGAAACGACTAGAGATAAGTCGTGGACTGTGGAATCGTGGAATGAAGAATGCCGTAAACTTTGGTGGAATTTAAAACTCGGTACATTGGAGACTAAAGTTTGAAATGCTTGAATTCTGAATGATTGAACGTTAAAGCATCAGATTGCTGGGTTATCGAATTACAACACCACCACTACTCGATTTTGGAATGTAATTGGACTTTTGCGCTAGAATATAGAATTCTGAAACGTTATGGAACTGGAATAAGGAATTTTGGAGTAGTTGGAGTATGGACTTCAGGACTTCGGAAATTGGGAACACTGGATCTCTGGACTCTGGAATGCTGGAACTTTGGAATACTGGACCTCGAAAAGTTGGAGCATTGCGATTCTGGAGTTTTAGAATTTGGGATTTTACTAAACGTTAAATCTGTGAAGTTGCGAGAGTAATGAATACAACGTACCTTGGACCAGTCCTTTGAATGTCATGTATCCGACTACACCCAAAGACAAAGTGCAGATTAAACTATATGAGATGTTTGCATACGACGCTTTGTTAAACCGAGTTTCCGTTGATTCATTGATTGATCCATATAGAAAATACGAGCTGTGCTGACTCAGGAAAACTAAAAAGGACCAGAAACCTAAAGTTACAAAGTATTGTCAAATTTTTCAGGCCTTGAGTGTTTTTCGAGAAAATTATACCATTAATAGGCTATGGGAGGACTTACCAAAGGCGATGACGCCGACTGCCTACAAGAGAAATGTCGAAGGGGATTTTTAGATCGTTTTGAAGAAATCATAGGAAAGAGTACTCTTTAGTGCCAAATAAAAGCGGGAAGCTAATTTATTGTTAGCAAATTTTCCCACCCCAAGAGCTTTGTAAGACCCCTGCTGTTTCATTTCCTGGATTTTGCTTATAGAGAAGATCCCGGTTCAGCAGTGTTTGATAGAATGATTCTATCAGAAGTATCTATTTAGAGTGCTCACAATTTGGAAGTTCACTATAGAGGTTTCCGCAAAAGATGGCGGTCGTTTCTGTCAATCCCTTGTTTTTCTTAAGGTTTCTCGAAGGAATTCTGGGAATAATTTCCTTAGTTACGAATTCAACGTCTGCAGCTATGTAAAATACGTAACTAAGGAAATTATTCCCAGAATTCCTTTCGAAAATCCTTAATGAAAACAATAGGCAAAAAACGGCGGCCATCTTTTGCGGAAGCGTCTATTGAGAAGTTTACGAAGTTCTCTATTTAGAACGCCAACTTGTGCTGGCACAATGCTTTTGAGACCCCCTTTATGCATTGAAGGAGGCAAAAACAGGCGTCTCGGAACTGGGTCTTAGTGAATACGAACGGAAACATTAGAAAATACTGTAAGTGACTGACCTGGAACACATTCATGTTTGAAAATCTGAACGGATTGTGTGTATATGGTCTAAAGAAAAAAGAATTAAGAAATTATTAAGAAATAGAGTTTGGTATGTATAATAATGTCGGGATTTCTAGACTGGGAAAAGTAACACATTGAAAACTCACACATGTGGTCCGATTGTTGTCAGTCTCATCAAACTGAATACAATTAGCATCGTTATACAAAATAAAGAAACCAAGGAAACCTAGAAAATACAAAAAGTATTAAATCATTATACATCACAACAGTCGTTGCAACAAGCGCTACCCAGACCTGGGACCAAGAAACTTTACCTGGAACCGGGAACCAAGGAATCAAGGAACTTTAATGTAGGACCTAGAATCCAACACCTTAAGCCGTGTCTGGGACCAAGAAACTGGAGCCTGAGGCTGAGGAACCAAGTAACTTAAAGCAAGACATGGAATCCAGGAACTTCAGCCGGATTTGAGACCTAGGACCTTAGTAGGGACCTACGACCCAGGACCTTAAAAGCAAGATCAGGGACCCATGACCTTGTAAGAGAAAGCTTTAACATTGCAAGGTCTGATTCCTTTCCCAGATCTCATTTATATATTTCTCGTACTGAGTTCTTAAAAAGTGTGAAAAACAGCTGCATCACTTTTCATTCAATCAGCTTTTGTTGGTGATCTTTATTGATAGAATGCTGACATTGACGAAATACGCACCTTCGATAGTCTTCTGATATCTCGTAACAAACATAATGGCAGCAATATTACCAAAGCAGTTACGACAATAGGAAACCTCCTTCCAATGCGAATATAATCAATGTTGCAAGCTAAAATTAACAAAACTTTCCTCAGTATTGCTAAGATTCCTTTTTTCGTTCGCCAAAATGCGTGCTATCAAAAATGTTTCAAAGATGTTCGCATAAAATAGAGACAAAATCGTCATCCTAAGCGTAATATAAGAGTTTTTAATCTTAAGATGGAAGAACAAAAATGCTGGTTAAAATAAAATAAAGACCTTGAAGAATTCTGTTGACAATCTTTGGTAATATGTCCCCAAGCAGCACATGGTACGTTGTCATTGCTGTTATACAAATAAAGAAAAATCGTTGTAGTTCATGATTGGTTAAATTAAAACAATATTCAATGTAAGTGGCTGGACAGGACTGGTTGGGAAAGTGTTAGATTGAGGGTATCGTGTAGGTGAGGGAAAGGACGTTATATCAATTGATTGTTGCGGGGTAACGGTCAAACCCCAACAAAGAAGATGCGCCAATATGAAGATGATCAAAGAAAGTATTGAGAAACGGAGTAGGGCAAGGCTTTTGGAAATGCAAACTATTCACCAAGCAGAGTTAAAACTCAGAATCAAAATCCTCACCCGAAACATAGAAAAGCAGTTGCATCAATGAAATTAGAATAGCTACCACTGTTCCGAATGCTTCTTTTACTATTCCCTGTGGAAGAAATTCAAAATATGAATTTTGTCATGTGTTTGTCAATCATGTATTTGATAGATAGAATAATCCTACCGAAGTGAAAGGAGAATTACAAAAGTTTAACCGCCGACCTGCTTTATCTTGGAGTACAGTAGACTACAAATAATGTTTTGGTAGCGAAAATTTGAACACAGAGGCCTCGTAAAGCTGAACCAATTTTAGTGAAAGTTGTGTTTTTGCTCTAACCTGATAAGTTGGCTGTTCTGAAAGAATGCTGTTTTGGATGATTAGTAGAGTACAGTAATCTGAAACGAAAAGAAACCGTAAAAGAGTTAAACTTGATAAAAAGACGTCTTTTCTCAAGAAAAAGAGGTTAGAAATTATAGTTATAAGATCGAAGCTCACCTATCAAAAATGCGAAAATCGTAACCAGGATTATGCCAATGGGAAATCCAGCCTGTTTGAAAGCATATGGAATACCTAGAAACATATGGTTTATTGATTCATTGATTTATTTATTCATCGATTTATTGATTTATTGATTTACTGATTTATTGATTTATTGAATCATTGATTTGTTGATTTATTGATTTATTGAATTATTGATTTATTGAATCATTGATTTATTGATTAATTGATTTATTGATTCATTGATTTATTGATTTATGATTTATTGATTTATTGATTTATTGATTTATTGATTTATTGATTTATTGATATATTGATTTATTTACTGACGATTTACCTATCATAGAACCTCCCATCATACAGTGTATATATGGTTTATCTGCGTCTGTTACAGATTCGAATGTTTTCTGTTCTTGAGATTCTTGTGAAGATTTTGTAACAAATATAGAAGGTTTCTTCAGATATTGTGAAAAGGGCGTGAAGAATTTCTTTGGTGAAGATGTCAGAGGCTGACTCTGAAACAAAAATGTTCGAGGTACATCAATCAGATTGCTAATGCTACTTCAGTTTGCTCTAACAGGCTGTTAACAGCTCCCAGTTAAAATTGTCAGAATTGAGATATCTTATCATTAGAACACCCTATTAGATCGATAAATAGGTAGTACATAGCACACTACCTTTCGTATGTTTAACAGTTTTGTCCAATATGTACCAAAGGTACCAGTCACTTGCTGAATGATTGTCGTCTTCTGCGACTAAAAGTAACAAAAAAAAAATGATTAGATACACAAATAATTAATACTGCTGCAAGATACCCCTCCACATTGTCTTCATTATCCTGCATTCTCAACATTGCTCGAAGGTGGCCCTCCACGTTATTCATGATAATCCCTCCGCGTTACTCGAAGATGGACTTCCGCATTGCTCAAAGACAGCGCTCCACAATACTCCGCACCTTTCACATGACTTAAAGATAGGGAAAGATAGTCCTCCTTAGATGTGATCTTCTGCTCTAAGATATGTCTGTCCTCTTTTCTCGTGATAATCCTTGCACATTGCTGAAAGATAGCCCTCTGCATTAACCCGTATCCTTCAAATTACTAGTGACATCCCAGTTACTGAAAGGTATCTTTCCACATTACTCATTAACGTCCTTCGCATTACTCCAAACATCCCTCAATATTTCTAAAAAACCTCCATATTACTGATGCGAAGACGTTACCTAGGGTGAGACTGGTGAAGGTGAAGGTGAAATAGTGTTTTACCGCCAGTCGCTAGGATCTTAGTAGTAGGTTAACTAATCGAGACCTCGACCCTGGCTGTGACGCTACCGTGTCTGGCCTCGAACCCTGACCACACTGAGCTTCTCACACTACGAGTCAGCTGGATTACACCACTACGCCACAGCACCTTCGATTGAGTTTTCGTCCATGATTCAAGATCTTTAATCGAACCCATCTTAGGCCATCCCTCAGTATACCATTTCATGGTGAAGCGTTCAGAATATCTCTAATCAACAGGAATAAGTTAGATATTGATTGAATAATTATTGATGTCTACATACGTTTGTGTTTTTATCTGATTTCTTTGGGATATATCCAGCAGTTGGTGTGGATGCAAGTTCTCCTTCCATTGTCTCTTCAGAAATTTTCCACGACCAAAACAAAAATTCTCGTTTGCTCAAGAAATTTAACTACAGTGCTAACTTGTTAACGGCGTAGCTGGATGGCTCAAGTTTTTCATAGGTCTTCTTTCTTTTAGGATATAGACGGCGATATATTATATTCTACTTTCCAGTTGAATCATTCGTACCGTCGATCAAAGATTATGCAAATTAGCAAAGGTCAGACACCGCCATGAATGGTACCCGTAAGCCCAGTTGAACTTAAACCCCACAAGCAAAACCAAAAATCATTATGCAGGGAGTTTGGTCCGTCCTGTGCGTATACTGTAAAACTCCAAAATTCTTTATAAAAGCAACCTTCATAAAGCAGATGAAAAATCCTTATCATAAATATGTTTGGTGTAAAACGTGTGATCTTTTGACAGAGGGGCGATTATAACTTGTTGGAAATCTCATACAATTCCCGTTTCCTAGAAGTCCTATTGATTTCTTGGAAATTCCTTGGAAATCCTTTTGTCTTAACGGAAATCTCGTACTCCTTTTTGAAGAGTGAATTGCTCCACCCTAAAACATTGTCAAAGTCAAATGACTGTACCTATAATGATTCGGTATGCAGATGCACTCTTATATAAAGAACCTTTACTCTGAAACTTGTAGCTTTGTTAGTGTTATTGCACCTCAGAAGTTGCTTTTATGAGAACAGTGAGCGTAAATGGGACTAGCATGTGCGGACTTTAATGCTTTATGATTTTTAGCTTTCAGAGATAGCTGTAATCTGCGTTGTGGCTGTTGTTTCTCAACCTTATTATTTTTCATCGAATATCATCAAAATTTATCGGTTTAAGAATAGTTTTTTTAATGTGTAAGTTATCATAAATTTCAGCTTCAAGCTTGAATTGAGGGTGGTAAATGGGGGTTAGGATCACGAATCACGGGGACAAGATGTTTGCCATTCATGTTTCACAATAAAAAAGATACGGCGTTTCACGTTTCTCGGTTAGAAAATATGGTCAATCACGTTTCCCGAAATACCCTTTACCACCTCCTAAATTCGCATCTTCTGAGCGGGCGGAATTAGCTTTCTTCAAGACAACAAATACATCGTAAATGCGAGTTAGAGAATAGAGGGTGCAATATGTTTACACCCCTTTTCATAAGTAACTCCAGAAATCTTTATCTGTTTTGATAATCAAGTCAATTCTTGCAGATTTTTGGAGAACAGCCTGACTATGGTCTAAATGTTGTTGTCTGTTTCGTCCCATCCACCATGTTCTCATCATTCATTGACATCGCACCCATAATGCATTGGAAATAGCGCCAAAAGTGGTCTATTTTCGCGGCAAATTCTGGGGACAGAGAAAGTGTCGTGAAGGCGTGAAGCTGTGTGCTCTTCAGAACGAAACGAAATTGGCTTGATCAGCTTAGATCAGCTTGGATTCCTGGACTCTACTTTCTGCTGATATAAAACACTTTTGCATTTATTTCAGTTACTTCAGCTTTGTTTTATGTGCGATGACTTTTGCAAAGATTAAACTTAGAGCCAGATAGGCCTAAAAATCGAGAAACCCAAAATCGCCGGCCTATAAAGGCCTCATCATCGTCCTTCTATTTTGTGATCCCTTATATTGCTCTATTGCAAAATGGAAATTTCTAAAAAGTGTCAAGATCTGCTTGTGGAATCAATGAAAATGCTGGAAGATGCAAGCATTAACACTGAACAAAGGACTGGCGTATATCAGAAAATTCTGATAAGGTAAAACTTAAATGCAATTAGGATGGTGGTATATGTAATTGTATTGTATAGGTCTACTTGCTCAGTCTCCATACAGATGGTTCAGAAAATGTTTTATTTTTATTTTGTTTGATTTTCCAGTCACATCTCGAAGGTTATGCAAGTTGTCGATGGTGATATGTCAAGCTTAGTTGTTCGTCTTTGGAAAAGTATCAAGGTATGAAATAATTGCAGTGTATTAATCCTTCTAATGTACTGTTATTTAATAGCTGTTAGTGTGTATAATGTTTTTAATTTTGGTCTTCCAGTCAGAGGTAATATTTACTTGTCTAATTTTAATCCCCAGGGGAGTTCTACCACAAATACAGGGTACAGGTGAGTCTCCCTTGGGTCAAAAGGTACACAACTGAATAGATGCCTACAGATAGTGAAAAAGATTGCCAATGGATAGCACTTGTATAGACTTGTGTCATTACCTTGATATTTAACGGAATACCAGGGGATGGCTCAAGGCTGCTGAGAGTCATATTTGAAATAGAAAATTGACCTACAACGATCATGATTAAAATGAAATTGAAGTATCACCCCACCAAAAATTGGCAAAAATGCTACAGGAATGAGCAGCACACATGTACCTACCCACACCTTGGAAACCCCCCCCCCCCGGGTTTTAATCCCAGAATAATTGTTTTTTGACAACTGATCATAAACTTTTCCAGGTTGATTTGAAAAAGAATGACGCTCAGTTCTTACTGACAGTACTGCAAGCTTTGAGCATTGTGTTACATTCTCCAAACATTGTCAGGTATGTACATATATAACGTAACATATTTATATAACATGTTAATGCCTTTTGAAGAGTTACTGCAACTTTTATAATTTTAGAAAAGTTTGTACCTTCCTTTGCCATCTTCAGCGCTCTCAGTTTCCTAGGGCCATAGTGCATTCTGTGTATATGCCATGAATGATTAAACAATAGAAAAAAAGAACAATAAAAAAACCCTCTTTCATGTCAGACATCTTAAGTGTATAGTACATGGAATGCAGCCTGGTCGTAGAGAGAATCTCTGGAGGAAGGGGGTTGAATTGCTCTGGAAACAAACGGAAACAGAATACCCCAAACAATGGCCATGATAAAAAATATTCATGTATTCATGCATTATATTGGGAGTAGCAACTCCCATCTAGTGATTCCTAGAATTTGATTTGAAGGACTGATATGCCTCTTATCAAAGAAACCTTTGTAATTTCTAAATACTTTTGAAAGAAGTATCTTGATTGTAAGCATTATTGTTTTCTCTTTTAGTTCCTTGGATGACAGCATATTGAATGAAATCCTAGAGGGTAAAAATTCTATTAGTCTTTAAAATTCAAGTAATGTTCGTTTATCGTGTTTCTTTAACACAGAAGTGTTTGCCAGCCAAGTTGACAAAGTTTCATTGTCCTCTTTTTATAGATTTATTCACATTGATGAAAAATACCAAGGATAAAGGAGTTTGTACAAAAGTTCTTTGGTGCTTAGGCAAGCAATGTATACCAGATCGGATTTTTGCTGAAAAGGTATTGCTAATCTGAATGTTTGATGCATTTCTTATCATATTGTCCAAGAGCAAAAGCTAGGAAGCAAGCAGTCACGATCTGTCAAAAAGCAGGTCGAAATTCCAGCTATGCAAACTACTATATGTGCTATTTGTGTTCTCCTTGCCCTTGTGCCTAAATTCTCTTGTCTTGTGCCATTTGTGGCTATCAGCCCTTGTGCATCATTCGCCAACCTTAAAGAAGGTTGGTTGGACAGCTGAATTTACTATCTATGCTTATGCACACTACTTGTGTTGGTTCTCTTTTAGGTGCCAACCTTGATATCTCATATTGAAATGTGCATTGTTTCGAAGCATTTTGAGTCATCATCAGTTGAATATGAAGCTTTGGATTTGATAAAAAGGTACCTTATCTGTATTCTGTAAATCTGTAAACTTATATCTGCATTCCATAAATTGCAAATCATCCTCATCACCCATTTAAAATCGTTTTTTATTATTATGATGTAAGATGACAATGTTTTGTGGATTTAGTTTAGTGGCATGCCAGTGGGGGGGCATGGGAGGGAGGTGGTCACCCCCCAATCATTGCCAGGATAAGTGTTTTATATAAGCCAAATATGATGAGAAAATGTTGCAGGGTACGACGTGGTTGTTTCCCCAGGGTGCACTATGTATTATTTGGGTACTGGAGACGTGTGCCTGGAACAGTAGCAATTTTCGAGATTTTGGTCTAAGGAACGGTCTCCATTTTCATGATTTTTATGTTTGAAGAATGGAAAATTGGTATGAGGTCAGGTATACATTTGAAAAATTGGTATAAGATTGGTATGTTTTTGATGCTTAGGCAGCATGTCCCTTACAAAATTTGATCAAGTCACCCCCCTGGGGGTTGTTTTTCTTGAAACAACACCTTTTTTTCTTTGGCCATGCCCTTTTTCCCATGCCGTATAAATGTCTTTTGAGACCCTATTTAGATGTGTTTTCTTGCAACCTCTTCCTAGTTTTTTATTGACTGAATTCGTTATTTTGCAGCATGGTAACTAAGTTCCCCGCTGAGATGACTGCAAGTGTTGGTGACTGGTTCAAATTGGTGTATCCATTTGTTATAAGCAGAGCAGTGAAGGTAGAAATGCTTGTCTAATTGTTCTGTAAGACTTATAGAAGCCCGAACTTGCTTCATGTTTGCAAGAAAGAAAGTCCGCCAAAAGCTGCTGGCCTATTACTACGAAAATATTGTTCACAAATTCCCCAGGATCTATCGTTTTACCAGCTGGTGGGTAATATGAAAAAGTCAACGCTGTCTTTAACTTTGCTTTCAGGTGGCTAACAGTGCATTGTCTATAATGGAACAAAATATCCAGATGCTAAAAGAAAATAATGGGAAATTCTCTCAGTCCTTGATACATGATTTGAAATCCGTGAGTTTTGCAGTTCATGTTTAATTACTTATAGAAAACTAAAATGCCTTTCTCCAACGCGCAGTTTTAAATCATTATTTTTCATCTTGATATTAACTTTCTTTTCTCCCTTCAGGGTCTGGTTGAAAGATTAACTCAACTTTTCTCAAAGAAGAAAGAGCTATTTGTACTTCGAGTTTGGGCTTGCTTGGTTACTCTGCTACATAAGGTATGGAGCATAAACAGTTGTTCTGAGTGCCTTACATATAACACCAATAGCGATGATTCATGTTATTGACTTAGCCCTGATTGGTTTGCTTTGCCAACTGCTTAAACGTAGAACTCACATTACTCTAAAGCAATCGACCAAACGTTGAGACGTTTTCGAACTTGTTGAAAGCTTTACCGTTTGACGTTCTTCTTAGCATATAACCTCAAAAAAGGCTAAAACAACTGAGATGATAAATCAAATATATTCCCAGATGTCGATCAAAATGCGGCATTCAGAAATGTGAAGCTGAATTCGCATAGTGATTGAGCACCGAACAGCTTACATAACGAGATAAAGAAGTCAGAGAATATATACTGTGAATAGCTTATGCAAAAGAACGGAAACATCATTCATTATACTTATGCTATGTTCTTTGTTGTTATTAGGGTTGTATAATGCTGTGTTGCTACTTAATAAAGTTTTCTTGCTTCTGACCCTCTTCAGAGTATATACTTAAGAAACAGACGGAAACAATTGACTAAATGCGGAATTTATACCCAGATGTGGAGCGAAATGCACCAATCAGAACTTGAAGCTGAATTGGCATTGTGTCTAGAACACCAATCAGCTCGTATGATACTACGGGAAGACCAATTGCCTTAATAGGGGTGTCTAAGTGAGAAAACGATCTCTTTCTGTCTACAAAGTAACGGCCTTTTTTCGGCATGTTTTTGCCCATGCATTTCGATCCGCATCTGGGTCTTTATATGGCTTAAGACAATTGTTCCGGCTGTTTCTGACGTTTATACTCTGAGGATTGTGAGAGGAGAATAGTTTTTTACGCAGGAACAAAGACTTTTCCGTTCTTTTTCACTACCTTGAAGTTTTGTAGCTACAACTCAACTCAAATACTTTGCAATTTAAGTTGTTGTCAAAGCAGAAAGATTTTTATTAAACAGCACACCCTTACTTCATCTTTTCTCTTTACTCCGTAGATTATGCAGCAAGGAAGTCCACTGACGAACAGCCTTTTTAAAGTTGTGGAACAGGCAAGTCTCTACTCAAAAGAGTATTTCTTAAATACTCTCTTTTTCATAAAAACACAAAGAAATTTTCAACCGAGGCTTGCAATTCTAAACTTTTCGTCATTTTTCAGCCTGAAATGTTCTTAATCTGTTCTTTATTCCTCGGCTACTTAGTCAATAATGTTTGTCAGGGAATGTTGAGAATATAGTGGCATTAGGTTTGTGCAATACGCTTGTTTGTTTCTTTGTTCACAGCTTTTAACATTCGATCTGATGGTCTAACTTGCATGTTCAGACGATTATTTACTATTATTAGACACGAGTCCCAATCATCGTCTCATAGCAACCAACATCTTAAATTGTTGTTGTTGGAAATAGCAGCTCATTTGTAGCGAACTGCTGTTGTTTCTTGCCTAGATTCAATGGAGCAGAAATTTGGGCTTTTGTAATGAGTCTACTGTGTAGATATAAGACTGAATGTCAGACCTAGAATATAACTTTTCTCATCTTGTCTTAGGCCTTCAAAGCTAATTCTCCTGAAGTTCTAATCGCTGCTTACAAAGCCTGGGTTGCATTGATTGATAATTTTGCCACTTCTAGAGGTATTTAAATTAAATAAAATTGTTAACCTTTCTATCATACTTTTAGTATTCCTTCGCCTGAACTGAGGTTAGCGAGAAATACCGGAAACATCGGTGTACATGCTTACAAAAAGTTTGTTCGTCTCCTTAGAGTATAAACCTCAGAAATAGACCGAAACAGTTAACTTAGGTGGAGAATAAACCCAGATATGTGGATTGAAATGCACTAATCAGAATAGTGGAGTATTCATACTCTGAGGGGTGTCAGACGAAGAAAGCTTTTAAAAATGACCAGAGATGTTAGCCGTCTTTTCGCTATCAAGATGTTCTGCAAAACTCAAAGACTATTCATCTGAATTCTATTGATTTTTACATCCGTAAACTCTGTTATTAGTCCTGTACGTAACGTGACATTGATGCTGTATTTCACTTGTCTTACACAGACGCAATTCGCTCAAAGAAAAGACTAAAATTGCTGCTCATGCCTTTAGTCGTAAGTATTTGATTTATCAGAACTTAATGTGATTCTATTGGTATAGTGTGGATGAAAACATAAGAACATAAACATGGTGCAGCTCGTAATCGATCGAAAAAAGGAAATAGACGTTTTTCAACGAGATCTGGGTCGGCGAGACAATTTTCTGGAAGATGGCGGACATCTTGAGTAAGGAAATACTTTCCGCTTGCAACGACCGGAAAGGCTATATGGCTTTTTTCTAAACTCTTGAAAAACTTTTCTATGATAAAAATGGTTGCATTCCTTTTACAGAATTCTACTTCTAAATCTGAGCGTGATTCGAACGTGGAGCAAGCAAGGTTGGAGACGTGGTGGCATCTGCTCTGTGTTTTGAAAAACGATTTAAATGAAGTATCTGAGCAGGTAACTATTGCCTTTGTCTTTTGCTTGTAAATTAAAAAAAACGTTTCTGATTAAATATATTCGGACTTATCAAGGCTGTTTCTGACTCCGTATTAGACATGATAGTCACCACTTATCATGACAAGCCTTTGATATTTAGTTGGGCAACGTTTCGGGAGAGATAACATAGAAAGTTGCACTGAATGCAATTTTGGCGCCACAAATCTTAGATATGCTTCCTCGCAGGTCCAGTTAATTTCACACCTTTTGATCCGACCTTTGCAATAAATAGGAAAGAAACCACATTTCTCATTGCCCGATGATGGGAGAAGGATCTCTCCAGAAACGGTGCCCAACTAAATATCAAAGGCTTGTCATGATAAGTAGTGACTATCATGTCTAATACGGTGTTTCTGAGTAACTTTGCAATATTTGCAGCTCTCTCTGAACAACTCTACCCTGGGAACGAGAGCTGCAAAATGTTCATAGGTAGTTTAGAAAAGAGAAACAATAAAATAGGGGAAAGAATAGGGTTGTTAGAAAGTTTATCTACGTTTACAATCTTCTTCTTAATTTCTTTTTTGATTTTCAAGGTTGTTGTGCCTCTTCTGCTGTTCATCTTCTCTTCTGACGAGAAACAAAATGAAAACGCAAATGTCGATTTAACATTGATGAAGACACCAACTAAGACTAACATCAAAGTGGAAGCCAGTTCTCCTAAAACGCCAGCAACCAGCCAATATTATCAGGCAATGAAGACGAAAATCAATGTGCCAAATCTGCATTTTGAATCCACTCAACTTAAGATGAAGGGTGCTGAAATACTGTATTGTATTTTGAATATAAAGAGTGACAAGAAGCTAGTTATGGAAATCAATAAAGGTATGTATTGCAAGCAGTAATAGACTTTTAAAAGAGATCTGGGTCGACGTGACATTTTTCTGGGAGATGGCTGACATCTTGAGTAAGGGAATCCTCTCCGTTTGCAAGAGAGTGAGGGAATCCTCTCAGCTTGCAACCGCCTGTACTGTGGTCGCTTCAGAACAGCAGACTTATTCGATAACACTATTCTGACTTGAATAAAGTGAACTTGTTTAGTTTTCTCCGCAATCCCCCGGTTATATTGGGTTTTAGTTAAAATCATATCCACCTTTAGAGAATTTCAGCCCTAAAACCCCCTCATATGGCCGATATATGGTAGTACTAAAATTATTAGGTATCCCCCGGGTGTATATGACTTTCAAAGACTTGAAGGTACTGTGGCATCGTAGTCTAATCCAGCTGACTCACTGTATTATAATCCCAGCGACGTTCGGGTTCAAGCGACGGTTGCGTCACAGCCAGGATCGAGTTTTCAATTAGTTTACCCACTACTGAGATCCTAGTGACTGGCGCTAAATAAACCATTTCACCTTCACCACCTTCATTATATTTCATACTAATTTGTTTCTCTTTATTGCAGACAACGTGAGCTTCATTAAACTTTCAGTTGAGTCATTCAAGAATTCGAGTGTTTTCTTCTTCATTGCCTTGCAAGATTTGACGATCAGTTGTGGCAAGCAAATTAACGGTAAGATTCTTCGAAATTTGACAGGTCTCCGGAATTATATTTTCTGGAAAATTGTAGATGCTGGCACTGTGTGGTGCTGTGATGTTATGAAGGTGCTGCTGACTTATCCAGCTGGCTCGTGGCGTCAGAAGCTCAGCAAGGTCGAGTTCAAGTCCCAGCTACGGTAGTGTCGCAGCCGGAGTCGAGTTCTCGATTAGTTAACCTACTAATAAGATACTACCGACTAGCGCTAAATACACCATTTCACCTTCACCCTTCACCTATATGCCCTGGGCCAGGACTGCTATTCACATACTAACTAGGGGAGCATTTGCCGCTGTAATCCCCCTTCCTTTCTTTTTTCTGAAAATAGCAACAAAAGAATGCCTACCCAGTTATGATGATCCCTTAAAATAGGCCCTGCGCTGGGCAAAATCAGTTGCAAAATTGTTGAACTATTGAGAAAAAGCAATCTTTTCCCTCCATGTCTTCCCTTCCCCCATTGCAATGTCTAGATTAGTGTGAAAAGATGTAAGCCACGGCGGCACTGTCTACGAATTCCTTTTCATTTGGATCGACATTGATTTGGCGAGTGACAAAATACTGAATTCTTGGTCTGTGTGGCTGAACAAATTCGTAGCCGATTTAAAGGTACCTTGACTTTTTCGCTGCTGATTTTTACTTTTTTATCTGTTTTGTTACTACAGGTGAACTGTTGCTTGCCCTATGGAATGCATATTTTCAGTACGTCTATGAAATTGCACACCAAGGTATATTTCTAAATATCATTCAATTTATTAGGGGAGAATTTACCTTTTCAAAGAGGCCTGGGTCGACGAATTTTCTGGAAAATGGTAGGCCTTTCCAGTAAGGGAATACTCTCTGTGTGCAACGCCTGGAATTACGGCGTTTTAGGAGAGGTAGTTCAACAAATTTTGCTTCCAACTCACGAATAATGGAAGACAAAAGAAAGTAAAGGAATCTGCAACAGTAAATTTTGAAAATATGTGCAGAAATTCAGGAAACAAGATACAGGCAACTCACAAACAGGAAAATACTTCATTAAATGTCTCTTTGAGTAGATATGGTGGGATTTGAAGCCTTGCTTTAATTTTTATTCGAATCAAACGTGAATTTGAAGTAAACTTTGATGCTAAACATCTCCTGAAACGACTGTAATTCCGATTGTTGCACATGGAGAGGATTTCCATACTGGAAATGTCTACCATTTTCCAGAAAAATGTCGCGCCTGACCCAAACCTCTTTGAAAAGGTCTATACCGTTTTCAATCTCTGTATGTACTCGGTTGTTAAGAACGTAAGAAGAATGATTAAGATTGGCTGGTTTGCCTTGGGGGTCCAACTTGCATTCGCGAACAGAAATTACTTGGACCTGTTTTTGAATACGGTGTCTTTTTTATTTGAATTTCAAAACTGAGTTTGGAAATGAGTACTTTACTTTATAGTATGCCTAAACTGTACACATTTTGCTATTCTAGGTGACAAAAATAGTCTTACAATCTCACTTGGTGGTCTCTTGCAATCTTTGCAAAGATTATGCGAAGTCGACTGCACTCCTCCAACGGTTGCCTTGGTAAGAAACAAAACATTTTAAACTCGAGCACTTCTTTATAACATGTATTCTTCTAAAAATCGCACATTGAAACGAGTTTTTGAAAATCTCTATAGATATTCAAAGCACGAGTCGTGTTCACTTCGAAAGGGTCACTCTGTTGTTTAACTCTGCAACTTGTCCCATTTGCAATAACAAACTCTGAGGCCATGTCCAAACGATCAAGCATTGTTGGTCATGCATTTGCAATTTGTTATTCAAGCAAGATGCTTGACCGTTTGGCCACATCACAAAACATTGCTCGTCCAACGTTTTTGCTTGATACCAGCATAAAATGTTTTAAGTCTTTCAAAAACATTGTTGAGTGAATTCCGCTTGTCAAGCAATGTTTTGTGACATGGCCAAATGTACAAACAACATTGTTTGATGGAAAATTTCATAATTGACAAACAATAATTGATCGTTTGGACAGGTCCTAAGACCGCATCTTCTGTTCGGATGATTTCCATTCTGTCTTTTCAATATCAAGTTATTTTATTAGTTTTATTTCTTTTTTTATTTTGCAGGAAATCATAATTAATTGTTACGATGTGCTAAAAGGAAGTGTAGTTGCACACAGGGAGCTGATGAAGACAGATCTTAATTCTCATGGCAGCTTCCCGATGCATATGCTTCAGATGGCATTGAACAAAAAGGAATTTTTCCAAGCGGATCCCTATCTGTATAGAAAGTAAGCTTTTACCCCTTAGACTTTGCATTTTCCAGTTAACACCAAGGGTGTAGTATAGTATACAGAAACATTACATGATAAGATGCTGAAATGAACTGCAAAGTCATCTATAGATTCTTTTCCAAAATATATTGAGACAAATACTCAATCATATTGATTTGGGGTATATGTTTTTACCCCCCCCCCCTCCCCCATTCAATGCTGATCGATTTGCACGGGTTTCCTAACACATTGTCGCCCGCATGATGGATCGGTTACTTCTGATGTGAATGAAACAAACTAACTATCCAACAAACAACTATCCAACATTGAATGGGGGAAGGGGGGCTAGGTCGGGCAGTCAGGAATCTGAACGTACTTTTTCGAAATGGTCTTAAACATTTTCTCCATGATTGTATTTGAGGTTTCCAGATTGAATTTAATGTCATGATTGTTAGATGAAAAAATTGTGATCGAGGGTTAGATTAACGATTAGGCTTATGATTCGGGCTAGAGTTACGGTTAGGGTTTTAGTTTTGAGAGTTAACTGAACTTATCAAAGCTGTTTCTGACAACATATTAGACATTGGGTCGTCTTTGACAGCAATTAATTTAATGTTTTTAATTGGTTAGGCCTGTACTAACTTAACTGCACTCGTCCCAAATCTATCTATACTGAAACTTTATTTTTAGCAGGCCGCTAGGATGTGCTCTTAGTTTGCTGTTTAACTTTTTCCATACATAGCCTCCTAATCGTTTATTCTTTTCATTTCGATCCAGACTCTATCCATTTGTTGACACTCTGGTTGCAGAAATCATGACGGGGGTTACAGGACAACTGACATTGTGGCAGCATATCATGACGTCATTTAGCAATGCTGCTTGGTAAGTTTTTATTATATAGTACTTTGATTATGGATTATGATAAGCCGATCAACTCTTAGGCCCGACCAAATGATCACACATTGTTTGTCAAACATTTGGATTTGCTTGTCAAGCAACCAATGAAATCAGTTATTCTGCAACACTTCACAAGGTAACGTAAATGGACGCTTTCGTCTGGACATACAGTAGACTTATTACCTGAGTTGCAGTTATCGCTATTGAATTGAATTACTGGAAGCTCAAACTAACTGACTGAAGCGAACAACAACAATATCAATTCAATTCAATGTGAGCAAAAGTTGAGGACTTGAGAAGCAAGTCTAGAAGTACAGTACCAATTAAATGAACGAAAACAATTTTTATTAATTGTAATGCATCAGTCTACTGGATGTATCTAATGCCAGTGCTGTTAGTATGGGTAAATATGTAAATATGCAATATTAAATATGCAAGATTTTTCATAATACCGCTCAAGAATTAAGTTTTATCCAGTCGGTAGAGGTTTAACAATGTCTTTATGCCTTTTTTAGTAATTTTGCTGATAAAGACCCATTGTGGCGCTTATGGAAGAAATTTGCTGGCCAAATGTTAGAGTACATTAATCGTAGCAATGATATAAACCAAGGAGATAGCTTGAAACATGATTTTACAGCCGTGCTTGAAATGCTTATGTTCCCGATTAACAATCTTCTAACCGCTGAATTTACCATGGCCGTGTACAATGATATTTATGCCAAATGGGAGCAGTTGTTCTTGGCATTCGTACGAGAGGCAGAATTGATTACCACGGCTGATCCCAATCAAGCCATTGAAGAAATTTGTTTCAAGATTGATGCACAATTAAGGGATGAAAAGTTTGATGTAAGTGCCTGTTGATTTCTAACCACTTTGCTTATGGAATTAAGAAGTATGACGGTGTTTATCATCATTATCATCCACATCTTGATCATCATGGTCATCGTGATCATCATCATCGTTATCACCGTCATGATCTTCATCAACGTCAACATCATGATCACCCTAATCATCATCTTTATCAACATTATGATCACTATCAAAATAACCATCATCTTCATTATCTACACAATCATCATCATCATTGCCGTCTTCACCAACATCATTATCGCCACCATAATTATCATCATCATAACTATTATCTCCATCTTCAGCATCATAATCATCATCGTCATCGTCATCATCATCATCGTCATCATCATCACTGTCTCCATCATCATCACAACCAGTCTCCATCATCGTCATCATAATCATAATCATCATCATCAATATCATGATTACCTTCATCATAATCATCATCATCAACATCATGATAATCATAATCATCATCATCATCATCAACATCATCACCACCATTATCATCATCATCACCATCACTATCGTCAAAAATGTCTCTTTTATTAATCTTGAAGATGTTTCTGTTCCCAACAGGACCCTAAGTTCATTGGACGACTTGTAAACATGCTTCGAATGGTAACAGAGAAATTTGAATTTGCCAAAATGAATCCTGATACCAATCTTCAACACGAGGTCATTGTGACGCCTACGAAAAGCAACCAGTTAATTGCAAAGAAACTTGGAAACTCGAAATCTCTAGTGGTGATCATTTGGCGAATATTGCATCGTCTTGCACAGTTTGAGAATATAAAGGTAATGTGATCAATTTTAGAAATTTCATAATTTTATTTCTAATTTTCACGGAACTCTTTGAATGTCTTCTCAGAAGTGTATAGAGTATTGTCTATTGTCGCCGAATTTCTTAACTGAAAATAGTGAACTCTTAGAATAGAAACTAATTTCCCATTCTCATTTCATGTTCCTGAAACAAAGTATCTGTTTCATTTAGAATGAATATAAATGATGTATTTTGTGCCAGAAATCCCTAAAAAATCTTTTTGTTTTCGTGAAAATCTCTTGAACCTTTCAGATTAGTCCTTGTGAGGGATGAGAAATGTAGCATCTTTTCTGTCCACCATGTGGTGCCTCCCTGGACCAAGAGCTGTGCGGAGTCTCCCCCTATGCCTTTCTTTTGCATATCCTGTCTTAGGATTATGCTGTGCTACTCAGTAAAAAGTCTACGTCTATTTGCATAGATTATTGTATCATATTTTATTTTTAATCTTAGGTTGATTGTAGTGAAATTGACCAGCTGACTGTGGCCATATTTGACGTCATCAAAATATTCTTCAGTAAGATAAATGGAGAAAGTTTTTTCAAGGAAACAATCAAACGTTTCAGTAATCCGATTTGTGTTTTGCTGACTTCTGAAAAATCAGAATTTTGGTAAGTACTCCGTGTTCTTTTTAAACCTTCAATGTATTGTCGTTCGTAGATATGTTTCAGAATTCATACAAGAGTCTGTCAGCCAAGAGGGGGGGCAAGGAGAAAAGCTGCCACATGGTCTCAAATAGAAGGGGCCTCTTTACCAGACGGCTCAACAAGGCTTTCAATGTTCATATTTGAAAGAAACCCTACTTGGAAAAGCAGAAAGGATCAAATGCACTAGCGAATACGTCAAGTTAGAGTTGATTATATTTTAATGAAGCAAAATTTCATCCAGTTGGAAGTTTAGGGTTAGAAAGATTTTTCTCCCTTGGACTCCAATTTTCCGTCTGCTTTGCTTGCCAAGGGTCTCGCTTTTGTTGTGCCCCAGGCTTTCAAGAACTTCTTGGCATAAGTTATTACCGTTTAGAAAATAGACAAATTTGCAGATGTTTTTATATCGATTGAGATCATTACTGTGCATTTTCTCTTTCTCTTCATTTAGGGAGATGAAATCAGTTTCAGAATTCACCAAGAATAAGAGAAACAAGTTTCAAGCGGTTAGTGCGTTTGTTTTAGCCCTGCCTTTGACGTTTAAAGCATGCTTCTCACTTGATATTCTGGTTCGTTAAGGTCATTGAGAGACTCGAAATGCTCGATTTTCAGACTCAAACGACTGAATTTTCACAATAGGTATTCTGGTGGTTAAGGTCGTTGAAAAAGACTCGTAAGACTCAAACGACTGAATATTTCTACTAGATCTTTTGAGTCGTTGGTCGTTAGCAAAGTCCCAAACTACTCGATCTTTGAGTAAAATCAGCCAGACTTGCAAATCTGTAATGATACATGGATCAAGAGAGAGACACATAGAGTGACAAAAAACGAAACTAATGGATTGGAAATTTTGTAATAGTGTTGGATAATGATGATGATATAATTCAAAATAAGTCGTTCGATGTTGTTGTTGTTGTTTTCTACAATCGCTCAGTGTGTTGGAGTGACAAATCAACATAAGAGGAGCGTAAACTAGACTCGTGCAGTGAGTCTAGTCGTTCATGTCGTTGACTGATTCACACCTGGCGAAGTTGCTCAAACGAAGGTCTTTTGGATTTTTAAATAGAATTGTATCGGACTGTATCGTTAGAGTCATTACGACTGGTAATCACAGTCGATCGTTTGAGGTTTTTTGGCTTTTCTCAACAGGCTTAAGATGCTTTACTTGCAGCTATCTTTTATGTCCATAATTTATTTTATTTTAGTTTGCAAGAATCCTGAATGAAATATATAGATGCATACTAGAAAGATATGACAGTCCTATAGATGACGAATTACTGCTTCTTCTGACACCATTATTGGTATAATATTTAAATATCTCATCATTATTATTACTTTTGTTATCTATCTTTGTAATTATCAATATTAAAACCTGCTTTAAGTTTGCTCCTTGGCTTGCTGAAGAAATCAGCCACTTGAAGGGCCACTTGATTTAATATATACCAAAATGCTCTCTCCTTTTCATGACTCCATTAGTTTCTTTCTTGATTTCAGAAAATTGCATTTAGCAGCGATAAAGAATTCATTCGTTTTCGTACTGTAAATTTCTGGAATAAATCATTTGGAGCTAACGACCATTTGCACTATCCTGATGATCTGACGTAAGATTTTTTTTTGCGTTTTTGACATAAATTATGTCGTCTTGCTTATTGAAAAGTCTCTTAATACCTTTTCAGGTTTCTGAACTTTTAAGTTACATGATTTTATTTATTTTACAGACAAGTTTTACTTCAAGTGAAGACAAATGTGCCTTTATTATTGCCTGGAGTAAAGGTATTAAATAAGATATTATCAGTACAGTGTTAGGCCTTGGCCAAACGATCAAACATGGATGATCAAACATTTGAAATTTGCTTGTCAAGCAAAATGTTTGACCGTTTAGCCATATCCAAAACATTGCTCTTCCAAAATTTTTTGCGTGCAAAAAAAGCAAAAAATGTTTTTGAACTTTTTCATCAAGGTTTTTATCAATTGTATCGCTTCAAGATTCAGTTAGAAGCATTTCCTTAATTTCATAGAAAATATTTATTGACGAGCTCCGAACAGCAAAGAAGTCTATGGGATTTCGTTAAATGTTGCAATATAATGCAGAAATAAATCAATTTTCTATAAAGAACCGATTGTAACCCTAGCAGATAAAACCTCTTGTGATTTCTTCTCGTAACACTGCAAATTTTCAAGAGAAACACAAAGTTTAGTTTCTTTAATCAACATAATTTCCTATCGAGTAGTGGTTCCTGATGTGTGCTTTTACCTGATCGCTTTTGTTTGTATATTTTAGACTGAGAGCTTGGACAATCCTGCAAAACAGGAGGCAAGTTTGGTTTATTATAAAGTTCTTAATTTTTTAAAAAAGTCTGATCACTGTAACTTTTCAGTTTTTTTTACTAATATTCATTTCAAATATAATTTTACGCAAAATAGGCTATATACATGTAAGAAACAAATTAATAAGACAATTAGAACAGAAGAAAATAGACGTTCTAAGCTTGAGCCCTGCAAAAATGCTTCAGATTGTTATTCAAAAATATTTTTTATTTTTCAGGCTGGTAACACGGCTGCTGCTTCGCCCCTCGGCGATTATTTCCATCCACGTCAAACAATCAAGTTGTATTGGTAGATTCTCAGGTGAGACTGATTTTTTATTGTTTCTTTTAGGCCTTGGCAAAACATTGTTGGTCAAAAGTTTTAGATTTTCTTGTCAAGCAATGTTTGGCTGTTTGTCCACGTCAGAAAAACATTGCTTGACGATCAAAAATAAACATTTTTATTTCGCAATGTTTTTAAATAGTTCAAGCAAAGCAAAAAAGGCAAAAATGTTTGACTGTTTTGTTTAACGACAAGGCCGAAAGGTCAAACATTTTGCTTGAAAGGCAAGTTTCAAATGTTTGACTAACAATGCTTGATCGTTTGGCCACGTCACAAAACAATGCGTGACCAGCAGAATCTGGTTAGCAATGTTTTCAAAACTTCAACATTTCTCAAGCAAAACATGTTTGACTAGCAAAGTTTTTGCAGCGTGGCCAAGCGGTCAAAAATTTTGGTCAAACTTCTGATATTTGGTTTTCAAGCAATGTTTGGCCGTTTGACCACGTCACAAAACATTGCTTGACAAATAGAATCTGCCTAATGAAAAAGATTTCGCAACTTCAACAACATTTAATTCTTGCCTCCAGCAAAAAATTTTTGACGAGCAATGTTTTTGCAAGGTGGCCAAATGATTAAACATTGTCTTGACAAGAAACTTTTGTGGCCAACAATGTTTGATTATTTGCAAACTTGAACTTCTAATTTCTTACTAGTGAGTCTTGGCTGCATCTCCTTCTCGGTGACATTATTGATATTAAAAATTTTAGACAATTTATCAAACTGAAAACTTTTAATTTTCTAGCCTGAGAATTCTTCGCAGTCTTCGGAGAATTCATTTCTTTCTCAATCACCGAAAATTCGAATGACCACTTCAATACTGAGATCTCCTCATAAAGTTCATGGAAGTTTTCTGCGAAAAGCTCTTTCAGCAGAGAAAGCCACCAGAAGTCCATCACCAACGGTTGGTATCCTGCAACTTCATTACTGTATTGTCTTAATTTGGGGAGGAAGAAATTGGAATAAAAAAACTCTCTATCTCGAAATTTGAAACATTTCTGTTATCGCCGACAAGGTCTGTAAAGAGTATATAAAGATTATTTTAAGATAAATTCTTGGATTTTTTCTCTTTTTCTATTTGTAGAAAGCTGTTTTGAGTTCACCAAAAACTGAGTCGAAGCTGAAATTTGTAAGAAGAAAGCTTCCACTGCCTTGCGAGGAGAATGATGTAAGGATCTTTACTTATTTTATGACTCTTTGTTTTATTATAACTTTTGTTGTCATTATTTTAGTAATGTCATCAATTTTTATTCATTGTAAAATAAGCAGCCCCAGTGGCGCAATGGACTAGCGCGTTGGACTTCTTATTCAAAGGTTGTGGGTTCGACTCCCATCTGGGGTGGTCGCTGCTGCAATTTTTTCTCCATTGTAGCGTATTTTTTATTTTTGTTTTATGACAGGTCTTGTATTTCGGGAGCAAATTCTTGTTTATAAGATTTTGTTTCTTTTTCTAGAACGAATTTGTAAAAATCGAACCTTCTCCAAAACGGCGACGCATTCTGACAGAACATCAAAAAGAAGTAATGCGATCAAGAAGGTAAAATTAATTTTTGCAATTTATGTATTTGAAAAACATTTTTGATAACCCTACCATAAAAAATTCACAAAAAGGTATTCGTAACGCAAAAATCCCTTGAATTTTTTCTAAAGTATAGGAAGAAAAGACTTTTAAAAACGTTTAAAGTTGCGGATGATTTTCAAAATGGCAACAGTACACTTTTTTTTAAAAAGCAACTTGACTTTTGGTCCAGTCCTCAAAATTGCTAAAAAAAATATCTAGTATTTCAGCCCTCACAGAATGACTGGTACCCCGCAAAAACTCTTTCTTTGGCTCTTTTCTTGCTTTTCAATGTGATTGATTTGTACAGAGTCCAGAAAAGTGTTCAACCTTCCTCCAGACAAAAATACCCCTAGCTGGAAACCTTCCTCACTTAACAATGAAAAAAAGGCGGGTTTGGGGGTGTGGCACAATATTTTCCATTGTTCTAATGGACCTTCCTCCGGTCAATGACCATGTGACCGTAACTTTTTCCTGACTCTGGATTTGTAATTGATTGACAAGTTTGCAATGATGTACTGTATACAGAAAGCTATCTCAATCAAAAAGTCTCGATAAATCTCAACCCTTAGTTGCTTCTTATAGACCAGTTACTTATTAAAAAAAGGTGTATTTCCAACAATGAAGTGCTTAATGCACTACAGTATTGGGTTTTTGACATTTTGTTATTTTTTCTTTGCAGTGAAATTCCTGTGCTTTACAACGAATTAGATCAAGCTACTCAAGATGCAATGATTAGTGACGATACACAGTGAGTTACTTCTTAACCATTAAATTGCTTACCGATGTGATGTGTTATGGCGTTCATATATAAGTCAGAGAACAGGAAATTCCGACTTAGCCCTTACCCTGGTGCCCTGACCCAAGCAAAATTGTTTCGCGACGCCCCTGATGGACCCCTACTGGCTTTGCCCCACTCTTGTGGGCAATATACCATTGCTAATTACCTATACTTTTCATAATCTTCAGGTTTCAAATGTTTTCTTTAGATTGACGTTGGATTCATTTCCTGGCAATGCACTGAAACGTAAACCGTCACCCGCGAAGAATAAATTAGATGTCAAATCTTTGATATCTGGTTTAGAGCTGAAAGAAGATGCGAGTAAAACTGGGAATGTAGGAGTTAATGGAGAAAAACAGGAGGAAATCGCTAAAATCTGAATCTGAAAAGAAGGATGGAGTTTCAAAGAAAAGTATTGCAGAATCTCTGTCAGTTGCAGATTGCCCTACGATTTCTTCAGATACCAAAGCTATCAAGAATAAAACAGTAAAAAGAACTAGCCCACGATCTCAAGAGAAGAAATCAGCATCAGGTTTTTAAGCATGCAAGCTGCAAGAAGGCAGTCTGGTGCTAAACCAAAGGCGCGTAGATCAGTGGCAAAAAGTTTCAAAGAATTTCTCGCAAGTATATCATCCGAAAATAAAACAACAAAGGAAATTGTGGATGTAGAAGAAACAAATGAGGAAGTAATGCCTCTTGATGTTGTTCCGTCCTCTTATACATTCAGTGACGTATCACCACCCGTGCAAGGTCTTCCTTTTACGTTTTCCACTGGTTCAAAGTTTACTTCTGAGAATAAAGTACCATCGACTGATAAGCCCAGTGAAACAATAGATCCGGACAAGACTGCTGCTGTTAATTCAGTGGAAAGCAAGATAACGGTCGAAGAAACTCAAGAAAACCACATAGCAACAGACCAGAAAGCCAATGATTCTTCATCTAGTCTCGATTTTATACCATCATCTCAGTCTCAAAGAGATGCCTCTCCAATGCTCAAGGGAGTATCATTGATAACCCCAAGAAGTTTACCGAGGCAGAGCAAAAGAGTAAGGAAGGCTAGTAGTGACAAACAAGGTATGGCTGAAAAGCCGGGAAAAGCTGTTACAAAGAAGAAGAAAACTGAAAAAGATGATAAAAATATTGAAATAAAGGAGATACCTGGAAAAAGCGAGAAAGCAGCTAATGGTAATGATAAAACAACTGAAAGCAAAACAACTGAAAATGGTCAACATGAAACTGAAAATATTGAAAAAGCAATTGAAGATAAGGATAAAATAGCTGAAAAAAGTGAAAAGACAACTCAAAACGAAAAAGAAACAGGTAAAATTTCGGAGAATATAACTGAAAGTAATCATGAGGACCTCCCTGTTATTCCTGAGGATGACGTCATAGATATCACAGATCTAGAAGAAACCGATGTTAATATGAATGAGGCTGTGGTGATTACTCTCAATACTGACAAGGACCAAAATGGCGGTGGAAATGTTAAGCATCGGGATTGTGAAACGGGGGTATTGAAGATGGTTAATGGCATAACTAAGGATCTTTCTACGCAAAAGAAAGGTAATGGATTGGATGAACCAGGGAAAGCAAACATGCTGACGAATGTTGAATCGACTAAAAAGATTACAAAGAAAAATGAATTTCAGGTCAACGTAGTTATTGATAAACTGGTTGTTGAAGACGAACAAAGTGGCAGTCTCTTTGCATCGAATGACAGTCAGACTAAAATTAAGGTAGCTAAAGTTGCTGATCCGAATTCCAAAGTGCAAAGTGAAGCTGAAATTCAAAATGATTGTCAACCTGTTTTGGGTGATGGAGGCTTTGGAAGTAAAATGGTAGATGATCAAAAGGGGAAGGATGTAGGGCGTGAAGAAAAGACGGCAGAAAATCTAAAGAAAGTTAATGATTGTGGTGAGCCCTTAGCAGTAGACTCCAAGGCCAATTTAAGTGATAAGGAGCATTTTAATGCAGAGAGCTGCTCTGTTTCCACTGCTGAGTCAAAGGAAAATGAAGATACACCCACTGAACATTTCATTATGGATAAATTTCAGTCTGAAGTGAAGCCACTGAGCGATTCTAGTGAACAAAGCATTGAATTGAGCTCTGAGTCACAAGGTTCCGAGAAAACTCGCGTTCGCAAAAGAGCAGTCAGTAAATCAAGTAGTGCTAGGAAGCCTAGAGTGAGGAAGACACAGCCGAAAAAGGCAACCCGGAAGAATAATGCAAAAGGAGAGGTATCCTCAGATAATTTGAAGGGTTTACCTGAGAAAGACGTTGTTGAGAAGAGTGAGCAACAGAAGAAAATGAAGGTGTACGTTTTGGTGAACAAAGGTGGCGAAAAAGGTAGTGATCTAGATTTGGGGAAGGAGAAGACAGATCTTACCAATCTTATAAGGATTGTAAAATCATTTGCTGAGAAAACAACTACGGAAACCAAACGTAAAGATTCTGATAGTGTCGTGAATGATAAGGAGAATAAGGCCAGAACAGAGAATGGTGGTTTTCGTGAAAAAGATGAAATAATGCAGGCAGAAGCACATGAAAACATGTGCGAGGAATCCGCAAAAGCGAACTGCACAGAAGATGAATCCGAATCTATAATCAGTTGTAAATCATCAACAGTCGGCCTACAGGTAGATAGCACAAGTGATCGAGCTCATTGTGGACTTAAGAACACTGAATGCTCAAAGAGTAGAAGTTCAAGTGTAGATTCACCAGTTTCGAAGGCTTCAAATGAAGCTGGGTCTCCGCTGCCCAACCAAAATGGTAGCATTAATAGAATTGAAGTGTTAGACTCTTCATTTGAGGATGAATTGAGCTTAGCGACCATTAAAAATCGTGCGAAAGACAACATTGTTATTTGCGATTCAGAGTCTACGTGTGAACCTTCGCCTGCAGGAAATATCGGATCAGTCAGCAAATCTAAAGCTGAAAGATTTTCTGAATTTAAAGCAAAGCAAAATGTAAATGGATGCATGGAAAAGACAAATGTTAATTCGAATGTTAATCTTGAAGAAGCCAAAGTGGAACGTGACGTAAGCAAGGCTAATGTGACAGGAGCAAGCAAAGTTTCGAGAAATAGAAAAAGAAAGCTAGATGCTGTCCCAAAAAAAAAAATTCGAAAACCGTTGAAATTGTTTTTAACTCTTCAAATAAATCAGGTCACTCTCTGTCTGCGAATGAATCATTCCAAATCTTGGAATCGAAGAGTTCAGCTAATGATATTGAAGAGAAGATTGAGAATAACATTCCTAAGGGTAAGGGCGCAAAAGATGTCATTCAGGTTGAGGAAAAAGCTGCAAAGAAAAAGTCCTCCGTCGTACAAGAAAACTCTTTGTTTACTATGGTTTGTGAAGCTGAGCTACCCCAAAAGAGAAGTACCAGACGATCCCGCTCCACCGGAAAAAAACGCGCGGTAAAACTGCATGAAAAGCAAGGAGCGGAAAACAAAGTTCATTTCGATGTTGAGGTGATTGAAGATACTCATTTGGTTCAGGATTCAGAAATCAGTACTGCAACTGACGCTAGCAAGCAAGAAGCTAGCAAGAAGCAAGACGCTAGCAAGAACGAAATTAACAACAGTCATGTGTTAGATGACAACGAGGGCGTTAACAAGCAGTGCTCGGATGACAAGCAGTGTTCGGCGGTGACATTCGTTCATTCCCGTAACGACTGCTCAAGTCCTTTGCAGATAAAGAAGTCTGCGGCGGTAGACTCGCCATCAGTATCACCGATCAGTGGGATTTTGAAAAAGAGGCTTTGCGGAAAGATGGAATCTCCTTCACCCCAAACAAGGTAATTCTTGTAAATGTTTATGATAATGTTTATTATTTCGTTGGTCTGCACTTTAGCGGAACATAGTTTATTACCTGGCCGAAATTGAATTGAATTGCTGCGACGTAGTTTGGGTAGTTTGGGTCCCACTTAGGGTTTGGATTCGAATTAGGGTTTGAGGTGGGTAATTTTTAGAGTTGGGTGTTAGCTTTGGGTTTCAGTTGTCAAGTTTCAGGATAAGGGGTTTAGTTTTTAGGCGGAGAATTTGAGTTTCAGTTTTAGTCTGAGTTTCACTTTTAGCGTTTCTTTTTAAGGTTAAATCATAGTCATGTTTAAGGGTTTGGTTTCAGGTTTAGTTGTTTGCAATTCAATTCAAGCTCCAACCAGGTAACAAAATGGTGTGGGAACATGGTCCGCAACCATATGTCAACTTAAGTTTTGTGACAACAATTGACAAAGTCGTTTCACACTTTTTTCCTTAAGATATTATTGCCACCTTTTTTTTAGAATCGCCGCGTGTCGTTTGCGTATCCGTTAGAAGAAATGAGATCAATTGACGATAAGAAGAATCAAGATAAAGATACAGTTCTCGCACGTCCCTTGCCCGCAGATGACAATGAAACTAACGCGCGGTTAAATAATGGAACGCCGAAGCGATTCACAGCAGTCAAAAGCAAGGTATGTCCTGTCCCCAATAAGTAGGCCTAACATCTGTCATTGTGTGTGTGCTGTGTTTTATGCAACTCATAAGCAACCTCGAGGGCTAAAAACTTGCATATTTTAAGCAGCTGTGAGGGCTGGCCTTGAGCGGCGTTGCTGTTGGTGTTGTTGTTGAGTAGGCTGTCATTTCCAGCCTTTTCAGCTAATTCAGGCCTACTATTCATGCCGCATCAAGGCATGGGACCCCTAGTTTAACGTCCCTTCCGAAGGACGGTAGAGTGAGTTGTTTAGTCATCCATCTGGAAAGTCATCCATCCAGATGCTGACCTCACACAACCAAGCTTAACTTCAGCTGTGTAACGAGAGCTGACTGAGAAGCTTGTCCACTCACTGCTTTAAAGAAGGGGTAGTTATGACATACCTTTGTTCCACCTTGCAGTCCTTCTATAAACTTCACACATACTTTTTTACATCTATTTGTCATGAATGACGATTACTAAGATTTTTACCGAAGTGTCGCACCACATTAGATGGGTTTCTAACCTGGACTGCGTGACCAGAGAGCCAACGACGTTTCAACTGAGCTATACAGCCGAATGAAACCACGGAGTAACACCCCATGTCATAGCCCAAGGCTCTCCACCCGCTCTCCCCTTTTTTACATCTAATATATTCTCTTACTTATTTACAGTTTTCGTCGCCAAAAATAACATCATCAAAGAGCCCTGGAGTACCAATATGTTCTGATCTCATAACCTGTTCCACGCCAATTGAAAAGCTTCTGCCTTCCTTGACATCAGCAACGTGGTCTCGAGGTTTGGGGAATATAATCAGAGCGCAAAATATTCGAACAATCGGGAATCTGTGTGCATTATCAGAAACGCAAATTGAAGGCCTGCCAATTCGTTCACCAAATAAGTAATGTCAAGAAAGCGCTGGTAAAGTTTCAAAATGAAATGAGCAAATCAGAAAAGGCGAAGATAACTAGTAGTCGTAAGTTTATTTACTTACCTTTTTTACCTACCCCTTTACCCTTTACTTACAACACAGTGAAATACTTGTTATTTCGCAACCAAATCTCCTTATAAGACAGATGTATACATAGATATGACAAAACAGGGGACAAAATTCCCTTGGGGGCGAGGCCAAATTTTAATTACTTTCATAGCATCCACCTCGTAGCATCCGCCCCCTTAATGGCTTCAATTTTGTTTGTTGACTAACAGCAAGGTCGAGTGAAATGATTAAAGAAAAGTGCTTACTTGCCTGTACCAAATTACTTGTTTGAAAATAAACCAAGATTTTATACTCCCCCCTTAGGCCCAAATTCCCCTTCGGGCAAAAAAATCCCAAACAAGTTCGACACAAATGTTGAATTTCTTCCCGAAGCTACAGCAATAGCAGTGAAAACCCGCATATAAGAGCAAAAAATTTAGACTAAAGGCCTTGCTAAACTAGTAAACATGTCGCGCGCCACATTTGTTGCGCGTGACATGTCCGTTCGATGTCTCCCAGTTTAGCCAACTCAGAAACTTTGTAGTGTTCCGCAAAATTTGTAGCGAGGGAAATGCAAATCCTTTACTCATAGGACATGTTTCTAGCTTGTCAATCGCATGTTTAGCAAGCCTTGGAGACACACCAAATACAATGTCGCGCGAGACATATCACGTCATATGTCCCCTCGATGTCTCCCAGTTTATCCATCTCGGAAACTTTTTAGCGTGCGACGAAATTTCTAGCGAGAGACACGCAAATTTCTGGGTGTCCACGGAAACATTTCTTGTCTCTTGAGACTCAGGGGACATGTTGCTACTTGTCACTTGCATGTTTAGCCACCCCGTTCCTAGTTTAGCCACAGCTTAAGTCTCTCAGTGGTTCTTGAATTTTCTCCAAATATGAAGTTGATAAGGAATGCCAGAGCCGACGAAATTTGACAAAGCATGATAAGTTAACATCTGATATATCCTTTTAGATTCTGCAATTTCAACAATAACTCCAACAAAACCAGTTGAGAATTTAAAAGAAATCGAAGATAAAGACACGCCATCCAGAAAATCATTGCCAAAACCGACCTCATTGTTCTGCGATGAAAGACCCAGCGATCCAGGGACCAAAGGTGACCGCATCGACGATTTACTGGGCTCAGTTGCAAATTATGTCCTCTCAGAAGTCGTTGCAACGGCTAGCGCTGGTTCACAAGATGAAGGAAATCCAGTGGAGGAGCCCGCTGTAGCGGCTACCGCAGAACCAGAAAATCGATGTGAGTCAGCACCAGCGGTAAGAAGAATTGAACAAATAAACACAACTATTTCCACTCTTGAAACAATGCTAACGGCTGAACAATTATCAAATTTGAGCGTAGCTGATTCGTTTATGATACACGATAAAATAACGAAACTTTCCGCGCGGGTTGTTGACTCGTTGCGGGCAAAAATCACTGAATAGACGTCAAAATCTCAAGTAAAAAAATGCTTAAATCTGTACGCTTTTCTGTGTAATAATTTTTAAAATTCTGTTACTTTGTAAATCATCTTATTTTGAATAAATTCGGAAAATTTGAAAAAAGAAAATGGTAGTTGCTATCCCTACGAAATTGGCCTCTGTTTTGCCCCTGATACCTTGCAATAAGTCGCAATTTCATTCTCTGTTCCCAGAACCTTCCCCATTCCTCTCTGCGGCCCCATTCCCCGTTCCTTGTCCCCCCAGTTCCTTGTTCTCCTTTTCCGACATCCCCGAGTGGCAACAGAAATCGAAAATCGAAACCACAGCAAAATCGCAATCGAATATTCCTTCGCAAACGCTCGAAATCTAGAATCCTACATTGCCTGTGAGAATTTCAAAACTTTCAAAACCGTTGTTGTTTCAAAAGATTCGAGAAGGGAAAGAAAGCTAGGAACTTTGTCAGATCAGAATTTTGTTTAAGCCTTACAGGTACAGTATAAAAAGTTTTCTATCAATGTTTATACGTTTCTCACTTGTTTTTGTTAAAGTGTTCGAGGAATTGTGAAAATTAAGCATGTTTTGATTTCCATTTGAAATTATAGGAATGAAATGCCCCGAGTCTTTTGGGAGATGCTTAAAACCTCTCATCAAATATTTGTCATAATTTCTCCTCTCACCGATATTAACCCCCGTTTTAGCATGCGTATAGCAATAGAAGCCTCGTTTTGTGCAAGTCCCAAGGGCTTCTTTTATTAACTGTATGTGTTTTAAACCCCCTGTTACTTTCAGATAGGTAGATATTTGCTTGCATTGCAGAAAGGCATCAAAACTTGAGACTTAGTCGTAACTGCAACACTGGCCTTGACACTGCGGGCTGTCAAACTTGTTTTGAGCCAGAGAGTACATGTATGGCTCCGTAATGCTGCTTTCTAACTGAGGAGTTGTTGAACACTGAACACGTAACACTCCTCCTTCAAGGTGAGGCTCAGTTTTCGAGGTTTCATACCTAAAGGCATTTTGAAATATCTACCATGGATTTTTCGTTCGTAGATTGCATCTTTATACGTCCCTCATCTTGCCACCTCACGCAAGCATTCGTAAGATACATTGCTTCTTGGCGAAAGTTTCAAGGATCCTTAGACCTACTAGCTATATAGTAATGCTGCTTTATTTACAAACACACTTATCCTCAGACAAAGTCAATAATTTAGCTGAACAAGTTCGGTGGCAAAATGGCAAAGATATTCTTGTCTTTTTCGCAGAATCTTTCACGTATTTGAGAGCTGAACCTATCGAATCGAAGTGTCCTGTCGCTTGATAGGAACCCTGACCCCTATATCTAGTCAGACAGACAAAAACAGCTCGTACGATGTTGACGAAGTAGTTGTTTTAAACCTTTCACATTTATCAAAATATACATACTTTGTCAGCGTAAACTCCCTGGGGTATATGTTATTTACTTCCCTCGTGCTTTGTGCCAATGCGTATTTTTACTTCGTGGCGAGTGGCAAATATCTATTTATTACCCAAATTCAAAGACAGACATTCATCTGCATGTTTTCCTCACTTTGTCCTGTCCCAAGCCAACGCCCAGTGTAAACCTGACTATCATATGCTTGCGAACACTAAAAGCAATTCAGCCGTCCACAAAAATGCGACCTGCATTCATTCCGATGCAGTTTATGGGTATGGGTTGTTTGCATCGTGCGGCGTATACAGTATTAGCTTGGTATTAGAGAAACCATTTTAGTGATTCATGATGAAAAACAGCAATAATTCTCGAAAGCGCTTTTCTGGTTAGTTTGTTGCCAATTTGCCAGATGTCTAATGTTGAGCCCACCCAATTTTAATCTTCTCCGACCAGCTGTCAAAATCTTGCTTCGTTCTTTGTCTGTCGTTAAAAACATAGCACACTCCTTTGCAATGAAATTGCAGCCATTAAGGACAATGTTGTCCGGAGTTTTGTAATTTCTATTCCGTTGATATTGTGCTATTGAATTCAGTGTAATTCAAACTGTTTTAGAGTACAGTAGCGCAAATAACAATGATAAGACAACTCTAAGACAGTTTTGAGTCTGATGTTATGATTAATTAATTCAGGCATATGCGTTGTGGTGAAATCATGTTCAAGTTGAAAACTAATTGGTGTTTTGTTGTCATTCCGTTTCAGAGCTACCTGCTGTAGTCATTATACAAGTCTAAGATTCATTCAAGGATTTAGCAGGCCATTCACAAGGCTAAAATGAAGAGTAGAGGTGGAAGCATAACCTCTTGTTTATCAAAGCCTAGCAGCTCGGACTCATTAACAAATTTAAAACTCCTCTCGACAAATTACGCCTCGCAGCAACGCGAACACCGAAAGCTCAGTGAATCTTCCTCGCGTCGGAGTTCAATTGAGAAAATCTGGGAGACGTCCTTCGATGATTTTTGTCGTATTTGCCACGATAATGGAGACGAAGAGAAACTCATGACGGCCTGTAAATGTCTTGGCTCGATAAAGTTCGTGCATCACCGTTGCTTATTGAATTGGATTTCACGCTCAGGAGAGCTCGCGTGCGAGTTATGCAAATATCATTTCAAAGTTACACGCACGAGCAGGAAGCGTTTTAGCCAGGTAATCTGATTTACATTTTCTTAACCCAACTCCACTTAATTGTCGAGCCCAATGGTAATAAATGGGTTTTATGGATGTTTTCTTCCCCCTCTAAGTCGCTCATACTGACCTTCTCACCGCCCAAAAGGGGCAGGTGGGAGAGGTGCGGAGCTCACTGTCTTACTCTGGGAAATTCTCGATTTTTCTATTCTATTTCACCCCATCCCAAGTCGCACTTTTAGTTTCTCTCTTTCTTCCACGTATTAAGTCATTAACTATATCTTTTCCTAACTAAGAGGTTTACTATAAGCATAATTGCACATAAATTCATCACTTTATACCTTATTCCTATAAGATAGAACGATCAATTTTTGTTTCTTATTAATCAACGGGAATTTTAGAGTTAAAATATTATACTAACTACATGCCTTTTAGAACATATTATATAGATATTCGTATAAATAATTGATTATAAATCCATATAAATAAGTAATAGCTCAGTTGCTACACTTGGAGACACTCGTTCAATCGTTCATCCAGAAATATGTCTTTGCTTTTGGTTTGAGTCCAGAGAAATCTGTTGTTTACCGCAAATAATAGACGATGCAAAAGAGTTTTGATAATCAGCTTTTTGCCCTACCCATCTGAAAATATTTGGACTTGATGTTTGTAATTTTTCCGCCATTGTGGTGGTTTCTGCTCGTAATAGTTAAACTCAGCTAATTATTAAACTTTATTTATGGAAATACAATTAAATTTCAAGACTTTCTGACTTTCAAATTATGTGGTGTCGTTGCGGGTACTTCGTCGAGAAATCAAAATCAAGGGATGCGTAATCAGGCCATATTTTATGCACTTTTGCGCGCTATTGGACTCCGCTTTACAAAAGGGAGCTTTACATCACCACCCAAGAATTTTTAGGGGGTGGTCATAAGGTAAAGATTTAGGGTCTCTGTAGTAACCGCCGTTTAGGGCTCAGGTTCTCTATCCACCTGACTGTGAGCCCAACCGGGCCTCGGAAAAATTTCTGTTTTAATAACAACTTGTACTGTTGAAATTATCAAACCAAAGGAATATAACAGCTGGATAAGAATTTAATGTGCAGTCAACCAAATTCAAAGACTTTTCTTCAAAAGAAAAGTGTTTGATTAAATAAAAATGGGAAATGGATGACTGCTTACCATTACTTTTCCGATGGGTTTCAGAAACGTGTAATTTTTCAAAAGATTTTTCGTTAAAAGCAAATATAATTACAAATAATAAGTGTTGGAAGCAGCAAGGTTATTTTTTGAGCTTTTAATTCAATTGACATGCGTCAAACCACTTTTTAATGCGGAAACAAAGTGGCTAATTTTCGGTCGAATTATTGATAGGTGGCGACTCGAGGTGCAGGGGTTCTAGGTCTACTCCCCAGCTTTTTCCTCATGCTCAGCTTGATCAGTGGATTGATTGGTGTTCCTAGTTCCTTATGTATTTACATTTCATTGCAGTGGCAGTTACCAGCGATTGGCATTCAAGGCTGGTTACACATTATACTATTCTTCGCCTTCTTATCAATGTTAGTGACGTCAATAACTTGGGTGATCTGGTCCCAGACCTCAACTTCATCGGCAGCTGTTTTCGAACGGACTTCATCAGAAATCAAGTACGCTTATCTTTTAAATGGCATATTTATCTTAACAGCCGTGATCGGGATAAGTTTGGATAGTTTTAGACAAGCAAAGAAATATTTGCAAAGGTCCCTTGCTTTGAACCAGGAATTGTCGATTGAAGAATTCAGTGAAGAAGATGCGGAAGTAAAGCAGAAATTCTTGGAAGTTGAGCCTTTCATTCCTAGAACTTCAAGAGTTTCAATTGACAGTTCCAAGAAGGAAGATGAAAAGCGGCTTTCATCTTCTTCCTCTGACTTGAGTGAGCAATCAGTGTTTGTTGAAATCGATCTTGACAATGATAAAACTGCTAGTACGCTATTGTCGTATGAGTTGGAAAATTCACGGCTTAGTATTGGATTTGAAAATTTGCAACATTTGGAAGAGACTTGCATTTGATTGAAAGATAGTAGAAAGCACTAAAACCGTTTTTAAAAATCTAGCAATTATAATTGAAAAAATATAAGGAGAATCGTTTTAGAATGCTTACTTTGCTTAATTCGCTGAAAATTCAGATTTTGTCGGAAACATTAATGTCAACAAAAAAAGCAAAGACTATCTGTTCGAATCTGGTTCATTATATATTCGATTTATTTATATATTTAAATCAATATTTTTCTGTTTACTTTTTCTTTTCATTCCAATTTTCATTCAGAGAAAATATTCAAAAAATATTTTTCTTGGTTGTAGTAGTAGAAATTGAATAATCTTGATTTTAGGTAATTTGTTAACAGTCTACCGTGGTATTTCTCTCTGCTGTACTTTAAGTGAAAAGTTAAGAATTGTATTATAGTACAGTAAAGTGTTAAACCTTCCTCAAGACAAAAGTACCCCTAGCTGCAAACCTTACTCACTTCACAAAGAAAAACAGGCATTTACTTGGTTGGGCATGAGATTCGTTTTGCTCTGATTGAACTTCCTACTGTCAATGACCGTGTGCCCGTAACCTTTTCCTAAATTTCAGAATGCAAAGTACCCCAATTATCACACATCATTGCATTAACTATTTAGTTAAAGTGCAGTTGCATAGTACCCAGTACCCTGCACCCCCCCCCAAACTGTCAAGATTAGCAACGATCTGATGTACGTAACGGCTTAGAATTGTTCTTCGTTTTTAAATTTGCTTGCTAACATTTTAATTTTTGCATCTAACGAATAACTTCAATCTGTTTTGTTATTTAATGCAAATTTTAGGCAAAATCAATAAGATGAATTTAATATAAAAAGTCAGTAGGAATAATGACGAATGTAGGATTAAAATTTATTAACACTGTGTTGCTAACAAGATCGCAGATTTAGGTAGTTCATTAAATATTTGATAGTTAATTGAGAAAGCAATTGAAAAAAATAATAAGTTTCTGCAACGATTTCTAGAAGATCTTTTGTCTTTTATTTTGTGGTCGTCTCATTGTTGTATTTTTATTGCTGTTTTCACACCAACATTTGAAGCCAACATTTTAGATCTGTAGTTTTAGCTAAACTCCCTAAGATTCTGCATGATTGCTTAAAATTTACGTATATTTTCGATGCGAGCACTTTTCCCGCTATTTTCTACTCACTTTCCCGCCAGCGAGGTGGACGAGAGAAAGACTTGAGAAGGAGGCAGCGACCATGGCAACACCTTAGCCTCGATTTAAAAAAGAATTGGCGCTATTTTTTCCCACGAATTTCGAATGCTTTTTCGTTCACGTTCTTTTGATAAAATTTCAATGTTTGTTTATTTTTACTATTCATTTTTATTTCGACAATGGCCTTATAAATTATCAAGATTCATCAGCTATGGCTTCTGGAAAGGTGAGTGGCCTGGCTTCGAAGCTTTGCCTTCTTAAAGTATAAAATTTTTTGTGTTGCTAGGCCTAATTTCACTTCACCGTATTTTAGCCTTTTTTAGCGTCTGACTTCTTTTTGCTTGTTCTGAACAGGGGAGGGATGGACTTGGCCCATATTTTCCACAGAACAGTGCCAGATACAGAAAATCAAAGCAAAGTAGTAGAAGGTCGTTTAATTTCTTGAGGAAAGTCAGAAACGATAAAATTACAAATACTTCAGGTTTGACTCCTATTTTTTGCATTTTAAAAGAACAACAAACCATAAAAATAATTTCTTTGACTTTGGTGATTGTAATTTCATATAGATAGATACTATCTGTATACTTAAATTTTCTTTCCTTCCAAAAGAGCTTGCATCATGTGAGTGGTTTTACATAGATATAATGATTTGTTTACAGAGCAAGAACATCCAAAGGTAAAGGAAATATCAAAGGAAAAGAAACTGCTATCAAACAATGGCGAACTGGCAAAAGCATTGGGTGACTGATTTTCTATTGTATATTTCTACACCATTTTCCCAGTATATTCAACATTTTTAGATATAGATTTGAGAAGTAATAATGGAGCTGTATCCTGTGGGCAGAAGGCTGAGAACTTGAAGCTGAGAAGGAGATAAAGATGCAGTGGTGTTCCCAGACTGAAAATACTTGGATGGTAAAAAAATCTATTGGGGCCACACCCTTTAAGTCTGTTTCCTACTGCACTAACCAGTACCATCTAGAGGAGGGGTCCAGCAGGGTCTGAGGTCCAGGGCCCAGGCTGTGAAGGGGCCCTTAAAAATTGAAATTCTTTAAATGCTTCCCCCTGCAAAACCTCCTAAAGTCCCCTTACAATCACATTACCCTGCTGCCTACTTTGCATCTTGATGGCCCTGTCACTAACCCTTTAAGTCTTCTGTTTTAAGCTGAAAGCAAAGCAAGAGAGAGACTTCGGAACGATGAAATCTTAAAACTGCAAGCAGAGAAACTGGATCTAATTGAGAAGTTACGATGTTTAAAAGAGTACCAGGTAAAATGACATAAACTGGCATGTGTTTTAATGCGAAGTCAGAAAAGTTTCAGGTTTTGAGTACTAAAAGTTTCTTAAGAATTTCTTAAAGTTATAAATAACTATTACCATCAACATTGACATCATCACATGTATCGTCATCTTTATTGTCATTGTAGTAGGTTTAACTTTGTCATTGCCATCTTTGTCATTGCCTTCTTTGTAATGGCTATCTTCATCATAGCCATCATTGTCATGTCTATAATTGCCATGGCAATCGTCTTCATGGCAATACTTCAATATGTAGACATACTGGGCGTGCTGCTCACATGGATGGGTTTTTTCAGCTGAACTTCTCTCCATATGGGTCTGATATTCTGCTTGATTCTGGTCGATGGTGTGGTATTTTAGGATTTTCTTACCAATAGGTCCCATTATGATTTACCACAAAGTGGCTGACAACCTTTCTACTTTGCATTTTGCTTTGAAACAATATCTTGTTAATTAAACCTCTGCAAAGATGTTGCACAAACTTCAGACCACCAACTTATTCTAACCTACAAATAATCAGGCAACTAAGAGCAACTTTCTTATGCAGGAAGAATACTCCTCAACGGCTCTTGAAAGTTACCAAAGAAATATCATAGAAAAGCTGGTTGATGCCACAAATGTTTTATCTGATCTGACTGTTTTATGCGTGGAATCATTTGGAAGTCATTTTAAAGACCGGAAAGAAGAATTGGATGAAATGCCTTGCAAAATGGAAATGGATTGTCGAATCTTTGAAAAAGATGATGCAGTAAGTATTCTTCTACTTTGAGACAGTAGATATTTATACTTTAGTTATTTGTCATGAATGGCGAACACAAGGATAGATTTTTCCATGAGTGACATACCACAATAGATGAGATTCAAACCTGGACGGCAAGATCAGAGAGCCACCATCGAAGCACTGAGCTATAGAGCTCAATGAAATCACCGAGTAACTCTCCAAATCATAAGCCATACGTTTGATGCTGTGCTTCACCTATGCTGTACCTTCTTAAGCACTAAACATATTATATATATTTGTCATGAATGACGAACACAAGGATAGAATTTTCCACAAGTGGCATACCACAGTAGATGATATTTCGAAACACTTTTTCTAAAAGCACGTTGCTTGTTGTCAGTCTGCCCGTTTCTTAGTTTTGAAGTGCTTTTGGTCACGTTATTATCTCGTACCCTTCTCAAAGCATGTTTACCATTCGTTTCTGGGCAAGTTCTTCACGCTGGGAACTTTGCGGCGTTTTTTATACAAAATTTCGCGTTACTGGCGATTCTAGCCTCAGTGCTCACATGAAAATATAAACATTTTAGAAGCTTAAGTTCACCCTAATGTTTCTTATCAGAGACAGTTAGTCCTTTCAAGTAAATACTATGTTCGCCTTATGGTTAAAGAACATTCTCCCGTCTTGTAGGATTAGAGTTAACAGAAGTTTTGTTTCTTAGTAATTACTTTTCTATGATTCAAACTAATAATAAGTCGACTCTTTCATTGCAGAAATCAATTGATTCAACTAATGAGACCATTGATGAAAGGAAAAGAGAGGAAAATGCGGACTGCCCTATGGATGATGAAAAATCGTGGAATGGTACATCGAAAGTAATGAAAATAGTTTGAGAGACAATTCTGAGTTAAAGCAGAAATATATACCCCCAGAGCAAGCTTTGTTATCGAGATATGAGACAAAGAGAAGTGTTGGTAACAAGGCCAGTGAGAGACGAAACTCAGAGTCAGTTCCACGACAGCGTGGTTTTGAAGTTATTAGTTCTGTAACCTATGATGTCGATAAGGATGATGTTATAATGATAGAAGTTGATAGTATGCCAGAAAGAGTTAGAGATATGACAGATGAATATAGAAACGAAGAGAAAGGCTCGTTATGTGAGGAAATATTCGCTGATGATGGAAATAAGTGTGAAAAAGAGGAGAGTGAATCGATTTTCATGGAAGCTAGTTCAAGTGATACTAAATGGGCTGAAGATAATAGAAAACCCGAGACAACATGTCAGAAAATTATGAATGTGTCGTTTGGAAATAACGAAAACAAAGTTATGTCTTGTTTGGATGAAGACAGGGATACGGGTAAACAACTTAGTGATAAACAACTTCTGTCAAAGAAAACAGAGGACTTCGAATTTGAGGGTTTCAAGAAGAAATAGAATCAAAAGAGCGGCCAAAGATGCTAATGATGTTACTTCTCTATTTCTGGACGATAAAGAGAATATCACGCCAAATGTTATTCAAGAAATGAAGCAGTCGAATGAAAAGAATGATGCAGTGTATTGCTCTCCGTTTAAGAAAGTTCTTGCAAGAATGGTAGCAAGCCCTTTGAAGACGAAATCGCCGATTATAATGCGAGCTTCAAGGATAAAAAGAAAGGTTTCGTACATGGAGCCTTCACTTGCAAAGTAAGTAACTGTTTGATCTTTACAATCATCTACCTTCTATTTCGCTTCCATTTCGTCTGTTAGTTCATCTCCTTTGAAGTGAAGGTGAAAGTGAAGTGAAGGTTTATTTAGCGCCAGTGGCTATGATCTCAGTAGTTAGATTAACAAATGGAGACCTCGACCTCGCTGAGCTTCTAACACAACGAGACAGCTGGATGCTGCCACGATGCCACACCACCTCGCTCGACTTACAATCCTTAGGGCTTTGGCTCTAAACTAGGTTGCATCACCTCTTTAGACCTACAACCATCTCAGCTGGCTCACAATCGATGGGTCATTGGCTACAATTTTCTTCCAGATTTTTAGCTTTCTTCTTGCACTCTTATATACTCTAATTTAATTCTTAATTTCTGTTGTTTTAGGAAACTACGACGTGGCGATCCATGTACTGACTCAACCCTCTATGCGTCGCCTCATATTGGTGAGATTTCAAATCTTTTATTTGTTATTCATTTATTCGTATTATGTGTGTAACATTTGCTATTCTTATAAACCATTTCTCAGAGGTCTGGGATTGCGAACAATTTTTCTGTAAGATGGCAGATATATTTGTTAGGGGATTTCTCATGGTGCAATGATGACAAGCATCACTGTCGCTTCAGGAGAGCCTGGCGAAATTCGCATCAGCATAAAATGCAAGACAAGTAAAGAATTTTAGAAAATAGCTTTTGAGTGGTACAAAATTTCAAAATTGCGACAAACAGCGGAAACATCTCTGAACATGGACACACTAATAGTACGTCCAGAGATGTTCCCGCTGTTTCGGCAATTTTGGAATTTTAGGAAAAATAATTTTAGGCCCAGCTTATCAGCTCAAGGAGGCACTTTGCCACGTTTTTAGAGGATGCTTCGACAAGCCTTTTTGCCAATTGCTTGTTTTGTTTCTTGAGTTTTTGCAGGTTTTCCAGCAATTATTGTGGCATGGCCCTAAACTCTCTTAACAAAAGAAACCCTTTTGCATCTTTGCATGCCACAACATCGACCGCATTAATAACAACAGCAGACTTTTGATAGATTATTCTGAATGCTGTAGTCTCTTTATACTTGTAGCAATGAATCACTTTTATGTTTGATAGGCGAAAGTCTTCTCTTGCAATACGAAGTTCCGTATGTAACAAGTGCCTTTACTCTTTCACTATAATCTCAACGTTTTCCTTTCATTTCGTAGGACCAAGAAAGCGAGGAAGAAAAAAGGTAACCCTTCAAATTTATTAAAAAACTAAGATTCTAATGAAAACTGGCTAAGTTTTGCAGCAATTAGCAAAAAGTTTCTCTTGATTCCTTCAGTAAGCGGCTTGCTTAACGGTAACAAAGGAGTGTCTGGAGGCAAACCTGATGGGCAGCTAAGTCCAAAGGGGGTGCATATTCCAAGGAGGGTACTTATTCAAGGAAATACGGGTCATAATAATTGTTGTGGGGAAAAGCCAGGAAGCAGCTTGTCTTCCACTTGAGTTACTCTTTCCTTCCCAATGATCCATCATCAATTACAAATTAAGAACCGTTCGTAATAGCGTCGCAGCTTTGCTAAAATCTCGCACCAGATGCCCCTTTTCAAGTCGTGGTTAAACCCTTTTTCGCTCATCAAAATCAAGTAAATTTGGTACCAAACTGATCAACAAAGATGACATTTTCAGAAAATAGAAGAACAATTAATATCGCAAATTTGTTGTCATAAGCATTTTAACAATGTTTTGTTAAATAGAAAGTTCAATCGAGAATAAACGCTTCTCTCTTTAAGCGCCCCCCCCTCAAATACATACCCGTCAATTGATCATTGAGCATCTTATTTTTCTTTCCAGGAAAATCGTCAACCTTTATCAGATATTGGAAATTCAATAACAGAAGAGGACTAGCATCAAGATTTATTTTATTCATAGTCAAAGTTTGATTAGGTTTGGCTGCTTATGGACAAGACTTGTGACTAGCTTAAAAACAGTGTCGTAGCAAGGCATTTAACATTACATAAGCAAGGGGACATGCTTAAGAGAATCTAGTATTCGTGCTTGGTTTATAGAAAGGCTGTTCAATTCGTATTCTGCGACGCTACAACATTTGTACCTCAGCCCTAGGCTATATACAAAACTAATCTTATCTAGGGGATGATTCGAGGGGCGATTGCCCCTCTTTCCCTTCTTTGGCTACGCTGCTGTTTAAAAAATCAAGTAGGCAAAGCATAAGTAGATAGTCTACCATTTCGCTACTGTTCTCGTTACGTAGTTTTTTCTAAAGTAAACATGAGCCCCGAACAAAACAAACTAATGATGCAGGCAATGAGAGCAGTGGCGTTCCTAAGGGGGAATGGGGTCCGGACCCCCCCAAACTTTTCTAAAATATGGTCTTCGAGATTTGTCCAAAAGCGTTGTAAAACTCATGGAGAGCAACCTTTTCTGTTTTTTCGCAATGAAACGTGAAAGTTTTAGAGTAAAGTATGCATTTGAACGTTTTCTCCACCCGTCGTAGCCATTGGCCCAGTTAAAACCCCTTTACCACCACCCAAATGATGAAAGTAAGCCAATGACGTGTACCAATCAAGCACCAGTGGTAATATCATGTGATAATAGATACTCTGCGCTGATTCGTTAATCACAAATCATTGCAAACGCATCCTAAATGAATTCAAATTTTCCTTCCCTGCAACACCAATCATGTTACGGTATTTCTTTCCCAAATTAGTTTTAGGCCTTAGCCTTTAATTAACTTATTTATTGTTCTGAATTTTAAGCAGATTAACGTAAATAAAATGTAAATAAAATTTCGAATTTCAAGTGAAGTAATGCATAATTTAAATGTAACAATTTGGAAATAATGAAGTTCAAAGTACGAATTTTATGGGCTAAATACCTTTATAATAGCCTAGAAAAGGCATTGGAATGGGTAATCCTACTCATAGGAAGCTATTTTTGATGATTTGGGTCGATATTGAAACCTTCGATTTTGGCCGATTTTTGGCCATTTTGCCTTAGTATAGCCTTACCTTTCTGCCCAAAAATGGCCGATTTTAAGGGTTTTTATTTTGTTGATTTTATGGTCTAAATACCTTTATAAAAGCCTAGAAAAGGCATTGGAATGGGTAATCCTACTCATAGGAAGCTATTTTTGATGATTTGGGTCGATTTTTAAACCCTCGATTTTGGCCGATTTTTGGCCATTTTGCCTTAGTATAGTATAGTATAGTATAGCCTTACCTTTTTGCCCAAAAATGGCCGATTTTGAGGGTTTTTATTTTGTTGATTTTATGGTCTAAATACCTTTATAAAAGCCTAGAAAATGCATTGGAATGGGTAATCCTACTCATAGGAAGCTATTTTTGATGATTTGGGTCGATTTTTAAACCCTCGATTTTGGCCGATTTTTTGCCATTTTGCCTTAGTATAGCCTTGCCTTTTTGCCCAAAAATGGCCGATTTTGAGGGTTTTTATTTTGTTGATTTTATGGGCTAAATACCTTTATAATAGCCTAGAAAAGGCATTGGAATGGGTAATCCTACTCATAGGAAGCTATTTTTGATGATTTGGGTCGATTTTGAAACCCTCGATTTTGGCCGATTTTTGGCCATTTTGCCTTAGTATAGCCTTACCTTTTTGCCCAAAAATGGCCGATTTTGAGGGTTTTATTTTGTTGATTTTATGGTCTAAATACCTTTATAATAGCCTGAAAAAGGCATTGGAATGGGTAATCCTACTCATAGGAAGCTATTTTTGATGATTTGGGTCGATTTTAAACCCTCTATTTTGACCGATTTTTGGCCATTTTGCCTTAGTATAGCCTTACCTTTTTGCCCAAAAATGGCCGATTTTGAGGGTTTTTATTTTGTTGATTTTATGGGCTAAATACCTTTATAATAGCCTAGAAAAGGCATTGGAATGGATAATCCTACTCATAGGAAGCTATTTTTGATGATTTGGGTCGATTTTGAAACCCTCGATTTTGGCCGATTTTTGGCCATTTTGCCTTAGTATAGCCTTACCTTTTTGCCCAAAAATGGCCGATTTTGAGGGTTTTATTTTGTTGATTTTATGGTCTAAATACCTTTATAATAGCCTGGAAAAGGCATTGGAATGGATAATCCTACTCATAGGAAGCTATTTTTGATGATTTGGGTCGATTTTTAAACCCTCGATTTTGGCCGATTTTTGGCCATTTTGCCTTAGTATAGCCTTACCTTTTTGCCCAAAAATGGCCGATTTTAAGGGTTTTTATTTTGTTGATTTTATTGGCTAAATACCTTTATAATAGCCTAGAAAAGGCATTGGAATGGATAATCCTACTCATAGGAAGCTATTTTTGATGATTTGGGTCGATTTTGAAACCCTCGATTTTGGCCGATTTTTGGCCATTTTGCCTTAGTATAGCCTTACCTTTTTGCCCAAAAATGGCCGATTTTGAGGGTTTTTATTTTGTTGATTTTATGGTCTAAATACCTTTATAATAGCCTGGAAAATGCATTGGAATGGATAATCCTACTCATAGGAAGCTATTTTTGATGATTTGGGTCGATTTTTAAACCCTCGATTTTGGCCGATTTTTGGCCATTTTGCCTTAGTATAGCCTTGCCTTTTTCCCAAAATGGCCGATTTTCAGGGGGTTTTTTGTTGATTTTATGGGCTAAATACCTTTATAATAGCCTGGAAAATGCATTGGAATGGATAATCCTCCTCCTAGGAAGCTATTTTTGATGATTTGGGTCGATTTGGAAACCCTTGATTTTGGCCGATTTTTGGCCATTTTGCCTTAGTATAGCCTTACCTTTTTGCCCAAAATGGCCGATTTTCAGGGTTTTATTTTGTTGATTTTATGGGCTAAATACCTTTATAATAGCCTGGAAAATGCATTGGAATGGATAATCCTACTCATAGGAAGCTATTTTTGATGATTTGGGTCGATTTTTAAACCCTCGATTTTGGCCGATTATTGGCCATTTTGCCTTAGTATAGCCTTACCTTTTTTGCCCAAAAATGGCCGATTTTGAGGGTTTTTATTTTGTTGATTTTATGGTCTAAATACCTTTATAATAGCCTAGAAAAGACATTGGAATGGGTAATCCTACTCATAGCAAGCTATTTTTGATGATTTGGGTCGATTTTTAAACCCTCGATTTTGGCCGATTTTTGGCCATTTTGCCTTAGTATAGCCTTACCTTTTTGCCCAGAAATGGCCGATTTTGAGAGTTTATATTTTGTTGATTTTATGGTCTAAATACCTTTATAATAGCCTGGAAAATGCATTGGAATGGATAATCCTACTCATAGGAAGCTATTTTTGATGATTTGGGTCGATTTTTAAACCCTCGATTTTGGCCGATTTTTGGCCATTTTGCCTTAGTATAGCCTTACCTTTTTGCCCAAAAATGGCCGATTTTGAGGGTTTTTATTTTGTTGATTTTATGGGCTAAATACCTTTATAATAGCCTGGAAAATGCATTGGAATGGATAATCCTACTCATAGTAAGCTATTTTTGATGATTTGGGTCGATTTTTAAACCCTCGATTTTGGCCGATTTTTGGCCATTTTGCCTTAGTATAGCCTTACCTTTTTGCCCAAAAATGGCCGATTTTGAGGGTTTTTATTTTGTTAATTTTATGGTCTAAATACCTTTATAATAGCCTGGAAAATGCATTGGAATGGATAATCCTACTCATAGCAAGCTATTTTTGATGATTTGGGTCGATTTTTAAACCCTCGATTTTGGCCGATTTTTGGCCATTTTGCCTTAGTATAGCCTTACCTTTTGCCCAAAATGGCCGATTTTGAGGGTTTTTATTTTGTTAATTTTATGGTCTAAATACCTTTATAATAGCCTGGAAAATGCATTGGAATGGATAATCCTACTCATAGCAAGCTATTTTTGATGATTTGGGTCGATTTTTAAACCCTCGATTTTGGCCGATTTTTGGCCATTTTGCCTTAGTATAGCCTTACCTTTTTGCCCAAAAATGGCCGATTTTGAGAGTTTATATTTTGTTGATTTTATGGTCTAAATACCTTTATATTGGCCTGGAAAAGGCATTGGAATGGGTAATTCTACTCTCAGGAAGCTATTTTTGATGTTTTGGGTCGATTTGGAAACCCTTGATTTTGGCCGATTTTTGGCCATTTTGCCTTAGTATAGCCTTGCCATTTTGCCCAAAAATGGCCGATTTTGAGGGTTTTTATTTTGTTGATTTTATGGTCTAAATACCTTTATATTGGCCTGGAAAAGGCATTGGAATGGGTAATGCTACTCTCAGGAAGCTGTTTTTATGATTTGGGTCGATTTTGAAACCCTCGATTTTGGCCGATTTTTGGCCATTTTGCCTTAGTATAGCCTTACCTTTTTGCCCAAAAATGGCCAATTTTTAGGGTTTTTATTTTGTTGATTTTATGGGCTAAATACCTTTATATTTGCCTGGAAAAGGCATTGGAATGGGTAATCCTACTCTCAGGAAGCTATTTTTGATAATTCTGGTCGTTTTTTGGCCATTCTACCTGACTTTTTGCCCATTTTATATTGGAGAGAGAATAGCCAATTGCTTGCAGGAGAAGAAAGAGGAAAAGCTTGTCTATATAGTTAACTTTTTTCAGTCAGTAATGATCAATTGACAATTGACATTTTTTTCATTCTCAAGTTGAAATACAACAACAATAACAGTTACGTAATGACAACAAAAATAAACAAATTATTTACAGGAGAAATAGATAAATGGTAGCAGTTTTCTGAAAAATTCTGGTGATTGATTGAAGATGATAAAGTTTTCTCAATTAATAATAATGGTTAATAAATTCTAGTTCTGTATTTATTGTGTTTTTGATTTTTCGAGTTAAGCAGTTTAATGACACACCCAGGCTGTAGTTAATTATGTACACATGTAGGTGTGCTAATGCAAGGTTATAATAGGAAGCTGAAAACAGCGTTGGTAAATGATTTTACACCTTACCTCTAACAACAAAAGCTCCAAGTTTTCCAAGTAGTATTTCGTTTCGTAGAAGATTGCGGTAGATATTTTTATGTAAGGGGTAAGCTAGTAGTTAGTCAATAATGTAGCTAATTCTCAATGTTATAGTGTGACATTAAATAGGAGCAACTTATGATTAATTTTGGGTATATATCCTGTCCTAGTTCCTTTGATGGGTCAATCGGTATTGCTAAACATAAAAAACTTACAACATGGAAAATCTTTAAGCCATAATCGTGAGTACAAGTAAAAATACAAAAATTGGAACCCAGCTACTTAGTCTACCTACACCACTAATCTGGCCCGCCGAGAAGGGGGGCAAAGGGGGCAGATCAAGGCCTCAGAGTCAAAGGGGCTAAAAGAACACGCAGTTTGTTTGTTATTACCAAGGACAGCTCTTATTAAGAACACACGTGAAAGAAAATTTGTTCGACAAAGTGGACATTTTCGCAAATTTAGCAGCAAATATCCATGCACAATGCAAATATCTTGAGCTGCAATTACTAGAAACAATTTCAAAGGGCATTTTTCCGAGGGAGTGCCCACAAGACCGGTGCCTCCCTGGGCCTGGAACTCTTTTCTTCAAAGCAGTTTACTCGCAACGGCGGAGTCCACGCTTTCCTTTGTCCCAGGGCCTAATAAGCCTCTCGGCGGCCTTGCCACTAATTTCAGGTACAAAGAACACTATTTCTTAGCAAGCTTTAAAACGATACCTTTCCTACAACTTCCAGTGTCTTCAATTGACGGCTGCTTTTCTTCCGTCACTAATTTAACCGTCCATTTCTCATCAGTTTCGTCGCATGGCGAATTCTCCGTCGGTGAAATCAAATCGCCATTTTGCGGGCTATCTACAGGAGTATTGGTTTCTGATATAATGTCTCTAGGTAAAGGATCTTCGGGTTTTTCTATGATTGGTACCTTGTCTGGGTTCAGCAGATGATCTAAGTCATTGCCAGTGAGTGGAAATGTCCGTCGTGGCCAGCTCATGACTTTGTAGTCTTCTGGTTGCAATGAAAATACAGGGAAGCTGGTTAGTTTATTGTTTTTCCAGATAATGGTGTAGCAAGGATGAATTCCGTTGGTGTTGTAGCGAATCCGCTGTTCGAATTATCAGGGTTTTGCGGCGAGTAAGGTTCAGGTGTGTTACATTCAGAACTCTTTCTGGACGAGCGTGGTCTACGTATTGGCAATTGGAAGTACGATGTGAATCTTTTATGCTCCGTTACTTCGCATTGGCTGTGTCTGTTGGCATAGGCCATGTCACTCGTATCCTCCTGAAAATAAAAAGGGCTTAATAAGAGATAATCTGAACTATTAATTGTCAGGGCCAGGACAGGTCTTGAACTTTGCGAGCTCCTGCTCTGGACGACAACGCTCTGCCAGCCAAGCTACCACCTACCAAAGAGTCTCCACGAGTCCTGACTCCTACCAATTGCTCACATTTCCCATCTTATCCGTAAATACAGGAGGTCCCAAACCGGTGACTCGTGGTCATATAAGCCAACACTCTAAAAGCCGAGCTACTAAAGGGTCTCTACGAGTTCTGACTCCTACCAACTGCTCAAATTGCCTATCTTATGCCCGCGAATGCAGGGGGCATCAAACTTGCGACTCCTGGCCATGCATGCCAACGCTATACCAACTGTGCTACTTTGCCAAAGGCTTTCTACAAGTCCCAGTTGTAACAATCGGTCACATTGCCCTTTTCATCCCTTAAATGGACCCAGGGGGGACATATTTTCTGAGGTTCCAGGAAAAAATTGACCCAAACCTCACCTTTGTGGTTCTTATAAAGATTATACCTTTCAAAATGCAAGTACGAAAAACAACTGCAAAACGATACTTGCCATTCAGCCGATTGAATCTCAGCCGTCCACTCATTATTGTTATCATAGAGGAAATAATCAACCCAACCCTATACATGTCATTCTGGGTGACTAGCTGTACTCTTTGTACAATTATGAATACCAAAACATAAGAAGCTTGTGAATGATTACAAAGTGCATACAATACAAAAGATAACACGCCCTATATAATTATGCACAGTCGCAAATCTTTAGAAGATGACACTAGAAACTCCAATGTTAGTCTTTAATGTGTAAACTGGCCAGAAATCAGAGGAAAACCTTGTCCTTGTCAGATTGTCCCGCTATTGGACAAGAGAAAAGGAAAATAAAAAATTATTCGTAAAAATTACCTCAAATTCGTCTCTATTATTTTCGTCATTTGGCGAATCGCTTTTACGAGGCCTCCAACCGGGAGTTAGAATTTCTTTGTATTGAGGTTTTTCCAATCGAGTTGATGATGAGATTGAATAAGGAATAACAATATTATTGATATCGTATTCACTGCTAGGCCTGTTCTTCTTTTTGACAAGTTGTGAAAGTGAAGGTGATGGATAACTTGAAGACAAGATGTGATTATCAGTCACTGGTGTAGATGGTCTTGATTCACCACTTCCACTGCTGGGAGCACGAAGACTGCTCGCTCGCTTTTGTAGTTGCGAAGCTAAAAGCAGACAAAATAGTTATAATTAACGAATTACTAATTCTATTCTTCGTAGACTTGGTAGATTAAGAATTCTATTTGGAATTGCGATAAACAGCGGAAACTTTTTCGGGCATACTAAAAAGCTTTTTTCGTCTGACACTCCTCAGAGTATGAACGTCAGAAACAGACCGAAACAATGAACTAAGGCGGAATATATAAAGAATTCCATTTGCTTCAGCTAGAACTCCATTAACAGTAAGTTGGGTAGGTTTGGTGAAATGCTGTTTTTAGCGCTAGTCGTTAGGATTTTAGAGGCAGTGACCACCCTCAGTGCAATTGATAAGGTCGGTCTTGCCTTGGTATTGCAAAAATGATGGCTGAGTGAATAACACCTCAAAAATTAGCCACACCAGCCGGCAATAGAAATGGATGGTTGTTGGTACTGGAAAACAGCTGGAAAACAACCATAAACTATACTGCTCCTATCAACTCCAAACAGTAGGTAAAAACAAAACAATGTAATGACAATCATTAATAAAACATCAGAAAATATATAGACGAAAAATCATAAGACATTAAACCTGCACTTAAAGCTGCTGCTCTTTTCTTCGGCAGTGGACTTTCTTCAAACTCAGAATCTTCAAGTGCATTTTTTGATGCTCGTTTCTGGCGTTTTCTGTCTAATCTCATTTTAGCAGAATCTTAGGGAAAAATAAAAATATGGGTTAACAAAGGATCAGTTGCGAATCTCCAAGCTTTCAAGCCATGAAAGTAGATGTATAACAGAAAACCGTCTTGAGAGTGTTAATTCTCCAAGAACGGGCAGAAAATACAAAATGGATAATGCACTGACATCATCGTGCTTGGAGAGTGTGAGAAGTTCTTTGATACTTGACCATGGTGCAGGACTGTTTAATTAAGCTTCCGAAAGTAGTTTGAGATAAATCATCCTGCTCAGTTCACACTTTCAAAGCACTCTTAGACGTGCTTCTTTGCGGAGTTTCGGAAAAACAACAGCTTCCTTGCTATACTGCTTTTAGAAGAGCAGAGTCGAGAATAGCCTATTAGACATCATGATCAATGCTGATGGTAGCAGTTAGTCACCTTGATGCATAATACATCAAAAGCAATCACAAGTATAACAAGTAAGTAATGAACAACAGTAGGTTAGTCTTTTACTTGTAGTTGCAGCAGCATTTGATGCAAGTTTTGATGTTGAATGCTTGTTCTTTGTAACATCTTTTTTATCAGGCAGCGACCTGAGGGAGAACAAAAAATTTCAGTGTATAAATATGAGCAAACTTGGCTTTACTACATCTAATAGTCAACAATATATTATTTTATGCAGCAACGCCTGCTTGTATATTGGGATATCAGTGACATAGCCAAGGGTGGTCCAGGGGCAGCTACCCTCCCAATCATTGCAAAGATGTGCTTTGCATATGGGCTAAATTTGACAATCAATTGTCCCAGGGTGCAACTTTATTATTTTTTCTTAAAACCACTTCCTTGCTCTATCAAGCCTCCAATTTAAGATGTCTGGCTATGCCAATTGGGCATATTGATTGGGACCTACTTTATTTAGGGTAGACTCAGCAGAGTTTGAACTTATATTTATTGCAGATATAATTCTAAAACTTGTAGGTTAAATGCAAAATTTTTCTCCACATCGCAGAAGCTTTGGTAGACTATATGTTGGAGATAGAGTAGGAGATTTAGAGAAATCACTCCAAATAACAAAAGACAGAATGGAGTGCAGAAAAACAAGGACAATAAAACGGTGCTACGGATCTAGTGCCAAGAGAAGAACTTTCTTGCTTACTTCTCCAATGGGGATGCTGGTACCAAATTCTTTCTTCCAGTGAATATTTTCTCTTTTCTTAGTACAGATTCAACAACATGAGGAAGTTGTACATCTGGAGAAATAAAATAGAAATTGCTTATTTCACTATCTAATATATCATTCAAATTGTACATGTACTCTTAAGTAGTGTGACATTTTATCTGGGCAAGAGATATAGCTAGGGCTGGGCTACATCCCACTTAATTGTTGAATGTTTCATGCCCTAGGTTTGGAGAAATAAAAACTTGCTGGGAAGAGAGATATCCCCGCGTTTTATTATATAAGAAACTGCTGATAAGAAACGAACAAGTAAGATAACAACAATTACATTTACTCCTTGATCAATAACAACAGAGCAATCATGGACTCCTTGAAAGTGATCATGTGCCCCTCGATCGAGATTGCAGACCTCTCAATCGATATTGCAAATCTCTTGATAGAACAACGGGATTGGATCAAGGGGCCTATCAAAGATGTCACAATCTTGAAGCTCTATTGAGATGTCCTACAATCTTGGCAAAATGCTGAGAGGGTGTTGATCGTCAGTAATTCGAAGCTCAATCAAGTGTCGATGTTCAACACCAACATTGAGTCTGGGGGAGGGGGTTGTGATGAAATAGCTGCCATTTGAGTGGGTATGCACAAAATCGACATTTCTTGCTTCGATTCCCAGCTATTTTTTGCCAGGATTGTAGATAGAATCGCAAATTGTGCCTGCGGGTTTGATCTTGCAAGGCAATGCTAGATCACACAACAGCAGTACTTTAATCAGAAACAGTAATGTAGAATATTTTAAATATATATATAAACTATAAAACAAACCATATTTTGCTGAAAGCTGCTCATGATAATTATGATCCAAATAAACAGCTGATAAATTCCCAACCACTCGTCCTGATGCCAAAGATGATGCCTTCTGGCATTGCTTGCAAGGAAATGGTGTTGGCAAATTAGGACATTGAGGCACCTCAATACCTCTCTTGAGCTTTCTTCTTACATACTGATGCTTCGGCAACCGATTTGCAGGCAGAGTTCTTGCCCCAGAAACTTTTTCATACTTGATCTCATTCTTTGCTTGCATAGATAGATCCTTTGCCAGACCATTCTTGTGAATTTGAAGCTTGGCAAAGATATTATTCTGTGACACATCACTGTTCAGATCTCTTTTACCAAGAAGGTCATCATCATCATCTGCCTGGCTCTGGGGCTCCGCTGGTGGAGTTATTGGATGTTTAATTTCTTCAAGAATAAGATGGTTTCTTGATGATTTTACTTGTTGATAAAAGTCTCCATATTTCTTTATCTTGTGACTCAGATCTGCTATTTGAGCCTGAATCCATGTACACATAGAACCAATCTTTACTCTGTCTTTTAGCCACACTTCATCGATTCTTTTTCTTGTCCTATGCAAAAAATTAGAGCATCATCATTATTTACAGCTCATAGCGAGAAAACTAAAGATTGTTTTAATGTAACTATTCTAAGATATTTAGAACAATTAGCAAATCAGTATTGAAGCACATTTCTGATGACTGTGTTGTATGTGTTGCAATTCACTCATTTGACTCTCTTGCACAGAGATGCCAGAAGCAAGGCATTGGGGCACCAGGCAGAGGGGGCAGAGGGGGTAGAAGTAATACATTCAGGGCAAAATAGGAAAATAAAAAATCTTCCCAATTTTCATAAGGGCAATGGGGGAAGGGGCAATTGCCCTGCTGCCCTTTTGCTTCCAATGCCCCTGCTCTTTTACCCTCAGCTGGATTCTCTATTGCTTTTGCAGCAATCTTTTAAGAATCCTTTTGTTTTAATAGGAATCTTGTATCCTTTTTGAGGAGTTCAATGCCCTCACTGTTGTTTACACAGAGAAATGGAATATAAGGACAAGCATCTAAACATAGCAAGAGTTGCAGAATGATTTCTTATAAAAAAATTGGTATAGCCATTGACCAAGGTGTTTGTAATATCAAATGCAAAGAAATGATGCCTCAGAACTACTGACACTGCAAAATGTATGAGCTTTGAGCAACAGTGGTTTTGGGGGCATTATAGGGAGAAAAATCACCCCAACAGTCTGAGGGGCTTTAGGGGTCCTAATGCACCCTTCTTAGCAATTATCACCTCATAAAAAATTTCAACTGGTACTATATTCATTTTTATTTTGTTTATTCCTCCAAAACAAATTCACTCCAAAGACAATACATTGAAAAAACCATCCATTCAATTATTGCAAGAATCAATTTCCTCTGTACAGTCATTCAAACAACAGTGAGAATTAAACAAAGACAAAAGTGCAGGATACAAAGTGCCAAACATTGCCCCAATAATAGCTTGGAGAAAGTATTCAAGGTTTTGAATGAGTTTGAATAATATTACATTGATGTAATGATAATACCAATATTCAGTCATGCAGAGAAACCAAAGAAAGAAACAATGGGCTTTTGTTGGTGTTTCACTACTATGACTGCAGTAGACTAAATATAAGTATTTTCCAAAAATACATATTTTTGCTTTGGTCAATGTTCCAATTCATTATCCTAGTTTGTTAAAATGCTGTTCGTTATTGTTTTGTTTTGTTTTTAATTATTCTTAAATCATAATTTTTGCTATGTTTTTTATACGAGGACGTAACTTCAAGTTTCAAGTCATTAATATAAAATTGAAAAAATTGAAATATCTATATCTTTTGTTTGATGTTTTTTACATCTAGGACTTCATTTTTGCAACAGCCCATCAACAAAATTAATATTTTCAGGTATAACAGGTGGATCTTGTGAGCAGATTGGCAATATCACAGAAGGATAATGTCATGGCAACTCTTCACCACATTTCAAGATCCTGCTTCCTTACTAACAGCCACTAGACATGAGTTGTCTTAAAATATCATCAAGTTATGTATGTCAACTCAATTTAGAGGAAGATAGCAGCTGTTTGTTGACAGAGTAGTAGGTGGATGTTTCAACATGACAGTTTTGTACAATAAGTTTTGCATATGTTGTTTTATGATATGATAAATATTTTTAGCTTTATTGTTAGTAATTGTAGACTTAACTTCTTTTGTTTTAGGTTTGTATTAGCTGTTTTTTATACTCTTATATTAAATTTAGCTACTTTGTTACACCAACTTAAAAGAAAGTGATTAAAAAAAAAGTCAGTCTGGAAAACAGCGATTTTTGAAGACTTTTTTGCTCTAGTGCAATAAAAGGCCACACTGAGTATTGCATTTTCACATTGGAGCTTACCAATAGAAAAATAGGCTAAGAATACAATGGAACAATAGAGAAATGCTCTTGCACACCTGAGATCTAGTTGAAAAAGTGTAGGGACAAGATTTAGAGGGCACAATGATTCAGGGGGCAAACCCCTTTAAAATTGTGGGAGGCTGTGGAAGTTCCCAAGCATTCTTGAAATACTCTGAAGGGGTGTTAATTTTTCTATGTTGCAGACAAATACATTTGCATCAATGAAAAAGCTTATAACAAAATTATTCTCTATGTTGCTCAAAACCCCTTGTTAAATATTTTGATCAATTTCCTTATAGAATGTGAATAACTTCTTGCCTTCTGTTAATGAGATAGAGGGGTTTAAAGGAGGGCATTAAATTTGGGAGATGCTGCACATTGAACTCACAATATACTTTTCTTAGTGCCTTTCTTTGACCGAAAGAATAGTATACTGCTAAGCAACAGAGCTTATCTTCCTCCACAAGATCCAAAATGGGTGTGGCAATGGGGCATGGTCACACAATTTTGAGGGTAACAGAGTTACCAGTTGTTTAGATGATACCTCTGAAAAACAGTGCAGTTGACCTTTTCACTGGACAACCTATAGAAAATTTGGATGGTACAGTAGCTATGCTGGTAATACTTTGGGAGTATTTTTGGTGGTTAAGATGGTAGCAGGTCTATTTGCTCAACCTCTGATTTACTTTGACAAGAGTCATCAGACCAAGAATCCAGTCTGGGGAGTATGTCAGTTCTCAATGAGATCTCGTGTGTGGAAGCACTTTTCAATTGTTCTTTTCAATTGTTCTATTGATTATTTTCTATTGTTCTTTTGTTTATGGGTTCACATGCCAAACTCCTTGACCACATGGACCCAAGATCTGTTTCTAATCTTTTGACAATATGGTTTTATAAAGGACTTTACCATGGTCAGTAAACAACTGACCAAATCAAAATTAATTAATATATTGCAAACTCAATGACTTACTATTTAAAGACTTACCCCTTTTGAGCCTGTTTTTGATTTTGAACCATTTTAGAAGGCATTTCAACATCATCATCACAATCTGATTCAGGGTCTGTGGCATTTGGGTCATTCAGACTTCTTAGATCTTCAATCTCATTTGCCAAAATGTTAAAAGTTTCTTTTCTGCTTTCCAATGGGACTTTGTCTAATTTCGTTTCCCGGCTGGGAGGCGTTGCCAATGCGGATCCACACAAAAACTGCTGACTCTTCAAGCACGTGGACAGGGGTGAGTCATTTGTTTTCAAAATATTTACAAGTTGACTTGGCTGCCGGACCGGATTTGAATTTCCTAGATTTCTCAGTGATTTATTATTAAAATTCTGTTTATCTGCTGAATTAAATGAATTTTTGAAGATTTCTGCGTCATGTTTCTGTCGTGGGTCATTTGATATTCGGAGTGTGTAATCCATCAGTTGGGCCTGTTTCTTCACATGTGTGATAAGACGATTCGCTTGAAAATCTCTAAGCTTCTCTCGTAGTGATCTAGCTCGACGATCTAAAGATTGCAACTTTGCATTAGTTTTCATAGATCTGTCTTTTAAAACTGCATAAGAAGTGAATTTATTCAGATTTTGGCTTTTGACGAGCTCCACTTTCGCGCCGTCTGCTTCCTTCGAAGCACATGTCGCGGAGGAATTTTGTTCTAAACTTTCTTCACCGCATTGTGTTTCGATTTTCGGACTGGACGATGGGACGATTGCATCATTATTTTGATCGTTCATGATTTCGTCTGAAATATTATTTAAATCTGAAGATTTTTCTTCGTCCAAATCGCTATTTTCCGTGCAGTTATCTGTATTTGTTAGCGAGTTTCTGCGGCCTGAATTTGTTGTCAATTTCGTTTGTGCGGTGCAGCCCGTGTTGAAATCTTTATCAAATACTTCTCGACTGCTTGCAAGATTACTTATATTATCGAGAATTTTGGAATTAATAAACTTGATTTTCTATCTTGACTTTGCGATACATTCGCATTTGCCTCCATCAAAGCGGGCGCCATGAATATCTTGAAGTCTCGAGCGCCATGCACAAGAACGCTGAAATATGCAAGGGTGAGACCAAGCAATTTGATTGAGGAACAGGTTTACGGCGACAAAAACTACGATAATATATTTCCAATTAAATTTCTCCCTTTGAAATTAACGAAGTCTGATCAAGCTAGTTTAGTTGCATCTTTCCATGAAATTTGTTTCAGTTGAGTGTATAAGATTCATAAGAAATTCTCCATAGTTTTCTAGTTGAATTTTGAGGTGCCGAGGGCTCGAGCACGTGACCGCCACGGTTTCAAGACTGAGTTGGATTTCGTTTGTCTTCAAAGAGCGAGAATCTTTCGCATTTATTTTGCAGAAAACCACAGCAACAGCCTTGTGCTTCATGGAATTATCTTCCGATATGATTCAGCGAATATATCAGCATATATTCATAACTTTTCATTTGAGTTTTGCTTGTAAAATCGACGAATTTCAAGCACAATTTCCAACTGTCATGGCGGCTGGTTATTGTACAAACATCGCCTTCTTTCGACACAAGTCAGCTTTACGTAATCCATTCGTGAAGAAATCCACGCATGCGCTAAAATCTGACGATTTAGGCCCAGGCCCTCCATCTTGTCAGCAACAAATTCAACTTTTCTGTCTCCACAACCAGTATTTTCGAAGATCAATTCCCGTTTATAAAGAAATTTGGATCTCATTTTTCCAACAATGCATTTTCTGCTTGTTTTATATCTATTCCCATTTATCAAGCGAGACATGAATGCCATCCAGTTATGCTTGTTTATACCTGAAAAATTCGAAAATAAAACTTAAAAAAAGTCTTCACCAAAAATACCCCTTTTTGAATGGATAAGTATTATGACAGAAAAGCAATTTACTTAGCGTCTTCTTGCTCGTGAAAAGGTCCATTTCCTTCCATCTTGAATATTGGCCTGTGTCCCTGAAAAAGTCCTACAGTACCGTACTATACAGTGTACAAGTCTATAGCTTCTATAGGGTTGAAAATGGCACTTCTTTAGAAAAAGTGAGGTTTCCCTCATCTCTTGATTTCAGCTGATTTTATCCAATTCGGATTACCTGCAATGAAAAAATAAAAATATCATCAAAAAATAACCTCAGGTTTTCAGACTATGAAACCAAAGGTCTGAAAAAAGGTCTGAAAAAAGACCTGCCTAGGCCCATTCTATTCTTGGTCTATCACACATATGAAGCTAAAAATTTGTTGTGATATGGCAATTTATCCAGATGGCCATAAATTTTCCATTCCGCTTGAAGTTTGTTATCTCATAATAGAAAAATCGATTCTTTGAGCTTCTAGCATTGTTATGTATTACATACTTACCTCGGGGTAACTAAAACTTAGGTACCCCATCTCAGCTCTGATTTTCTTGTAAATAAACTCTTGAGCATGCGCAGTTTGCCCTATGTATTCAATTTTCGTGCAAATGATGGACGTTTAAAATCTGTTTGCGACGGCTAAAAATATCAAAAATTAAATTCTTATTATTCCTCAGAATAAATAAAAGAAAACTGAAATTTCAGTCTTTCTTGAAGCATTTTTTATAATATTTCACACCCCGTTGCCATGACGACTTTGCTGCGTGGTAAGTAAGGGAAAGGGAAGAGGAAAATTGCTTTGAATTTTGTATAATATGAAATTTCGGATAAAATAAATAGTAAATTTTGCACAAATTCGCTAGTTTGCTTTTGAATCGACGGGGTATCTAAAAAGCCAACTGTAAAGAAGAGTAAGTTTAGGCCCGAAGCAGACATTTTGAAAAAAAATTTTTGTTGCCAGAGGGGTGAAAAAGAGGCTGAAACAAAATGCTAGCTTTTAGCGGGAAAACAAAACGTGTCTTTCTCACTTGAACAAAGAGAAAAGCCGCGAAAGGAGAAGTGATTTTCTTCTCTCAATTACTTTTACTTTTTCGGTGTTTTTTTTCCAGAGATCATTGGTGTTTTGCATTATGGATATCAAACTTTATTATAAATTGGCATTTATTTTGATTATTCAAGTTATTTTTATTCGATTATTGACTGGTAACCAGAATGATGATGACAAGAATGAAGATGACGATTCAGAAAATGTAAATAATGAAAAATATTTCGAGGCAAATGGTCCAGCGAGTGTTAAAATTGGACAGAAAATCAACGAAACTGTAGCATCATCGACAAGATATCTAATTTATGGTGTAAACCCTGGCGAAGGTTTAATCTACGGAGAGATGTGTACGTTCGGGTTGCTAATCTGATAAAACATTTAAGAGAAATTGGGAAGACTTTGTTCTTGTTTTGCCCCCTGGAGACACCTTTATCATTGGAGATCAAACAGGGAGCAAAATGGAGTTCCATGGAAGAAGTTTTTTGCTGTTGATCAACTAAACAAATATATTCCTGTAATGGAGTTTGATGATTACGTAAGAATGAATGGAAATGCTGGAATAGATTTGATTGCTTATTTACAAAGGCATCCAGATGGTTTCAAGAATGGCTGGGAGGAAAAAATTGAAGAAGGAAAATGCACAAATGATCCTGTTTACTGGAAAGATGGGGACAAGTATCACGGGAATTTCTGGGGGCTTGGACATGTCTATGGCAGAGATTTTAAATGCATTTCTGTCCAAGGCACAGCTAAGATTCTGACTGAATTCCTTCAGAAATCAAAAGCAAGGTTCGGATGATTCTTGAGATTGCCTTTACTGATATGAATTAGAGGATAGAATGCAGTTAAGTGGGCAGTCATTGCAAGCAAACTCAATTTAGGGCTCCGGAAACTGGTTAGGTTAAGAGTTAGGATTAGGGGTACAGTTTTGCATTTTGCAGTCAGGGACGTAGGGTAGAGGGTCAGTTTTTGTATTAGAATGCATATATTGCCCTCTAAACTGTACTCATATCTAAATTAAGTAGAGAAAATAACAAAAAAAATGAAGAGCAAACGGTTGAAATTTGAAATGAATACTGGTGCTTTACCTGTTTTTGCCATGCAGGAAATGCCAGAGATGAAACAATAGAACAATAGAAAGAGCAATGGAGAATTAATCTTTCACGACATAAATCTTAAGCACCAAGTGCATGAAACAAAGCAACAAATTGCACAAACACTTTTCGAAATTATTATTTATGGGACATTATATCTTGATGTTTTTGTTTTCTAGGTCTATTTTTGTAGATAGATTTGAAGAAGTGCTTCATTCTGACTATGGAGGCTCAGAATTTTGGCAGGTTAGTCAAAGATGATACTGTTATAGGGTTGAAGATCTAGAAGGGCTGGATTCATCCTTGACCAAGTTGCATATTTTTGGGGGGTTTTTCCATGGTGGTTAACTTGTTTCTTTTTGATAAAGAAGGTTTCTGGGCGAAACATCTGTAAGCCACGGGCTAATTCTTTGATTGTTCAAACAAAAGGCAATAGTTAGCACCAGTGTCACAAGCTTGAAATGCAATTCCCAAAATTCCAGTCAACATAATCCTCCAAATTTTTGTGCCAAACAGACGCAAATCTGCATTACCTAAAAAGAAGATAAATTTACTTTTGAAGGGTTCTGTCCCCTGAGAACCATATCTTGTGAATGAACTGAGGACATAAATCATCCAAGTTTTTAGTTTACTCCAGTGTGAGAAGTCTTGAAATAATAAATCTTCTAAAAACAACTTTGTTGCCCTGATCTTCTTTGCCCAATTTGTTTCAGGCTAGACGCAGTATGGTATTTGCACGATCCCTACGTAAAAAGGCAGACCAGTTTAGAGCAGAATACCTCAACTCCACAGATGCCATAGATCAGACTCCATACAATGATAAAAACTGGAGAGAACAAGTTCCAAAAGATGGAAGTGCCAAGGGTGGAGAATATCTTTCTGTACACATGAGGAGAGGTGATTTCGTTCTTAGTGGACGAGAAGGTGTTCCATCAATCAAAGCTGTCAAAAAACAGATTAAAAGTTTGCTGAAAAAGCTGAAATTGGAGAAAGTTTTCTTAGCAACTGATGGAAGTGACAAAGGTAAAAAACTATTTTGTTCAACTTGTGTGATGCCAAATATCGAGTCCTTTGGCCACGAAAAAGTTCGTTGAATCCTTCCACGCTAATTCAGCCATACTGGTCTTAATTTTTTCCAAAACAAATTCTTTCAAAAGTACATTTTAGTTGTGGAGCAAGTCTGCAAATCTACAACTGCCACACTAACAACATCCCAATAAAAGTTAATAGGTTGCCAGGGTTAGACAACAATAAAATAAGGGCAAACTAATTACCAAGATTAACTATACCCTATCCCCCAATCTACATCCCTGGCTCAAACTGCCAAAAAAGAATTTTATGAAAGAAAACATTATCTTTTTCCAATGATATTCATCTTGCGTTACGGAAAACAAGGAGCAAATACAATTAAGTCTTAAATGAAGAATTAAATGCTGAAAACAACATATTGACGGGTTTTATAATAAAACAGCAGCATCAAGCGTAAAACGCTGTCAAAATTTTGTGGCTTCATCCGCGCATCTGTTTGAAATAACTATTGTTTTCTCGCAATGTTGCCACCTGTTTTGTACATGCAATACAATTTTCTGTTGACAGACTTTTCTGTATAGTTGAGAATGAGTCACCAAAAAACATTTAATAAAGCGATTTTCTTAAAAAAAGATTCTAGAAAACCGCGCAACATTGACGTTTGTGTCAAACTCGATTTCAATCTTGCACGATTGAGAGAGCACCACAAACAATTAATTTATACGGCAGTCCCGAAATGCGAAATCAACACGCCCAGGGATAGACCGGACACAAGATGTCAGGGAAGTTTCAGCTTTATACGAAAATTGCCAGTGAATGCCTCCGCTGACCCTAGTGCACGCCACTTAAGCCTACTTCGAGCCCCCCGGGGGGTACTTCAATGTTTAAAAGACTAAAGTGCCGCCCAGTTTGTCCAAATCAACCCATGTCTACCGATAAATTCTGTTATTCGTGGTACTCATTTATAGAAAAAACGGCGAAATTTCATACCCATTTGAACCAATAGCTCAAATATTTGAAACCAACCTAAGAAAACGCTAAATGCGGCGATGACGCATTTGCGCTGAAAAAGAAACGCATTTACCCGATTTCCACCATAAAATTGACTCTAAATACAAAGATTTATCAGGATTTTAAAAGCAATGCATGTCTAAAAGTTTTTACTACTCATGCATGGAAACTCTTTACGAAAAACCAACCCATATGTAGGGAAATTGTCGCTGAAAAAGTAACCTTTTGGGCGGCATGGGACTTCGAGGTCTTCCGATAAGGGAAGGCGACTTGGTCTACCGATCCGATGCTGCCCAACCAGAAATAATTTGCACCCATTTCTGTGTTAACGAATAAATTCGACCTGTTTTGTTGCCAATTACACATTTGTTTTATAAGAACACTGAAATTGAAGAAAGCCATGTAATGTTCTTAATTTTTCCTATTTGAAGGCTTAACATGTTCTTAATTTCTTCAGTTCTTAACATGTTCTGAATTTCCTTGCTTTTTGAAAGCTGTTGTTTTTCAAATTGGGTGATAGTTGCTACGAAAAGGGATGTTTGTTCTTATATACTTTGTTCTTATAAAAAAAACGTGTAGAAGCTAAGGATTCACCGCAAAATCTAATTCTATTTTTTTGTAGAAGTTGAAGAGCTCAGTTCAAAATTAAAAGCCAAAATCATCAGATACAGACCTACAACTGAAGAAATACGCAAATATGGTGATGGCGGGGTTGCTATAATTGACCAGTGGATAGCTGCTCATGGGCGTTATTTTATTGGCTCGTGTGAGTCGACTTTTTCATTCAGAATTCACGAAGAAAGAGATATATTAGGATTCAATCCTGACGTCACTTTCAATTGCTTATGTCCAGATGACAAGATTGGCAAATGCGAACAACCAACCAGATGGCGAGTTCAGTTCACGTGACTTTGACCAACTTCAGATTCACTGATACAAGTGTATAATAAATGTAGTCTTGGTGACTCAGATTTCCTTCATACAATGTTAGAAATCTATCGCTTTTATTCTGAATAATGTAATGAAATGTAGTGAAATAAAGTATTCTTCTATAAACAAAAATCTTGTCTTCTATTTTGGCTCTTTAGCTTTTTTCTTTTTTGTTTTCACGAACGTGTTCTTGAAACGGTATCGTATCCAGAGCGAAAACTTTCCGAAACGGATAGAAATCTACCGCTTGTTATTAAGGCTTTCACGCTGCTCCACCTCTACTCCGAAAAAGAACTAAAGAACTGCGAGAAGCTCTAACAGTGAACGGTGTATGGGTGGGAAACGGTGTCCAGAGCAGAAAATTTCCGAAAACGGGTAGAAATAAACCGCTTATTAGCTATGAAGGTTTTTACGTTATTCCGGCCATACTCCGGAAAGGATCCAAAGAACAGTCACAAGCTCTAACAGTGAACAATATACGATGATATGAACTCAAACGTCAATTTTTTTCATAAGAAGGGCGGTTGTTAGTTGACAGGCATATTGACATGCTATACTCACATCGCAAGGAAAGGGTTTAAAACGGGTTTCTGTGCTTGATATGCGGGGTCCAAACAGAGCAACACACGAGGCAACACCTGTGTTTTCTCCTGATGTGACTCATCTAGTGATTCTTTTGCGGTTTTGGGAATTACAAAGGGTATACGACGCTCCTCGCCCTTCAAAAATCGTATCCATAACCATACGAGTCATACTGGCTCGCTGGGAACGTGCTGTGGCGCCGTGGTATCAGTAGCTCAGTGTGGTCAGGGTTCGAGCCCAGCTACGGTAGTGTCACAGCCAGGGTCGAGGTCTCGATAAGTTAACCTACTACTGAGATCCTAGCGACAGGCGCTAAATACACCATTTCACCTTCTCCGCTATTAGGCAAGCCTCATCTCTTGACAAACGGTATAAGGGAGAAAATTTGCATTTCTAACGTTGATAGTCCAAAAACCAGATAAACAGAAAACTTGGTGTCAAAATAGCCTGAAAATGACTGGAAATAAGCAAAATAGGCGTTAGAATGTTTGGACGATCCTGTGGTACAGTAACAAACGCTAGAAACATGGAAGTTGACGCAATTCAGAAGAATTAAATATTTTACTTAAATTCCTATCACGTGCGAATCTACCTTTCTTATTTACATTGAAGAAATCAGGTTAATCTAAAATTACTTTTCAGAATTAAACATAACATATACAAACAAACATAACGATTAAACTTTAATACTTTGAAGCAATGTATAAATCTATTGAGAAAAAATCATTTAAATAAAGTTAGTTTAAAGTTAACCGATAAGGTTCAAATTGAAATTTACTATGAAAATAGGGGACAGCAAATTATTCTTAGGGTAGACTTACCCTAAGTCAAAATCTTTCCTTATCCGAACACAGTCGTGCCAGAAATATTATGGCGCTGTGGAGGATACAGAGAGAAAAGTGAACGGATCTCCGTTCACTTTTCACTTTTCTCTCTGTCTCCTCCGCAACGCTGTCAAATTTCGGTTATGAATTTGTGTTCGGATAAAGAAAGATTTAGACTTAGGGTAAGTCTATTCTTAGGGATGAGTGTACATTTCTTTTCGGAGCAGCCAAATTAATTCCGTTCCAAAGATTGTAAGGAAAATTCCCCGTAGCAATCCGTGGAAACCAAATTAACGACTTAGGCGGAGCTTTATTTACGCTGCGAAAGCAATGTGGGGAAATTTTCGCTCGATTATTATCATTGTTCAAAACTTTAAGAAAAAGTCGTTTTTAAACATTCTCTTCTTTCTATAAAAAACAGTTTAAACCAAGTTTCACATTGAGATTTGAACAAAATTCAAGATCATTTTGCGATGGCCTAAATCTATTGTCGCTATGCATTGCTAGGGCGCATTTTCCCAGAATTCATTGCGCGAAATAGCGTCTGCATCTTCCTCGCAATCATCTACTGCAGCACAGAAACGTTGTTTTGGGTCAAGGTACTGTAGTATACCTGTTTTATAAGAAACTAAAAAATTGATCCAGTACTGAAAGTTTCTAAAAATTTTCTGATTTTGAGTACTTGACAGTTTCTTAAGAGTTTCTTCAATATCCATATTGGCAACATGGTTATTCTATCTGAATAATGTTCCAAACCCATTTATTGATCGTATTTGAATGCCTGTGGGGATCCTGTTTGTCTGCTTGTTACAGTAATGCGTTATTGAAAACGAAACATGAGAAATAACAGAAAACATTTCGTTGTCTGAGGTGAAAAGTTTTTCACGTAACAAATTTCCAGTACTGGAGTTTCTTAAATTTTTGGCCATTCGAGAGTCTGGGTTTCTTATAAAGGGTTTCTTATAAAAAAAAATACGTGTAGACTTTCAGACATTTCACGAAAACCAAATTCTACATGAGTTTTAAGGATAATCTCCAATAAATTGTTAATATTTCTTGGACATGTCCGACTAACGGGAAGCTACGGAACAAGAAATGTTGAATTCGACGCCGGATTCAGCAACATTTTAAAAATTTCAATTAACATTCGACACAATTCGTTATGTTTTCATTTTAAGATAACTAAAATGAAATAGCAAATGCTATCTTTTTATTTGCTTTACTTAGCTAATCATTCATTTAAAAAAATTGTCCAAAATTCAGTAACTAGCTAACTAGTGGACACTGCCATTTCCCATAAATAATCTAGAGTTAGTTATTCAGTTACATTCCCAGTGTTTCCACTGTATAATTTCCAGTCATAGATTTGTTATTTCCAGTCATAGATTCGTTGATAAATTACTTACATATTATTTGCTGATTTAGAATAGTTTATATGTATGACGTCATCCGTGGGCTCGAGGCGATCAACGTTTCTCTGTGATTTAGTCGCCCTTAAATGTTCATTTAATCGCTGTCGAGCGTCTTTCCTAGCTTTGTCCTCGTCCAGGAGATTATTGTTTTTGCTCACTTTTCGCACTGGTCGTGGGCTTTTCTTTCGTGGTTTTGGCGACAGTTTACCGTCCTGATATCAAATCAAATACATGGTGTACAATTAGAAAGAGAGAGAATTAGTTTATTGCTTTGCTTTTTTGGTCGTATGAAAAGAGAAAACTTTTTTGGGGAAGTAAATTGTTCTCAAAAACAACAAAAATAATAGGCAGCTATTTCAACAGTACCCAAAATATGCAATAAAGGGGGGCTTCATGGATTTGGGGGGTTGCCACCAGAGAGTCAAGCTGCTCCGACCTGATTACAAAGCGAAAGAGCAGTTTGAAAAATTGGGCGTGTTTTAGGACCCTCAGATAGCTAGACCGTTATGCAAACCTCAGTAAGCTCACAATCGGAGATTAACATTAAACAACGGGGGAAAGATGAAACACAACTCTCGTATCGAAAAGCACGGCTTGTTCAAGGATTTGACTTTTCCTCTGCGCAATCTGCTCTTTTCAGGACTACTTAAAGCTTTCTAAAATGCCTTCGAAGAAAAGCAAAGCACGGCTGCAATCTTAGGCAAAGCTTAGAATGTTCAAACACTGCCTCTCCCACCCCTCCCCCCCTCCCGGAAAATACGTTGCTTTTAAAGTTACAGGTTACTTTATGGTTTTCTGGGTGTTTTTATCGAGTCTTATACGATATAACTCAGCAAACCAGCATTTTTGTTTTCAGAGGGGCTTTGGGAGTGGGGCTGCTTCTATAATGTGAATTTGTTTGCCAATCATGTTTGTCTTCTTTAGTTTGCGTAACGTCAAAACTTTGTTACTTAACAAAATTAAGGAAACACCCTTGCATAATCTAGTCGCATTATCTTAAAAGCTCAAAGAGGGAGAAATGAAGAACTTTGGTCTACGATTTTCATGTCCTGCTAACATTGACATGGTAAATAATGTATGATGCTCATATTATCATGCGCAAATAGTATTGCGCTATTGAAAACCCTCCCGAACGTCCCTTGTAGCTCAGTTGCTAGAAGATTCGATATACGAGGCCAGAGTTCGCAGGTTGTCCCTTTTCTATTAGTAATTGCCCGTAGTAACTATCGCATTCTTTGTTTGGGAGCTATGCTGCATTTTCCAAGACTCAAGAAATACTTTTTACAATTTTAAATGCAAAGTTTTAGTGAAATGACATACCTCTGTATCATTGACATCAATGTTGACTTCTTTCCAGTTGTTTTTTCTCATTTCGTCAATATGAGCAAACATCTTATTGACATCTTCAACCTAACATATATGATAAAAAATCAGAGTTAAATCTATGAACCTGCAGGTATAAAGAACTAAATGCCTGTCAACTTGAATAACAAATTGTACACTGATTGTCTTGGGTTAACGAACTCCCAACACAACAAAAATTTTCTTGTTTCTTCGATTTGTTCTATCAGAATTAAACCGTTGTGTTTTGGTTTATTCGATAAATGAAAAAGTACCCGAATCATGGCTGACAGCAGGTTGGCAATCAGGATTGAAACGAAATTCATAACTAAGAGTAAGAAGATACAACAAATACAAGATGTTGGATGAAGATAAGCCTTTGTGCTTTAAATAATTCCAAACAGCGCAAACTTTTACAAGCCCACCATCTACAGATATTGCAAGGTGATATGCTTTCATCTTGGGTCGCACCAACCTTCAAATATTGGGGTGGAGTGGTGAAGTAAGCCAAAAAGGTGGTCTCAAGGCTTAATTTTGTATGGCTTAAGATTTTATATTCGGCGAGGAACGGTTGTAATCGCTTAAGGATAAAATTAGTCTTTTCTCTGTAATCAGAATTGCTGACCTGTACGAAAACAGCATCTACAGATAGTAATAGCTAAGTAGGCCAGCAAATAGATAGATATCTTGGACTAAGAGATATATTATTCATGAATGGTGAACACAAGGATAGATCTTGCACAAGTGGCATACCATAGTTGATAGGATCTGAACCAAAACTGCATGATCAGAGAGCCAGTAACGTTTCCAGTGAGCTATAGAGCTCAATGAAATCGCCCAGTAATTCTGCAAGTCATGCAGCCAAAGGCTGTCCTCCCATTTGGCTTTTTGGGTTTCGGCTATGTTGAGCCTTCTTCAGCACCATAACTTTTTATATATAACTGTCATGAATGTCGAACACAAGGATAGATTTTTCCACAAATGGCATACCACAATCGATGCAAGAAGGTCAATATAGCCGAAACACAAAAAACCAAATTGGACTAAGAGAGATATTTTGAAGAAAAAGAGGAATAAAGCTGCTAATTTCAAGGATCAAAAAAAAGACTGAATAACAATCGATGAAACAATGGCTTACCTGGATAGAAACCATATCCCAAAATCCTTCGAGGTCAGTTGACATTGGTCGTTTCTTTCCTGGACCAGGGGACATAGCCTAGGAAAGAAAAGATGAATAAGACAACAGAATTGACCATGAATTAAACAGAAATCAACAGATAAAGAGAGAATCAAGTTTTTTCGAAACGAAAATAACTCTCTGATCCTCATATGTGGCTGTCCTAGCAAAATGTATTGTAATCTAACCAGGAAAATATTTTGCACTAACGTTGATAGTCTGTATAGGCAGACCATCGCTATGCAGTATGCATACGACCAGACAAGGAGAGAGGAATCCCCTAACTTGGAGGAGGTATTCACAGCTAACCAATAACAGGAGAGAGGCAGTGAAGCTTCGATTGTAAGGGCCGATGCACACGGGCAACCTTCTTACATTCTTCTAGGGATTTTGCGAGTTATCACCTCCAAAAATCCTAAGAAGCTTTGAAAGACGGAAGTTTGAAGACGAAGACGGAAGAATGGCTTTTTGGTCACATAGATAGAGACCGTTTTGATTTGATTTGAAAACTTCTTTCCTTAACCATTCTCTCTAATGAACACCTCCTCTAAAACATGACCTATGTAATAAGCACCCTTTTTTAAATGCCCAATCAAATACACGTCAATGAAAAAATAAATAAAGGACCAGGGCGTCTGAACGTAGTAACACGATAGGTAGATAAAGGATTTTGGTTTGCTAATCAATAGCATACTGATCAGACATTTCAGGTTGACTGAGTGAACTGTATAAATAAACCATTGACTTACAATATTTTCATTGCATAATTTCTCAAATTGTTTGAATTTCTTGGTGACAAGTAATTGGGATTTCCCAATCGTTGCTCTCAGCTTTCCACAAACTAAAACGTAAGATAAACAATCAGTATTATAAACGATATATAAATGATCAGGGTATATTATTGTACAAGTAAATAATTTTGGCTCTTCTGACCTTTATGATCGGTGGAGTCAGTGTCAGCCAAAAAACCTTTTAGTATGCACTCTTTTTTATAAGAATACTATAAATTTTATCCAGCCTCAATATTCTTAAGAAATGTTCGTTTTGAGCCTGAATATATTCTTAAAGCATTCTTATTTTTCAAACCTGATATGGTTTCAGGGAAACGTAGTTTAAAGGAAATACATCTCATATGGTCAAGCGAAAAAATATTTAACTATTATAACAAAAAAATGTTGTTAACAATCATGAAATTTCGTTCTAACATTGCAAAACAGGCATCTGCTGAAAATGAGACAGAAATATGGGAGCTGAGGATGAGCAACATTCTTACAATATTCTTAAAAATAGGATAATTCCGAGCCTGAATATTCTTATAAACAATATTCTTATAAAAAAGAGTGTATTCAAAGATGTTCTCGCTATTCACTGCAGACTTCTGTAACTTCCAAGACTTCAAAGTTCTGAGCCCAACAGCATAGCACTGCATGTTCTTTTTATAAGAAAATTTGGAATGAACCCAGTAATCAAATGTTATTCTTTCTTAGCAATCGTAGAATTTTACTACTTAAACTTCCTTAACAAAAATTTAACTATATTGTTCTCTTTAGTACCTTAATCATCTCAAACCACCACGTACTTGTTTAAAGTAACGAAATTTTCACAATGCATCCAGACTTGTTATAATGCATCAGCATAGTTGCAGGTGACAGATTCAAGTATTGGTCAAGGCAAATATGGAAATTCTTGAAGCGCAAGAAGAATACATAACGAAATACCTTCTTAGGTTTGAAAAAACTCAGTACTGAACTTTCTTAATTGTTTTGAGGAGCCGCATACTAATTTCTTATAAACTACTTTCTTATAAAAGTAATATGTACTGCAAATCCTCAAATTGGCCCCCCTTGAATAAGCCCTAACTCGAATTACCCCCACCCAGAGCGAGAAATTGTTAATAAGCCCCCCTCGAATAAGCCCCGCCCCTGAAATGTGTTAGTGTCTTTTGAGTCCATATTGGTACTTTACCGAGTTATGGTAGAAAAATGCTTTCTTCAAGTCCATGATAAATCGTGCTTTTGTGGATAATTTGCCCCCCTCCAAAAAGCTGGGAAATAATTAAGCTCCCAGGGGGGCTAATTCAAGAATTTACGGTATTTCAGAAAAGGCATTCTGTCCCGCTAGTCTGTGGAAGCTGGCCAAAGTAATTGCAAAAATTAGATTAATTCCTAAAATATTACCACACTAACCTTCTTCTGATAGAGAATTCTCAGCGATGTCTTTCTCTGCTCTTTCACACAGTGCATTGAATCGAACGATTTGAGATTTCAAAACACCCAAAAATATTGCCCATCTTTCTGGATAATCTTATCAGGATGTGTGTTTTCCTTGTCTATGATGCTCAATCGAGCCAAATCAATCTGAATTTCTGGCTTATCTATTTTCTCCATTTCACAATATTTTCAGCTGAAAATGATTACAAAAACGGATTAGAATATGCATGAGAAACTTAGGCCTTACAATAATACAATGTATCCTGGTAAAAGAATTAATTATAGAATAAGCTTATTCTATTGGCTTATAGATAAACTGCTCACTGATTGGTTGATTTCGATTGACTAAGAAATCTCTAACACTTTAGAAAAACCCTCAAGTTTCGATAGAAAATAAGAAAATCCTTTGAAATCTTTCATCGTGTAAGGATTCTCTGTGTGAATTCGGAGAAAACCACCCACCTTTAGAGACTTGAGGTTTAGAATCACGTCGAAATCCGAGTTTACCGAGAAATGCCCAAATAGTAATGGACCAAATCGGTTCAATTCAAAATGATACCTTCTTTAGCTTTGTCATTAAAGTTTCACAGCTTTTCAGAGGCCAAGACGGGACTTTACAAAAATAAAACCCTTAAAATAGTTTGGTCTTGAACATAATTTAACTCTGATCGATAATTTAACTCTGATCGATAATTTAACGATCGATAATGTAACTATGTGCGACTCAAACTCAACTATAGAGAAACATCCACTTGTGTCAAACTTTGCTCAAAAACACATGAAGTAAACTTGTACGATTCGTTAAACATTCAAGGTGAATAACTGATAAAAACTTATACTTTCAGAACCCCCTGCTTTATATGACTTCTCAATATAACAACAAACAAAAATCAGCGAGTCACGGGGTGTTGATGTATATATATGAAGACAGTGTACGAGTCAACAAGATGGCTTAAATTTCACCTGTCCAAAGAAAGACTAAACTCACTTAGAAGCATCACACGAGGAAATGCCAAGAAACACTGCATTTGCTAAAAGGTGGGCAGGGACATCTCAGTAGTCATAAATAAGTTATAACGATAGTTGAAGGAATGGCTCTATATTTAAAGGAAATATAAATATTACTCATTGACCACATGGAATTGACGTAAGAAATATACAAATGCATGATGCCCCCCAGTTCCTGTTACTGCTTTTGGTGGGAGAAAATGTGTAACGTGTGGCTTGCTTATGCTCATAGCCCTCCCCCTTTGCTCATTGATACTTCCTAAATCTGGAAATCATAATTCAAGGACTTTTTAAGACAACACTAGCTCTTTACTTCACTTTCACCACTGAAAACCCACGGCCACGCCTTTTATTGGGGGCGTGGCAATTTTACGTAAGCCTATTTTTCTCCCGATCACAAAGTGCGAGGGGATATTTCGAGAACTAATGAGATTCAAATGAAAGCAAAAGGATTTGCTTGGATTTCCGGCAGAAAGGGGATTTCTACAGGTGATTACAGTGATCGAAGACTGATTTCCCCTACAACACGGGAATACTATAAAATTCACACAGGGCAACACAGAACTAACTGCACTTTTACAAAACATTATTGTTAACATTTCTCATCTTATTATTACCAAATTTTCGTTAATAAACAGAGCTAAAAGTTTTATTTTGGCGACATGACGGGACGTTCAAAAACCTGCGGCCACGTTCAAGAAAAGAAGCGACAATCGATTGAAAATGAAGACAAAAATAAATCAAACAAAAACCCATTTTCCCAGAGTTTATTCATTGATTTTTTTTTTTAAGGATTATCTGATGGGTTGTTTGAATAAAAAGCTCCAAAACACTGCTGGGAGACAAAATACGAAAGAAAATACTAATGATATAGGCCCATGATACGAACAGATGATTTGAGCGGCCATGTGAACTCTTATCTAATAACTCATATCGAATTCAATCACTTTAGCTTGTCCATAATTCGACAGAACGCAGGGTATAAATAAAATATTAATGAATGAACACGCATATGTTTTAATCATCAACCTAACACGAGAAAAATCCTTAGTTAAGTGCAAAATACTCTATAGATCTTTAACTGCGCAATTTTAAACTAGAGTAAAAGAAGGCATGATTGTTGTATCGACTGGTGACTTAAAGACTTGAACCAAATCTAATATTTTTTCCGTTATACTTTCAGTATACTTTAAACCATTAATAAATACATAAAACTTTATATAGTGTTATTATTAATTGTAGTTATACAGTAGTGTTTTAAGGATTTCTAATGTATTCTATATTTTATCTTGCAAATTTTTATCTTATAAGAGTTAAAAGTTTATCTAATTTACAGTTTTCACCCTTGCACTATATAGGTTTGAAACATTCGTTAATTATTTCTCATACACAAAAGAGTCTGCCTTATATATACAACTTATTCTTCCACATATCAAGCTCGAATTTTTCTGCATATACAGATACATTTATTGCAACGCTGTTGTATCTTGGTCATCCCACTAATACAAATTTAAAAGTTAATATCGCCAGTTTTGTTGATTTAGAAATCTACATTCATATCATTCACCTGGAACGTTGAAAATGCAGCTACTATGAACACAAAATACTGGGTTTAGTAAGTGCAGAAAGTGAGAAATTCGAAAGCCAGGGCAAAGAAATTCTGCTAATAGAAATGTATGAATCGGATTAGCAAAATGAAAGAAATCTTCACCCTGACAACAAACATCGACTAGACGCTCTGTCACAATCCCTGGTACCTTCAAGAGGAAATAATAAGCCAAACGGCTTCAAATCAACTTACAAACTTACCAAGCTTGAAGATGAACCCAAACAAGACGAAACTTCTTGCTCTACCGTTTTCAGAACTGCCGAAAACTGTAATGAAACGCCCACAACACAACTCCAGAATTACTAGATCCCACACGAGTACAGTCAACGTTTTTGTTTAGAAATTAGCAAAACAGCTGATCGGACAAAACAAAGCAAGCACGGCTCGTTAAACTCATTGAATTTTATAAGATTCGGCTGTTGTAGCCGGCCACCGGCTCAGCTTTTATTTCGCACATACAGATCTCATAGATTATTCAATGTATTACCAGTATAGATGACACACCCATTCAAGACGGATAGCAGACGCATTTAGATATCATTGTTAAAGGCAGGTGAACAACTTGCTGTATGTTTTAACCACTGTCAATTATAAACGTTTTGGCATACCACAACCATAGATACCAAAGGATACACATACAAACATTGCCCAGAAGCATTCATATGATAATAGGCATTGAGGCTAAGGCAATGATGATGGTGTATAAATCAAATTTGATACCAAGGGATTTCACGGTATTCCTTTAATCATAGAAACTTTAGGGTGAAAACAACAGCAATCTTCAGTTTTAGCCACCTTACAGGCTTTCTAATTAACTTCAACCCAAGGGTGCAAAAAGCAAGGCAAGGCAGTCGATTAACAATCCAAAATTGATAGATAACCCCAACCTGCATTCAGCGTTGTAGAAAGGGGAGGCAGTGGTCAGTCATCCACTCATTAAGCTTTGTCAGTCTTGGAACAAGCTCTTGTGTGTGCAGAAGCACATTTCCATTTTTATCTTATATTGTTCATCTCATGTGTGCATGCACCACACTCAGTAGACTGGAGCTTTTCTGGAGCAATTTATCAGAACTTTTCATAAACTTTCCCACTGAAATTTTGAGTTTTTCTTGGACTCTTTAATTAGTTCTATTGATCTTCCCACTGTATCCGACCAGCTGATTGGTGTTTAAAACACAATGCCAATTCAGCTTCTCTTTCCTATTGATGCATTTCGAGCCGCATCTGGGTATGGATCATTTCGGTAGAAAAAATTTTCAAAATCGCAAGACATCAATTTTCCGATGCAAAAATCGCATAAGCACCCAAAAATTAGTCTAGGTGCACAATTTTACTATCTCAGCGCTTGTATAATCGATTTTACGAGCGTTCAAAGTTCACAATTTTATAAGGGCTTTGACCATGTGGGGTAAAAAGTTTCACCAAGTTCATTTTTGGCGGTCAAAGCCTTTATGAAATAAAACCTGGAATGCTCATAAAATTAAGATTGCAAGCACCAGGACAGTGAAACTTTGTACCTAAACTACGTTTTGGTTGCTTTATAAGATTCTCATATTGAAAACTCAATATCATGTGATTTGAAAAATTTTAATGCTGTCTGACGTCATGCTGAAGTGATCTATTAATTCTGCCTTAGTTCATTGTTTCCTCTGTTTCTGATGTTCATACTCTGAGGAGTATCAGACCAATAAAGGTTTTTTAGTTTGCCCGAAAATGTTTCCCCTGTTTATTTCAATTCTGAACTTTTATGAGATTTAAATAATTCATTTATACACTTAATTATAGTCTTTTTCCTTGGTTACAAAAAGTACAATCAGTTAATTTCTTAACAACTATAGGTATAAAATTCCCTTTACCATAATTTATTGGAAAAAGCATCCTGTTAAATATTTTGAGAAATGAAAGAATGTAAGAATCTTCTGATTACTTTCGTTTGTTTGTTTAATCTAAGCAAGATTGTTTATGAAGAATTCCAATGTTGTTTTAACTGATCTGTTATTATTTACTACAGGTATTCAGTTACACAAATATTGCCAAACTTCTCTCATGCAGTTCAAGAACGAAACTATTTTCAAAAGTATTTTTCTCTTTCAAGTTTCAATTAGATAAGATAGGCTTTATTTTATAGGCTAGATAGGCTAGATACTGTACTGGTCTATCAATTTATCTCATTATATTTATTTTATCTTTATTTACATTCTATATCTCTAGAGATTTAGACATTTGAATGAATTTAAACTTCTGGTAACCAGTTAAAATTATTTTGAGTAGGAACCGTCTATCTATAGTCAAAACAGTTGGCAAGGGTTTTGGGTGGGCAAGCTTTTAGGCCTAAACAAAAGCCACCTAAAAAAGCGACAAAGATCATCAAAATATCAGAAAATAATATGAAAAAACAAGTGAAATATAAACAGTATACCTTAGTTCATTTAAATTCCTTTTCTTTCTTGATAATTTCACGAAATTAACCAATGTTTAGAGTATTTCTTTTTTCGTCCAGTCCAGCGTGAATCACTTTGATGGCAAACGAGAAGGAAGAGGCCTGGGAACCACATCATCATATCATCCAAAGTGTGACGTCAGATTAATAAATAACTCCCCCGCTCTCAAGCATTGTGAATCACCAATTTACTACTCTTCTAATTATGTAATTAATTACGGTAATTATATCCCATGACGTATAAAGATTCCGCATTACCTTATTTGAGTAACTGGCGTACTCTTTGGCACTCCCCAATGCACGTACAGTACGTACTACGCTTCCCAAAGACTGCCCCCACTCCCTTTGCATTCTCTGCTGCTGGGCTGTTCCTTGCAAAGAGAACAAGTGATTTATATGAAAAATAGCCCTTTCCCGACGCTTAAAGTGCTTTGCACAATGGATTTTTTTACAGAGGAGCTAGCAGCAACTAACCAGGGCCGTCGCTATGGGGGGGGTGCGGGTGGTGCGGCACCCCCCTGGCCTCAAGCCTGTCGGCAACTTGTCTCTAATGCGGGCATTGTCGGCAACAAAGAAAATTTAGGGCCAAAATTTCTATGGTAAGCAATAACCTGCTAGAACTCCCGCGTGCATCGCATCATATTATAACTGAACGATCACAGAATCCTGTTGTATATTAGCTACCATGTAGCATTTGAAAGTGAGTTAAAGAAACAATTTTCTATGCAAAAATGACGGATCGAGAAAGATAAATCGCTTAGAACTACGTTGTCTTCTTTGTAAACTTTTGCCTGAATTTGACGACGTTTTTGGGTCTTCACAATTAGCACCACTTCAGCGCTTACTTCATTGCTTCATGACTTATTATCAATGGCACGACAATCTACTGTACAATATGTACAATATACCTTTATATCTTCATTCGTTAATGGTCTAATGGCAATAATGCTTATGGCGTCGCAACATCACACAATCATTTTTTTCAGTCATAGTCTTCTTTGGCGTCGATTTTTATTGGATTGGCAGTGGATAACGGTTCAGAAAATTGTAATTTAAAGGCTCCGAAATTGTAATAGAACGATTCTAGCTCAATAATTCTCAAAATTTTCCCGGGGAGCATGCCCTGAACCCCCTAGTCGGAAAAGCATTTGTGCACATTTATATTTAAGTCGCCCCTTTTTCTTGTGCCCTCCATTTCTAAAAGAGTTTCAGTGCGCTGGAGAGCGGGCCCTTAAATTCATCGTAGCAGTCAGGCCACACTCAGGCCACACCCATTTTGTCGGCAAATTTACATTCAGCACCCCCCTACTTGAGAGTTCTAGCGACGGCCCTGCAACTAACGTTTAAGTTAAGCTACAGAAGATAGGGGCCCCTTTTACTAAAAATAGCAACTCAGGAGATTAGGTGAAGATTTAAGTACCCCTTCAGGGGATTCAAGCGCAAGACATGGTAGCGTAGCCTCAGAGCCAAGAAAAAGTTACGGTCACACGGTCATTTACCGGAGGAAGGTCAGTTAGAACAAAAGAAAATCTGATGCTACACCTAAGACACGCCGATTTTTCATTGTTTAATGAGGAAGGTTTTCAGCTAGGGGTATTTTTGTCTGGAAGAAGGTTGAACACTTTTCTGGACTCTGCGTAGCCTGCACGCAAACCCAGACACTGTACAAGCCGTTGGCCAAGTGTGCGCGTAGGTTATGGTAGCGTCACAGCCCGTTAGTTCGTCTACTTCTGGATCCTAGCGACTGGCGCTAAACGCAACATTTCACCTTCCTTCGACGGCCTAATACGAGTAATTTCTGCAGTCCCCCCATTGTCTAATGCCAGACGTGTTTCACTTCTATTGGAGCTCATTTGCCCTACTATACTGTACTACAAAAAGGCATATAGATAGTTGTTGGTTGCATCGGGAAAGTCCACGTTCACACACCAAAACAGCTATATAAATAAAACATTATGGAAGCGACGTAAGAATTTACGATAGGACGAAAAGCGCAGCTTCTCAAATATTGACGAATACAATCATTATGTTTAAAGACAGTAAGTACAGATCGAGAACGATCATTTGGAGGTGATGTATAGTTTTCAAGAATTCTGGAGGTAGTAGAATTTTTCGAACATGATTTCAAACAAGATTCGCGTTCTGATCTCGTTAATTTTGGCTGTGAAATTTGCGACAGCAGCGAAACGGATTCTTGTTTTAGGCGGTAATGGATTCTTAGGCAGCGAAACTGTCGATCTTTTGCTGAACGAAGGTCACGAAATTACGATTCTTAACAGAGGGAATAACTATTACGATTCAGATAGCCGAATTAAAGATTTCGTCAAGACGCATATTATTTGCGACAGAGATACGCTGATTCGTAAAACATGCCCGCAGTTGAAGAACTCAAGAAAGTTCGACGCTGTAATTGATTTCAGTTCGTACACGCCACTTCACATGGAGTCAATGATAGATATTCTAAAGGGAAGAACCAAACTTTATGTCTATATAAGCACGGATTCCATTTACGAAGTTTGCGAGAAAGCGCATAATAAATCGACAACTGAATCGGATGGAGTGCGGCCTAAGGAAAGAACATTACGAGATAAACTAGCAAGTTATAATAAATATGGAGATCAAAAGCTTGCATGCGAGGAAGCTTTGGAGTCGCAGAGAAAACGTGGTGGATTCCCGTATGTTATCCTCAGATTAGCTGATGCGATTGGTCCACGAGACACAACAATGCGACTTTGGACCTACCAAGTTTGGGTCAAGCTGCACAAACAGTTAAATTTGCCTATTCATATGCCGATGAGCATCAGGAATAAGAATTTTAGTTTTGTTTACTCACTTGATGTGGCAAAAGCGATTTCAAATGTTCTTTCCGCTGGGAAAAGCGTTCATGACATGAAAATAAACTTAGCTTTTGATGAGGCAATAACATTAGCGAGTCTATTGCGACATATAGCGGACTACCATGGAATTAAGGGTTTGAAACTGAACGAAAACGATGAAAGCGCATGGTTTAGATTTCCAAGTATTGATCTTGGCCCAATCGATACAAAATTAGCAAAAACGTTGATAAATTGGTCACCGACGAAACTCGACGTTGCTTTGAACGCGACGTTTGATTTCAACGAAGGAGCGATGGTAGAAAGAAAGTTTGCGAAAGAAAGAGAAATCATGTTAGCAGGGTTTGTTGAGGATATATTGTTAGAAGAAATGAAGGATGACGACATTTTGGAAAGAACACTCGTTGACGCTTATGGCCCAAGTGTTCTTGATGGAATTGACCTCGGCCTCGAAGTGGATCCAGATCAGCCTCGTATTCCTGATGTCCATGAGGAAAATAAAGCCCCGAAAAGCCAAGAAAAGATAGTTAATGACTATGTCGATAGAAATAAGGCCAATAACGATCAGACTTGTGACAAAAAAACATGTACTAAGCCATAGTTTCTTATTCATATAATTGTAATGTTTAGAATTGTTACAAAGCTGCATAATGTTATAATAGTCTACATATCTTATGATATTGAACTTAATAATTATTAATATCAACAATAACGATTTGTGATGAAAATCAAATTGAGTCTGGTTGCCAAGCTTGGTGTCCAGGAGATAGTAAGGCCCTGGCCTAACGACTTAACATTGTTCTTCAAACAAAATGTTTCACCGTTTGGCCATGTCGCTTGTGAAACATTATTGCTCGTGACGAGCAGAAAATGTTATTGAAGTGTTCTAAAAACAACGGGAAGCAGTTGTGATTTCTAAGTATTGTTCTGCGGTCAAACATCTAAAATTTTTGATAAACAATGTTTGATCGTTTGGCCACGCCTGGGCCTACCGCTCGTTCGATAAAGACGATTCTGCATCGGGAGCATTTGACAATGACGAAGTGAATTTGGATGATTTTGCACTGATCTTTTGATTATGAAATCTTACGACTGCCAAAATTACGATCGCCAAATAATCAAGCCATCAAACGATAAAAAATTGTTCGTCAAACATTTGAACATTTGAAATTTTGTTTGTCCAACACGATGTGCTCATGACACATTTTTTGCTTTCATTTTTCGCAACAAATTTTACTTATTTTGCTTGTCAAGCAATGTTTCGTGACGTGGCCAAACATTCAGACACTGCAAGACCATTTCAAATGTTTGACAAACAATGTTTGATCGTTTGACCAGGGCCTAGGAATATTGCATTTCATCTCTAAAGTGAAATAAATTGAATTTGCCTGCATTAGATAGCTTTTAAATTATAGTTACAAATCTGAAATCAATCAGGCAAAACAATACTGATTAAATGTCGTTGCTAGTATTTACATTGTTTTTTGCTTACATGAAGATATGATATAATAGAATTTTGCTTAAATACTTTATATATATATGGTTTATGATAGTCTATATACATAAAAGTAACATGTCACAATTCTTAGTTAGGATGGCTTGAAGTATCAGAGACAACACCTTGGGGATGTGACAAAAAATGGAGTGAGCCAGAGAAGACAACGCACAGAAACGAGGTTGTTGCAAGATGGGGTCCTTTTTACAACCCCTTGTTAAACTTAGTGTGTCTTCCATTTCTTCAATCACTGCAATGCAGGTTCTTGTGCGCATGGCAAAACATTCTCCATTGATGATGGTTTAAATGGCTTCCTAGCTAGATGCTCTAGCCGACAGAATCGACTTGGTTACGGCTTAAAACGACGGTTGTCAAAGCACACAAACGTTTTTACGAATGAACAATACGAACCCAAGAAGGTATTTTAGTGAACTGTACATCCAAAATGGAAACCGAAGCAAGAGTCACATTGTTTTTATAGACAAACATTCGTTGTTCTCCTCATTCGCTTCGCTTGAATCTTTACTTTCAGAAAGTTCTGGAATGACTTTCAGCGAGAAATTTGTCGATATCTTCCTCAGGTTTGAATCTGACTTTGAAGAGATGTCTTGCAAGCAAACCAAGGGTCCTTCTTTCACCGTCCTAATCGAGTCCCTCCTTGAGCTGCCAGCTCTAGAACGTCTCCACGTGTCTTTAGTGAAGTCCATTTCATCATAGTCCGGGGTATAAAAGCCAATATGTAGAAGCTTGTAATATTTGTAAATAAAGAACGCGAAGAAAGAGTTTTTAGGGACGTATATGATAACAAGCGAAATCGCGATAATTGAGAATGTTCTTTTGTTAAAATAGGCGACAACGTAGAATAAGTAGATAATTTGTATGAATGATATGACATACGACGCTGCAATCCATAGTAGTAGAGCTCTTCTGTAATGTCTGCCTTGTGTTGTTACAGCGAGAAGACCGAATGTTATGATGATGAATGTGATTATCTGGAATGCCGTGTAGACGTATAGCATTGAGATCGTGCTGAAGGGAAAGTCTGCATTTTCAGGGAAATATGAGATCGACAGAGCCAATGAAACAATTATCTGCTGCCCACTTTCTACCTAGAAGAGAATTATCGATTGATTTTAGAATAGACCTTTTCAAAAAGGTCTGGGTCGATGAAACATTTTTCTGGAAGATGGCGGAAATCTTGACAAAGCGAATCTTCTCCGCGTGCAATGACCGGTCCCTTCAGGAGAGAGGTGGCTTTAAATTCACGTACTGGAGCAAAAGTGAAAGTAAAAGCTACAAGTCCTAGCTTATCTGCTTAAGGAGGCATTCGATCTAGTATTTTCCTTTTTGTGAGTTATTTGCATCTTGTTACATGAGTTTCTGCAGATATTTACAGCATTTATTGTCACGATTCCTTTTCTCTTTTCGCCTTCAATTATTCGTGAATTTGAAGCAAACTTGCTGCACTACATCTCCTAAAGCAGCCGCGATCTAGGCCGATGCATGCGGAGAGGATTCCCTTACTCAAGATGTCGCCATCTTCCAATTCCAGAGAAAATCGCGCGAAAGGAATACCGCAGGTCAGCATGTTTATTTCGAACTGAGTTTGTTAGAATGTTTTGGGTTCATTTCATTCTGAATTCGTCAATATATTCCATTCGAAAAGTATTCGCCAGCATTCTCATTTCGAACTTTTTTCGTCAGTAATGTTTGTTTCATGCTGTATTCGTCAGCATGTACATTTCATAATGCATTCAAAAACTTGTTCATTTCACAATGTATTCGTCAGCATGTAAATTTCACAATGCCTTCGCGTTTGAGATTTACTTTTCAAACAATGTTTAGCGGTTACATCACAAAACATTATTTCACAAGCAGAATTCGTTCAGCAATGTTTTTGAAAACCTGAAAAACATTTTATGCTTCTATCAAATAAAAAAAATTTTGAATGAGGAATGTTTTGCGATGTGGCAAAACGATTAAGCATTTTGCTTGATTTCAAATGTTTGACAAACAACGTTTGATCGTTTGGCAAGGGTCTGCTTGCCGCTTCTTAAGTAAACCTAAATATCTAATCTTCAGGAGCAATTTTTTCATTATTAGCCAAAACAAAAAGTGACAGGAATATAGACATAATGTCCCTAATATATCATTTACTTTCAAAATAAATAATAAGAAGCATAATGACAAAATTACACCTCAAATTTCTGACGTCAAAGTAGCTAAAAAGTATCAAGGCCGCAAATTTCATAGACGGAATTAGATTTGAAGATCGCCGAACATTTTTTCCTTCGAATGGCCTAATCAAAAAATTGAATCTGTTTTTCTACACAATGACTATTTCTTGATTAGAGTTAAATCAAATTTGATAAAAACTGACGTACTTAAAAACAAAATCTTAGATCCTTATTCAATTGTGGTTTGCAGAAGAAGTTAAGGAAATTGTTATCTTGTAACAAGGCGAAGAGGTTAGTGTTAAAGAAACGCCTTTTATGCGGAATGAATGAGAAGTTTCGCCAAGAATTTTAGAATCCTATTGAATGACGGCGAAGCGAATGAAACATGTGTCCCAAGAAACGCGAAGTTGTTATCAAACATTTATCAATCGCTCTGGTTCGGGGGTGAGTTGAAGAGCAGAAACACGAGTACCTCCCGCACCTCCGTAACGCCGTCTGTGATGAGGCTATGCGCAACCGCGCGACGCCCAACGTTGGGGGAAAAGATTTGCGAAATGCGTTGGACTTTCAACTCTTTACTTCAGGCCAAATGTTTTCCAAAAGCAGGAATGGCTGTTCGGTATTCGACAATCTCAACTTCTCCTCGTCGAGCTACAAAGCGTCTTATGTAGATTTGGGCCTCTGTTATATGAAATACGCATATAAAAATCACATGAAATGAGATATTCAGCGAAACATAAGATTCTGGAACAAGTGGAAATATTAGTAGGAAATCTGCTACCCTAACGGGTTCGAGGCATATATTAACAACAAATGGATTCGCAGGTATTTCAAGAGATTTTTGATGATCATCATTTGATTATCGAGATCCCCCCAAATGATCTTATAGATTATCCTCTACGTATAAAATGAGCAAGGACCAAACAGGAAAACTATGATGACGTTAATCTTAACCTTCTCCCCCGTTTGCCCCTCTGATGTTGGATGTAAGGGAAATGAAGAGGGAAATCTGTAATCGGCAGCGGGTTTGGGCACAAGCAAGGGTTAGATCAGACAATTAATGTTTGTTAGTGACGAATCTGCGTCAGCTAGCGTGGTTTAAGATGTAATCTTTTAAAACAACGTAACGTGTTCATGAAAAACAACTATAAAATTGAATTATGTTGCAGTCTATGATACCATTATGTTAAATTGCTGAGAATTTCAATCCACAGATCACGAATGGGAAATACAGTTGATAAGGCAATGACCGCATGTGTTTATGACATTGTTCAGATATCTTACGGACAAGCGGTTAAATAGCAGACGCAAAAACTACGGGGTGTTTTTGAGGGGGACCTACAGCACATTCAAATCTCTCCTAAGAAATAACCGTTTCTTCTCACTTGTACTAGCTTAAAGTAAGGAAAATGTCTGAAAATATCAGCAGAAAGCGTCACAGTCTACGTTTCAGAAAGTGCACTCTTATTGGGGTCCGGGGCCTTATGGTACGGGGGGAACTCAACACGCAAGCTCCTTCATGTTCCCAGTAAATACAAAATTTGCGAAGCTCCAGATTACAACGGTGCAAATCAAAGATGAACTTAACGTCATTGTCGTATCAATAAATTTGAGTCAAAGGCACTCAAAAGCCTTTCGTCTCTTAGAAAGTATTTAGATTCAGCTTCTCTCGCAGTTGTGTGTAGGTAACTGGATGTTTCCTTTCAGTTTCTTAAGCCGAGTTGGCAAGAAGGGGAAAAACAGACAAATTTCTAGCAACTTTAACTATGATTTAAGGTATGGCTATACATTGGCATTGAAGAGAAATTGCAGCTACCAAACAGAATGAACAAATAGAGGTGAAATGCCAGCATTAACTTCATGAACATGACGTTTTTAGGCCTCTAATCTAAGTATAAACGGTTTCTTGGTACCCTATCCTCCTCTTACTTGACTAAACCTTGAAATCTAACGTTTTTCTGAAGATTTGAAGAAATTCTTCTATTCCAAATTAAAGTGAATTTCTTCCTACAAGCAAATCTCAAATGTTTGACCAACAATGTTTGATCCTTTGGCCAGCGTCTTCTTGAAAGTTGCAAAATACAGAAAATCTTATTTATCCGCTACTAAATTGGTTTATGATAGATTATAGAAACAACTTCGACAGAGCATGGTGTTGAATCATGGTAAGAGGTATTTTGAACAATAACATTCTCCCTATAAACAAATGGGGCCAAACGATGGTTACACGCTTTTTATGAGAACATTTGGCTTCGAGTTCAGCCTTGCTGTTTCTTATTTCTAAAGCGATTTTTCACGAACTTATCATCGCCCCCTACCCTTCTCAAAAACATGTTTAAAAAGCGTTTCTGTTCTGGGCAAGGGATTCATGCTGGTAAACAAGGGATTCATGAGCTTCGCGCTCCCTGTGGTAAACTTTGTTTGTGCGCAAATCAAACAGTTTTGGAGATATAGGAAACATTTTTTACCCAAATTTCAGGCCATTTCAGCCTGGTATTGCCTATAAACATTGTTAAAAAAATGTGTATAATCTACACTAGACTGAAGAAACGCGGAAACTTCTGTCCCCGAAGCTGGAAGGTTTCACAGACATCGCAAAGAATCTCGTTCTCGCTTTCGAATGAATGGTTTAGTGTTTAGTAGACTTATTACCTGAGTCCCAGTTATCGCTCACCAGACCGAGACTACACCAAACCGAGATCGCTCAAACTGGGACTCATAATATTACGGACATTTTCTGGGACTGGCGGGAACAAAAAATTGTTCCCCGTGGAAACGAGGCAGGTTCGCTGCATCGTCACAGCAAAATATACGAGCCCTATTTGGCAGCCGATTTAGTACTAAATGTCGCTAAAAGTTTGAAACAAATATCGAAAAAGCTGAGTTGGTAAGAGCTTTCTCCAAAGCAAATAGTGAGTTGAGTTTTAATACAAAGAAAGATTGTTTTTTACCACGTTTTAGACACGGTAAATTTAGGCCATTACAAACACTTACCGTTGACATCATTGTCACCATGGTAATTTGAAAACGAGGCAGAAAAAGTAAGTCCAGAAAGATAACCGTTCGATTATGAGTCGTAGTTTGAGCGTCCAGGCGATTCATTTCAATAGCGATAACTACGAATCATGTAATAAGTCTAAGTGTTTAGTTCGATTCGAGTTTGTTCTGATCAGCCTGCCGTTGTCGGCAGCTGTGCTTTCATGGTACAGTAAACTCTTTCTTGCAAAAGTCTACCGTTTTCAGAATTCGGAAGGTCTGCCAAAAACAGGAGGTTACCAAAAAATATGCCCGTTGCATGCTCCTATGTTCCATGGAACCCCTAAACGGACTTAAGTAAAAAGGATAAAACAAATTCTCTCTTACCATTCCCATGATTGCTAAGACGATAATCCCAATTCGTAAATCACAGATCAGACAGCAAGTTTCTCTTTGACTTGAGCTTTCACTCCTCTGCATAGTCCAATTTCATTTATTAATATCATTACGAATTCTGAAATAACATGAACATAACAACAACGCAAAGGAGCATTCGTAAAAGCAAAAGATGTGTGTGGCTCGCAAGTTGTTTTTCTCGTTTTTTTATCGTGAGTAATGGTAAAAAATCACTCATTTGAAAAGCCTGCTCAGATGAAGATAAGATTCTTTTGTTCTTGAATACAAGTTAGACCTCTACGCTCTGATATGGTCCGGGGGGTTTCTTTATAATGTAACGGTCAAATGGGAAAAATGCAATCACAGGGGCGGCAGGATGAACTGAAGTATGCTTTGTGCTGGGTCACTCCACTGGGCCTCGTACTGTATGAAAAAGCTGTTCGAGACTCAAGGGAAAACTAATGGATTTTCGGGGCTTCAGTTAAGAAGGGGCAGAGAGATATAGCCTACAAGCTTTTATACATTGATTGAAAGGGGGATAAAGACTGATTTCCATTCAGTGCATTTTGTCCCGCGCGCGACTTTTAGCGATCAACTTTTGCTCTGAGCATGTGTATTTTGAAAATATTCCTCTGCATCTGAGCTGAGCGCGCGATCGCAGAAAAAATTAGAAGCTCTTTCTACTTTTGCGATCGACCGATATCGGTCGATTTTACGAACCAATCAGAACACAAGATTTTAATGGGATTAACACAGAAAAATTTATTTTACGATGGCCCACATTCTGAATTGAAATCGAAAATTGGCGTCTATCTCAAAAAGTCAATCGCAAAATGTCGCGCGCTCGACAAAATGCACTGAATGGAAATCCACCCTAATGGGAATGGATAGGACGCTGTTAGAACTAATTGAGCAAGACAGAAAGAGCTTAGGTGAAGAGCATTTCACTTACGGAAAAAGCGTACGTGATTTCCGTGAATGACAAGGGATTTCCAAGGGATTTCTATGAAAACAATAGGATAATGAGCCAAAAGTTCGGATATGAGGAGTAGGGAATAGAGAGTATAGACATCTTGATAAAGATAGAAGAAGCAGCTGTGAAATCAGGGTCAATATCAAGTTTAGCATCTTATCCAGTGATGGAGAGCCACGAAAGAAGCAATGACCTGATTGACCTGATCCTGACCCAGCCTCGTTTCTAAGACAACATGCCTTCATGGTTTCATAGTTAACCTAAGGACGAAATGCAAAATGATGCATTTTCGCGCCAGCAGTTGCTTACTCCACACAAACAAATTAGCACCCTGCAGCTATCGGCAACTTGTGGTAAATTTTGATGTCTTCTGAATGCCTTAAGGAGGCATCAGACCTGGCATTCGAAGCATTATTTGGCATCAGGACAAAAGTGCAGCTGGATATCCAGACATCTTCGATAAAAAGATTATTTCATAAAACTCCTTGCAATCTAAAGACAGAGATCTTTGCGAAATCAAAGCAAGTTTTAATTTCATCAAAATGTTTGTCGAGAAAAACGAAAAATTTACGTCAGCATCGTTAATCCGTCTGCCATGTTTCATAATTCGGAAAAAAACTGATCATCTCCAACAAAATTCACAGATCATATGCACAGCGCGTTGCAACTTTCATACTGTAGCGTAGGCCCCAGACTCCAAAAACGGAGGCGAGAAAGCATCTAGGCTTTTTACATGAGCCGTACTCCTCTCAAACAGTAACAATTACCTTTTAACAACCACAACAACTCGGTTGCTGTCTGCCTCAGATAACTCTGAGAAAACAGGTGTATGTTGTTCTAGTCGTTAGTAGCCGTTTCCGAAGCAATGGGAGGAAGATAATAAGTCTACGGAGCATCTAGATGCGCAAACAAGCAAACATTGCTGAGGCATTGCTCCAGTTGCATCATATGGCGTTTTGGTGACGGCATCTCTCGGCATTGATGCATTGCTAATACCCCCGGTTGCAGTTAAGGGAATGTTAATGACCAGTCGTCAGGAGTTACATTTAATTATGAGATAACCAAGAAAAGAGCGACATAATTGTGGAAGGAAATTGTTTATGAAAGCAACACAATTAAACTAATTGTCCGCAATGCATTGAAATGTTCGCTTACTGTAAGTAGGTATTTAACGGTCCAAGTAAACAACTCTGCAAATCTGAAAAGGTGAATCGAAATCTAATTCAACGAATTACTCAATATCTGAGGTTTAATGATAAATAAACAACTTTTTGGTTCAGAGATTCAGAGTTAATTTTGCTCACTCTCATTGTAAGAGTAAGAAAGATGACTGGAAAGCGCAAACATCAAAGGAAATGCAGTAGGGGAAATCGAATAGCTATGGGAATCTCGAGCCGCAAGGCTGCGACATTGTCCACATGGATTATCATGATTACTAAGCTCTTCAATCACTATAATCATATACAACAATTATCATGTCATGGTCACTATCACCACGATTATCATAATCAACATGATTATCAAGGTCACCATCAAGATCATCACCGTCACCACCGTGATTATGCTCATAATTATGACCATTATCAAAGACAACACCATTGTCATCATCAAGCATTAGTCACCATCATCACTGTCATCTTCGTCTTGAGTATCATAGTCATGATAATAATCGATCATCATCACCATCATCATCGTCATAATCATCACCATCATCATCACCATCATCATCAACATCATCGTCATCATCATCATAATTACCATCATTATCATAATCATCATCATCATCATTATCATCATCTCTATCATCATCAACATCATTATCATTGTGATCATCAACCATTAATTATGATGACAATCATTGCAATCATCACCATCATGGTCAGCAATGATGGAAGACTAAGGAACACGAAAAACAACATTAATTTCCTCAAAGCAACATAATTTCTTTAAAATATCTACATCTTCATTATATATTTATTAATTTCACAACCTTCACGCATTGAAAATTACCAGCATTTTCATATAAATTACATTATATTAATCTGTTATTTATTAGCTCAAAACACCCGAAAACTAAAGGCTTTAAATCACCCCGCATTTATCGACAAGAAGCAATGTTGCGCATGGATGGCAGCCCGAAAAGATCTTTACCAAGCACGACCCGTTTGTCACTAAAAAAAATTTTGGTAGAAATTTGTATAGCCCATATGGTCCATTGCACGTTCGGAGTAGCCAAAGAGCGGGAGTAGCTGAGATCTAAGCCAGCTCGAGGCTAATCCATCAGCACAGCCTTGAAGCAAATTTTCTTATTGTTTTGCAACTTTTGTGTAGTAATATCTTCCGGAAAACCAAATAACTTAACAATGCACAGACGTTCTCGCCTTTGGCGTTCCTACTAGGATCCGGGCAATGCGGTCGTTTTCCGCTGGTCGAATGTACATCTCCTCCGGATCTTTTGGCGTTCCCCAATCTCCTCTGTTTTTTTGAGCCACCTGGACACCATTCCCGTTGTAGTGTGACGTTACATGGGAGCTCCTGCCAGGCCAGCGCGAAATCCAAACAACTTAGGGCCTGTTAGGCAGCCCTAGGCGAGCTGGCTCGGCCAAGCGAGATCTGACAGAACAATAAATTCATTTGTTTGTGAATCTTGCGTTTACATGAACAATCACCCAGCCCGTTGAGGCGAGATCCGTGATCAAAGGACGTGGGGTCTCACCTGGCCGAGATCTGCAGGAAGAAAAGAATCTTTTGTTTGTTCACTTTGCGTTTATATGGAGAGCGGGCCAGCCCGGTCAGGCGAGGTGAAATTCTGACATGAAAGAATGGGAAAGTGTTAATAAGCAAGGCTAGCTCGGCTAACCGGGCTGGAAAATTTATCCAAGTAAACGCTCTGAAAAAGGATCTCGCCTAACCGAGCTAGCTCGGCTAACCGGCCTGGCCCGCCTCCATCTAAACAGGCCCTTAGAGTTGTTTTCGTGACGTTGCGGGGACGTTGCCAAATTAGGTGGTCAAAGTGGCTTCGGGCAACATTCCGTGCACAGCATAACTTTGTAAAACTAATTTAATACACATTTAAAGCACTCAAACCCAGTAAAATTATTCAAAAAAAAAATTTCAGCTTAAAGCAACTTATATTACTCTGTCCCCAGAAATTAATCAAATACATAAAATTTCCACACAACACACGCAAATGCTAGAACTACTAAAAATTCTTTGAAGTCCAAAGAAAACATCAAGATTACAAATTGGCTTTTAAAGCTGTCATACCAATTGCGATGTCAAGGCAAAAACTAGGAACTTCCGGAGTGAAAATTTATGAAAATACTGAAGTCGAATGTCATGAATTATAAAAATACCATCAATAAGATGTAATGGCTTGTTTATAAAGGTACTGATATATCCCTTAGCCGGGGCATCTGGATCCGGGGCATCTGGATCCATACCTTTCTGAGACGACAGGGGCACGATTTCATTGCGTTTATATTGGATTGGTGCGTTTCTGCTTGATGCATTTCGACCTGCGTCTGAGTATAAACTCCGCCTTAGTCAATTGTTTCAGCCTGTTTATGACGTTTATACTCTGGGGAGTTTCAGACGAAAGAAAAAGGGTTTTAAAATGACCGAAGATGTTTCCGGTTCTTATCGTCGTGAATTAAGCGCGTTACGTACATAACTTGGCTCGGCGGACCAATAAATCGCCTGTGCCCCCTTTTTCTTCAAAATTTCAAAGGACGTCAGAAACAAGATATTCTAGAGGCGCAATAGATAGTTACGATTTACAAAAATTACATCTTCTTAAGAGAACTAGAAGAATAATTTAGGAAACCAGAAAAGTCATGTTTTGTATCCCACAAAAGTTATAAAATCCAGGCAGCAAAAGCACTCTGAACATGTCAATCCCGATATTAACTTCAGCTTTTATCTGCAATAATACAGAAGGCCTAAGGTTCTATGTACTGCCCAACTGCATACGCTACAAAGTCTAAAGCGTTGCATATACCATAATAGACTCGCTAAGCATACAAGTCTGTGTAGTGCTGCTTAGAACTGACAGGTCGCTAATAAGAGAGTCTATGTGGAACCGCTCAGCATCAAAAGAAAGCGATGGGCTGGTATAGCCAGTCTTAGGCCCTGGCCAAACAATCAAACAATATTCGTCAAACATTTGAAATCCACTTGTCAAACACATCCGTTTGACCGTTTGGCCATATCACAAAGCACTGCCCCTCAAACATTCTGCATGAAACCGATGAAACTAGTGTTTGAAAAAAATTGCTGTACGCATACTGCTTGCTATGCAATGTTGTAGGTCTTGCAAAAGGGTCAAGCATTGCATGCAAAGCAAGTATCAAATGTTTTACCAACAAAGTTTGATCGTTTTGCCATGGCCTAATACTAGTGCTAGGTATTTTGTAGTTAAGGTGAGGCCTCGACAAAGATTGTTGAACCTCATAGAATTTTAAAGGCAAAATTGAATGGTTTCATGCGGAAGTAGCTGGCAAAATCATGAGAAAGTAGAAATTTTGGAAGGAACAACTAAAACTTCATGAAAGAAGCATAGAATAAAAAAACCCTACCTCTTATGATAGAGAAAATGCTCTTGAATTTGGCATAATGTTGGCATCTAGCATTATTCGTACACCATACCATTTACTTTGCAACTAGCAACAAAAAAAGATTGCTGGGTTACACTTAAGATTAGTGCTACAAAATATACATACCGGGTAATGTCTGTGCAGTATAGTGGAGGATGTTCAGTACGTTGGAAATAGCTAGATATCATCAGTACAGTGGAGGATGTTCAGTACAGGGGAGAGATATCATCAGTACAGTCAGTACTGAACATCCTCCACCGTACTGATGATATCCCTCCACTGTACTGATGATATCCCTCCACTTTACAAAATATCCTCTACTGTACTGCACAGACATTACCCGGGGTGATATAGCACTTGCGCATGAAACAGCTGAAAGAAGTACAAAGTTATATACAAGTAAATTCGAGAGAAAGTTGGATTTAAAGAATTTATTTTTGCAAGCTACCTTTTCGTAATGCTGAAACTTTCCATCAGCAAAATCGATCAAAATTTCTTTGATATCTTGTTCTTTCATAATGTCGAAGTTTTTGAGTTCCTCTGAAACATTTTTGCACATGCTTTCCAAGCTTGATTTCGCTTGAATGCAGTTAGCTGATGCCTAAAAGGATTCAATATATATTTATCAACATTATTTAAATGGTTGAGCATAAATATGGCTGAACATAAATATATAGATTGACTTTCAGACTTAACTCTTACAAAAGGATTAAGACTGAGTATAACACTAATAAAATCAAGGTTAAATTGGAGCTCGATACATTATTGAATAAAGGGGTATATACTAAATATAATGTTGCTAATAACGGACAGACAGGCTTTCCGCCGGACACGGAGATGCTTCTGTTGAAGACATGGTAGCCTAAATATAAGGCTGAATACAAGGCTAATATAATATTGAATATAAAGCAAAGTATAACGCTGCATAACGCTGAATGTAAGTCTGAATACAAGACTGAAAAAGAGTTAAAAGTATAGCTGAATAATAGGGTGTAGAAGTTGGATTTAGGGCTAAATGTGGGCTTGAATTAAAGGTTAGATACATGATCGAAGCAGGGCGAGAGTTAAAGAGGTTAAAAATAAGGCTCTGGTCAGACGATTTGTTTGCAGGATATCGGAAATTCTCCTGTCAAAACTGCAGCAAACTGCAGGTGACTGTTAAACGCGTTAAACGGCAGCAATGATTTATCGTTTGGCTACGGCCATAGACTTAATATAAGACTAAAAACAGAGGACTCCAAAACTGACTAAAGCATCGATAAGCAGTTGAATCTAGAGCTGAATAGACAACTGAGTATAAAATTGAAATAATGGCCGAATAAGAAAATTATGTTACCTCAGCCCATTTCTTCGTATTGTTTGATTTAGAGCTTGCATCTTCTTCTTTATTTGCCTGAAACAAAGTCAAGGAAACATAAACGTTTTTTAAAACAACTTTAACCGTAAGGCCATGAAACTATCAAACATTGTTTGTCAAACATTTTGATCATGATATTTGCGTAACTAGCTGAATGATTCTGATAATGAAATTTGCTTTAGGACTATGTTTGAAAGTTTGTGATGTCACAAAACATTACTTCACAAGTAAAACTAAGCAAAATTCGTTGCACAATGTTTTAAGAAAGTTAAAAACACTTTTTGCAGGACAAAAGAAAATATTGTTTTACGAGCAATGTTTTTCGACGTTGCAAAACATTGCTCGCCCATTCCGCTTGATAAACAAGATTCAAATGTTTGACAAACAATGTTTGATGTTTGGTCAGGGCCATTGTTTATCAATCTGGTCCAACACTGTTTCATTATCCTTTGTACTATGCTTAATCCAAACAAAACTAAACTTATTTTAAATTAACTCACGTTTTGTATTTCATAGAGTTTCATCTGTTCCTCCCAATAAAGGAAATTGACCATTTTACTTCAGCACGTTTGAGCAATAGCTAAGATAAAAAGCAACGAAAATTAGCGAGGGACAAATAAGGGACAAATCACACCCCTTAAATGTTCATTCAAGATGACATCAATCAGTAATGATATAACCATTTTGATTTTTCTTAGTGAAGGCGCAAGGTGAAAGGGTGTATTTAGCTCCAGTCGCTAAGATCTTAGTAGTAGGTTAACTAATGGAGGCCTCGACCCTGGCTGTGACGCTTCCATAGTAGCTGGGGCTCGAGCCCCGACCTCGCTGTGCTTCTGACACTACAAGCCAGCTGTATAGGGCCACAACACCACAGCACCTTCAAGCCACAGCACAGTATCTTCGTGAGTATTTGCAAGTACAAATGGAAAATAGGGTGACAAAACCATGCTAAAACAAGGCGACTTAGGATTTACCATTAAACAATGAATACTGAAAGTTGCGACACTAGTCGCTAGTCGTAATAAGTATAGCAATACCTGTGCTTCTTCGATGTTTCCAATAACACTTTCCAGTTCTTCAACCAAGGCAGATTCATAACTTTCTTCCTGTAAGTTGAAAGGTTACAGTTAAATGCCTACAGTGAAACCAGCAAAGAAGAACAAAAAGTTTAGAGGTTCTATGGTGCTTTAATGTTCCCCAAATAAGAAAGTGACCACGAATACCAAACCCCAAAACAGTAGACAAGCATGCTTCCGGTAATCTCCAAGTTATCATGAATGTGTGGCTTTGACAAGTTTCTAGGTCAAGCTTAAAAGCTTTAGAAGTATAATCTAAAGGTTCAAAGTGCTCACTTCATTCTTGGTTGTTTCTTGTGTTATTCTGCTGAGACCACTTGCAGCAATCTAGGGAGAAAGCAATCGTGCAATAAAAGACAAAATCAAATCAATAGAGAAAGGAACTAGACTTGCAGATTAAAGGGCGGGCAAGAATGCCATGATAACATTTAATATTGCGTATAATTTGTCATTGGCAGGAACATATGTTTAGGTACGAAATGAAAACTGATTCTTAGAGGTCTGAAGAAAGCGCATCTGACTGAAGGACAAAAATTTGACTGCTTGCTGACATACGAGTCAAAAAATTTACAATGTTTGCGTCATGGACATCATTTGAGATACGAATACTAAGGAGGTTTTAAAGCTTGTCTTTAGAGATTGGTAAACTAGGAGCATATTGAAACCAATATTGTCAAAAGCCGACATGAATAACTATGCTTTATTGGGTTGCAAAGTGGGACAAAAGTTCAAAAAACCGACACTTTTTCAAATGTCTATCACCCGTATATGCGTACATACAGCGGACTATGCTTTATCAGTGGACTTAGCCTTTGATCCAGGAGGTGATTACAAATGAAAAACCAAATCAAAATAACGTATTTTCTCAAATCAGCACCCTCTTGGGATCGAGGTTGGTCCAAGATACTACTTTGATAGTGCATGTGCAAGGTCCTGATGAAAGGGATCAAGAGACACCTTTTGCTAGTTACTGCAAAATTTGAGAGAATCGCTCCTCTTTAGGATGGGTTATTAAATAAGCGCCCTGGGCGCTTAATGGTGGGAACACGGTACCTACCTTGAGATATGTCTCATTAATTTCTACGTCACTTAGAGCCTTGAACTTCTCACTTATACCATCTGAAAAAGAACATCAAAAATTCTGTATTATAGATTCTGTATATTCTAACAGAGTAAACTTTACATTTTGATTCATACTGCAAAGCACACGACTTCAAATTTAGAGCGATAGACTAGCTGTAGAAACATCTTAACAGCTTTGATACTAACCACTGATGTTTTCTGGTTCAGTGCTTTTCCTCAAGTAATCAGTGAGACTTCTAAGTTTCTCGAGTAAAGATGATATGTATTGCTTAAATAGACAACAAATACAGTGGTCAGCGACCTTGCTCGACTATATGGAATCCAGACTTTAAGAAGTTATGTGAATGAAAGCTTAAGGTGTTGGGCTCACATTTGAAAGATGATGAGGTCGAATCTTATCGGGAAAATATAAACAAGCCTATAGAAGTCAGCTTTCTTTGTTTCCAAGTCGGTTTCTGAGTATCCAGGAAGTGGTGTAACGCAGTTTAAGGTCCCGTAGTTCAAAAGAGTCTTTGCGCCACTGCGATCCAGGTCAAACCAAGTACCAAGTGTATTCATTCTAGAATTTCAGTTTTGGGGTGGGGGCTGGGACGAACAAGTCACAGATATCTAGCTTTTTCCTCTTGTTTCTAGCTAAATTAGCTGCAAAATCTTACGGTGTGCTCATTCATCTTAGACAATATCACCTTTAATGATTAAAATAACAAAATCAGCACCCTACCATGCCTTTGAATAGAAGGCTGCCTTCATCGACTGCAACATCATATCGTGGTGACAAAATCAGAGGATTCGGATGTTTGGCATCATACTGCTTCATCAAAGGTTCCAAATCCTGAAACACGAAATGTTATTATTGAATTGAATTGCCGAGCATTGAATTTGGGTACATGTCCTGTTTGCGGGCGATAAGAGGGATGCAACATAACAAGCCTAAATGAAACTCATTCAACTTCTTTCTTGTTTTGAAAATTTTCAAATCCTGCATATTGTATCCTCTGCTATATGGGTTACACTCTTTTTCAAAGAACAAGGCAATTTTGATCAAGGCTGGCTGTTTTTAGGTTTTTGCCTTTTTTGAGCCTGAAATATTCTTAATCTCCTCTTACTTAGAGAGCTATATTTTTCAGTGAATGTGTGGAGTGGTACTAAGTTTGTGCAAAAATGCAGCGTGCTAGTTTACTTCTTTGTTTTGCTTGCTTTTTGCGTTCGATCTGACTGGCTTACTTTCCTATTTAGCTGATATTCTTAGCGCTTATGAAAAGGCCCAGCCTCGCTAGTTTTTATTTTGTCCTTAAAAACCTTAAAATCTTGGCAAAATCTAGGCTCGTGTTCTCGTAAAATTGCTCTTATAAAAAAAGCGTAATTAAATGAGTGAAAATGAATATTGAAGTGTTAAACCTTATACCTACCTTAACGCAAAGAAATTCTTTCACAAAATTATGAGACTTCAAAACCTTGTAATGAAGAAAAAACGATCAAAAACATCAAAATTTTTTATGCACTCTTACATACGCATTTCCTAACAATAGAGCTATGCCCGGCACAAGGAATCGACTACCCCAATATCCTTGGCCCATTTTCTCCACAATTATCGTTGCTTTTCGAAAATAAGGTTTATGATGCTACAAAAATCAACTTTGCTTGGAACAAATGAGAATAAATGAAGCTAACCTTATGAGAAGTCAATCTTTTCAGAAATCTTTGCACTTCTCGGAAATTTCCTGTAAAAATTATGCCTAACGTCAAAAAGAGTTCGTTGGTACGGTTATTATAAGGCTTTTAACGTAAGCGAAACTACAGATGCTGGTGTCTTTTGCTTGAATTATGTTTACAAATAGTCTGATGGCCCCTTTCCACTTTGTTCGTATTAACTGTTCGGTGTTCGCTACCTATCAGCGAAAGGCGAAAGGCGAAAGGCGAACGCGAAGCGATATTGATTTCCACTGCAACCGATCGTTCAAGCTTTCACAAATTCGCTAGCGAACAGCGAATTCGAATGAAGTAGAAATGGGCCTTAAAGAGGCAACCTGTGGGTCAGTAAGAAAATGCAAAATGAAAACAGAAACACCCACCATTAACGTTTCCATGGAGTTTGAGACAGGGCACTATCCTGCTAGAACAGCAGCGCTAAAGAAAGAATTTAATAAAGAATTCAATAATTCAATTCAATTTTGAAGCATAACTCAAGTTAAATGCAAGCTGACTAGTAAATGTTCATAAAATCAATGAGAAAAATAAAAGGAAAAACATGTACTGTATATGAGATAGTATTCATTAAGCTATATGTTTATTTCTTACCTGTAACATTTCTCTGAACCACAAGAAATCATCGATTCTTCTGTTGACTTCAAAAATGTGGCCATCAAATTTCTCTAACGTTGTCTGAAAGAGTTGTTCAATTCATTGTTATTGAAGACTTTTAGATTAAATTCCAATGACAAATATGTTGATTATTCGTAATACATCAATAACTGATTCCGATCGATGTTAAATGACGACACTCTTACCTTGGTGATTACTTTCAGAAGCTGATCTGTGCACGATTTAAAGGTAACTTGTGTAACATTAACCAGAAGAACGTCGGGGGCCATTGGACTATGGAAAAAAGGCATTTATAAGAACAAAATTGTCACTGAAAGAAATGGAATGGTGATTTAGGAAGGGAAGATGTTTGGAATGACAAATACTTGAAAACGATTTCTGGTGCTTTGAAGAGCTCACGTAATTAGAAAGTAACAGGGTTAGTTAGTTTGGGGGTTTGTTAGGAACATACGCTTGCTTCCTTCATACAGTATGGGCTGCAGTGCAAAGCCTGTGATCCACTAAATAACACAAGGTTAATCTAATTATGCATCAAGACCATCCTTTCTCTCGATGCGGCCACACCCCTTCTTCTACGTCTGACCACACTTTTTCTACCACCTCTTCCACCACTTCCATTCGCTTTTGTCTAGAATTGATGACTCTGCACACTGTTTCATTATGGGTAACACTATCATAGATTGGGAATCAGACTTGTCAATTACTTGATCACACTCAACAATTTGCTTAGCTTTACAGGGAAAGCTCATCAATATAGATGCCGTTGATTCGCAGGTTTTTCTGAGCGAAATAAACACAATGCAAGAAAAATGGGATCATGTTCCTTTAACACTCGAAAACATTACACACTAGGTATATTTTCAATAACTACCTTGAAGCAGCGGAAGTAGCCGCGGAGGAGCACACTTTTGAGTGTATTTCAAGTTCTGTAATTCTGGAAAGAAATATAAGCAAATTCATTTATAAACAGTAAAAGAACAACACTTTAGGTCATTTGACTTCATGTGAATCGGATTCTTGATAAAACAAACACCAAAGGCAATAAGAAACATTTTGGTTTAGTCGGTTCGTCGATCACATAGTTCGACATTCGAATTTATATCGAATCTTTTGCTCAAAGGACATGACATTTGTTCGTTATATCAGTGGTTTTTTATGCTGGAAGCTTACCTGAATGAATAGAATTTCAAGTCATATAGAAAAACTTGACGTAAGCTTTCCACTACACCAGATAGAGTAAGTGTAACGGTGATGAAACTGCTACTTGAGTGGCGCGAGACGAGAGATGCGACTCGTCTAAAGAGTGAAAACTGACTACACGCTTTTTTTTATAAGGAACCTACCTCAAGGCCTAGTTCTTGAAGTTCCTTATTTTTGGACCTCTTTTGAGGCAATTGTAGTTCAAAAAGTTCCTTAATAGTTCCTTAATTTTAACTGCACATACAGTGGTCTTAACAATGAAAGAGAGACACTTGCATGTGAGCAAAGCCCGAGAATACTCAAGGAAACATTTGATACATGCTTAACGTACAATTTATGTGATTTTCGACTGCAAATGAATGGAACCGGCTTTCTAATACTTGATTATTTGCAGTGATAAAACTATTCAACAGTAAAAAGTTCTTAAGTTATTTTCTCTCTAGTAGTATAAGTTCTTTAAATTTTCGGGCCTTCTACATGTAGGTTCCTTATAAAGTGGTTCCTTATAAAAAAGTGTGTAACTATAAGTTATATACAAAGCGGGAGCGCTAAATTAGCATAAATTAGAATATGTTAGATTATAATGCATAAACAAAGAGTAATCATGAGTCCTGTTACATAAGGGCCAGCAAATAAGATACGCATATAAGAAACGGACATACAAGAAACTTTAGGCTGGCGTTTTGATAAAGACAATGGACAAAACAATAGTCTATTGTACGCAAACAATACTCTGGATAATGAAATCTGGTTTCTTACTTGCAGGGCCTTGATGTATCGACTCACGACACGAGTCTCTAGTTTACGCTCCCCTTATTTCGAATTTGTCACTCCACACTGAGCGATTGTAGAAACAACAACAACAACATCGAGCCAAGTACTGAGACTTATGTAGTGAGTCTACTTAATGTATACATCTGTTTGTGAAAATTTGAAGTTAAATGTGGTAACATGTTGGAAGAAACAAATTAGTCTTACTTGATTTTTCGTGAGCAGAGTGTGCAAGATAACATAATATCTTCTTCAATGACGTCCTCTTTCTTTAAAATATGAGAAAGAAGAAAGCATTGTTAAAAACCAAAAAGGATAGGGAGCTGTTAATCAAAAACGTCTTCCACGTGAATTTAACTAATAACAAGAATTAAAAAGATTTAAAAAATTTGAGCTTATTGAAACGATATTTAAAGAAAATTAGACAATTATTATCCATCATAAATCTCGAAAGAAACTCACTTTCTCAACTGGTACTTCAAAAACTTTGAAAAGAGCTTCAGCATCATTATCTGAACATTCACTTGTGATGGTCTAAAAAGATTTTCAAATGAGGATGTTTGGTCAACATTCAATGAAAAACGAAACTTAAAGTCAACAATGCTTACACTGTTTCAAAGCACAACATAAATTTTCTTGAAATAAACCAGGTTCCGTTGAGTCTTTCATTAATGTTGGTTATTTTATACAGGCTGTTTCAATATAAAATTGTGCCAAACAGCAGAAACATACTTAAAAGATATTTTCATAGGAAACTTCTCACAGAAACGTCAGAAACTGACCAAAACATTTGACTAAGGCAGAATTTGCAACCTATGTGGATCGAAATGCATCAATTAGAAAACGAAGCCAACTTGGCATATTGTTTTAAACATCAATCAACTTGCAGGATACAGCGCATTTCGACCCGCATCTGGGTATAAATTCTGTCTCAGTCAAATGTTTGGCCTGTTTCTGCGTTTAGACTAGATGAAGTGTCAGACTAGAAAAACATTTAACTATGTCCAGAGATGGTTCTGCTGTTTCCTGTACCAATATTTGACTAAGGCAGAATTTATACCCAGATGCAGATCAAAATGCACCAAATAAGAAAGTGATTTTCATTTTCTAAACAACTCACCCGACTTCTTATTGGTCTCGGGGATCTTAAGAGCCTTGGTGATCTTGGAGACCTTGGACTGCTTGAAGACTCAAAGACTCTGAGATTGCTCAGCCCGAGATCATCTTCTCCATTCCAACTCAAGCTGTCGACTAAGCTGAAATAGAACGAGGAAGTCAAACAAATAATTGACATTATAAATATGTCTTATTTCAAAATTTGCTACCTGCTAGCTAAAACTTGCTACCTCTTGCTACCATTACTTGTTTATACTGCAAGTCCCCTACCTCATTCTTAATGATGTCTCTTGTATTAAAATTAAACGCATATTGTAAGTATTCAAAAAAAATTTACCTATTATTTGTTATTTTCAGTTCATGAATTTGAGCTTTCAAGTTCCTGTTTTCATCTTCAAGCTGAAACAAGATATTTTATTTTCATTAAATAGTTACTCTTTCGACATCTATTTGTTTAAAATTGGTAGATCACAAGATCTTATGAAGCATCCAAAACTTAATGAGCATTGCAAGTTCCCAGTTTTATTAAGGCTTTGACTGCAAAAAATGAACTTGGTGAAACTTTTTACCCCACTCGGTCATAGCCCGAGTAATAGTATATGTAATTTTTTACAAGGTATCGGATATGTATAATAACATTATCAATTTTGCTTCTAATTTGATATTTTATTCTTAAATTTTGTTTGTTTGCTGCTCTTCTCAATTATATATCGCTGTTGCTTAGATCATACATAGGTTGCAATTTCCTGTAACATGTATTGTATGATATAAATTGATTTAATTAGGTTATCTTTAGTTTTAGATTTTAGTTATACTTGTTATTTGGTTAATTAAATAGTTGGTGTAAATTAGCTTCAGCTACAAAAAAAACCAACTGTAAATAAAGTATGTAAAAAAAAAAAAAAAAAAATAGTAAACTTTGAATGCTCGTAAAATTGATAATACAAGTGCTGAGATAGTAAAACTTTTCACCTAGACTAATTTTTGGATGCTTTATAAGATTTTCGCAATCTTCCGTTATTCCACCAAAAAGTGATCTATGGGCTTGAGCAGTGGCGGCGCCGGGGGGGGGGGGGGAATGGGGGGACTAGTCCCCCCCACTTTTTCAGAAAGATGGTCTCTGAGATTCATGCAAATCCAATGAGAAAACTGGGGGGGGTCAACGGCGTTCAGCCGACGTTCAACGCTGCTATCAACGGGTGTTGTTTCAAAACATTTTCGCTGAGATTGACTCTCGTGCACTGAGGTTTCTTGTGTTGTTCCAATAATGTATGCAGAAAGAGAAATCAAAGGATCCTAAGCCATTTTGAGACCTCAGAAATGACAAAACCGCGGGTGCTTCCGGGGGCTTCGCCCCCTGGACAACTACCAGGGTGCTGCCCTGGACCTGCTGGGGGGCTTCCAGTGCCCCCCAGACCCCCAGTTGTTTTAGGCAACGGCCTGCGGCCATTGCGTGCATGCCTTCGGCACGCAATGTACCCCTATGAAAAATATCCCCCCCCCACTTTTTTGGAGCTGGCGCCGCCACTGGGCTTGAGGAAGCACATCGCTAACCAAATCAGGTCAAAATGACCCATGGGATCAAATTACACACACATATATATATTTCAAAATGGATATACATATTTTTCGAAATTCTACATTGAAGCTTTAAGAAATGATCCAATCTAGAAGCCCCCAATGCAAAGATAATGTGAAACAAAATTGGAATTAATCTCCATGCAATAGTTTTCAAATCTTAACCTTTTTTATTAAAACATCATTTGATGTGTTATTCTCACAAAAGCAACCACAGGATGAACAGCGCTGCTTTGAAGGATCAGAACAATTTGATGAGGGATCTATTTCCACAAATGCGGCTGGAATGTATCCCTTGACGATATCTTGTTTGTTAAAATTCATATCCATGTTGAAAACCCCGTCTGTTTCACTCTCACTGCTTTCATTTTCTTCAACACTTGACAAGTTGACTTTCTCAACATAAATCAGCCGTTTCTCATCTGGAACTTCTGATGGCTTGAAAACATCTCCAGCTTGAACAACAAGGAAATCGTCTGGCCTAACAGCACCGTTTGAAGCACTTCCTAGACTCAGCTCCAAATCGATTCCCGAGTCAAGTCGTCCTAGGCCCGATCGTCTTTGCTTCAAACTGCCGCCTTTGCCACTTCCTGGCGAATCAAGTCGCGCCCGATAAAGCATTTTCGAGCAAGTTTTACTTTACTCTTTCAACTGATAAGCAAAAAGCCAACTGAAGGAGAAATAAGAAGTGTTTTCGGTCAAAAAATGACATCTCTTGCTGCTTATCACTCCAAGGTGACAAGTCCAATATCTCATCTCCATCAACAACTTACTTCCTTCCTAACAAACAGTTGCTGCTGTTGCATGGTCGTCAAATGCTTCATGTAAGCCTGTAACCCTTCTGAAAATCTGAAACGGGGGGATGCTCATGAGACAGGAGGTGCTTGTGCTTTTTGCAGAGAATTCAATCAACTTCACTTTAGTTCTTCTACAAAGACTTGCTACCCCTACACTTAGGCTTCCCTAAATGGTTATTAGAGCAAATCTACCCTACAATTTCTAAAAATTTCGATTCGCGGTCTGTCGTTCGTCGCGTTGACAACCCCCAAAGCCCCCCTCAACAAGTACTGAAAAGTACCACAAAGTATTGAGAAGTACCACAAAGTACAGACGAGTACCACAATCTACCGACAAGTACCACAATGTACTGACGAGTACCATAAAGTACTGACAATCACCATAAAGAAACGAGAAGTACCCTCAAGTAGCAAGAAGTAGCACAAAGTACAGAGGGGTACCACAAAGTACGGACAAGTACCATAAAGTACCGAGAAGTACCACAAAGTACCGCAAAGTACCACAAAGTACTGACAAGTACCACAAATCACTTGAATTGTGGTGAGTAGGTACTTAAATTGTTCATTTATTGATTATCTGATTTCTGTTGATGTAAATGATCGGCGAGTACTTCGTATAAGACAACACATAATGTCCTGAGCAGATATCAACGTAAGTATATACATCTGCAACGGTCAGGACATTACGTGTCCTGCATATAACTAGCTATACATAGTAACATACCTGATATATTAAGCTGTATCTAGCTGTATATAGTGCATATATGGTGCATGCCTGCACATGGATGCATATGATGAGTAAGGTGTATATAGGTACATTGTTCCTTTATATAGGTATATACCTGTATATAGAGGTATATAGAGTATATAGCTGTATATAGCGTATGTACGGTGCATGCTTGCATATGGATATATATTTCGGATTAGGTGTATATAGGTATATATCTGTATATAGAGGTATATAGAGTATATAGTTGTATATAGCGTATATACATATAGCGTAGATACGGTGCATGCTGGCATATTGATGTATATGATGAGTAAGGTGTATATAGGTATATATCTGTATATAGAGGTATATAGAGTATATAGTTGTATATAGCGTAGATACGGTGCATGCTGGCATATTGATGTATATGATGAGTAAGGTGTATATAGGTATATATCTGTATATAGAGGTATGCTCAAAGACCTGGACATCTTTTCGCTCAAAAAATAGGCGTACCAATCAGAGAACAGTATTCCGAAAAAAGCATTTTGATTGGTTGGTTTAGCGATTTCAACCCGAAAATAGGCATTTGTCGTTTATTTTGCTGAAAATGTGAACCCCTAGACTTATTACACGAGTCCTAGTTATCGCTAACAGCTAACAACCGAACTTAAAAACCGCTCCAACTTTAACAAAAGAAAGGTCAGAGACATGCGTGGTACGTGGTATGTGCCAAAACATCTGACCCGGTGCTGAGATGAATGCTCCCCACTTGCATCCACAATGCCGAGACAATGTGGCTGAGGCGTTGCATCTTACGGTGGTTCCCATTACAGGAAATCGCTATTCTCCCATGAGTCTTCCGCCAGCCTCCGGGGGGAGGGAATATCCGGTCCCCAGGCCATATGCGTACGCTTGGATACCCCTAATGCTTTCACTTCCAACTCATGACACGCGAATCAATTGTGTAAAAGCAACTCATTGATGTCACAGATTACTTTCCATCGAATCTGACGAGTACGGTAATGTACTAATTGCGCATGCGTTCAGAACACCTGAGACTTATCATTGCATACAATATATTTAAGTATACTACAGTATACAGCTGTACACTGAGAATATAGATGGACCTTGCGCATATACGCATATGGCTGCGTTTATGGTGCATACAATGCATGTATATTTAAGTATACTTCGGTATAAAGCTGTACATTGTATGGGCCTATATATGAACCTTGTGCATAGACGCATATGGCTGCGTTTATGGTGCATACAATGTATATAAGTATACTTCGGTATACAGCTGTACATTGAGTAGGCCTATATATGAACCTTGTGCATAGACGCATATGGCTGCGTTTATGGTGCATACAATGTATATAAGTATACTTCGGTATACAGCTGTACATTGAGTATATAGATGTACCTTGTGCATATACGCATATGGCTGCGTTTATGGTGCATACAATGTATTTAAGTATACTTCGGTATACAGCTGTATATTGAGTATATAGCTGTATTTAGTACATATAGGCATATGCCCAACTTTATGATGCTTAAGGATACTACCACAGTACTTAGCAGGTATACTATTGAACGTGAAAAAAGACAATATCTCATTCCTTATAGACACGTTTTGGTACTTGCTGAGCTTGTTCAATATTTTTTTGTCTTCCTGGTTTATTTCTGTTGAGACATAACCTTAGCAAGTATGTTAACAAGTAAAATATTGAAAGCAAATTTAAGACTAGTACGTCACTTGTAGAATAGAGATTTTTGGTACTGTTTGGCTCTTTAGTCGCTTTTGTCTTTCTGGTTTATAACTGTTGAGACATGACTTAATTAAGTATGTTAACAGGTAAAATGTTTAAAGCAAATTAATGACTAGTATATCATTTCATTTGCAATAAATATGTTTTGGTGCTATTTGGCTTCTATCCCTATAGTAGATTAAGGTTGCTATTTCAAGTAAAAGAAACGCGTATCTACTGTATCTAATTAATTGACGCACATTGAAATGAAAATGACAAAATAAGACCAGCAACACAGTTATAAGTCTTCTCCAAGTCGGATACATGTCTATCTTTCGATTCTAAAATATTACTCGTTAGGGCGTTAGGTAACTAGTTTTGTAGAGTGTTGACGCACATTGACTATCCAAATGACAAAAGAAGACCAGCAAGACCAAAATTGAGTATATAGATGTACCTTGTGCATATACAAATATGGCTGCGTTTATGGTGCATACAATGTAATTAAGTATACTACGGTAGAAGCACCACAAAGTGCTGATGAGTACCACAAAGTACTGAGAAGTACCACAAAGTACCGACGAGTACCATAATAGTACCAACAAGCACCATAATGTACTGACGAGTACCATAAAGTACTGACAAGTACCATAAAATACCGAGAAGTACCCTCAAGTAGCAAAAAGTACCAAAAAGTACCAACAGGTACCATAAAGTACTGACCAGCTCCACAAAGCACTGACGAGTACCATAAAGTACTGAGAAGTACCATAAAGTACCGACAAGTACCACAAAGTACTGAAAAGTACCACAAAGTACTGAGAAGTACCAACAAGTACTGAGAAGTACCATAAAGTACGGAGAAGTACCACAAAGTACTGACGAGTACCACAAACTACTGAGAAGTTCCACAAAGTACTGAGAAGTACCACAAAGTACTGACAAGTACCCTGAAGTACCGACAAGTACCATGAAGTACCGAGAAAAGACAACAAAGTACCGAGAAGTACCACAAAGCACAGAGAAGAGCTACATAGTACGGAGAAGTACCACAAAGTATTGAGAAGTACCAACCACCACAAGAGCGATTCTAGACCCATAAAATTTAAAAATTTTCTCGGAGAGCATGCCTACACCCCCTAACTGAGTGCACTGAGTCATATTTACGTCAACGTTCGTAAATTCTTTTTTCTTCACCTATTGGACTATAAGAATAGTGTGCAGTTCTAAATTTTTCTTAAAAAAAACCCTGACTGTAGTTAAAAGTGAGGAAAATTCTGGTTAAAAAGATTTGTTCACAAGACATTAATTTGACATTAGTTGTTGATTTTGCCTTCTAGCACCACCGCCAGTCGCTATTCCCGAGCCTTCGAAGCTAACCAGTGGAGGGAATATCCGGCTCCCATTCTAGGGGCCCCTGACCTATCCCTTGCTGCACCGAAGAACTCAGTTTTTCAGTTCCAGTGCCGTCAGGCTCACCCCAACAACTATCTTAGCCCCATCCTTGAACCATTCTACTGTGGGGCGTGGCGTTGCAATGACATCAAACTCTAGGGGTTAGGTTCGCTCCGTATTTCACTGTAAACAGAGCTCCTTGACTGTCAGTTCGATTTGGGAGAATTATTCCTGTAAAAAAAAGATCTCACTTGAAATAGGATTATTTTGGTCCCATTAGTCTTATTTTGTCATTTCTATTGGTCACTTTGCGTCAACTTTCGACCATATGATTACTTGACGCTAAAAATTCTAAATTCAAAACATACACCTGTATTTCACTTAAAATAGGATTATTTTGGTCTATTTGGTCTTATTTTGTCATTTCTATTGGTCACTTTGCGTCAACATTCTACAAAATTGGTTACTTGACGCTAGAAATTCTAAATTCGAAAGATACAACTGTATCTCACTTGAAATAGAATTATTTTGAATTATTTTGAATTTTCTTGAATTACTCTGTCATATTGGTCTTATTTTGTCATTTTTGTAAGCTAGTGTGCATCGAGCTCGATCAGTTATTTACTTGACAGTGGCGTAGCGAAAGGGGGCAGGGAGGGGCAAGTGCCGACAGGTGTCAAGTCATGGGGGTGCAAATTATAAAATTTTGTAATAAATGGAGATGTAAAAATCAAACTTGACTAGAAATATGACAAAAATGGAATGTGATCCTGAATGTTATTCAAGCCCCCCAACCTATTCCAGCCCTCGTACAAAAGTGCCAGTGTGCCCCCCTGGAACATTTTTCAAATGACGTCATTTGTCATTATGTCACGTGATGATGACAATCTTCGACTAACACAAAGTATCGTCTCTCACTGTTTTGATTCTAACACAGCTTCTCGTCCCAGAGGCCTAAATTTTATCCGCAAATCAAAGAGTGCTTTCTGATTCAATATGTTGAGAAGATTGAAAACTGCAATAGCAAGATTAAGAGGAAAGACGACTGATGAAAATGCTCAAACTGATTATGATATAAGCTACCAGCCAGAAGACGATGTTTTGCGACACAAATTGCAAGAATATCGAAGCAAAGTGACAGATTTCCTTGAACCGGTCAAGACAAATTGGAAATTCATTGAGGATACTTTGCTATGGAAGAATCATTTCCCTGCTTGCATTTGTTTCTTTCTTATTTCTGGAATATTTTGGTAATTGAGAAATTATGGTATATTATTTCATTCTGTGTATAAGGTTTTAAACGCTTTTTCTGTGAAGCAGCCAAGGCAAGCCGCATGCATAGGGTATAGGTAGGGTGTGCCTACCTATTTATTCAAATTAACAAATATGGATATGCGCTGTGGTAATGCAAGATAATGCAATACAGTCAATGTGATGTATTTGTTATACCAGAATGGTCAATCGTGAAATGCACCAAAACTGGGCTGCCAGTATTCATCATGTCATAGTGGTCTGGATCTAGCTTGGGATCTAGCTCATTGTGTTTCAGTGACCTCAGTGCTGTTAAGGTTCTTGGGGTTCTAGACCCAATATTGTCAGGTTGCATTCCATGGTACTATGTATAAGCCAAAGATCTCCAAAATGCAAGAGCAATTGTACTCTCTATTGCTCTATTGTTTTATCTCTAACACAGTGTATACAGAGGATGGTCCCTGGGCTGAAATCTGTTATCTGCATGCCAGAACAGGGCATTTTTTAACAGTGTAACTACTGGGGAACGTTCCCCAGTAGGCCCAATGCCTTCCCCAGTAGTGAGCGCGAAAATCATACAATTTCCCCAGTAGTCTCTGGGCCCTTGTCAATTCTCACTTACCCACTTGAAAATCAACTGGTAGTTTTAAGTGAAAATGTCTTTAATTATCTACAGCATGTATTTTAGGCATTGGCAGTATTGGTAAAGATATTGTTCGTTTGAGCTTCGTACAAGAACAAGATTTCGACTTCGCGATGACGGTACAATGCATTTGTAGTCAATACAGCCGTCAGTAGTGGACGCCCCAAATTCTAAACCACAGACAAGTAGCGTCAGTCGTTTCTGGACAAATTTTTTACGTTTCTGGACTATTGCGGGCGTCAGGCGATAACTTCTAAGAGATTCAGTTAAATTTTGGTGAAAATGTATCTTCTGTATCTTCTGTTTTCTTCAAAAACTGGGCTGCGCAAATTTAATAGAAGAGTCCTGAAATGATCAACAGAGCAACTCTAGCTACCCAATTTTTCAAAATTCTCCCCCGGACCCCTCTAGATGCCTGCACCTTCGATGCTCTGGACCCTTCTTTCTGCGGTGCCACTTCCTGCCACCCCCGAAAAGTTCTGTGGATTTTCGCCCCTGTGCCTTTGCCTTTTTTGTTTTGAGGCAACTGTGAAAATCTTTAAAATGATGTATTTTACTTTCGCTTATTACGCTTTTAGGCCCTTTTTCAAATTTTCCCCAGTAGTGAAAATTTCTTAAAAAATGCCCTGTGCCAGAAGGACCAAGCTTGCATCATTAGGGTAGCTGCAATGACAAAAAGAAACAAACTTTTATCAAACAAAGATGTTTTCATGAGGCTGGGAAGTTGGGTGGCACATTAACAAAAATTACGCAAAACAGGATTGGAAAGTAATTTCAGTATGCACAAAATTTTTCTTCGTTTTACAGGAAGTTCATTGGAATGAAATTTAGAAAGACTGCCTTGATTCTTGGAGCATTTCTTCTTGCCAATGGAATCAGTTCTGATCTCAGAGCAAACTGCTGGGATTTTTTCCACAGAAGTATGTCTTAAATATTAAAACTTGATTAAGAATTTTTTAAAGATTTCAAATTTACTTTTAGTAATTTTCTTATTATTTTCTCTTTGTAGATTTACACTTGGAAGTGAAAGAAGAGGAAAGGTTGGTATCCATTTCCCACAATCAAAAAGAGATTTTGCACTGTCTTTATATACAACACGAAGAATTTGCTAGTTTGCTAGTTTGATTTTACGAGCTGTAACAACCCCCATAGCCTTAATATTATCAAGCGGACGCAACTGCAGAATCCTTTTCTTTTTGTCATGAGAGTTTCATTGATTTTGTAGATTGCCGTTCAACTTTGACGAGCTCTGTCTGGGCATTGGTTGGGTTTGCCTGCTGTACTTTCAATGTGTAACATTTGTTCAAGACTTGAAAAACAACTCTCCCTCAAAGGTATCTCTTTTGTTTTTTGAATTTCTATTTATCTGACTTTGCATTGCTCACCATTTCTGCTATCAAATACAATAGCAAAAAGTGCATTCTTGAAATTCTAGATTAAATCTCCAAGGGAAGCCATTCCATACAGAAAATATTGATAAACTGCCATCCTCCCTCTTTATTTTGACCACACTTTTTCTTCTCCATTCGTTTCTATTGTCTGTTATGTTTTTCTTAAAACGAAATGGAGGTATTTGAAGCTATGATGCCACAATTATTGCATCGGCTGGCTGAAGGTCAACCCTTCAAACATACCATGCTATCCCCTTTTGGAGTGAAGGACAACTTGTTTTTGCAGACCAACACAATCAAAAATCAGAACATTGTATTAGGAAGCACTTCCCCATTCGCTTCTTCTTCTCGCGTATCGTAATAACTACTCATTATAATTATTCCATTTTTTTTATTTGCAGTTCTATTGCTTTTTGGCAGTGCTGCTTTTCAGCATTTTGACCTTGTTCACGTATTTCCCTGTAATTGAGTTCATCTACGTTCTTGTCTGTTGTCTGTTCTTCTATCCGTCGTTGAATCATTATGGAGTTTTGGACAGACTGGAAGCAAGGATCCAGTTTCTTATGGAACCCGTCAAAAGACATTGGGAAAATAATAGAACAAAAAGAAGGAGAATGGTGCAGCAATCAAGTAAGGAAATGTTTCATAAAATGGTATATTCCTATTTAAATGATTTGGCGATTTAGTGGAAAGGTCGTTGGCTCTCTAATCATGTAGTCCAGGTTCGAATCCTACTTATTGTGGTATGATGCCACTTGTGGATAGTTCTCATCTAGTGTGCAGCATTCGTGACAAATATTATGCGGTTATTGAACGATTGCGAGGTCAATGCTGGAAAATATTCGGACCGAAGCATGACGTTTTCGAACTTTGTTGTAGAATGTTTACTCAAGAAACATCATTTTTCACTATTTCATTTTCCCATCTCAATCTCTCTCACTTCATCAATGAGAAATTACGTGGCTATATCACGTGGTTATATCAACGCCGGTCAATACGGCTTGTACGAACCGGTGAAGAACCAATCAGATCGCACCGTTTCCGGTCCGAAAAGCCGTATTTTCGAACACCGTATAATATACGTATGTATGGTGCTAAAGAAGGCTCAACATAGCCGAAAAACGAATAAGTCAAACGGAAGGAGAGCTTTTGGCTTTGTGACTTGGAGATTTCATTGAGCTCTTTAGATCAACGGAAACATCGTTGACTTGAACGCGTTATTGTGAGACAGGTAAAGCAGCTCAGTTGGTCAATCATTGCCATACGAAACGAAGTTGTAGGTTCGATTAATCCCCTCAAGCTGACTACTATGCTCATTAAGCTTGCTACATACTAAGTCCTTAGTCCCTATAAAGCCCCCTTCTCTACGGCTTTTCAATCAAATTGGATGCGTTGTAAGGCTAAAATGTTCTTAATTTTTAATGTCTGGAACATCCTTTCTTACTAGCAAAAGCGGAGCATGTTTTAGATTCCTTTTAAAACACTTACAGTGAAAGGGTAAGAATAAGGGTAGTTGTTCCTCGGATCAGGGACAGGACTGGCACCCACCCCTATCTACACGGGTGGCAGCTATTGAAAGAAGAGCCTTCGGGTCGCCTCCTACGCTCGACCAACTTACTTAATTACTTGCTGAAGCCCTCTTACTACCCACCTCTCTAATCAAAACCCTCAGAAAACTCAGAAATCAAATAATGCTAATAGAGGACTTTAACATTAAGCCCTGGCCAAACGATCAAACATTGTTGGTCAAACATTTGCGATTTATTGTACAAGCAGTGTTTGTTCGTTTGGCCACGTCGCTAAACATTGCTTGACAAAGCAAAAATCTAAATTTGTTGCACGATGTTTTTAAGAAACTTAGAAAACATTTTCTGCTGATCACAAGCGATAAAATGTTTGGCAAGCAATGTTTTGCGAGTGGCCAAATGGGACAACATTTTGTTTGACAAGGAAATTTTAAATGTTTGACGAACAATGTTTGATCGTTTGGCCAGTTCCTTAAACACAAACCTCAGTAAGCAGAAGAAAAACTAATACAAAAAGCTAATAGCAAAATTAAAGGCGATTGTAAAATTCAAAATTTTATGGTGAAATCGTGAATAAAACTTCAAAATACCTCTTGAATATCCTGTTATTTGTAGCGAGATCTCCTGCTTACGTTGTGGATACTGATGACGAGTTTTTATTGGAAAGAGATGCATTTACAACTGAAGTTTTGTCATCAATGGTTCCTGGTGATACAGAAAACACGCATGAGGTCAATAATGAAGTTGCCAGTGATCGTTTCGTAGATTTTCACAACGACGATACTGAAGGTAATTCATATTTTGGTAGTTGCACTGAGAGTTTGTTGTTTGTTTGTTTGTTTGTTTGTTTGAGAGTTTATTATCAAACTGAGAGTTTGTTTATCTCAGTTTTGTTCCCCCGATGTTAGTAAGAACGATGGCTTTTACAACAGTAGAAGAAACAATAAGGCCGAAACGTTTTAACTCTTCAAAACGTATTATTCAGAGGACTTAATGTAAGAAACGAAACACCTGAAAAGGAATCGGCTTAAAAGAAGGCGTCTTGGGCGTACAGTTCGTCTAAAAGCGCAGCTACGGCTCGAGGTTGAAATATAAGATAGTATTAATAATTTTATTATTGAATATGAATCTAGAACATTCAAGTAATAACCATCATTTTTCGTTTTTTCGCAGAAGATGATTTTGATGAGTCTCATTTCGCACAAGGCTTGTCACTTCCGTCGATGTCGAAGTTTGACAGCATGATGGAGCCTTACGATGAATTCCACACTGGCTTAAGGTTTCCTGATGTCAATGAAAGTGTAGCTTTGGATACAGAAAGAATTCTGAATGCTGCTGCCAACAACCTCGATACGGATGATGAAGATATCGATGAATTACCATATGAAGACGAGACTGATATGAATCAGAGGCCAGAGCATAATTTTCAAGGTTTGCCTTTACATATTCGTCATTGTTATTGTTGTTGTTATTGTCATTGTCATTGTCATTATCATTGTCATTTTCATTGTTATTGTTATCGTAATTTTTATTGTAATTGTAATTGTTATTGTAATTGTAACTATTATTGTAACTGTAATTGTTCTTGTTATTGTCATTGTTATCGTTATCATTATCGTTATTGTTATCGTAATTGTTATTGTAATTGTAATTGTAATTTTAATTGTAACTGTAATTGTTCTTGTTATTGTTATTGTTATTGTCATTGTTATCGTTATCATTATCGTTATTGTTATTGTTATCGTAATTGTTATTGTAATTGTAATTGTTTTTGTAGTTGTTATTTTTATTGTTATTGTTATTTTTATTGTTATTGTTATTGTTATTGTTATTGTTATTGTTATTGTTATTGTTATTGTTATTATTATTGTTATTGTTATTGTTATTGTTATTGTTATTGTTATTGTTATTGTTATTGTTATTGTTATTGTTATTATTATTATTGTTATTGTTGTTATTGCCATTGTCATTGTCATCATATTGCCATTGCACTGCCATTGTTATTTATATCAATCTTACTTGCAGGCATACCAAGCGGACCTACTTCCCATTCTCATCAATCATCCGATAATGAACTACGTCATCGGCCTCATTCTCAGAAGAACTTGAATCAACAGCAACCAAAGCGAGATTTGCCTTATGATGACCCATCCGAAATTGAAGAGAGTACGAGAGCTGTGGAGACAGATTTTGAATTTCTGGATCACCAGGAACTTTATGATATGGACACTAATAATGTTTCCAATTCAGGTACCGTTGCATCAGACAATCCAAATGATCAACCATCACCAACATATACACAGGCAGGTATTGCTACTGTATCCAAATGGCTTGGGTATGAATGACTTTTGCTACATTCTCTGAATATAACTCATTTATTGTGACTTGTATTACGTGGGGTGTGAGGTTTCCTAATATTCGTTCTATAGAATCTTATACCTGTTATTCTGCCATCTATACGACTATATTCCGGCCCCGATTGCCCCTGAGTGTATAAAAGATTAATATAAACTATGTTCAAGCTTTTTACCTTTCAATGTTATTCTTCTGTGGTTAACTCGACTTTCCTGGTAATTTTCCTTACTCAGAACGAAATAACTGAATAATGAAATAACTAGCTATCATCTGCTTTCCTACGCTTCTGATCTTCAAGATAAGGATTTGGCCAGATGATTAAACATAGTTTGTTAAACATTTGAAATTTGCTCATCAAGTAAAGATTAAACGTCTGGCCACGTCAGGAAACATAACAGACGTCTTTGAGCGATGTTTTTGTAAAAATTAAAAAACATTTTCTGCTTGCGTAAGCTAAAAATGCTGACGAGCATCATTTTGCGACGTGGCCAAACTGTTAAATATTTTGCTTGACAAACAACTTTCAAATGTTTGACAAGCAATGTTTAATCGGTTTGACGGGGCCTAAGGCTCTAGACGGACGATCAAACATTGTTTGTAAACATTTGAAATTGAATGTATGGCCATTCAAAAACATTTTCAACTTGCGTAAGCTAAAAATGCTGACAAGCATCATTTAACGAGGTGGCCAAACTGTTAAACATTTTGATTGACAAACAAATTTCAAATGTTTGACAAACAATGTTTAATCGTTTCGCCAGGGCCTAAGGCTCTAGACGGACGATCAAACATTGTTTGTAAACTTTTGAAATTTGCTGTTTGGCCATTCAAAACATTTTCAACTTGTGTAACCTAAAAATGCTGACAAGCATCATTTAACGAGATGGCCAAACTGTTAAACATTTTGCTTGACAAACAAATTTCAAATGTTTGACAAACAATGTTTAATCGTTTTGCTAGGGCCTAAGGCTCTAGACGGACGATCAAACATTGTTTGTGAACATTTGAAATTTACTGTTTGGACATGTCGTGGATTATTGCTCGTCTGCAAGTCTGCAAATGTTTCTGAAGTTTTCATAAACATTCCTTCGCAAATTCTGCTTGTCAGGCAATGTTTGCAATATCGTCACTCGACAAAACAATGTCCGCTGTTTGACAAACAATGTTTGATCATCCGGCCAGGACCTGTCGTACCACATCTAATGACATTTACTCTTCTGAAATCTTATGTACCGTGAGAAACTTGCCCTGCCTTAACCTTCCCATATATATGTATAGTATGAAAACATGTGTAAATACATATTAACTTTATTAAATTCATCCTTCATGTTGTGTTTTGACTTTAATCATTTTTAGCTTTATTATGGTAAATAAGCTTTAGAAATTCTGGTAACTTTAAATAATTCGAATTTACTCCTATCTTTAATGGTCTTTAATATAAAGTGAACACATACCTCGAAAAGACTAACTGCATGAGCACTTCCCAGGTAAACATGAACTAATACCACAAATTTGGTAATAGTATGTTATGCTTCTGTATGTATTTTGGTATTATAGAGTAGAACAATTCATTAAATTGTAAATAGCGATAATCTAATTTTTGGTATTATAGAATGCAATAGTGGTGCATGGTAGATGATGCGTTTTTGATGCCGTTTATCCTTTTCAATACCTTCGACTCATTTTTATTCGTGTTGAACATCGTTCATGTTGTACACGTCATTTGATGAGAAGGTTTAAAATTGGCTCAAGATTCTGAAAGTTTCTTAATTAACATTTGCAGATTATTAGAGCGGGCAGTTTCTTTGAAGGAGTATTAGGGTGTACAGTTTATAGGCATTGTGATCTAAATAGATCGCTGATCACGTGTTTTTCAGGATTTTAGAACAAATTTGCGGAGCCAACATTTTGTGGACCGGATTTTCAGCATAAGAGCGGCAGAGTAGCTACGTGTGGTCTACACTTATTACATTCCTCATAGTTCCCGCTGTCCCACACCCTACCTTCCCGATTTAATCACTGAAGAAACATCGATTAAGTCTACCTGTAGTACTGCTTACCCTAGAAATTAAGCAAGTATGTAACTGCAGAAATGCACGGGAAATAGTATAATCTCTTTTTTTTTAGTCTACGTAAAAAGCGTTCTGAAGAAAAAACTGCTAGTGCTAGGATAGATTTTTTACTGTCTGAGAGCTTTGAGTGTCTTGAATGGCAAGTGTAAACCAATAACTTCATGGACGTTGGGAAACGAGCATAAGAACCAAACAAGAAACCTAATTAGCATAGACATGAGTATAGAGCAATTAAAGAGAAATCTCGTATCATGCAATATGCAATATTATATAGCTACAAACAACAAGGTTTAGTTACTAAACATTTGCATGCTAATAACATAATCTTTCCAATTTTTTAGCTCTGCAGTTGTTCATCTGAAAAAATATTGATCATAAAGTTTTCCGTCTGTTTACATGATATGGATATTTCTGCAAGCTGTGACGACAGAACAGAACCATTAGTTCCTGATAAAAGACAGTGCTCTGATAATAAGACGGTGGAGTTCATCTACAATCCTCTCCAGAACCTACCAGGCATCAGTCCTGTCAAGAAGGCATCCTTTACAAGCAAGAAAAGATACAATAATCACTTCCTGGTGGCATGGCATTGGAATATTTGGTACTAGCATCGCTATATGGTATGAGACATTTCTGCCCTATATAATTTTTAACTTTCTGCCTCTTTCTCTAAGCAAATTAGAGGCTAGCGTAGTGTAGTGGTTAGCACTTGCGCCATTTGTGCTTCAGGTCTGTGATTCAAATCCAGATTAGGGAGCACAAATTACAAGGTGCAAAATCCTTGCTCACTGTTACTCGGATGATCACGTAAAATGGCGGGCCCGTTTCAACTGGGACGTTGAAGAACCACTGAGGACGTGAACAACCCTTCGGCAGTGACTACCCTCAGCGGCAGTGAAGACCTGGCGTTGATATTCCAAAATGACTGCTGAGTGAATGAGACCTCAAAGATTAGCCATACAAGCCAGCAGTAGAAATGGAATGTTGGCGGGTACTGGAAACAACATAGAGACGTAGAATTCTTTGATAGAACCGCAGAAGCTGTACAACTAATCGATACTGTATAATTGCTACGCTCTTCACAATTTTGACTTGGTTGCCCCTTGTTTGCAGCTGCGCTTGACTCTTGATAATGCTTACCATGCCTTGTTTTTATTGTTTCAGCTTTGGGAGGTTGTGCCGATGAATCTGATTCGAAATTTGATTATGCCCCCGACCTTCAGAATATCCCAAGCTTTCGATTTTCTGGTGAGTTTGATTTTATTGACTCATACTATTGTCTAAAAAAACTTCAAGTCGTATGCTCTGTTCAAATGTTCATTTATTTTGTTATTAATGCAGGATTCCAATTAGGCCAAGCCAGCTCATTTTCTTCTCAAAGATCTGGAAACCCCTCAACGGATCACCAGTGTGATCAAGTGGGAGCTGTCCCAGCCCATCTGACTTTCATTACCAAGTACAACTACTATCGAAAGTATACGCATGCGTATGGAATACCGATCATTAGCTCGACCTATGTCTCTGATGCGGCACTGAAAAGAGCATGTTATGTCGTTCGAGTTCTTCTTGCTGATTTGCCAAGTGTTCGTTACTATTTGTATAAGGTTAGTGGTTAAGAAATTCTTTAGACATCTTATATGTAATTGCTTTCTTTTTGAATAAAGTTCGAATTCGCCCTAAAAATGTGAGGGTCGTATAGGGGGGTCTTAGTTCCCCTGTTCCCTTTCAATAATATGATTTGTTCCCATGTTCCCGGGGGAATTTTTCAAATGTTCCCTTCGAAAATTGTATCAAACGAAAACTCCTTTGTAAGACTATTTAAGTTAAATATGTCTTAAGTTGGCATATTTGTGTGTTATTCTTATTTCCGATTTCGCTAATATTATATTTGTCATGAATGGCGAACACAAGGATAGATTTTTCCATAAGTGGCATACCACAATTGATGGGATTTGAACCCAGGACTGCATGATCAAAGAGCCAACGACGTTTCCACTGAGCTATAGAGCTCAATGAAATCGTCGAGTAACTCTCCAAGTCATACAGCCCCAGGCTCTCATCCCATTTTGCTTTTTGTGTTTCGGCTATATTGAGCCTTCTTCAGCACCATAACTATTTATATATATTTGTCATGAATGGCGAACACAAGGATAGATTTTTCCATAAGTGGCATACCACAATTGATGGGATTTGAACCCAGGACTGCATGATCAAAGAGCCAACGACGTTTCCACTGAGCTATGGAGCTCAATGAAATCGCCGAGTAACTCTCCAAAAATTAAGTGTAAATAAAAGAAGGATGAAAATCCTACAACTCTTGTATTTTTCATCAATCATTTCTATTCTCAAATGCTTTATCTAATCTTTTAGAATGTTCCCTGATCCCTGAAAGGAAACTGATTGTTCCCTCGTTCCCTTGGCAGATTCCTGTTTGTTCCCTGTTCTCCAAGTTATTATTGGGCATGTTCCCCTGTTCCCCAGAACCCCTATACAACCCTCAAATGTATTGAAAATGAAACAAACTCTCTTTCCCTTTTAAACCTCTCTTAGCCATTCTGCTGTTGCTCCTCTTTTCTTTAACCCTATCAGAGGGTCTCTGACGTCAGCTAGTTTGATTGCTATAAAAGTATCTGTTTTATAGAAAAACTAAAGTCTTAGCCAGCCAAACGATCAAACATTGTTTGTCAAACATTTGAAATTTACTTTTCAAACAATATTTGAACTTTAGTTGCGTCGAAAGCCATTGCTTGTAAAGCAAAAACAGGCAAAATTTATTGTGCATTGTTTATGAAAGAGCTTGGAAACATTTTTCGTTTGACGCTAGAAAAAGACTATTCACAGGCAATGTTTTGTGGCGTGGCAAATTTCAAATGTTTGCCAAACAATGTTTGATCATTTGACGAAGGCCTGATAATACGTTTTGAGACTAAATAAAACTGTATTAATAAAGCCTGATAGTTTATGGCTAGCACAAAGCTGCCCCTGGGTCAGTGGCGTAGCCGACGGTAGTTACCTTTAAGGCATACCACTAAGTGCCCCCGCTGATTAGAGGCTCAAAGGGGCCCCTAACAAAGTTTATGCTTTAGAGCAGGATACGTTTATCATTACTTGAAGGTTTTATGAACTGACCCTTGTGTAATGATTCGAATAGTTATTGCAACTGCCGAAAGATTTGTTCTTAAACTGAAGCTTCAACGTCCAATGAGATTAGCAAACTTTGCCTGTTGTCTAATCTATAGGCATTTGTCTTTCATGTAATTTTATAGAATCTGACAGATGAAAATTGTCATCTTGATACTAAATGCAACAGAAATACGAATGTCCCAAAACTTTACGATATACTAGCAGTTTCCTAGTCCATTTTTCCTAGCGCTTGGTCCCTATTTCCTATTTCAGCTTCATTGTTCCTAATTAGACATCGGTACAAATGGCCCCACCCACAACGTCACTAAGGGCCCCACAGACCCCCGCTACAACACTGCCACTGCCCAGGGTAAGCTAAATTAAATACTAATGAAAAAGAAATACGCTGTAAATTTTGACGTCCTAAGAGACGATTGAGCAAAAATATAACGCATTCGCAGACTTTTAGTAATAATGTATCTATCACTGATTCTAGAATTTCGGTCGAGCTGGTGTTATTGCTGCAAATGAAGGCGTCAGAAGTATCCCAGAGCATAGCTGGCTGCCTGCATGGTGGGATCAGCGTGCTAGAGGTCTTGGAGGAACCTTGCAGTACCCCATATCAACTGGTGCTGAGGAAAATTTATTATGCTGGAACAATGATAAGTGGGTTCTCTTATGACAACTTGTTCCTCACTTTGATAAAATATTGTTTTCAACCAAGAGTTGCTCGTAATATGTTTTCCCGCTCAAGTTTGCTCACAAGAGGTTACGGATGAGAAAAGTGTGTGATCAACGGAATCGTCTGTTCATCTAGCCTTCTTATCCTAAGCTTTGTGTCTTTGCCATCTTTCAACGCAATCATCATCATCATCATCATCATCATCATCATCATCATCATCATCATCATCATCATCATCATCATCATTAATTTATTTTACGTAGGCTATTTACACAGATATAGCTAAATTACAGCTAATTTAGGCCTACAACCTTAATAAAAAATTCTAAATAAATCTTAAAAAGAATACATTTACAATTATATTCTATTTTCAGGATAAAAACAAAACAAGACAATCGGACCTTCCCAATGAGGTCGGAAGCGACGCACACCACATAGAAAGGGATGGCGTGGACGCCACGCGAGAGAACCCCCAGACGCTACACCTAACTACGGTGCCTCGTTAACTTTACTGAATAATGAATTTAACCTGTTTTATTCATTTTCCAGGTACAGAACAGAGGACATATTCCTCCACGAGTTCGCTCATGGCATTCAAGAAATCGCAATAACAAGTGGAGCCATTCCTGGATGGATAGGCCGCTTGATGACTGCATATAATTATGCAAAAGCAAGAGGATTGTGGGCAAATACATACGCAATGAGCACGTGGAAGGAGTACTTCGCAGAAGGTGTTCAGAGTTTCTTTCACGTGAATTCATATGCAAATCCACCAGATGGTATTCATAACGATATCAATACACGGTCGAAATTACAGAGATATGACCCGACTTTATACGCTCTGATCAAAGAAGTGTTTCCATGTGGCAACTACATAAAGGACCGATGCGACAAGTCAGGTACGACACCAATTTGCTTAACTATCAATCTGAAATATAATCCTACAAAACTCCAGGAACAAGGGATTTTCTCAAGGTAACAGGGAAACATGTATCCCCCTAAAAAACCCTCGAAAATCGTCGCACAGAAAACGACAGACATCATTATTAGTTATCAAGCTCATCACAGTATTTTGTTTTCCATTCCTTCAGATAATCTTGTTCAAATGAGAATGGATTGCAAGGAGGGTGGATCTACCAAGCCTCCACCAACAACAAGTACAACCGCCGCACCTCCAGTCAATGGCACTACGTCACCAAAGACAACGAAAGCAGCAACAACAGCAAAAAGCACACCAACAAGTAAGTCAGTCTTCAAGAGGTAGACGTATTATATTCGTTTTAGTTTCTACTACTGTACACCCCACCACGCAATCTAAGGAAGCATCAACTAGGTTTTTGCTACTTTTTGGAGGCTAGTGGGACCAAAGTCTATTTGAGGAAGTAAAATTAAATAAAGCGTGTGGATACTATCGAGTAAGCAATGCTCGAAACGTCGTTAGAATTTGTCTCTTTTCTTGGCACTGAATCCTTTAAAAAATTTTTCTATTCGAGGACGCTTAGTATAAGTTTAAATTCTGCAATATCATAGGAGCTAGTAGTCGTCCTTGTCGTACTTTGCTTACTGTATGATTTCTGTTTCATTATTCAGGTTGCGCGGACACAAATGCAAACTGTGCATATTGGGCATCAATTGGAGAATGCAATAGAAATCCTGGCTATATGCTTGTAAGTATTACGACATTCTGACGATCCAAATGTCGTAGGAGGAAGAGATTTTTGTTGGGGGTAGAAGAGGGGTTACGTTAATATGAAAACAATTGGAACAATAGGCAGCCATACAAACATCATCATCATCTGGTCGAGCTTTATGGCCCGGATCGATCTGACAACAACTCTCTTTCCTTCAGGATCTTCTATGTGTGCTTTCAGGTCTTGCAGTTGACTGCCAGTATCTTCTGCAAGCTGCTGGATGCATGTGTTGCATGGTTTCCTTTTGTTGCTGAATGAATGGCAAAGCTAGTAAAGTGGCCTTTCTCATTGGCCAACCGGTGGGCCGGATTTCCGAGTTCCCAGTTCCTGAGTTTCCGGCAAGTGTTTCGAGCGACGCAGAATAGGGTATTTAGAAGCATTCGATATCTTTAACTGCTTTGCTTTCCTGATCTTGTGTAATCACGAACTATCGTATTTTTAAGGTATCTTGCAAGAAAAGCTGCGGAAAATGCAATGGTGGTGGTGGTGCTTCTTGCACAGATTCAAATCAGTATTGTGCAGATTGGGCAAATAGATTGTGGCAAATAGAAGGTGAATGTGTGTTAAAGAAAATGGACATTATTGATGTTTTGAAATGAAATCAACCTGGATACATGCTTTTATACTGCAAGAAGAGCTGTAATGTGTGTTGAAGAATATGGACATTATTGATGTTTTGAAATGAATGTATGTAAACAGTTGTTGCTAATCTTCTTTGATTTTATTCTTTACTAGTCCTGGTACCCGTCGACGCCGGGTTCAAATTCTTTCAACTTTCCTTTAATAAAGTGGAGACTTTTCTGGGATTCTAAGAAATAACTAACATCCTTCCTTAACTAATCAATATCAGTTGTATTCTTTCTTTAGATAATAAATAGATGGATAGATACTGAAACCTTCAAATGTTGTACTTATTTGCATGTGTTTGCATCCCCTGCCAATTAATCGGTTTAAGATTTTCCAGCCCCCCTAATGCATTCTTAGTCCGACCCTCCTTTTTTCGTTTTATCGGATAAAATCGCTGCGATACAGTAAATATCCGTACATAAGAACCTATGTTTTTGAACACAGTCTGTTTAAGATCTAATGTAATGATATGTATATCATGATGAGGATGGTCAGGATTCACACGGTCATTGACCGGAGGAAAGTAGAACAATAGAAAATATTTTGCCACACCCAAAACACGCCTATTTTCTATTGTTAAGTGAGGAAGGTTTCCAGTTAGGGGTATTTTTGTCTGGAGGAAGGTTGAACACTTTTCTGGACTCTCAGATTCCTAAAAAAGGGCCGATAGCAATATGAAAGGGAAAATAAAGCATGATTCGAGGTCAAGCAGCTTTTAGCTGGCCTCTACGTTTCAATTCTCTGAATGCAATGTTTTTGGAGTCCACGAAAGAGGTTAACCAAAGCACAAGTTGCATTTGAGCCCTAGTGAGTGACCCGAGTCCCCTTAATCGTTTAATCAAGAACCTGTTTGGATATCAGTCAAAAGTGATTCTTATTTATTGGGTAGAAATCGCGTTTTCACTGTATTGTATCTGTAATTACGACCAGCAAAATGTTATGTCGAAGAAAAGGACCGAAGTAAAAAGTTGTCTATTTTGAAAATATATTTGCAATATAGCAATATCTCTACAGATTTCTTATTCTATAGAAAATGATATTGCAATTGTACATTTCCTTACTTGAAGGTCGTGAAAATTTTTGCCTTCTTGATCATAACCAAAAATGACCCTTCATAGAAATGACGAAATATTAACAAAGGTGAAAAGTTCCTAATATCAGAAATATTCTTTCCACAATGTAAAGTAAGTTCCGTTGCTGGTGGGTGGGAGAGGAAAGAGCAACCACACCTCAAAAAAGAAATAATTATTTTCATGCGTTTCAAAATGATGATGATGATGATGATGATGATGATGATGATAATGATGAAGATGATGATCATGATTATGATGATGATGATAATGATGATGATGATTATGTTGATTGATGATGATAAAGCTGATGATGGTGATGAGCACGATCATGATTATGATGATTATGCTGATGATGATGATGATGATGATGATTGATGATATAATTGATGATGATAATGATGATGATGATGATGATGATGATGATGATGATGATGATGATGATGATGATGATGAAGATGATTGATGATGATGAAGATGGCAGTGATGATACTGCTGATTGATTGACTTATTGAGCCGATTGAGTGATTGAACTTGAAACGAGGCCCCCGGTCCGCAAGAGGCTAAGAATTGAAATCAAAAATGTAAACTGGGCAGGAGCCAAGCCAAACATATGGTGGATGTTTGGGAAGGAAGCAATTTGAGTCATGAACGCTCTTTCGTTATTTTCGTGATCCACAAACTTCCTTGCTAAATAACTTCGTCGTTATCGAATTTTCGACAAGTATTATTTGAACTTTATTGCGTACAAGAATGGCTGACGCTGCAACGAGTCTGACAAAAATGAAGAAGAAGAAAAAGAAGATCAAAGCTTTTCATCAGAAAAAGAAACTTTTCAGAGCACAGGATCCAAAAATCTCCGTTTTGATGTGGGGAATCAGTCATTCGGTGAGAGAATTGTTTTATTATGTTTTTAGATCATTTCAAAATGCTTTTCAAATTTGGAAAGGTTTCAAAAGAAAGAACAATATTAATTTTTCACTGAATGAAAAAGATAGGCCCGTTTTTGTTTTTGTAAAAAATGCCATCTTGGAAATTGGAATCATCGCCAGGGCAGACCTCATCGTAGCTCTCAGTATGGTGCCAGGTGAAAATCGATAAGTACAACAATTTCCCGATTTATTAGATTGATAAAATCAATCTGACAATATTTCGTTTTTCTCAGGACTGTGTTACTGAAAGTTATTGTCTGATTGTTCAAGGTACAGCCTGAACTGAACTCTCCTTGTTAGTTGTTTGGTTTTATGTTGTAGTGTTTCGGAGTTCTGCCTCTCACTTTGCTGGAAGCTTGGCTATTAGAAGAAAATCAGCTTAATTAACTCAAGGGGCTATGCACTGGTACAAGAAATCAGTAAAACTTTGCTGGAAATCTGATTTACCTCAAGAAATCCCTGGAAATCCCATTGTTTATATGGAAATCTTGTACAGGAAATGAAATTGCTCGTAAAATTTTCTTGAGCCATAGTTACTATGTGTCTTAATACTGCAGAGTATAATATTTATTCACCCAAGATTATTTGAACTATAGAACAAGAGGCTAAAAATAGGATGGAACAATAGAAAGTGGCCTGTGCTGTACACATATTTTTTATAAGAAACTCTTTATAAGAGCTCAGACTCTTGAATGGCAAAATGGCAAAGAAACTCCAGCACTGGAATCTTTTACATAGCAAACGTCTCACCTCAGACAGCAAAAATTTTCTTTTCCACGTTTCATCTGCAATAAAGCATTTCTGCAACAAGCAGATAAAAAAATCATATGCAGTTTCAAATACAATTGATAAATGGGTTTGGAACATCATTCAGACAGAGTAACTATATTCCCAATATGGATATTAAGGAAACTCTTAAGGACCTTTCAGTACTCAAAATCTGAAAATTCTAAGAAACTTTCAGTACTGGGTCAAGTTTTTAGTTTCTTATAAAAAATAGGTGTATTTCATTGTTTAGTCTGCTTGTTATCAACCCTCTTTGGAAGAACTTGCACATTACTATACTGTATACAATGAAAACAGCTCAAGTTTGTAAAATGAGTTGGAAGATTTACATATAATGGTTAACAGATGTGATCAGTGTTTATAAATATGAAAATTAATGGTCATTCAGTTTCTCAAAACAAAATTGTGTAAAACCTAGACAAATAAAAATATTTACCAAAAATAATGGAATCCTAGGAGATCTGGAATATGTTTATAAAAAACCGAAAATTTAAGTAACTTATTAAGTTGAGTTACTATACAGTTTAATGGGTGTACCCTTTTTTAAGAACAACCTTTTTGAGAAATGCCTTGAGCCTGAGATTGGGATCAAATTTTTCCATTATCTCAGACTTCTGCTATCTATCTCAAATTATCTTAGGTTGTAATCGGCCTCGGTTGATTTTGAAACAAGATGTATTAGTTTACACACTTGCCTGTATTTTCTGTCCAATTGTGGTGGTGGGGAGGGGGTGGAGGGGGTGAAAAACCCCACCCTTTCCTCAACTCTGGTATGCTAATCTAATTATACAAGTGGCAGATTTCTAGAGGCATTTCATTGTTCAAAAAGGAGTTTGAGATTTCTCTTAAAGTAAAATGTTTTCTAAAGGATTTCCATGAAAACAAAAGGATTTCCTACAAAGGTGTGAGGTGTACAAGATTTCAAACGACTGAATTTCCTCTTGGTGGTTTTAATGAAACATTTTCACCAGTTAATAAACGTGTAATCATTTCTTTCTTCCTTGTTTCAGATCAATGAACTGTCACGTGCTCAAGCAAATGTTATGCTTCTAAAAGAAGATTTCAAAGCATTTGGGAAAATTATTATCAAAAATCACAACTATAACAAGTGGGTATTTACAGTATCAATTGTAAATGGTTTTTCCTCCTTCTATGGGAACTTAGAAATGTCTGCTTTTATTCTTCATTCCATACCAAAATTGTTATGATCTAAAGTAACTAAGATCCATTAGGTTTAAAGCATTGAAAAGAAGGATGGCTGAAGCTTGAACTATGTAACAGGATATTTTAACCAAAATACCACAGGGATGAAGGAGATGTTTAGGAAAATTGTTAGAGATAAAGGTTTTTGCCCCCCTTACTTGGGGGCCTCCTTACGAAATCTAATAACAAAGGACTGTGCCATTCTACCACTAATAAAACTCCCAATTTTATCCAAGAGATCATGTTTTACCAATCAAATTTGGAAACTTGGGGTTTCTTCCCTCCCTACATATCCCATGTTCACATGTCCCTGCCTTAAAAAGATGTTGCAATGAGACGTTAGATAGTAAAATGCTAGAAATCATCTTGATGTGCCTGGTAGATCCTTTGAGTATTCTCAAAAGACGAGCTCAGAATCTTGAAAACATTAAATATACATTGTTTTGAACAAAAACTTTCGTGAGAGAAGATAAGAACTATTCAAGATGATGCTGAGATGACCAGCTTAGCCCGTTAAGGACAAAACAGACGAGATTAAAAGCGAGATAAAAGAAAAATATGTTTTCTATTTTTCTGCTTAATCAATATTTCATAAACTCAAAGTAAGTGTTCATTGAATTTCAGTTCGCTAATTAAGAGAAACTAAAAATAAATTAAGTCTGTTATTCGTAGTTCGCAACAAGCTTCTGGAAATTTTAGTGAAAAATTAGTATTTGGCAAAAGACTCTTATTTCTCATTCCGAAACAAGTGGCTCCAAAGATACATTTTCCGATATTTTCTTTTATTTAACTTGAAATTCGTTTGTTTTGGTAGAAATTTCTAAAAATTTATTAAAATCCTTCTTCGGAGTTCGGACACGCCTCTGTTGCAGAAGTGTACATTCTTATTTCGCTACGCTAGTTAAAATCCATAAGTGGAGGATATCATCAGTAAGGTGGAGGATTTTTGCAGTAATGTGGAGGATGTTCAGTAATGTGGAGGGCTATCTTTCAGTAATGTGGAGGGTGCGCAGTAATGTGGAGGCTATCTTTCAGTAATGTGGAGGATATCATCAGTGATGTGGCGGTTGCGGAGTAATGTGGAGGCTATCTTGAAGTAATGTGGAGGCTATCATAAGTAACGTGGAGGGCTATCTTTCAGTAACGTGGAGGATGTTCAGTAATGTGGAGGACTATCTTTCCGTAATGTGGTGGCTGCGGAGTATTGTGGAGGGCTATCTTAAAGTAATGTGGAGGGCCCGAATAATCAAGAAGCACTCTCGTAGCGGTTGCCGAGAATTTTCGTTTTTTAAACGATTCTCATTGACAAGAAATGCAATTCGGAAGCTAAACCGTGCGTTTTTTAGCCATGAGAACCTTCACACTGCTTTAATATTTCATCATATAAGTGTAAGAATCACAGTTTTGGTTCATTTGCGTAAAATGTCTAATACATATATATTAACTAAACATGAATAAAATATATCTAACAGATGACATGAATTATCTAATATATGAATATAAATTCGAAGAAGAAAACATTGTACTTTTTTACAAACGAAGATACAATGAGTTGAGCGTTAAACTGATCTGTACATGAATCAGTGGCAATTTATTTTGTCTCTCTTCCTCAGTCTAATAGCAAGTTTATTCACTTAATATTTATTTCATTCATGTCGTTGTGGTTATCATTTGACACTAATCAAACAGAAAGGTCACAAACTAAATAACAATATTTATCTTTTCTGTTCATAACGTCAATTAAAGTTTTTTTGGGTTTGCAAAAATAGATACTACCTGTAGGAGGGCTTCGAAACAAAAACGAATGTGAATACGTTCTGCTGCTATCACGATGTCCACACGCAAAGGGTTGAACAAAGTAAGGCAAACAAGCAGTATTACGTGAATACTGTAAACTTGCTATTAGACTGAGGAAGAGAGACAAAATAAATTGCCACTGATTCATGTACAGATCAGTTTAACGCTCAACTCATTGTATCTTCGTTTGTAAAAAAGTACAATGTTTTCTTCTTCGAATTTATATTCATATATTAGATAATTCATGTCATATGTTAGATATATTTTATTCATGTTTAGTTAATATATATGTATTAGACATTTTACGCAAATGAACCAAAACTGTGATTCTTACACTTATATGATGAAATATTAAAGCAGTGTGAAGGTTCTCATGGCTAAAAACGCACGGTTTAGCTTCCGAATTGCATTTCTTGTCAATGAGAATCGTTTAAAAAACGAAAATTCTCGGCAACCGCTACGAGAGTGCTTCTTGATTACTCGGGCCCTCCACATTACTTCAAGATAGCCCTCCACATTACTCCGCAACCACCACATTATTGATGATATCCTCCACATCACTGATGATAGCCTCCACATTACTTTAAGATAGCCTCCACAATACTCCGCAGCCACCACATTACGGAAAGATAGTCCTCCACATTACTGAACATCCTCCACGTTACTGAAAGATAGCCCTCCACGTTACTTATGATAGCCCTCCACATTACTTCAAGATAGCCTCCACATTACTCCGCAACCGCCACATCACTGATGATATCCTCCACATTACTGAAAGATAGCCCTCCACATTACTGCGCACCCTCCACATTACTGAAAGATAGCCTCCACATTACTGAACATCCTCCACATTACTGCAAAAATCCTCCACCTTACTGATGATATCCCTCCACATTACTGAACACCCTCCACATTACTGCGAAAATCCCTCCACATTACTGCACATCCTCCACAATACTGCGCAGACATTACCTAGGGTGATTCTTTGGAATCCGTTTAAGAAAATCCTACTATAGTCTTGGATCCCCTTCGAATTTCTGAAAAATTCCCAGAAGCCCATTCAAGGTGCCATGGTCTTGTGGTGTCGGGAGTTCAGTGTGGTCAGGGTTCAAGCCCAGCCACGGAAGCATCACAACAAGGGTCGAGGTCTTGATTAGTTAACCTGCTACTGAGATCCTTGCGACTGGTGCTAAAACACTACCCTATTACGCCTTCACCTAGCCCAAAAATCTCGCTAGTTTGTTTCGGAAAAGATTATCGCAAGATGCGAATTTCTCATCATCGCGTCTTTACTTTAAGTTTCTCTTAATTTGTAACTTATTTATCTTCTAGTGAAGTAATGCCTTCGCATTTTAAATTCAAAGAATATTGTCCGTTGGTGTTCCAAAATTTGAGGGAGAGATTTGGAGTTGATGACCAGTTTTATGCGGTAGGAAAAAATTCTTTCGTTTGATCATTATCATCACTTTATCATTTTCATTTTTTCCTACAGTAAGTTCTTCAAACTTCTTTCTTTGCTACAAAATTCAGTTCTAAGCATCTTCAATCCTGGTCAAAATCGTGCGAGACAAGTTGTTGATTGCGCCAACACATTTTTTTTACAAGAAACTAACTAATTAACTAAGTACTGAATGTTTCTTGAAGACTTTCAGATTTTGAATGCTACACTGAAAGTTTCTTGAGTTTCTTAAAGTATGCTTGTGACTTTTCCATATTTCTGCTTGTCGCAAATTTCAGTAGTCTACTGCAGACGGAACACGGAAAAAAAGAAAACATGTCGTGGACTGGAGTGAAAGTTTCGGAATTTCTTGAATTATTTGCCATTGGAGAGTGTTGGTTTCTTAAAAAGAGCTTGCGCGTTAATTAACTTTTGTACATGTGATATTATTGAAACTTTTTTCGTACCCGTTTGCGTCTTAAGGCTGGGTACCCGTTTGCGTCCCAAATTAAGGCCGTGCAGTCTATTTGTTCATGATATAAACTTATCGATAATTTGCGTTAATATGTGTGCGCGTTCATTCGTTTTAGATGTTTTTAGGAACACCTTTGTAAGTAACTTTAGGCTGAAAATTCTCAATTAATTAAGGAACTTTAATGAACTATCGAGGCTCGGATGAAAAACTAAGAATCCCTTTTTTCAAGAACAAGACTGTTTTCTGTAGTGTGACTTTTAAGCGCTTTGCTTAGTCAAGTTGACAACTCTTATGATTTAAGAATAATTTTCGCCCGAAATCGGACAATTTTAGAATTTTGAGGTTTAGCAAAAATAAAGTTTTTCTATAAAGTTATTCACAATCATTAACTGTGAACATCTAATTTTCTCCTTTTTCCAAAAACAGCGATCATTTCAAGAGCCCCCACAACCAAGTGAAGCTTCTGGCCGAAGTGGATCAAAATTTTTCGATACTTACGACAAAGCTTTTTTAATTAAAACACTTGAAAGTGAAGAAGTTGAAATGATGCATCATTTATTGCCAAAATACCATCAGGTTTGTTTTAGAGACTTTTGTGTTTTATTTAGGTTCATATGTTTCTTGTAATATTGTAAGATAGATTTATGATAACTAAACATAATGCGAAATAAAGTGACATTAAGCTAAATAAACAAAAAAATGAAAGGAACAAGAAATAATTAAGATAAACTAATAAAATAAATTTAAAAAATCAAGTAAAATATAAAGAAATTAAAATGAATAAATTGATTAAAATAATAAATTGAGGTCCTACCGAGATTTGAACTCGGATCGCTGGATTCAAAGTCCAGAGTGCTAACCATTACACCATAGGTTTTCCAAATATGGTCAAAATTCAGTTTAGGTTCTTCCCTAATTGCAAAGAGGCGTCAACTGTACAGTATGGTGGTTAACTTTTACAAAGAAATAAGCTACACTTTTTTTTAATAAGCAACCGCTCAATAAGCAACTACTGTAGGGCTGAACTGACCTTAACATCATTTAACATTAAGCAACTTGAGGGCTCAATTGAATTACTGTAAGCAACTAAAAAGTCAAACAACCCAGCTTAAACGCTTGCTTGTTTTTAGAAATTGTTTGTTTTGCATGTTTGAAGTTCTTTAGCTAACGTTTTTCCACTTATTGTCTCCCAAAAGTCGTGTTGTTGGCCTAACAGTTGACGATTTTGACTCGCGAAGTCAGGGGTGGTTGTTAGGTACAAAATTGTTAAGCAACTTTGAGGGCTGAAATGTCTAAAATTTTAAGCAACTTTGAAGGCTGGATAAAAGTCCAATTGCTTATATAAAAAAAAAGAGTGTACACTAAAAATAAGACTTAAAATTGAGATCTTTTACCTTCAAATTCGTTCATTTTCTTTCATTCTTCAATCATATTTACATTTTTCTTCTTGTAGTACATCGTGGAATGCCATGCTGAAACACTTTTGCCTCAATATCTTGGCATGTATCGAGCAACTGTTGATAACAAAGAGTATTACTACATCATTTTGAGAAGCATTTTCAGCTTGAGTAAAACTATTCATAAAAAATATGACCTCAAGGTATGAAATAATACATATTCCTCTCGATTTGTACTTATTTTCATTATTGTTTGCATAATTTGTTATAAGAAACTATTTCCGAACATTGACTATGTTTTGAATAGTGTTGGTAATACTATCTAGTATGACAAATTTTTCTGCTCTTTTTCGCTATCCATAGATATCCTGAAGTTTTTTACAACACAGATAATACTAACCTATCCTTAACTCTCTATGCTAGCTGTTTTTGACATGTTACTTTACACCTTACTGTCTTTACTAGACATACACTTTTTTTTATAAGAACAATTTTATAAGAACACGAGTCTGGATTTTGCCCAGATTTTAAGAACAAATTAAGAACAAGCTAAGGCTGGCCTTTTCAAAAGCATTAAGAATATCAGGTAAATATGAAAGTAAGACAGTCAAACTGAACGTAAAAAGCAAGCAAACAAAGAAATAGACAAAAATGCTGCATTTTCACACAAACCTAGTACCACCCCAGACATTCATTGAAAAATATAAATATCTAAGTAACCAAGGAATTAAGAATAGATTAGGCTCAAAAACGGCAAAATTTTAAGAACAGCCAGCCTCAATCAAAATTTCCTGGTTCTTATATAAAAAAAGAGTGTATAGCTTCTTAGAAAGTGTGTATATATCTGAGAAATATCTTTTATAGGGCTCAAGGGTTGACAGAGAGGCGAGCGAAGCAGAAAAGGTAAAACATTATCCTTTTTAACGATGATGTAATAAGAGAGATAAAGTTAGAGAGAGTTAGAGAGAGGAGAAAAGGAGAGGTACATCGTTTGCTAACCACCTTTATGAAATTAGGGAGAGTTAGTTAGAGAGGGATAGAGAAAGGGGCAAGAGAAGAGGAACATCGATTTCTAACCCCCTTTATTATTCTATATAATAGTAATTTTTAGTTAACGATGTAATTAGAGAGATATAATTATGAAGAGATAGGTAGAGTGAAGACGAGAGGTAAAGCGTGTTGTAACCCCCTTGATTATTTAAATAAAAATGGTTAGAGAGAGATAGAGTATGGGAGGGGGAAAGAAGAAGGAACATCTTGTTCTAACCCAATTGATTATTTTATTTTGGCACCTTTGAATCGATGACGTCATTGGAGAGAAATGTTTATATAGAGGGGGAAGAATAAGGGTACATCGTTTTCTAACCTTTTATTATTTTTCTCATAGTCGAAAGAGTTGCCAACATTCAAAGACAATGATTTCACTCGTGATAATGTGAAATTGTCAGTTGGTTCTGAGAGAAGGACAGAGCTCCTTGACAAAATAAGAAGGGATATAGAGGTAGGTACTCTATGAATACATTTTAAGAAACCAATATGTCAGATATTTTTATGTGCGATCGGTTTAGTCTTGGCCAATGAAGATAGGCTCTTTTGGACCGGTATATATGGCAAAATTACAAGAAAGTGTGAAAAAATCTTTGAACATAGTATGTTCAAAATGGACATTACATGTCTCCGCTCTTTCTCGTTGTTCTAAAGTTCTGTACTACTCAAAAGCTGTTATATAGGTAGCCATATGATTCTTAAATATATTTAAAGTATTAGACACGATAATCACTTATCGAGGCAACGTTCCGAGAGAGTTCCGTCTCCTATCATTCCCGTCATCGGGCAGTGAGAAATGTTGTTCTTCTTCTATTTATGGCATCGCCTGGATCAAAAGGGTGTAAATAACATTAACCGAAACTGCTGGGAAGCTTAGATTTTTTGCTCTCTGAGCTTGAGGAGTCCAATAGAGAAAAAGAGCTCGTTCGATCCACATGAAACCTGCTTAATTGCTTTTAATAGATTAAAAAACCCTTCAATGAAGTAATATCGTTGGTCTGGATTTTAAGTGCTCCGCCTTAAGACTGCAAATAAAATTAATACAGAAAAAAGTGTAGGCTAATTGGATGGTGTAGTAAAAGATAAGCATTTATTTGGATTGAAATGTTTAGTAATCGGGCAAATATCTTGATTGATATTGATCAGCTCGAGTGAAATGTTGGGATGTGAAAGTGCCTATTGCAAATCATTCGTTAACTTGTTCAAAATGCTTATATTTATTTCGTTATTATATACTTATCCTTATCTTTTTTATACTATTTCAGTTCCTTTCCTCTCAAAATCTGATGGATTTTAGCCTTCTGGTCGGAATTCACGATGAAGACCGAATTGATTCCGAAGATGAACTTGATGCAGATGCCGTGGCAAATGGTCGCAGTGAAAATGATGATTCAGCTGAGGATTCACCTCTTCGCCAACCGATGATCGCCGAGTTGTTATGAGATCAAATAGTGTGACAAGTGGAGAAGTACCCATGGACGGAGAGAGATATGCTATACAATCAAGCAGAGGTAAGGCTAGATCTGGATCGATATGCTATACAATTAACATGATCAAAGAACGAATGACGTTCAGAAGTGTATGACAGCTTGTTTGGCTGACGCTCTATAGGTCATGTTTGAATCGGAGTTTCTAATCATTATTTTCTAGATTCCAAACACGAGATCTATTATATGGGAATCATTGACGTACTTACGTATTATGGAGCCAATAAGAAAGCGGCACACGCAGCAAAAACAGTTAAACACGGAGTAAGTAAAGCTATCTTGGCCTAGTTTTACAATTTCCCTTACTATTACCTGCACTTGTCTCTTTTGTCGCTTGTTTTATCTCGCTTGCCCTTCGATTGCTATCTTTCCTTAGAAGTTCCCCTGCTGTAACAGCTTTGGCACTTTAAATTCCACGTTATGCAGTCAGCCTAAGTTCTACAGCCTTGCCTGTGTTAGGAAAAGCATTCCTAATATATCAAGATTAATACTCTTTAAATCCGATAAGTTTTACAGCCAGTTTTTCATCAGGCCTGCGTGCCTATGCTTAATGCTAAGGTTCTAAATTGAACAGTTACTCAAAGCACTTTTCATTATTCTTTTATAAACTTAAATTACCGCGTGAATTTACTTTAAACATAAATTTAACTGATAAGGGTAAACCTTTTAATTTTTAAACGTGCACACGTTATACAAACGCCAAAAGATAGGATAACTTCCTTATATGGGTATGGTAAAAATGCCGTATTTCTAATTTGTAGAAGCTAGGCTAGTTTAGAGCCCCCAACTCGGCAACTCTGGGGTTAAATTTTGTAAAATAATACCATTAAAATACCAGCAACATTTGCTTTATAAATGCTGACGTTTTTGAAAGATTTTTAGTCTGACACTCACTCGAACGTCTTGAAAATTCTACCCCGGGGTACTTGGCTCTTAAATGCAAAGGATGTTTCCCGAGTTTTTACAAACCAACCCACTTTTAAGGTATTGTTTTACACTTTCAGCTACCCATTTGTATGATTTAACGATGCATTTGAATGCATACCAAATGTTAAGGAAATTGGTTTCTGTACCCATTTAGTATTTAAGGTATATAGATTGGGTCCAGGTGTAGGGAATTTTGGAAGAAAGACCCACCCATATGAGCGGCACATGCCTGTTAGCCTAGATCACTCCGTCCTCGCTGTCCGGGCCTCGCCGTCCTTTCTTATGTTTTGGCCTCTTTCTGATGTATCCTTTGCGTTTCTATCCGATGAGTGTCAGACGAAAAAGCTTTTGAAATCTTATTTTAACGTATTTCTTCTGCTAAAGAAACTTAATATTGTTCTGTGTGATATCAGGTTAAAAACAGGATTCGACGATCATCTAGTGTTAGTGAATCAAAAAGTCCCAGAACTCCAGAAGAGATTGATATCCCTCCGTTGAAGGTACCTAACCGATTTTAAAAATCAACCATTCAACAGTTTAACACACACTTGCTTTTTATAAGAACCAACATATAACTTAAAGCATACTTCTTTAAATTTATGCCTTATTTTTGTTAAGCCTCGATATTCTTAAAAATTGTCAATTTTCAGCCTAATTTTCAATTTTCAGCCGAAAAGCAGTGAATAAACTTTTAACATTCACGATAAAAGATTTAAGTAATAAAAAGAAACTTTTAGGTTTTTAAAACAAATTATGTTAATATACCATATAGACGTAACATCATAATTTAGACCATAATGTAGATTTTTTAGGCCCTTTATCAAGCGATCAAACATTGTTTGTCAAACTTTCGACATTGTCTTTGCAATCAATGTTTGACCGTTTGGCCACGTCACCAAACATTGCTTGACAAGAATTCACTTTGCAATGGTATCGAAAACTTAAAAACATTTTCATCAGCAAAAGTCTGACGAACAATGCTCTGCGACTTAAACGATCAAACATTGTTATTTGTTTGTCAAACATTTAAATTTGCATTTCAAACAAAATTTTTACTGTTCAGCGACGTCGCGAAACACTGCACGTCAAACATTTTGTCTTGTGTCAAGCAAAACATTTTGAAGTTCTTCAAGAACATTGCATAGCAAATTCTGCTTGGCAAAAAATGTTTCTGAGAGGTTAACAAATAAATTCTGCTTGCCAAACCAAACGATCAAACATTGCTTGACATGCAAATTTCAAATGTTTGACAAACAATGTTTGATCGTTTTCCCTGTGCCTTACAGTAGTGTTCCTAGATTTAATATCTTTTAAAGTCATTGAAGTCTAAAAGTAAAAAGTATAAATCATTAAGATATAAGAGTCGAAATTAAAATAACAACTTTCATTACTTCCTTTTTTAATTTGCGTTTTTCCTATAATTTTGTCTTATTTTTTAAATGATATTTTCTTTTAAATTAGGCTGGAGCTGAAATATCAACAGTCAAGCCTCACCATTATGCGACCAGATTTATGGATTTTTTGGAAGAAGTTATTATAGCGTAAGAAGAAATGAATTTATATTAAAATAGAAATTTATGCAGTTTTGATCGCAAAAACAACAACAGGTGGTAAATTGGTAATTTTGTCGTAGTCTGAAAGCATAGAATTTAATTTTTTTTTTAGAATTTAAGTTCTGTTGTTTTTTGTGGTGTTCAATGTTTTTGCAGATTTAAGAACGTAGGAGAAGTTCCTTGAGAAACGAGCAAACATTTTAGTCAAACATTTGAGATTTGCTTTACAGGGAATGATTGGTAGATAGTTAGGCCGCATTTCAAAACATTTTGCTTCAAACATTTTGTGACGAGTTTAGAAGTTTTTCAAAACATTGCTAAGCAAATGCTGCTTATCAAGAATTGTTTTGTGATGTAGTCAAACGGCTAGACCCCCTTAAAATTGCTTAGCGTTAGGCCTAGACCGATGTGTTTTACTGCAGAGCAAATCTCAAATGTTGCCAGCCCCCAAATGATTCATCACAAAATCGTAGGCTAGAAATGATTATCTATTAGATATATGTTTTGATTTGATTTAAATTGAAGTTAGCAGGATCCAGAACTGTCCTAAGTCTTCCTAAAATCGTTTGAAAGCATTTTTGGTAAGCAAACAGATTTGGGAGAAAACTTAAAAACATCGTTTGCATTTAGATAGGCCATCTTATCTTGATAATTTCTTTGACCTTGCTACATTTTAGTGCTAGTAATGCAGGATACCTTTTCGCAATGTTGAAGTTCCCTGCCGCGTGTGCGGGACAAGCAAAACTTCTGAACTGCAGACTACGACAGCTTTAGTTGGAAAATTTTGTGAAGTAAAGTAACAGTAATTTACACAAAACAGGCAACTTTTTTGTTCTTTTAAAATTGAGTAGATATTTGTGTGATGCGAAGAAATGTTTCCCTGAAAGAACGCCGCGCCATGAACCAAACTCGGGAAAGTTTCATGATGATATAGACACGCACAGATTTTTATGAAAGTGAATTGAAAAATTTTGCTTACTTTTTCATTCTTTGGCCAATTACTTCGTTATTGGATACTTTGCGAAAATAGCAATTCTTGTCAACAATTTTCTTTGTTCTCGAATGCAGTTTGTTGAGTTGGGTTGAGTTTCTTCATGCATTTTCAGGCCCATTTTGGGTCACTTTCTTCACATGTTGTCCGCATTCTTGGCTCAGATTCTGTGTGAAGTATTTATCGAACCTTCCTCAACCATGTGCTTCTAACTTAAAAGTTTTAATTTTCCTCTGTTTATAACAAATTAATTCAAGCGTAACAAATCAATTGGGAAAAAGTTTTAACTTTTAAGGCACAATTTGACAATAACTTGCACGTGCAGCGAAAAAAAACGTGAATTCCCAAACAATTTCTTAAGATGTTGTTGCAGGAACATTTTGAAACAGTAACAGCGTTGCGCGCGTGATTTCATTCTCGTCCTTTGTGACCCTAAACTCCAAAACCATTGATATTGCATTCAGAGAAACTAAAGCTGTGTCTAAAGGCCTGGCTAAACTTGGAGACACGTCTTGCGCGACATTGTATTCGGTGTATCTCCCAGTGTGACAAGCGAGCATCATATCCCCCGGTCATCCGCGTGTCGCGGAGACAAAACTGTTTCTGTTGTCTCCCAGAAACTTTTGTCTGTTTCTTGCTACAAATAGGGACGCGCGATACAAAGTTTCCGAGGTGGCTATACTGAGAGACAACGAGGGGACTTGTCACGCGCGATATGTCTCCTAGTGCAGTCAGGCCTTAAATTTGCATATACGGCACTAGCATTTTGCCGATTCATAAAGTTTTCAATCAATTGTATGTTCTGTGAGATCATTTGTGTTCCTTCTTGTAGTTTTGTGTGTGAATAATCACATTTAAGTTTGTAATTACAAATACAGTACGGTGTAGTACGAGTATGATTGAAGCTATCAATATACAGTAGAATTGTATAAAATCGAGTTTTTCTCTCTACTATTGATTTATTCACTAATATATACGCTACAACTGAGGGGTATTTCACTCCTCGAAAAGGCGTACGAGATTCCTTTTGAAACAAAAGGATTTCCAAGGGGATTCCCATGAAAAAAATAGAAATCCCAGCAAAGGGTGTACGAAGTTCCAAGGAGTGAATTGCCCCTCTTCTCCAACTGTGCGCCAGCTAGTTGCCGTCAAAAAGAAACTAATGTAGTTGTGAACTACACTCTTTTTTTATAAGAACCAGGAAATTTTAATCGAGGCTGGCTGTTCTTAAATTTTTGCCGTTTTTGAGCCTGAAATGTTCTTAATCTGTTTTTAATTCCTTGGTTACTAAGATATCTGCAGTATATTTTTCAATAAATGTCTGGGGTGGTACTAGGTTTGTGTGAAAATGCAGCATTCTTGTCTATATCTCTGTTTGCTTCCTTTTTACGTTCAGTCTGACTGTCTTACTTACATATGTCGCTGATATTCTTAGGGCTTTTGAAAAGCCCAGCTTCAGCTTGTTCTTAATTTGTTCTAAAAATCTGGGCAAAATCCAGGCTCGTGTTCTTATAAAATTGTTCTTATATAAAAAAGAGTGTAGTTGCCCCTATTTGCCAGAGATTATGTCGATAGGTCAGTTTCAATAAATTATTTCCAAAAAATCGCCGATTGCTGACTTCGAGAAGTAACCACAGGGTGTTTAGTAGCTTGATTGTTTTTATTATTTTGTGATTTACCCCTAAAAGTATAGATTAATTTTAAGGTTGATTTCTTCTCAAAGAAGTATACATCTACGCCAATCAGTAATGCCCAGATTCATCATGATTAATCTTAGCTACACCCTAGCTCTTAAGATAATCACAAACCTAGTTAATAAAGATAAAAAAAAATAAAAAAATTTTTTCATATGATACAAGTTTTCAGCATTATTACATCTGACTTGCCTTTTCCAAACTTTTCGTTGCATCCTTTAATTTACCAACTAAGTCCTATAACAAAAAAATTCGCGTAATTATTAATTCAGAAAATATAGGATCGGACACCTGGAAGTGAAATTTCAATGTAAGCAAAACAGGATCATAGCAATCGTAGTACCAGTTTTCTATAAGAATATTTGGCTTCGTTTCAGTCTGCCTTTTTCTCATTTTTAGATTGATTTTTTCCACTGGGTTACCCTATAAACCAGTTATGTCTATTATAAAGGATCTAATAAAACGTGTACTTATAAATCTAAAGATATGGTTAAACTAGGAGACATGTTGCGTGCGACATTGCATTCGGCGTGTCTCCCAGGGTGGCCAAACATGCGATTGACAAGCGAGCAAAATGTCCTTCGAATAGCGGAGACAAGAAATGTTTCTGTTGTCTCCCAGAAATATTTACGTATCTTTCGCTACAAATGTTTTCGTGCGCTATAAGGTTTCCGAGGTGGCTAAACTGGGAAACATTGAGGTGACGTGTCGCGTGCGACATAGGCAGGACTAAAGAATATATGTTCCCTGACCTGCAGTTGATCGAAGGAGCATGTAAAAGTAACGTCTTTCTCTTGATTATTACCAGCCTCCTATTAAAAAAAGAAACACAATTGAAGTCTTTGATTCTTCAACTAATTCTATTGGTCATCCCGCTGAATTCCGCAAGCTGATTGGTGTCAAAACACAATACCAATTCAGCTTATCTGATTGGTTCATTTTAATCTGCATCTGAGTTGACATTCTGACGTTTCTGACGTTTACTCTAAAGAGTGTCAACCGAGAATAGCTAACTATGTTCCAAGGGTTTTCGCTTATTCTCCAATACTTAAGGTTTGTACAACTCAGGTACATACATAGCCTACGAAATGGATACTATATAGTTATATATTCGCTATAGTCAATTGTGAAAAGGGTGACTCACGAAGAAGGCAATGTTTGCCAACTTTAAGGGCTTTGATTGACCTACAGTGGATCGGAAGTTGGGGCACGTTGGAGTGATCCGCAAATAGTCGGATTCCGGCTCTGTTGATCTACAAGACAGGTCACAAAAGAGATTGCAACATGTAGCTCAAGATTTAGTCTTTACCGAGCGAACTATACAGCTGTGTGTGCTGTCTTGCTTTGGTTAGAGTGCAGTTTAACAAGTCCAGTTCAAAGAAGAAGCAACTAATAACAACATTGTTTTCGAACACTGGCGTTACCTGAGTTTTCAGTGAGATTAGGTAACTTGCTTCATTAATCTTGTCAACGTGGTTATTCTAGAACAAGAAAGTCGAAAAGTCATCATTTGAAATTACTAACGGTAAAACGATAGCAGTTGTTTACCCATGTTCATATGCAAGAAAAATGTAAATTTCGCAGACAAGAAATGCGAGTCTAAATTTTCTTAGATCTTTCCAAAGCTTTGCTGGAGAAAATTAAGAGTTTTATAATAGTTTACTCTGTCCTCGACCGATAACAAAGGAGCAATGGAAGACCCCTCAAAAACATCGCAAATCCCTCGATTGAGATCACAGACCCCTCTAGGGAGAAAGGAGATCACCTGCATCGAGGGCTCTATCTGAAAAATCGCGATAAAAGAGCCTTATTGAGGAATCCTCAATACAACAAGGATCTTGAGCGTTGCATTCGATCTCGCAATGCGATATTTCGCCACGTAATTGCATCAAGCGGACTTCTTGAAAAATTCGACGTATACGAAAAAAGTTTTGAAACACGAAAGCATACCTTTATGTAGTAATCAAGTCTCCAGTCGACATCAACGGCATGTGGATACGATGTTCCAATTCTGAAAAAAGAATTGCGATAGTTAATACCTTAGCACATTATCCTAGATCATCTAGTTTGGGTTCATGCCTTGTGACCCAGTGAACACCCTCCCACACATCTAACAACTACAGTGGAACATCCACTGACAGACACCACAATTAATAGCATCCTATTAAAGAGGCCCCCAAAGGGGTTGAAAATCACGCAATCACGTGCAATTTTTCGACGATTCACGCAATCACGCACGATAAAACTTCATTCTCACGCGCGTACAACTTCAGGCGCTTCTCCCCGAAGTTTTGAGCAGGATCTGTATTCAGATTGCTAAACTTTGTATATCTAAATGATTGGCTTCGAAAAATTCTTTCCACGACGAGTTTGTAACAGGGAACACACAAAATTAAGATTTTAGGGGACTTAATTAATGCATCATATGAGAAAATGACAGAAATATAAAAGCTGACAATGCTCGATGGATCAAAAGGGCATTCCTGCATTCAAGCAACCTCTCGATTATGTCGCCAACACTGTAAATCACGAAATCATGAGCCGTACCAAAGCATTTCACGCGACACGCAGGAGTTTAGATTCTCGCATTCACGCGCAAAAATTTCTCGTTTCACGAAATCACGCAAGAAAATGGTCCAATAACGCATCACGCAGAACCGCTTGGGGGGCCTCAATAAAGTTAATGATGGTTTCGTACATTGCTGTACTCTTTAAAAGGGTAGACTTTAAATCAAAAGTGAATTTGATAAAAATTTTTGGCTATCTTCTGATTAACACTGTATGTTTTGTTTATATTACCCTAGCTATTATCTACTTGTAACTCTTAATCCAACTAACAGTAAATAAAGATTGAAACATACCTTGCCAACTCTACTTGTATTTCATCCTTGTGTTCCTGTATGATAAATGAAATACAGTATAATCCGGTTATAACGTACTTGAAGGGACTGCAGTGTTTGGTTCGTTATAAGTATAGTACATTATGAACAAGGGTGTTTTCTTTTGTTCTGCAGCTTCAGGGACATTTAAATGGCTTGCTATATGATCCAACAATACGTTTTAAGCAAAAATGTTATCTCCAGATTACACTGTAGAAGGCAAAAGAGAAGGACATCTGGGCACAATTTATGAACAAATCAAGAAGATTGTATGCTGCAGCGACCCTTTTCAAACAAAAGTAAACTTTTTGACAAAAATAAAGAGCTTAAGATGTTAGAATGAATCACAATAATAACCTCATATTTCTTGACCAGAAACTCAATTCTGTCAGGTGTCCATCTGCATTCTTCCAAAACTGAACTGATAAAAGAAAAAGAATCAAATCTATCAGAGATAAACTGCACTGATACCCAAAATATTAGAAGGTATAATGGTATAGCTGTTTTTGCTTTGCAGACAGAATTTCTCCCTTGTGGCAACATTTGCCCATACATGCAATTCGGGCAGCTATTGCAAAATGCAAATGTTATCACATAATCAGACTATGCAACTTGCAATCTAAATGCAAAAAAGTTAGGTACTACCTAAAGCCAGATTTATCTGAGTTGATTTTGGCAGCCTCATAGATGGCTGTAAGGACTCCATAGCAACACTGCTTCATCTGAGCTATATTCACTCCTGGTGCTGAAACAAAGAAACATTCAAACAATAAATCCAGGACTACCACTGTTTTGCTATAAAGCAATAGATCTATTGTTTAAAATCAATAGATCCACATTTTAAAGCCAAAAGATCTATTGTTCAAAAACACTAAATGTGTTGTAAAACAATAGAGCTATTGTTAAAAACAATAAATCTATTGTTCAAGAAACACTAGATCTACTGTAAAAACAATCAAACAATAGCTTTATTTTTTGAAAACAGCAGATCTATTGTTTAAAACCAGAGTGAATAACAATATGTAGATCTATTGTTTAAAACAATAGGTCTATTGTGTTGTTATTGTTTCCGAAAACAATAGGTATACTATGTAGTGCGCAAATCAATTTTCATTTTATTCGACCTTCTTGAATGCTATTAGCAGAATACAATCCAAGTGCAATATTGAACGAATCATCAACGATACATCCAAAGGCTTTGTCTTGAATCATGGTCGAATCACCAAGAATTTGCAGGCCTTCTAATGCTGAAATGTTCAAATCCATTGTGCCTAGGAATTTTTCAGTATGTAGCTCTTTTGTTGCCAAGAAGCTTACGTATCGCTAAATCATTGTACTTTGTTTAAAAGTCTGTGAAATTATGGCTGTTTCTCCACAGCTTCCTCCTGCAAACCAAATTTAGGCCGTCTTCCGTCGATTTTTAAAGCCTCTAAACGAAGAAGAGGTTCGCATAACTTTTCTCGAAACGAGGCTGTGACTGTAACGTCAAACTGCAAATTTTCCGCAGATTTTCTGGACCCTGGCCGCGAACCTGGTTGTCAGAAAAAAGCTGAGTTATTCATTTCATTTCTCTCCACTAGCACATGTATTGGTAGAGCAAAACACGAATTAAAAAGAAAGCTCGTGTTTATATTTACATCCCACATTTCATCATCATGTTTCACATTCAGTTCAGAAACGAAACACTTGAAATTACTTAGATTACAAAACCTAATTGATATATCAGAAGTAAACATACTATAATCACTACTACTATAGTTACAAAGAAGTTATAATATTGCACAATACGATTTCTAGTAAACACCTGCATGCAATTAAATAAATTAGATCACCACAGTCCACTGATACACTATAAAAATTAAAATTAAGATAATTAAACGCTAAAAATACCGCAAAACTGAAATGCTACAAGACACTCTAATGACTGACTTTAGCCAAATTTAAGATAACTTATAAACAAGAATTGTGCATGAAGTTATTTCTATTCATGGGGTTTTTTGCGCTTTTTATTTCATAAGAACTTCCTTAAGGTCAACTTCCAAAATTTTCTTACGATTCAAGGGACTATGCATAAGCTCCTTAAAGCAATACTATGCAAGCAAGGAGGGTTTTTATATGTACGGGGTTCTTCAAAAAGTTTTGTCAATTTAGAACTTAAACTTGGTGATGTATGACGCAACATGGCGAAACTTGGAGAGAAATGATTTGAAACCACCTAATATCTTTTGATTTTCCATAAGGGTACATCAGGATCCAAGGGTTCCTGCTTTTCACCTCAAAATATTTTTTAAAATGCTGGTAAACGATATTGTTTCTACTCTGGGGCTTTGGAAGAACTCCACAGTATAGGCCTGATTTTAATTTGCTTGCTTATTAAAAAAAAATACATGAACTTTATTCTTTAAACTTTGCCATCTGGGTACTTCCATTGTTCATTATACTAGACGTGCCGCCCAAATGGGTAACTTTTTCAGCGCCAATTTACCTACATATGGGTTGGTTTTCCGTAAAGAATCTCTACACATGGGTAGTAAAATATTTAAAAACTTTTAGACATGCATTGTCTTGAAAAGCCTGATAAAATGTGCGTTTTAGTTTTCAGCGCAAAGGCCTTTTCGCCGCATTTAGAGTTGACTCTGACGTTAAATTGGGTTCAAATATTTGAGATATTGGTACAAATGGATAAAAAATTTCGTTGTTCTCTCTATACACGGGTACCACGAGTAAGAGAGTTTATCGGTAGACATGGGTGGGTTTGTAAAAACTGGGCGGCACGTCTAGTCTCTTGAACAATGAAGTACCTAAGCAACGAATTCCGTGCAAAAAATAAAAACATTCATGAACTTTTACATGTGATAGATTAATACATTGGATACTTAGCTTTAAAATTAGCTAAATAGGAGAGATTGGAATCCTGTACAAGTCAGGTTGAGTTTCCTCGCCGCAACTTACGTAGGAGTGGGGGATAAAAAAGGGTACGAAGCGATGATACGGCTAGGACAGTTTTGAAATTAGGGAAAATTGCCTGGACATGAATTCAATGAAGTAATTTCTTGAAAATTGCCTCGAAAATCAGTTTGTTATGAGAGTATAAGGGTGCTAGAGACACGAGATTATTCGAAAGTTACACAAATTGAATCAATCCTTTAAATGATGATACACGGAGAGAATAACATAGATGGTGAGATTAACATTAATCAGCAAGCAAGTAAGCAAGCAATCTTTAACGCAGATCAGGGGTTCTGGCAGCTATACAGCTGGTGTGGACTTGCAGCTTGCACCCCCAAACCTTATATTCTAGGACGAACACCCTAACGCCTGGACCCCTCGGCCGCACCACCTCTGCCTATCGGCAAGCCTAGCTGGAAAAAGATCATAGTGATATATCAGGATACCTTGGATTCAGTTATGATCTGTGCCTATAAAAGATACCTTTTAGGGAGACAGTTAAATAGAACCGCACCACAGTCGTACAGCCGTTACAATATTATGCAAACATGGTCTCAAGAGCAATACAAGAGACACGCTGGGGTCATCTTGTAGTGTAAAAATAGGAGCAGCATCCGCACCACCACATTGCTTATAGCTGAGTAAGTCTGTTTACCTTCAGTTCCAGATCTCCGAAGACTTCACCAGTGTCGTCATGGAAATTGTACGCAATAGTTTCCATCCAAGCGTTGTCAGTATTTCGTGGATCATCAACATATCCTTTGTAAACCTACAAAGATAAATACACAAATCAAACTCTGTGCTTGGCAAGCAAATCTTTAAATCAGAAAACCTGAAAAATATTCTGAAGCCTCAGCCTCTATTTGAAATTGAACTAACCTCCGTTCCATGTTTGAATAGTTCTTCGATCTTTTCGGACACAATACGTCGTCTCTCAGGAGGAAGGTCCAGTTTAGCAAGCGCCTCCTCACTGAACTCTCTCCGCAATGTCTGAGAAATACGCTCATTGTTGTCAATCATACCCTGTAAGGTGAACAAAGTGGGTTAGACAAACAAACAAATAAACAAACAATAATTTACCTCCAGACATACTTGTCAAAGCATAGCAGGGTGAAAGATTTTTAATACCTTTTAAAGTTTTGTCTTAAAGCCTCTTGTTCTTAATACTTGAGATTTTGTTTTAAGCCTCTGTTTTTAAGCCTCTTGTTTTTAATTCTTAAACGTTTTCTTCTAAGCCTCTGTTTTTAAGACTCAAAATTTTGTTTATAAGCCTCTTGTTTTTTAGTGTACTTAATTTTTGCTTTAAGCCTCTGTTTTTAAGCCTCTTGTTTTCGATTCTTAAATTTTTTGGTTCTAAGCCTCTGTTTTTAAGCCTCTTGTTTTTAGGGCCCTGGCCAAACGATCAAACATTGTTCGTCAAACATCTGAAATTTGCTTGTCAAACAAAATTTTGCCCCTTTTCCTTTTTGCCATTCGCAAAACATTGCTTGTCAAGCATTTTTTTGCTTGTGACATGAAGAAAATACTTTTGAAGCTACAGGGATCAAATTGAATTTCGATCCGTTGCCGCGCATACAAAAAACTACAAGTGTCTCTGTTGTAGCTAAAGATGTGGACTATTTACAGCCGTGCACTTTTCGGGTTTCTGTTAACTTACCCCAGGTATTGCCCATTGATGATTATCTTTACGTTGAATTGCAATAAACTCCAAAACTCTTTTTCCTTTATCCAACAAAAGACCAGAGTTCGTTCGCTTCCATCTAGAAAGAAAAACACCGTTTTCATGGGCCACATGCATCTAGGTCAAATGCCCCCGACTCCATCTTTTCGTTTTTGGCACATTCTGGGAAGAAAATCTTAATCAAGTAGGGCGTCTAATTCAATAAGAATACTTTGTAAGCAAACCTTGTAGCTATGGGATCAACAGCATGATTTGGCCCCCATTTTCCCAGCAGACCTCTTCCAACAATGCCAGTTCGTCCCATGGGGTTTCTAAAAAAAAGAGCAAAAATGATACGATTCGAAGTGTGCTAGAGCTAAAGAAAAAATACCACAAAGCAAGGGCTTTTGGACTTGAGATTGAGGTTATGATTGAAGATTACCGACAAACATACTGTACAGATAATTACATAGCGAATCTATACGCATTACTGTGGTGGAACCGCACTACTGAGGTGGTATTTTTTGCATACTGTGGTGGTGCATAATGTTGTGGTATTTTTTGCATACTGTGGTGGTATTTTTTGCGTACTGTGATTATGCTTGATGTGATGGGTTATTGTGCTTGATGTCGTTGTATTTTTTGCCTACCGTGGTGGATAAGCACCACTACTGTGGTGAGTTATTATGCTTGATGTGGTGGTATTTTTTGCCTTCTAATGTGGACAAGCACTACTTTTACTGTCGCATGGAAATTAACTGAAAAGGAATATTTCAAATCTGCTTTACTTTCATTCATAACCTATTTTCTAAGTCAAATATCGTTTTAAGATTGCTGAATTTGTGTATCAAGCAGAACATGGCGTAAAATTCGAGTTGATTAAGAGAGCCAATAAGTATACAAATTCCACAATAACGGAATTTCTAGACATAACAAATACTAGTGACCACACCTAGCAGCCACGCCCTTTTATCGGCAAACCTACAACACTACAACCCTCCTGCACAGCCGCCTACCCGAAAGCGCCTCCCCGAAATCCCTGTTCTTACCTTGGGAGTTTATCGATCACGGGGTATTCACCCGTGTGACTCTTTCTGTTGTTCTTTACAGCTTCATCGTATGAGTTGAATGGTAGCAGTGGTCGTGGATCCCTATAGAAACAACATATTGTAATTGTAATTGTACATTGTTTAACGTTATTATAACACAATAGTGATAAACACTAATTCAAACTAACATGAAGCAACTCCACAGATTGCATCAAAGATTCATTTATTACAGAAGGAACACGCATATTTTTTATTTAACAACCATGTCTTTATTAAGCTTTTGAACTCTTTGTTATTTCGGGCTGACTTATTAAGGTTGACTAACATTTCATGAGAAAGATTTACAGCAAATCTATAAGGCAACAAGGTGGGATAACTTACATGCTCAAAAGGTCAGGGTCTGCCCAGACGGGTTGCGCTAAAACAACAGCCGCAGTATAAACCACTGGCATATATTCAGGAAACGGAGTCTGGGGAAGAGAAATGAATAATTATCATACATGAAAAAGTCGTTTAAAATTTTGGTAAAGCAATATTTTTTATCAAACTACTAAGTCAAATGCCAAAAATATTCATACCTCCCAAGGAACACATGAATCAGGCACAGTTGCACGCATGACAGTTGAGTTTGGGTATGGAGATGTTCGAGCCTTCATATGAATTGTTGTGATTTTCTTCATAGTTTGGTTTGCGCCAGATGCTCCTGACAAGGCCTTTCCTGCCTCCAAAAGAGCAGCTGAAAATGGAAAATCAATCAAATATAATCAAATAAAATCAAATCAAACCAAATCGAATCGAATCGATTGGAATCGAATCAAATCAAATCAGATCAAATCAAATTAAGTCAAATCCAATCCAATCAAATCAAATCAAATCAAATCGAATCGAATCGATTGGAATCGAATCAAATCAAATCAGATCAAATCAAATTAAGGCAAATCCAATCGAATCCAATCAAATCAAATCAAATCGAATCGAACCGAATCGAATTAAATCAAATCCAATCACGTCTTTAAGCATGATAACATGGGTAAAGAATTCTCCATAACTCTACTGAAATTTTCCACCAACAAACAGCTTTGCCTTTGCCATCATTAAAAATCAATCTGCTTGAATGCTTAGATTCTTTGGTTTGTCGCTATCCTATTGCAAAGGTTTCGCGTTAAGCTTTTAATTGACAGCCAAGGTGAGCATTAAGTCTGCAAACTAACCAAGATAAGATATAATCTTGAGCTTAACCAAGGAAACGTGGGAGAAACATCCATACTAGGTACGCAACATGACAAATTTTAACATGCTTAGAATTAATTACTTATACATATTTACGTCACAAATATTGGTAACAAGTAATATGACTATTACACCCACATATAAAGGCATAAACCAATACATAAACCATTCCCGATAGGCAAGTCAAGTCAGGTCAAGTTAAGTAAGTCAAGTCAGGTCAAGTCAAGTAAGTCAAGTCAGGTCAAGTCAAGTAAGTCAAGTCAAGTAAAGTCCAGGCAAGTTCAGTCAAGAAACTTCAAGAAACGTCATTTCAAGTAAAGTCAAGTCAGGCAAAGTCAAGTCAAATCAAGTCAAGTCAAATCAAGTAAAGTAAAGTAAAGTAAAGTAAAGTAAAGTAAAGTAAAGTAAAGTAAAGTAAAGTAAAGTAAAGTAAAGTAAAGTCAAGTCAAGTCAAGTCAAGTCAAGTCAAGTCAAATCAAGTCAAGTAAAGTAAAGTAAAGTAAAGTAAAGTAAAGTAAAGTAAAGTAAAGTCAAGTCAAGTCAAGTCAAGTCAAGTCAAGTCAAGTCAAGTCAAGTCAAGTCAAGTCAAGTCAAGTCAAGTCAAGTCAAGTCAAGTCAAGTCAAGTCAAGTCAAGTCAAGTCAGGTCAAGTCAAGTCAAGTCAAGTCAAGTCAAGTCAAGTCAAGTCAAAGTCAAGTCAAGTCAAGTCAAGTCAAGTCAAGTCAAGTCAAGTCAAGTCAAGTCAAGTCAAGTCATGCAAAGTCAAGTCAAATCAAGTCAAGTCAAGTAAAGTCAAGTCAAGTCAAGTCAAGCCAAGCAGAAATTCACTGAAGAAAATTATTACCTTGTTTTTGACTTTGTTGAATAAGAAGTTCATAAATCTGTTGCATTTTGTATTCAAGTCTGGCTATTCGACCTTCAAGTGCAGGAGCTGCTCTCGTTTGAGTCATTCTGCGTGCCCGAGGTGAGTCAGGGCAGGTCACAGTACCGAATGAAGGATTATTCATCGCCTCAGTGATATCATCAGATACTGATTCAACCCTAGAATTAAAACCAAAGGATATTTAAAAATTATTGTTGTCAAAAAAAGCAATTTGATTATCTTCAATATAATGAAATATTATGTTAATAGACCTATTCAAAGAGGTCTGGGTGGACGCGACATTTTTCTGGAAGATGGTGGACATCTTGAGTAAGGAAAACCTCTCCGCGTACAACAACCAGTTGGAGTCACTTCAGGAGAGGTGTTGCAGCAAATTTAGCTTCAAATTCACGTTTTATTGGAGTGAAAGTTAAAGAAAGGATTCAAGTCCCAGCTCATGTGCTAAAGGAAGCATTTAATCAACTATTTCCCTTTTTGTGAGTTACTTGCATCAGGGCCGTCAGGGGCGAGGGGGGGCTGGGAGGGCTTGAGCCCCCCAATAATTGTGAAAACAATAGTATGACGTCATAAATCATTACGTCATCAAATACTTTTCTATAGTTTAGCCCTCCCCCCCCCCCCCAATCTGGGATTCCTTCCGACGTTCTTGTGAATCTTGTTTCCAACATATTGATATAATTACAACATTTATTGTCAATCCACCACATTTACTGCACTACCTCTCGTAAAGCGACTGCAATCTCTGTCGTTTCACGCGAGACAGGATTCCTTTACTAGAGATGTCCACCATCTTCCAGAAAAAGTCGCGCCGCCCCAGACTTCGAAGAAAAGGTCTATATAGATACAGGCTTACGTTAAAAGAATGAGCCACAGAGTTGGGTTTGGAGGTACTTGATGATGTGAGGGGATTTCTTGGTTAGAAAATGAGTTCAAGAAAGCTTTAAGAATGGATTATTTGATTTTTTCATCAAGCCACAACCAAAAAAACAGCAATGGGTTCGTGATCACGAATGAAATAGAATATTCGATAAGGAAGCTCATTTGCTCTATTCTGAAAGAAATGTTCAAATGTTAGTTCATGTCTGTTTGTAGAAAGAATTGAGTTTACCGTAGGCTGTGTAAATTCATACACTAATGAATTTTGTTGCTAAGACTTTGAGAGCGTGTAAGAAGTAAAAAGCCTAGCAGAAAGGAAAATTCCCGGGGGGGGGGGTACTTCAATGTGTCCATGATTAGACGTGAATCTGGACTTTGACAAAAGGACCCATTTGTATGATAAGATTTTCAAGGATTTCTGACCCATTTGCATGAAAATCGGGAAATTTCAAGCCCTTGTGCATGAATTTGGTTGATTTTAAAACCCTTTTACAGTGCTACACTTCACGAAAAGTCTGGTAAAATCGAATCTGACGGCGATTCTTTGCAATCAATGTGACCGAGCTCTGTTGTTGCTGCTAATTTATCGTTTCGAAAGCAAAAACACAGTAGAAAGGTTGTCAGCCACTTTGCGGTAAATCATTATGGGACCTATTAGTAAGAAAATCCTAAAATACCAACCCATCAACCAGAATCGAGCAGAATATCAGACCCATGTGTAGAGAATTTCAGTCGAAAAAACCCATCCATATGAGCGGCACGTCCAGTATGTCTACATATTGAAGTACCCCCCGGGGGAAAATTAACAGAAAGACAGATTCTACACATAAACGAATGACTGTCCTTAGTTGACTATTCGATTTTGTCAAGCTCTGCTCAGCGATGGTTTTAGACTACAGATTTATCAAGAACAGGTCATATTAGATTGAGTTTGTTCATTAAATTCAGCAAAGAGGAGTGGGCGATAATCACGCGCCTCATCTCTGTCAGAAGCGAATCTTCGTTAACCGAGAACGAATCGACGATAATCATAAGTCAAGGTGCGACAGAAAATCAGAAGAACAGGCAATCAGAAAAGTAAGCATTAATTTTACTTAGTGATTCTTGGAAGTCAGACGAATCATCTTCAACTAAATGGAGACACGTATGAAAAATCTACTGGTATAAAGAAACTAGTGTTATAATTGCTACGTGGCATTAATTTGAATGCAGAAGAAATCTTAGCAAACTATCGACAAACCAAACAAATCATAAAACCATCAAGCTAGCAAAGGCAAAGAAAGAAACAGTGGCTAAATTGATTTGAATTTGTACAGTTAACGAATTCTTTATTATACATCAAATAGCGACAACTTTGTAAGTCAAAGAAAGCAACTAGTTTGTGGGGGACTGGACCCAAGCTCATAGCAGCTGCAGATATATGTCATCTATAATCGAGGAGAAAGCGCACTTTACTGTTTTATATATGTTGAGAATCACGTGTAGATTATTGTATTGATAAGAGTTTCGGAGATAAAATTACTTGAGCAAACATTGATGAAATCGTCCAAACGTTATGGTGGAGCGATGAGCGAGAAGAAATGACTTGGTCTCCTGTATTGAGAACTTGAATTACAGAGTTGCAAGTTTAATTGATAGCTAGCAACACGGGAACAACAAAAACACTTATGGTGCTTAGCGGCAAAGGCAGATGGTAATCAAAGATTCAGTGTCTTAAAATAAATTGATCTGGTCATCGCTTATCGATAGCATTTCAGATAAGGCTGAATGCTAGGTCGGTCATGGCTTGCCTTCCTTATTATAAGGGAGTACAGTACCCAGTGAACATAGTGTTTTTTCTCATCAATATAACATGCTCTATAACGTCTCTATTTGGCAACTCAATCACGATTTTTGCAATCAAAAGCAAAATACATCTTCAAGCACCAAGCAATTGGCTTTTGGCAGGATTGTCGTTGACCGATCTTCTCGCGGGGGCGATAGCGCAGCCGATTTATGGAACATATCTATCGTTCTTTTCTCACACTAATAATTGTGTGTTGGAGAAGTCGATTGTCTTCATGTCAGCAACAAGTTGTGCAACAAGTATGCTTCATCTCTGTGTTATTGCAAGGGACCGGTTTCTTCATATTGCAAAGGGGATGAGATATTCTGAATACACAAACAAATCACAGGTTTGGATGAATTCTTTTTCACGCTCATTTAATAGGTTTATAACGATATCAAGAACTGACAGGTATTTCACTCATTAAAAGGGGCCCTTAAACATTTGAATGAAATACGTTTTTATTAGAGAAATGTTTTTGCTTCAGTACCAACCCCTATATGAGTAATGAGCAGTTTCAAAGGCCCTGGCCAAATGATCAAACGCTGTTTGTCAAACATTTGAAATTTGCCTATCAAGCAGTTTTTTACCGTTTGCATTCGTTCTTTTTCACGCTCAATAAATAGGTATACAAAAGCTCAATATTACAAAATGACGAGGCATTTCACTCCTTAAAAAGGTGCGCTTGAGGCCCTGGCCAAATGATCAAACATCGTTTGTCAAACATTTGAAATTTGCCTATCAAGCAGTTTTTTACCGTTTGCATTCGTTCATTTTTTACGCTCAATAAATAGGTATACAAAAGCCCTATATCAGGAACTGACGGGAATTTCACTCCTTAAAAAGGTGCTTTGGGAAAAGTTTAAAAACATTTTGTGCTTTGATCCAAGCAAAAATGTTTGACGAGTAATTTATGCGACGTGGCTAAACGGTAAAAACATTTTTCTTGACAAGCAAATTCTCAATGTTTGACAAAAGGTGTTTGATCGGTTGGCCAGGGTATAAATTTCTTTTTGAAAAAAGGTAATAAGATAGCGATCTCACGGAGACTTCTTTCAGTTAAAACAAGAGAAAAGTCCCGATAGAATTTCTTAGCTTCTTATGCATTTCATATACATGTATATGTTTTGCTCTACATATGTTGTGCTCTATATTAGTCATGACCATATATATAGATATGTTGGTGCTGAAGAAGGCTCAACATAGCCGAAACGCAAAAAGTCAAACGGGAGGAGAGCCTTGGGAGGTACGATTTAGAGAGTTACTCGGCGATTTCATTGAGCTCTATAATTTAGTGGAAACGTCCGTGGCTCTCTGGTCATGCAGTCCTGATTCGAATCCAATATATTGCGATATCCCACTTGTGAAAAATCAAATTCATGACAAATATAAATAAATGTGTATGGTGCTGAAGAAGGCTGAACATAGCCGAAACACAAAAGTCAAACGGAAGGAAAGCCTTGGCTTGGACTGTATGAGAACTGTATGACTTAGAGAGATACCCTGCGATTTTTATCGGATTTTATAAGCTCTATAGCTCAATGGAAACATCGTTGGCTCTCTTGTCATCCAGCCAAGGTTTAAATGCTATCTCTTGTGCTCTTGTTCTGGATGCTCAAAAAATCCTCGTGTTTCTTACAAAGTTTGTAGTTACGCAAATGCGCAAATTAACATATGCCATATCACCTCTGGCAACAACCAAACTTGCTAAACAACGTAAAAGATTGCTAATAAAAAGGAAAATAAACGGCAAATAGATTAATTAAATGAAGAAGTTCATAGTCTGCAGGTTGAAAGAAATTGAGTTTTCTTAGCAGGGATAGTTAGCGGAATCGGAACAGGAGGTTTAGGTTCTAGAAGAAGTTCATGGTTTTATTATTGGTAAGGCGTTATTCAAAGAAAAGAGCGACACATACTCGCCAACAAACCAAAGAAATCTAATCAAGCTAAATTTGGATCACAAAATGCAAACATCTGTTTTGCTTGTACAACAAGTAAATAAATAAATAAATAAATAAATAAACACAATAGACAAATGAAGAACAAGCGGTAACTAAGGACTTTTCGCCATAAGGGTTAGCTATGTTGTTTGAAATAGCAAAGGCGTGAATCCTACACCGATCATATTCTACGGTATAGTATCCCAGTTGTATTGCACGACAAGGACCAAACAGGCCAGCAAATAATCATTGTTTGTTAATGTAGGTTATAGTTTGAGGCAGCAATACAGTGCGGACCTAAAGCTTGTGCTAACAGACCGAATTTTCGAAGTTTTGAAAAAAATTCCTATCATTTTACTTGAAAATCACTTGCGCACTTGAGAAAATCAGGCGATTGTTACAAGAACGGCTGCCTTTCGTGCAGCTACGGACCAACTCTAGGGTTATCCGCCTTCTCTCAAGCAGTCAATTGCGAAATCCTCGTGACAGACATACAGCCGACACAGTTATTAAGCCAACGTACTTTGCGATTTTTCCCGTAATCGTGCGACGAGCGACAAACCCCGTAAAGATAGGACGATTTCGCCCACACAAAACAGGCCTTTTTTAAGCAAAGAGCGATAAAAACTCAAAAAAACTCCCAACATAACTTAATCTCAAGTTAAGCTAAATTCTAACAATTTTTGTCATAAAGCAGACAGGTGGATGGTCTGATTTTAAACAAAACAGGTTTTATACAAATTCAGCATTCGCTAATATTTGAGCTAAATTAATTTTTCTCTTCAAATGGATTTTCAGATAAAAGTACCAGCAATGATACATGAAAACAACACAATTGCATTCAAAGAAAACTTCAGGTCTATATGTCAGGTTTTCAAATTTACTAAACTTTCGAAGCAACAGAACATCGAAGTTGTGATTGTTAATGCCCAGAAACGGCAACTGCCTTGAAAGGAGTCTGGATCGACTAATTTTGGCGCAACATTGGACTAATTTTGTCAAATACCTGATTCGAATATTTGTTTTTCATTTTACTGACTCTTTTTGTACAGTTTGTAAACTTGGTTATGCAATACAAAGACAACTCTTGCTCAACTTAAACCACTTGCTATTACACAACCATAACCCTTGAAATTCACTTCGATCATAGTCAATAGAGAAAACACTATTTATTCTATTGACTAGGTTTCGATTTACTCATCGCAGTCTCCTGCAATGCCTGCATTCGGGTTGCATTCTGCCTCGGAGCAGCACTCCCTTAACGGTGTTAACGACTAGTTTTCTGTTCAGCCCCAATCTTCGCAAACAGCAACGACAACCCTTTAGCGACAACACCAGTCGTTAACAAAACGAAACTGAATTGTATCGCCTAAATCACGCTAGCGAATCTATAATCGCTACTGTGGTGGATAATCACTACTGTGGTGGTACTATTTGCGTACTGTGGTGGTAGTTTCTGCGTACTGTGGTGGATAATCGCTACTTGTGGTGGGTTACTATGCTTGCGGTGGTGGCAGTTTTGGCGTACTGTGGTGGATAATCACTACTTGTGGTGGGTTACTATGCTTGCGTGGTGGCAGTTTTGGTGTACTGTGGTGGATTTTGTGGTTTTTTCTTGCTTGATCTATAGAGTTTTGCAATGATTTCGTATTCAACACATAAAGCATTATAACCCACCATAAGTAATGATTATCCACCACAGTACGCAAAAACTACCACCACAACAAGCATTATAAACCACCAAAAGTAGTGATTATCCACCACAGTACGCTAAAATTGCCACCACTGCAAGCATAGTAACCCACCACAAGTAGTGATTATCCACCACAGTACGCAGAAACTACCACCGCAGTACGCAAATAGTACCACCACAGTAGTGATTATCCACCACAGTAGTGATTATAGATTCGCTAGCGTGTAAATGCATATTTTTCGCCATTCGCATGACCATATTTTCGTATTATTATTGAGCGACCAATGTACCACAACTGGCCTAAACTGGTCTTTATATTGGAAATTTGCTCATCAAGCAATGTTTGAATGTTTCGCCACGTCGCAAAACATTGCTTGAAAAAAGTTACTTGCAGAGTTTCTTAACTTGCTATGAATTAAACGTTTTTAATTCACCAAAACCTTGACCAAAACTCACTTTAAGAGTGCCGAATGTAGCATTTTGAAGTCAGAGAAGACAACTGAAAATATCTATATTATTTCTCTCTTGAAGGTTTTTTGCTTGGTTGTTGGTTGCTGGATAACGGGTTTGACTATCGCAAGCACATTCATGCTTGAGAGTCCAGCTTGGACGCAGTTTCTGGGATTCGCTACATTCTCTGCAACACAGTTCTTCTCCTTCGTCTACATCGTCATAGCCTACATTCGCATTCAACGTACAATAGCCGCTCATTTCAAGAATCAACGTGAAATAAACGACGAAGCAACCGAACAACAAGTTAAGACCCGCCTCGCTCAAGAAAGATCTCATAACCTAACACTGTTGATGATTGTTTTCCTGTTTGTGATTGTCTGGTTCCCATTCATGGTTGTGCTTATTATTGGTACAGTTTATCAAGCAAGCAACAAAAGACCAGGCACTTGGATGCAAGATGGATTCGTCTGGACCGCCATTTTGACATACGTGAATGGCGCCATCAACCCTTTCATTTACGCGGTTCGTTACAGAGAGCTGGGCCTAGAGATCCGCAGAAGCAGTCGCAAGTTGTTTTTCTGCTGTCGTCATCATTCTGTTGGAATCACAAACGAGTCTTCACGCAGCGGAACACAAGAAGTAACTCTCAGATCCTAAGCGTGAAAAAGAAAGTTCCTTGGGGTTCTAATCTTGAACTAATTCAGACTTTTAAAAACTATAAACTGGGTGTCTGTTCTATACGAATTGATGTAAGGGGTTTTAACTCATCTGAAACTTTTTAATAACCTTTTAGCACCATTCAGGTGTTTGTATAAATATTTAACTGTAGATAATTTAGAGACGAAGTGATAAGATATTATTCACAGATGAAGCATGGATTAATCTTTATTGCGCTGTGCTTGTGCTACTTTTCTTCAAACAGCATTAACCCTTTTTCCAGTATATTTCTTGAAAGCCATATTCGACCAAAATCACGATGTGGGGGGAAGCGGGAATGGATTCCGCAAAAAACCAGACAGCGTCGTTCCCAGACTCCGACTTCGTCTTATAGATAATCGCGATACATCGACAAGGGTTCTCGTAGACTTATTACCCGAGTCCCAGCTATCGCTCATGAAACCGAGGCTAACACTAAGATGAGATCGCTCAAACTATCTGTGATATAGCACAAATAAAAAAAGCTGATCAAAGTTCACTCAATTTGCAATTTTGGATGTGTTAGCTACGATCAGAAAAGTCACGCTATAATACAAAGGAAAAGCTGCTCTAATTAATCGCCTGACTGAAGTGAAATCTGCGCCAGCAGTATATTTAAGCTGTTTTTAATCAGCGAGCAAAGAAACCGAGATTGTGTACAGCGCAGAAGACGGCGCGATTCTTTATTCTCATTGAGTGCAGAAAAGTTTCATTTTAAGGAGAAACAAGGAGGCTGGGAAAGGCCCATCTGCTCGAACCTTAATTACAGTGCCAGATGTAATACATGTCCACGCCATAACCATGCAGCAGGGCATGGGAAAGCCAGTGCGAAAGTAAATCTCCGATAGCAGACATTCGGGCCTGTTTGATTAAAACAGGATTCTGAAAATGGCTCTGAAAATGTTAGACTCTGAACCTGCGTTTTAGTGACAGAGTTCCTCAAGATGGTAGGTCTGGCAGGTTTCGAAAGCTTTCTGAACCTTCTACTCGAACTTGAGCAGGTTTGGCAGACTTTGCAGAGATCCATCTTCCCTCCAGCTTTCACAATGGTGAAATCAAAACAACAGGACCAACAGGAACTTATACAAACATACTAAAAGAATGGGTGTTGGAATTATATGTTCAGGGCCTTCATCGTTAGATAGACCTTCTAGCCCGCATTCTGTTCAGTTTTTAGTTTAGTCTTGACATTCCAGGCTAGGTGCTTACCCTCTGGCCGGTTGGTTGCCCTGCGTCCGAACAGGCATTATCTTAAAGGATTGTCAATGACGAAGGTCGAACACTTATCCCCAAAGTGAGAGTAAGACTACCCAGTCGTATATGAGTTGAATTGAAATCAGGACCCGGTGAGAGGAATTGAATTGAATTGAACCCGGTGAAAGGAATGAATAGATTCAGCTACACTAACCTACCGACCTAGTTACATGTCAATCGAGAAACCTTGGTTTTATCACGTGGTCATCCATACTGCACACTGATTTGTTATACAACAATTTAAACAAAAGCATCCATTTCAAAATGAAATACAAGATTCGCCTCGTCTGAACAAGATCTAAACAACATGCGGCATCGTGTGAACAAAACGCGGCATTGTGGACACGTTCAAGAGCCGGCATAAAAAAAACCAAGATTTTTGAATATCAAAAGAATTCTGTGAGCGAAATGGAGAAAATTTATGAATATTGACGAACCTTGACTGAATATATTTCACTCTTTCGTCCAATGTTTCAGATTCGACTAATTTTGAATTCAGTATGAAAGATTCCGTTGCTGCAAATTCCCACATTCGCAGCTGCTCATTTTCTTCAGGAGAGAGTTGAAATTCTACAAAAAATAAAAAGCCAGAATCGAGTACACCTTTTATAAAAAAATTAGCTTCTTTCTTAGTAGTTTCGAATTTTAGGCCTGATATTTCACCACAGCATCATATCAGCCCCTTAAACTGAATTACCACCCCCAATTACCATTATGTATAAGCCTCATTCTGAAACTTGTAGGAGGATAGCTCTAGAATACGTAAAGTAAGTCTGATCTTAAATGTCATTTTAAAGTATTTTTGCAGTTTATCAAAGAAGATATACAAAACTATTTGTGATTGGTGACTAAAGTCTACACAAAAAAGTCGGTACACCACCATCGTTCTGGCCTTCTCAAATGTTTGTGCCAAAACACGTTTAAAATGTGTTCTGAGGCAAGGGCTTCACGCCTGCAGACCTTTGTCGTATTTAAGTGAAGTAGTTTCTGTGGTGTTGAAAACACAATGTCAATTTGGCTTCATTTTCTTATTAGTGGATCTCGATCTGCATTTGGGTGTAAATTCCATCATAGTCAATATAACAGTTTGCGGACTGAACTGTACGAAAATATTGAAAAGTCCGTTGTGAACTTTAAGCTACTCCCACCAGAACAAAAATTCATTTATATGATGTCAAGTGAGAACCTAAAAATAATCAAATTGGTAGCTGGTTTGTTAAAGATTCTGGTGCAATACGGTGTGGCACAAATAACATTTGAATCTTGTCTGGTCACCGCACCCTCATGCTTCTCTTCCCCGCTATTAAGCGTATCTTAATTCTCTTCGTATATTTACGTTTGTTGTCAGTTGAAGATTTAAAAAAAAAAATTATAAAGTCTTTTTTAACCTCATCGTATCTTAGTTTTTTAATAATTTTCTCTACTTTTACGTTTAATGTTTATTTAGTTAACTCTGTATGATGACACTACTATTTGTGTAGTAATGTTATTTTGGCTAAAATTGAAATGGAAATTGAATAGTTTTGGTCTGTTTCTGTTTCTGATACCCTGAGGAGTATCAGGCGAAGAAAGCGTTTAAGCAGTAACACTATTAGGAGTGTAGTTTTTTCTAATCTAAGAATAACATTCTAAATTTCGGTATGCGTTACTTACTCATTGAGCTGCCCTGTAATGGTCTGCATCCACAACAACGCAATCGCTGTAATATCCACTTCATACCCAGAAAGCAATGCGAAATGATTATAAGAGGAGGCGAAAGAGCAGGCCTATCGTGATACTCGAGGATTAAGTCGTATCGCTGAAATTTCCAAACTTTATCAGAATCATCTTGCACTTTCTCAAACGTATAGCTGCAAAAAAAAATTAAAACATGCATCGATTTTGGTGGACTTACTTCATGAATTGCAGTCATTTCTACTGCTTCACGTTTAGGCCCTGGCAAAACAGTAAAAATTGTTGGTTAAACATTTCAAATTTTACAACGAATGTTTGAATGTTTGTCCACATCTAAAAAGATTGCTGTCCAACATTTTGGAACACACAAGTCATTGTTAATGCGCAAGCCATGGCGCAAGCACAAACACCTTGCTGCTAAGAAATGCTGCCATGTGCCGAAATTTTGTAAGTTGTTAAAGTTTCACAATAAGAAACGAAATGTTTGACAAGCAATGTTGGAAGGAGACCAAACGATCAAACATTGTTTGAAAAGCAAAATTCGTGGCGTGATGTTCTTAAAAAAGTTCAAAAACATTTCTTGTATGGCCAAATGGTCAAAAATTTTGCCAACAATATTTGATTGTTTGGACAGGGCCATAGACTTCCACTTGCAAGCAACCAGCAAGCAAAAAAAAATACAACCAGCCTAAAGTTTAAGCTATGAACCTAAATGTACCAAATGTAAAATGAATAGAAAATTGCTATCGTTTTCTCAGATTCCTTAAAAAACAAGATTTGCTGTTGATACTTTCTTAGTTTAATAACGAAAATACATACCATAAATCCTCGAACTGCCCACACTCCAATAAGACTTTCCCCTCGAATTAGCCCCCACCCTTGAGCGAGAAATTGTTAACAAGCCCCCCCCCCTCGAATACGCCCTCACCAGTGACATATTGATGTTAGTCCTTTGAGTCTTTATTGGTACTTATCGAGTCATAACAGAGAAATGCTTTCTATAAGTCAATGATAATCATGCCTTTGTGAAAATTTCATAAGTCCCCTCGTTTAAGCCCCCACCTCCTCTCCTCCTAAAATAATTTAGCCCCCAGGGGGCTAATTCGAGTATTTACGGTATATTAAATACAGAATACAACTTACTTGAAAATGGCAATCAGCAAATTAAGAAGAAGAATATTTGTGAATAACATGTACAATGCCATGTAGATTGGTGCAATGTATTTTCCATATGAACTGCTACATGGTTCTTCTCCAGGTTGCCCACACAATGGTTGCCCGTTGGTACAGTTCTTTTGATCCTCTGTAAAGACGAGAAAAAGTCAAGCCAACGAGCAGAAGGTTTAGAGAAACCCAATGTTGTTCGATGTTTGAAGTTAGTTAGGAAGTTTGTCATCGTGTTAGCAAGTTAATAACTCAGCTAGGTTAGTCAGTTTAATAGTTAGTTAGCTAGTCAGTTGGGTAGTGTATCGTTATTTAGTTATTTAGTTAGTTAGTTAGTTAGTTAGTTATTCAGTTATTTTGTTAGTTAGTTACTATGTTAGTTTGTTAGTTAGTTAGTTAGTTAGTTAGTCAATTAGTTAGATATTTTGCTAGTTAATTCCTTGTTAGTTAATTAGCTAGCTGGTTTGCTTTTTAGTTAGTTCCTATGTCAGCTAGTTAGCTAGTAAGTTAGTTAATTAAATAGTTAGTTAGTTAGTTAGTTAGTTAGTTAGTTAGTTAGTTAGTTAGTTAGTTAGTTAGTTAGTTAGTTAGTTAGTTAGTTAGTAGTTAGTTAAGTTAGTTAGTTAGTTAGTTAGTTAGTTAGTTAGTTAGTTAGTTAGTTAGTTAGTTAGTTAGTTAGAAAGGATAGGACAAAAGAAGGATATAGGCCTACGTACCCAGAATTTCTTCAATGAATAGTTCACCATACATCTGCCAATATGGTTTATTGATGACACCAACCACAGCTTTGCCGAAATGCGTATTGGGAAATCGCACTGCTTGAAACGCAACGCCATACCCAATAATAAAGATGGCCAAGATGAAGATAAAATACTTCAAGTCATGCAACTGAAAATGAGAGAACAGGATTATTAACTGACAATGTATGAACATCAAAACTAGCTAGAATGCAATTTAGCGGATACCTTTCACAGGGAAACAAGGCTATAATAGAGTAGGGTTTAGGGTTAGGGTTATGGGGATAGGGTTAGAGAAAGGTTTTAGGATAGGGTTTTAGGGTTAGGGTTAGGGTTCGGTTAGGGTAGGGTCTAAGGGTTAGGGAAAGGTTTCAGAGTAAGGGTAGGTTTTTAGGGTTAGGAATAGGGAAGGGTTTTAGGGTTAGGCTTAGGAAAGGATTTTATGGTTAGGGTAGGGTTTTAGGGTTTGGGTGGGGTTTTAGAATTAGGGTTCGTATAGGGCTTCTAGTTTAGGATTAGGGTTAAGAAAGGTTTAAGGGTTAGGGAAGGGTTTTAGGTTTAGGATTATGGTAGGGTTTTAGGGTAAGGGTAGAGTTTTAGCGTTAGCGTTAAGGTTAGTTATAGGGTTTTGGAGCATATGTCATCCGTTTGAATCAATAGCACATTGTTCTCGCTGCATTTTCGAAGGTGTCCGCTGAACTGCATCTGTACCATCAAACTCCCTGGATAACAATACGGGGGCTTAGTTACAAAAGCTACCCCAATTACGAGAAAAGCAAAGTTTGCCTACCATTTTGCGTATCATGACCAGCTTAGGCCCAAGATTCTTATTCACAGAGAATATCTGCAGCAGCCTCACAATGAAAATGATGACGTCAGTCGCCAGTATAATCTGCGCTGCGTTGAGATAATTTTTGTTGTTATCATGCCATGCAACGTAGCGGAGGACAACAGCTGTCAGGAAGGCGCATAATGAAAAGAAATCTGCAATATTCCACGTGCTTGCAAAATACCATTCCAATTTTCGTATAAAACTGTTTGGTTCTTGCGTAATCAACTTAGAAAAAAATAAAAAATTATCAATGGCAAATAACAACAACCTTCCTAACCTGCCTAAAATCTTCGTTTAATACATAGCACGTCCTTCAAAACTTCCTCAACAAAAAATCAGCTATTCTGCCTTTCGTTATATTGTGAAAAACAGGTCCTTTCTTGCTCGAAAAATACTACCTTGGCAGCTCAATTAACCGAGCAACAGGCAAATATATTCGTCCAAAATATTCGCATGGTAATTTCTTTGTAGAACAAACTCTATTCAACGGACACCCGTCTTTAACTGACGACAGATAGCATTACTGGCTCAGAAAATGCATTTACATAGAGAAAAATCATTTCATTTTAGAGCAGTTTGTTTGTTTAACGATAGAAGATTTCCAAAATCCGAAGATAAACGCTTTCTTACATTAGAAACCCAGTACAGTACTGGATTTTAATGAGGTGAGTCATACTTAATATGCATTTTGGGTACTGGGAACGTGTCGCCGAAAAGGGTATCCTTTCATGATTTTGGTATAAACATGGGTCTTAATTTTCTAAAAATTGAAATAAATAAGGGTATTCATTTCTCGAGAATCGGTTTAAACTTTACGAACATCCTTATTATCGTATGTTTTCGCATTTCTTGGTGAAGTTTGATGGAAGTTTGATTTGAACTGAAATATTATGGTACATTTTAGCATGTATAGTAGTGTACGAGTTAATATTTTGGTGAAATTTTGGGTAAAATTTATCAAGAATTTGGGCACATATGGGGTAGGTAATTTGTTTCTTGGGCTGCACGTCAATATCCGAAACTAAGTCAAGTACACCCCACTGGGCCCGGAGAGTCATACTTTGTTAAAATTCAGATAAAAAGCCAGTTAACTTACTTGTCTAATTTCCTCCACAATCAGTGTAAAAACCCAAGCTTGCAAAACAAATTCACTCAGATGTGGTCGCATGTTGAATTGTGATAAGATCATATAGGCGTACAGTGCCAAGAATATCAGATAAGATACCTAAATAGCGAAAAAAGAAAATGCTCAAAATCAAATCCACAAAATCTATTCAGAGAAAATATCTTTCATATCCGCGTCTTCGTTATACAAATAAGAAATCCTTATCTCAAAGAATAATAAATAAGATTGAAAATTATTTAAAAATTTATGAAAGAAATAACTGGTTATTTTAAGCAACGTGAACACTTACAACATTGGCGAAGAATTTGACAAAAGGAGCTTGATAGAATCTGAGAATTTTTTCTATGTATGACAACCTGGCACTTCTCAATGTCGCATCCACTGCATCATTAGGATCATCAATATTGACCAGCTCTGAAATAATAATCGATTTTTATAACAATCATCTAAATTGTGTCCCGACAAATAGTCGAAGTGATTTGCTACATTTTAACATACTAACTAGCGGACATTCACCCTCGCAGACACCCTTTTAATTTTTTAACAACCACCCTCTGTCCCTTGTCTTAAATAGAACATAATTTTGAAGTATTATTTGTTTGTTACAAATAGAAAATGTTTAGAAAAACATTGTTTCGCGGTTTATGTTTGAAAAACAAAACAAACAATGTGCCAAAACAAACTTTGTTGAAGGGCAATCCTCCTAACTCATCTCAAGAGCAACCCCCTAATAAATACGGAGAAAATGTTTCGCCTCGAGGTCAAACGTCCAAACACTGCTTGTGAAGCAAATCAAAAATGTCTCACCAACAATGTTTGACTGTTTTGCCACGTCACAAAACATTACTGGTCAAATATTTCTTGCTTATTGTGACAAGCAGAAAAATGTTTTGGACAATGTTTTCAACTTTATCAGAATTAATGCTCAACTAATTCTGCTTTTTAAACAGTGCGTAGTTGGCACATATTTCGCTCAAATGTTTCTAATGTTTGATCAACAATGTTCGATAGTTTGGCCAAAGCCTATGTTAAAATTTATTAAGCTAAGGCTCTGGCCAAATGACCCAACATTGTTTGTCCAAAATTTGAAATTTCCTTTTTCAAGCAAAATATTTTACGGTTTTGCCACGTCCAAAAACACTGCTCGACCAACAAATTTTTATTGCGTCAAGCAAAAATGTTTTTGAACTTTGTCAAAAACATCATGAATGTTGTTACTTTTGCTTGTCAAGCAATGTTTTGAACGTGGCATTTATGGTAAACCATTTATTGCAAAACAATTTTAAATGTTGGACAAACACTGTTTGATCGTTTAGCCTGGGCCTAAGTAATACTTACGGTGAATGGGATTCTTGTCTTCTGGGACATATTCATGCAATTCAACACTTTCTCTTCCATCAAAATCTTTGAAAGATCTCGTTGAGCCAATGTTCATGATGTCTTCATTTTTTTCGGTAATCATAAGCATATCAGTATCAGGCTCAGCACCAATATTGTCATGTGTCTCAAGAGCAGTTTGTGGTCTTTCGTTTATGACAAAGTACTTTTGATCTTCATCTCCAGAGAAACTTACCATAAAAGGGATTATGACAGGAGCAAAGAAACCCACTGCAACCTGAAAATAATCAAGTTTGATAATAGTCAAATACAAGTCTACTGTCTACTAGTGGATGCTGTTGGGGAAAGATTTTTCCTTTCGTTTGGCCTATACGAGCTCCAACAAAGGAATGGAGATAGATTAGCGAAGGATGGAAAGATCGTGTCTATTTATGGCTTTGAAAAGTTTGGAAAGACTTTGCAAGTTTCAGGAAACAGACGTAACTTATTTCAAGAATCTGCGAAAGAAGGAAGAACTCCTGGGGCAGGCTCTAGAATAGTGAAAAACCCTAGAATTTCTTAATGAGTGTGACTACAAATAGCTACTGCCTTTAGTTTAACGAATACAGTTACTGGTTTTAGTTTACTGACTTTTTGCATTCATTTTACAGCAACGTAACCGAAGAAATATTCCTAAGAAAATTGTAATTATAAAAAAATGCACGTAATTTTCTTTTAAATATTTAACCTCTTTGTTACCCGTCATACATCTTTCCTATCTAAAAGCAAACTGTTCTTTTTGACAAAATCAGAAAAAATCCATCTGTCTACTCTCATGATTCCCACGATAAAATGTTTCATAAACAGGAGTATTCTGAAAATCTGGTTCATCCCCAAATAAGATCAAGAACTGGGCTTCCAAACGTATTCAGGAGCCGAGTACTACTTTCTTATAAGCCAATATCTCATAGAAAAGCAAAGTAAATGTCGTGTGTTTAGGCTATACTCCAAGGAGCATTTTAGAGAGTGAAATAGCAAATGCCTTTTAATTGACTTACCTGCCAGGTATGGGTGGTCAATTCAGACATCGTTCCCAACCAAAGTTTATTAAGCAAAGCTTGACATGTTGGATGTGCAATGAAATCTTGATCCTCCGCAGAGACAGCAATGTCTAAACTTGTTAGATGACTGAACATTGAAAGTTCTTTGACTACAAGTCTCTGCGCAAGATTGTCATCTTGTTTTCGGCACTCGTCAAGGACACCAATTGCCGTTTGTTCCCAGTCGCTAAAAGCCAAAAGATAAGTCTAAACAAGTAGAATGGCTATTTTTTCATACAGTGGAACTTCCTTTTAACAGATACCTCTCACGCTGGGGAATCTAAAGGTACGCACTACTGTGGTGGATACGCATTGCTGAGCTGGTATCTTTTTCGTACTGTTGTGGAGACGCACTACTGTGGCGGATAATACGCTTGATTTGGTGGTATTTTTTGCGTGCTGTGGTGGATAAGCACTACAATGGTGGGTTGTCATGCTTGATGTGGTAGTATTTTTGCGTACTGTAGTGGGGAAGGCACTATTGTGATGGGTTATTATGTTTGTTGTGGTGGGTTTATGCTTGATGTGGTGTGGTGTTTTGCATGATGTGGTTGTATTTTTTGCGTTCTGTGGTGGATAAGCACTACTGTGATCGTATTTTTGCGTACTATGCTGGGTACGCACTGCTGTGGTTGAGGTGGTGGGTTATTATGCTTGATGTGGTGAGTTATTATGCTTGATGTGGTGGCATTTATTGCGTACTGTGGTGGATAAGCACTACTGTGGTTTGATGTGGTGGATTTACAAAAAGAATAAACAAATACACTCTCTTTCTTTATAAGAACCAGGAAATTTTGATCGAGGCTGGCTGTTCTTAAGTGTTGCCTTTTTTGAGCCTGAAATGTTCTTAATCTGCTCTTAATTCCTTGGTTACTTAGACAGTAATATTTTTCAGTGAATGTCCAGAGTGGTACTAGGTTTGTGTAAGAATGCAGTATGCTTGTTTAATTTTTCTTCACTTGCTTTTTACACTCAGTTTGACTATCATTCTTTCATATTTAGCTGATATACTTAGGGTTTATGAAAAGGCCAGCCTCGGCTTGTTCTTATTTTGTTCTTAAAATCTGGGTAAAATCCAGGCTCGTGTTCTTATAACATTGTTCTTATATAAAACATATCTTCATGTATCCATACATCCTTGCATGCGTTCAACAAACACCCCCTCATTATGTCCTTCGGACATCAAAAGAGTGTAAATAAAAACAAAGTAAGAATTACAAAACAAACCTTGCATGATCGAGTAATGAGCTGCCAATATCCACCATATCTCTTTCAGATAACACTTTATCAACCAAACCTTTCAGCAGTTTTGATGCCATAAGAGCAGCAGCAATATTCTCTCTACTTCTTTCCCAAATTAAACTTGCCAGCTCACGACGATTAGCTAGCACAGCCCAAATAAATAAATCTAAAACTGGTTCAGCACACTTCTTTGCGTCAGGATCTGAAAAAAGAGCATCAGAAAAAAATTATAAGAGCATAAAGAATATCTGCATTTTAATAAAGCAAAGTTTCTGAAAATGTCGATTGTTTGTTGTTGTTGTTGCTACTAAAGGTTTTCGTTGCTGTTCGCGAAGAGTTAGACTTACGTAGTGAGTCTAACCAATGACTGGCTTTTAGACTTATTCCGAAAATTGTAGCTTTCCACAGGAGGCTATACAAAGATGCTTTTCAAATTTGGAAATAACGGAAGGAGGCTAAGCAAAGATGGCTGCATCCTTACCAGGTTCAAAGGTGCTATCGAGGGAAATCTTCTTTGAGCCCTCGTAGTCTGCATCTCTGTATCTCGATTTAAATTTGTCCCCCATTAATTCCTCTACAACCAAAGCTATAGTCCACATAGATATAAGTCGACTTTTGTCATTCTTTTCCTGAATTAAAAAAGAAGGAGTAATGTATAAATATAGACATTTTCACAAAATTTTATGAAGGCGAACACTAGGATAGATTTTACAACAACTGGCGTACCACAATAGATGAGATTCGAACCTGGACTGGAAGATCAGAGAGCCAACGACCTTTCTACCGAGCTATATGCTCAATGAAATCGCTGAGTAACTCTCCGAGTCATACAGCCCAAGGATCTACTCTCGTTTGACTCTTTTTCGGCTATGTTAAGCCTTTTCAGGACCATACATATTTGTACATACAGTATTTGACATTAATGGCAAACACCAGGATAGATTTTTCCACAAGTGGCGTATACCACAATAGATGGAGCAGGACGCGATGTAACACCTTGCTAACTACATCACATAAGAATAATCTTATCATTGTGAAAAGCTTACCAAAATAAGTTGAACCACTGGCGAATTATGAGGCAGCTAAATAATGAAAGAAATATGAACATAATTAGTGAAGAGAATTAAAGCATAAATTCAATTTTTCATCACCATGGAAAATGAATTGATCGAAAAATATTGATACAGATTTTCAAAAACCTCGCTTAGCATATTCTCAGCATAAGGGCCAAACAATAAGGCCCTGGCCAAAATAGCAAACATTACTGCTCAAACATTGTTTGTCAAACATTGACTTGCTTTATAAGAACTGTTTATTAGCAATGTTTTACCGTTTGGCCACACCGTAAAACATTACTTCTCAAGCAGTATAGCTCAAGCAACGTTTTGGAAAAACTTAAAAAACATTGGTTGCTTGTCACAATATAAAAGATATTTTACAGGCAATGTTTTGCAACTTGCTTCAACGGTAAAATATTTTGCTTGACAAGCGAAGATGTTTGACGAACAATGTTTTGATAGTTTGGCAAAGGCTAACAGTGAAACATTTGTCAGTGAACAAGTCTCTAAGACTATGGCCAAGGATCAAACATTGTTGGTCAAACACTTGATATTTTGCTTTACAAGCGATGTTTGAACGTTTGCCACGTCGCAAACATTGCTTGACAAGCAGAATTCCCTCAGCAATATTTCTGAAGAACTTCAAAAACATCCCATGCTTGTATCAAGCAGAAAAAGGTTGAGGAGCAATGTTTTGTGATGGAGCCAAACAGTCAAACATTTGTTTGACAAGCAACTTGCAAATGTTTGACAAACAATGTTTGATCGTCTGGCCAGAGCCTAAATTTGACGAATAATTTTTGATCGTTGGTTATTACTCTATATTCAATTTCATTGGCAATATTTTGGTCTAGCATGCCATGCCTCTTCATGACAAACCTAACAAGTTCTAGAATAGGTTCCCTACCTTGGCATACAGATAGCAAAGAATATCAACGGTCAAAAACTTTTTCAGCTGCACGCCTTCATTGAGGAACAATGAGACAAAATCTGGCTTATCGTCAATCAGAGCAGTAAACATGCATCCGCTAAGGTCTTCAGGCTGGCAAGAAATAATAAACATTATTCAAGAAAGTAACAGTCACAGTGGACGGATAACCGTTAATCTTTTGAACATAGTCATGTCAAGGATAATTAAGAACATCAAAACCTATCGAATCGTGTAATTTGCATCTCTGTTTTTCATGTCCCAGCTTACCCCCTAAAATACGATAGAGTGATCTGGCAACATGCCTTGCCATAAACAAAGGTTAAGCATAGTCATAAGCAGAGACTCGGTGCAGTTAGCTCAAGTGTTTAGCAAGCACGCTCAAAGATCTTATTTTTTCGCAAGACTTACTTTGATCTTCTTTTTGTGTTGTTCAGTAAAAATTTCACTTTTTGCAACGTCAATACGGTTCCAAGCAAGCGACAATTTCAATTGAGATGAGAAGTTCTGATTGACTAAAAAATAATAAAAAAATTAATTCAAACAATTAAAAAACTCTAGAAAAGACTTTCAGATACTGAAACAGAAATAAAACATTTGGAGGCAGAAATTATCATCTTACGCACAAACTTTCATTTAGACCCTAGCTCAACGATCAATCATTGTTGGTCAAACATTTGCAATTTGTCTTGTAAGCAATGTTTGACCATTTGGCCACGGAAAAACATTGTTAAGCACGATTTCTTTTAGCAATGTTTCTGAAACATTTTCTGTTTGTCAATTTTATGCGACTTGTTTGACAAGCAAATAGTAGATGTTTGACGAACAATGATTTATCGTTTAGCAAGGGTCTTCAATGTCTAACAAAAATTAATGTCTTTCACCAACACGTTACTGACTTTTTATACGAATTAATTCTAACTTTCTGATAATTACCTTTCAGAAGAGCTTTTAATATTGCTAAATCGATATCTTGTGAGCCTTTTTCGTCATCTAGTCTGTAAACGGAGACCTAGAGTGGAAAAATCGAATTAAGTTACTTGTAGATTCATACAAATTTTCTGCTAATCTGAATATGATTTCATCATTGACTATGATTTCATACTGAAATGACTTAATTGTAAATTCTAATAATGATTATATTCTCTGGGAATTCGAATACATTTCGCAAACTCCAGCAAATTTCGCAAATTCGAATGAATTTCGCAAATTCGAATAAAATTCGCGAATTCGAATGTATCCGTCGCAATATAGATCCCAAGTGGCAATGCTCTCCACACTTTGACTTTTGTGTTTCGGCTTTGTAGAGCCATCCCCAGCACGATACATATTTGAGTATATTGTCATGATTAGCGAATATAAGGAAAGATTATTCAACAAGTGGCATACCACAGTACATGGGATTGCGGTAAATTCGATTAATTTGGCAAATTCAAAAAAATTTATTAATTCTGTTAAATATATTCCATAAAAAAAGACATATTACCATTCTTTTTCTCGTAATAATTCTTCAATCTGGGTGTAAACAGCTTCTTCACTTTGTTTTCCAAAAACATCTGCAACTTTGATTTTCACATCGTTGACATATTCTGGGTCAATCACTGAAACTTGATTCACTCTGCAGAGGAAATTCGTTTATGAGAAAACAAGACATTAAAAGGCTAAATGATCAAACATAGTTTATCAAACATTTGAAATCTGAACAAAACTTGTGTCCGTTTAGCAAAGTTGCAAGTGATCAAACATTGTTTATCAAAAATTTGAAATTAGCTTCTCGAACAAAACATTTGTCCGTTTACCAAAGTCCCAAATGATTAAATATTGTTAATCAAACATTTGAAATTAGCTTTTCCAACAAAACTTTTGTCAGTTTAGCAAAGTCGCAAGTGATCAAACATTCCTTATCAAAAAATTTTAAATTAGCTTCTTAAAAAATGTTTTGCCCGTTACGCAGTCGGAAACATAATAGTAACAGGGGCATAATATGTAAATGAGCTTCAAAAGACAGCACAAAAAACTGAACCATCAATTGTTTGCAAACAATTTTCGCCCATTAAGCGTGAAACGCTCCAGAAACTGCTTGTAAAACACTTGCAAGTTACAACTACGTCTGCAGTTGTGCACTACAACTAATTGCGACGTGGTCTAAACCTAATGTTAAAACAATGTCGGAAAGCAAATTTCAAAAGTTTGATAAACCTTGTTTGATCTATTGCCAGGACCATGAACAGTATTGCTCTGCGACGTGGAAAACCGTTTAGCACTCTGCTTGACAAGAAAGTTTCAAATGTTTGACAAACAATGTTTGATCGTTTTATCAAGACCTTACATTGTCTGCAATTCTGTGGACAGACATTTAATATTTTTGGACGCAGAAAAACAGAAACTATATTTTTAAGACTGGTCTGTTGATGTTTAGCAGATCATTTGAAAGCTCAAAGCTTACTGAACTTACTCGATGGTATGTTTATAAGCAAATGCAACGACATCTGCGGCTCTTCCAGTGCCATCAATAACAACAGCAGGGACACCTTTCTTAATCGCTTCAGCCATCGTTTTTATGGTATTTGGACCACCTTCCAAGCACAGGATCACGACAGGAATGCCAATGGCACCTAGAAGGCAGAAGTTAAAACAATTAAAAACTGGACCAAGCTATTCTAATGCAAAGACTAAAAACCTTTATTTTATTCTATGAATCTGTATTCGGCTAATGACTATGAGTAGCTGGGAATAGTGTTTTTTTGTGGTTTTAGACCCTGGCCAAACAATCAAACGATCAACTGTTGCCTGATGTTTTTGAAAAACTTCAAAAACTTTTTCTTCTTCTCAGAATGTTTTGCGAAGGGCCAAACGGGACAAAACTTTGCTTGACAAGCAAATTTAAGATGTTTGACAAACAATGTTTGATCGTATGGCCAGGACCTTGGAAATAAACAAATCTGAAATCACTATAGTCAAATACCGTACTTGCAGAACTAATGAGAAAAATTTATCAAAATTAAAATAAAGTACCGAAAAAGGTCAACAAAACCAAAACACCCCTCGTTGTTCAGTTGCCTGCAGATTCTTCGCAGAGCCCTTAACTCAAGTTGCAGAACATTTTTTATCCTCGCTCGAGCTGCTACTAACCGATAGCCCATTAAACAAGTCTTGTGTAGGACGTTATATTGGATTAAATAAGCGCCTGGCGCCTAATCGATACATTACTACAGTAAGGTTAAATGACTTTTTGTTACATGACTTTACAAACCTGCGCTTGATTGTGAAGTTGTTTTCAAATGCTGCAAAATAGCTCCTTCAACACTTGAGCGTAGGCCGATTTCTACGCCATATTGACCAACAGTTCCATTATCAACAAGAATGAAGTGAGAATGATTTATATCTAATGGAGCTTTGCCTTTATCTGAAACTTCAATTGTGTAGTGTGCTGGATAGCAACCTCTTCCGTTCTAAGGAAAGACGAGAAAATGCGTTAAGTAAGTAAGTCTACACGAATTTTTTCTCGGAATTCAACTTCGAACCACTGAAATAAATACAGAAAGAGGTTTTTAGGATAATAAGAAATAAAAAGAAGTTCTTAGGCCCTGAGAATTCAAAGTCAAGAGAAATGTAAGACCCTGGCCAAACGATCGAACATTGTTGGTCAAGCATCTCAAACTTGCTTGTCAAAGAAAACTTTGTTCCATTCGGCCGCTCACAGACATTGCTTGACAAATATTTTTTCTTGTGAGAAGCAGCAAATTTTTGAAGTTTTTAAAAATACCCTACCACAAATTTAGGTTATTTTTTCTTGTCAAGCAAATGTTTATCGACGTGGCTAAACGGTCAGTCATTGCCTGTAAAGCAAATTTCGAATGTTTGACCAACAATGTTTGATTTTGGTAGGCACAATTGGATTGGGAACTCTAGTAAACACGGTAAACTTCGCAAAGATCAAAGCCATAGCATCGAGCTGTTTTCATTGAGACGCGACAGTTTTCAAAAAGATGTCAATTTCCCGTGCGAGACTAGTTTCAAGCAAGAAGCACGATGTTGATTTCACGCAACGGTTAATCAATTTCATAAAAGAATTAATGCAAGAGTCAATTTCATACAGAATTCAATTTCATTGCCTTTGAGCCTTGAGCCATGTTAAGAATTGCTTGTCAAGCAAAATTTTTCACCGTTGACCACGTTGCAAGCAGAAAATGTATTTGAAATTTTTCAAAAATATTGCGAAGGTATTCTGCTTGTGAACCAATGTTTTGTAATGCCGCCAAACGATCAAAAATTACTAAAGGCAGGCGTTGGCCAACATGTTGGCTGAAAATAGGCCAACATGACGATACAGTTTGCCATACCATCACAACATATGAGATTTTTTGGGTTGCTGACGTCATCTCAGCAAGTCGACAGGTATAGCAAATCGCAGCAACACATCAAGTTTGCTCAAAACGATGAAAATGTTGGCCAACATTTATAAACAAGTTTAAAAATGTTGGCCAATTATATTTTGTTAAAAACATGTTGTTTGGTTGGACAATATCTTTAGCAAACCGTGCTATGTTGTTGGAAAAACATGTTTTGCAATGCGACCAAATGGTCAAATTCTAGATGCTAAACCAACAATGTCTGCTCGATTGGCCAGGGTTTTAAAGTCCTTCGTTTGGAATGTCAAGTCGCATCAAGCCACTTACCCTTGATATCAAATATTTGGAGTTGTCGACTTGACCCCATGGTGCTATTCCGATACAGTTGATTTTACCAGATTTCATGCCAATTTGTGTTCGGCTAGCCACAGCTTCACCCACATGTTGCATCACACCGGTGCTTGTTCCTCCTGCCAAAACAAAAAGAGATGACTGCCTGGGGTGGAAAAGGTTGCAGATTTAACGTGTATATATTATATGTTGTGTCTATAGTCTTTGCATCGCACAGAACTTCAGGATAGCAAAAAAAAGCGGAAGCATCTTTGGACGTACTGCACCAAGAAGCTTTTTTATTGTGACACTGCTCATGTCTCATGTTAGGTAGATATAAAGTAGCTATATATAAACGGGGAAGAAATGGAAGGAAACAAGTTTTTTTTCTTAAGCAACTCTCCTCTCGACTCTTAAACTCGCAGGTTGCCACAAAAAATAAAAAACTAGAGAAAGCTATTTTCAAAGCGGGTTCAGAAGAGGGGGACTTAATTACGTCGATCCTTTGCAGCGACTTCTTATGAAGCCCAAAAATCTAGACTCCCAAAAGTTGTCATTTGTTTTGTGAACTGCTAGAGAAGCGACAATTTCTCCGGAGGAGTGGGTAGATGAATCTTGCCAGAAATACACTAAAAAATGCTCTCGTATCCCTGCGAAATTAAGGTAGCCTCAAATCCAAGTTGTAAAAGAAAGACCATGGTCTTTTTTCTATTCAAGGCTGTTGCATGAAAGTTTCAACATTATTAAAATTTAGAAGTGAAATTAGAAGTTAAAGACGCATAGGTGCGACATCAAACACATTATTGCTACATTTTGCACTTCATTTTACAGTCATTGTACAATAGCGTCATAGAATTATAGAAGTTAAAACAATGAGTTTCACCTGTGATAATCCAAGCATCAGTAGAAACAGCAACTTTGATAAGACCCTTGCTGAAAGCTTCTTTCAATCTTTGTCCCATTTGGAAGCTTTTTGCTCCACCAGTAACAGATATTAACCAGATTTGGCACTTTTAGACCCCATCGTGTTGTAAGTAACTTTAGCAATGATAAAGCTTCACTGTCGTGAGACACTCTGATGTACTGTATAAAAACACAATGATTTATTGCATTAAATGTTGATTTTAAAGCATGTCTCACAACAACACCACCTCTTTCCTCAAATAATTTATAATTATCAGTTTTATTAAGAAGGCCTTACAGGTTTTCTTGAGCTTGGATCCTCAGCAAACTCCATTTCTCCAAATGTATCAGTTGGAATTCTCCTTGTGCATTGTTCTGAGATCCATGTTGCAGATGGATCTGTATTTATTACTGTTCCTTTTAACATATGACCATCACGAGGCAATCCACAATGACAGAATCTAAGGTATAAGAATTTGTCTTTAACCAAATCTTTGCACTTCATATAAATCAGTCAAGAATGAAAACATAGTTCATAAAACAATTTCAATTGACTGACAAACAATGTTTGGTAAGAGACATGCAGTAAGCTTCCCTAACCCTTCCTAGCCCTAACCATTGCATTATTTAATCTCATGGATGACATTTTCATACTCTAATGGTCTATGATTTCAACTCTGATAGATTAGCAATTCAACAAACGAGAGACAGCAAAGAGGTTATACACCTGACCCAAATGTGATAATCAATCACTGCAAGAAAGTCTTCTTGTCCCTGGTTGCAAGGTGCAGTGACATGGTTTTCAAGCACCTTAGTTAAGTCACTGCAAAATGGATTGAGCAATTTGTGCAAATTTTGACAACTGTTGATAGCTTACCCAGGCTTTGAAGCTTTTTCGATAAATTTGAAGCATTCTCTCTTGAAAAATGTGTGACTTATCCAGTCTCCTTTCTGGGCCTGAAAGAGATCAAAATATTTGAAGATCAGGAAAGCAGAGAGTTCAAATAATTTTAACTTAATTTTGGAGGGGTATGAAAACTAGGATTTACTGACAATAACAAAATATAGAGTGAGACACATTGGTCAAAAGGCACACTCATTTGGGGGTGTGGAGCATACTCCCAAAGAATTTTTTAAAAGTAAAGGTTGCTAGAATATCTCTTATAGCAAGGATGATGCCAGTTGCATTAAGCAGACCAAGGCAAAGAACTGCAGAGTAGGACATTTTGCACACCCAAGTTTGTCTATTAATTAAAAACAATAGAATAACAATAGAATAGAACAATAGAAATGGGCTCTTGCGCAGAAGATCTCATTGAAACCAGCTATACTCTGCAAATGGGTGTTTACTGGTGGTTAACTAGGGGGTCTTACTTCCCCTTACCTCCCTCCGGGGAACACATGTTTCTTGAAACATTGACACAACAGTATATTGACAACTACTTGCCTTCGTAGGGCCCCAGTGCCCTGAAGAAGCAATTGATTCTTTTGATCTTCTTCTGGTTGGTTTGCTGACGTTAAAAGATGACTTCTTCATGATTGTTACAGTGTGAGTTGCTGCACCAATATCCAGATTTGTGACTTTATTTGTTTTCATCTCCGTTGACACATCCCCAGATTCACCTGCAATAGGAATTTCATAAAACATACAATGCAATGGAGAATCATGATTTAAAATTTTGAACCTTGATTTTTCTGGTACACATTTTTTTATATAAGAAACCTAGCTCAAGCCTCACAAGTAAAAGTTGCTTAAATTTCCTATTGCTTTCTATTGTTTTAAGAAACAAAAGAACAAAAGAATCTATTGTAATTTGCCAAAAATCTTACTAGAGGGTTTCTTATAAAGGGGTTTCTTATAAAAAAGAAAACGTGTACCCTGGAAGTGACGGAAAGCCCTATTTTACAATGTTTCGGTTTCAGCTTTCACATATTTGACTGTTTGTTTGTCATGATACTAAAACGATAGTTAAAAGCCAATTACCTAGGCCGTTTTGGCGTTCTACTAGGCCCGAACAGATAGGCTGATCAATTATTTACAATCTGTTAGTCTTGCAATTGAAAAGTAGAAAAGAAGGCTTTGCTTATAAAACCTTGATCAAACACAAAAGTACTTACCAAAAAAATACAAAGTTTAACGTGTTTAAAACTAACTCTGTCAACGCATTTATGAACATCTTTGTATTATGTGTTTATCTAATTTTAGTCGAACAAACAGCTTCGATTGTTTGAACTGACCTGCCGAGTGTATGAAGAAGAGATTCTTGACATTTTAGGCAGCAAAGCTAAGCCCAGACGAAATCAATGGTTTAAAAATAGGCCCATCTGAATCCCCAAATTTCTTTGTTGGTTTTATTGAACGAAAAGGAAATCAAGCCGATGAATATATTTATTTTTTCTTTGATTTTATTGAATCCTCGTGAGTTTCTCTCATTTTCTGTACATTGAAAATCGCGTTGCTTTGCCAACAGTTTGCATTTGCAATCAACACTTCAGGAAGGCCATTGTTCGCCATTGTGCCACCTGCGATCATAATTCATTCGAAAACAAAACAAAATTCAAAAGAACCGCGGGAGAAGAATTGCTGCGCGGGAGGCAGAGCAATTCTGGGAAGGCGGGAAAAAGGATAAAAATCCTTCTGATTCCGGAGTTCCGCGGACTTCGGTCTCTCCGAGGTCGGTCAAGGGCGATTTCAAGGGGATTTTAAGGCATTTCCACAAATATCGTTTCAGAAAACTTATCAATTCAATGCACGCTTTTAAAAAAAACTGTCATTTCTTTCGGACCGATTTTGCAATAGCACCACTACAGAGGGCGGTCCATTAATAAGCAGTCAAGTCAGAACTAATATTCTAAATTGTACGTTACTAACCCGTTACTTACGCATGTATCAAATCTTTCCTTAAGTAGTTTCAAGCTTTGCTTACATACAAATGTCTCTACATATAATAATCATGACATTTAATGTGCAGTTAAAAAGGAACTACTAATTAAGTAACTTCTGGTACCACAATTTTACCAAAAGAGGTCCAAAAAGGAACTTTTTGAACAAGACCTTGAGCTATTTTCTTAACAAAATAAAAAGCATGTAGGGCTTATTATATTAAGTAATGAAATTAATACTTATGCTATATATATATTTTGAATCTATAGACTCGCTCTTTAACAATTTGGAAATTTTAGAGATTTATGCTTATACTCTTTTTTGTTATAAGAACCAGGAAATTTGAGGCTGGCTGTTCTTAAATTTTTGCCTTTTTTGAGCCTGAAATGTTCTTAATCTGTTCTTAATTCCTTTACTGAGACATCTAGATTTTGTCAGTGAATGTCTTTAGTGGTAATAGGGTTGTGTAAAAATGGAGCATGCTTGTCCAATTCACTGTTTGCTTGCTTTTTACGTTGTCTGACTGTCGTACTTTCATATTAAGCTGATATTCTCAGGGCTTATGAAAATGCCCAGCCTCGGTTTGTTCTTATTTTGTTCTTAAAATCTGGGCAAAATCCAGGCTCGTGTTCTCATAAAATTGCTCTTATAGAAAGATTCATAATCATCCAAATTCAACAAGTCTGGTTATCTCCCAGTTCTACCTCAGTATTTTGCCTCAGAAAACATAAACATGTGCGTATATTGCGAACGTAAAGAACTTTCCCAAATTTACTATACCAGTCCCACCAGACGGACGGAGCACCAAAGCGAATTGACAGCCTGCCTGACCTCATTTCAACAAGAGAATATAGATTTTAACCCTATCAACCCCACAAATGCATCCGAGTTCCAAGAATTTTCCAAGAAAAAGTTCCGCTCATGTTTTCAGCGCGTTTTTCTGAAACAATTTACATTTTATAGCAAATTTTGCCCAACCAATCAATGAACCAACCTACGTAGTTTTCTTCAAGCTTCTCTCAACTCGAACTTTCTGCAATTCTAATTCTTTTGGTTCGAGTTTTGAGGGTTCTATTTAATATAATGCATGCATATGTCGCGTATTTTCGGCACCAAGTAAAGAGGGCACGGCGTCAGTCGCCCCCAAATTATCGCAAATATAGGTTTTGTATATGGGCTAAGTACGATGTTAAAACGTCGCACGTAAAGGGACAGGAAAATATCCCTTTGGTCGAGAATGGATGATGGAAATCGATACACGGGACTCATAGCAAGTTCCACAAGTTGCCTTGATGTTTTTCTGCACAGGAAAGTATCCCTTTGGTCGAGAATGTATCCAGTAAAATCATGGAAATGGAGGGTTTTTTAACGTGCATTCTACGCAAGTCCCACAAGTTGCCTTGATGTTGTTATATTTTTGCATCATAGTTAGATTTTGCATATTCCAATCACGAAATGGCCATCTAGACCCATGAAATTTAAAAACTTTCTCGGAGAGCATGCTTATACCCCTAACTGAGTGCAATGGGTTATATTTACGTCAACCTTCGTGAATTCTACTTTCTTCAACTATTGGACTATAAGGATAGTGTGCAGTTCTAAATTTTTCTTAAAATAAACCCTGTTGATAATACAAGTGTTTGAACTTGCATACAAAACTAGCTACTCATTTATCGACAGAAAAACACATTTTAGAACTTGCAAATGCGCAAATAGATAATACTTCTCTTACGTCGCTAAATCTTAGTCACTAATTCAAGAAGCTGAACGAAATGCCATCAAAATTGACTTATTTCTCTGTTAAGATGGAAGATCTTCTGTACTTTTACCTTTACCCCTGTTTATGAATAGCGGAATAGAGTTGCTTGATTGAAGAATACAACCCAATTGTTCCAAATACGGTGCCTATAAATATGATGAGAATTTCCACCATTTTCTGCAAAATAGATAACTGTTTCCATTTCAGTTTCAAATGAAACAAACAAGGCAGTACGAAAACGAGAAGAGTTCCAAGAATCGAGCCAAGAACGCCAATCAATGGGCCAAAATATGGGACAACGATAGCGATAGCCAAGGCTAGGCCAATTAGAAAGATCCTTGACAGCAGTATCCATAAGGAATGGTACTTTCCGTTTCTCTCAAATTTTGGATGTTTGTTTTGATCGTAACGGAATCGAATGCGTCGCAAACGACGAAGAAATACAAAGGAAATCCGAAAAGAGCGTAAACAGCAACAACAACATTTACCAAAACGCTGACGGCGTAGGAAATTCTGATGACGTTATCGGTGACTAACACATTCACTGAGCTGCCGAATGTCAACGCTCCAAGTAGGCCGTATATGACCTTGATCAGCGTCGATATTCCCATTGAGAAATGCACGGCTTTGTTGATGCTGGCTGGGTTTCTCATTGAGCCCTCGATTTGGGGCAGCGTCGCGTGGATGATTAACGTATATAGCCACATGCTTAACGCGAATGTGAAATAATTCCAATCGAATAGAGTTATGGTTGGTAGATTGGGCTTCCAAGAATCGCTGTCTTTAATGAAAATGGCAATAGTGGCTAGGGCTCCTGTGAACAGTGCTATTACAGTTATCATGCTCATGTAGGCAACTTGGGATAACTTTCTAACAAACAAAGTTGGTAAGACGAGCAATGAGAATGTAGCCATCATTGCCAATTTAGAAAGCGGTACATAGAGGAAAAGTATCGCGAACATCGCGTTTCCAAGAAGAACGAAAGTGACAACTCCAGATGTAAACAAATGCGTTATTAGTAGAAGATTCATCAGTTTTGATGCCTTTGATCCAAATGCGGCATTCGCGATGTCAACATAATCGCCACGAACACGCTTGCGTAGCTTGCTTTTCGGAGACACCTCGTACATTGAGTCGACCATAAGGACCGATGTTATGTCTGCAAGCAAGGCTGTCAATAAAAACGCAATTATTGTCATGTAACCACTCTTCGCCATAAAGTAAGGCATTGCAAATAGACTTGTACCGATCATATATGGGATCAAATTGAATATCACCAGACCCAGAGATGCACCGCGGTCATCTGATACCTTTTCAATCAACGAAACAACAACAGACGTCGACCCATACAAAGATCTTCTGGCCATACTCTGAGCTATACTCTGCTGTGCCATGTGATCATAAGACTGTCTTACAGTGGAGTAAGAAGATACCAGCAGCGATGGAAGAAATAAAGATGCTTGGAAGTCAGTCATAGTAGATGAATGATAATCACTGAATTTGTCGACCTCAGAGTGTCCAAGTCGACGCTCGTGTTCGTGTGTGTCGGTTATCGTTACAGAGCCTTCCGTGTAGGAATGTGAAGACACTGTTGACTTTATAAGGCTGGTCTTCTCAGTGCTTTCTGTAGATAACTCCAAACTTCGTCCCTCGACATGGCTTCCTTCATCGTCATTTTCGTCGTCATCATAATCATCATCATCATTGCATTCGATCAACAGGACTCGTCCTTCTTCTATGGTGGGCAATGGGTGAGTGATATGAGCCTGATGGTCAATTTCGTAGTCTCTTTTAAAAAGAAATAAATTCGAATCATTCAACAATAGTCAATAGAAGAAGCGATGTTAGTTCTTCTACCGTCTTCTATTCAAAAAAAATTTATACGTAATTCTTAACAGTTTTTCGTAAAAGTTATAGCTACGCGCACTAGTGGACAAGCACCGAATAGGTTTTTTTCTAACCCTTCAAAATCAGAGTAGTGAAAATTTCAATGACACTTAAATGATTTCTTCCAATCAAGGCTGCGATATGACTTTCGCGAGTTTTCGGTTATCTTAGAAACTCCAACCGTAGCAAAGTAGCGCAGTTCTGGCTATGTCCGTGACTTTCCCATCCAGGTTGTTTGTTGTTTCATTTTGCCGGGTACCCATGTCCCTTCAATCCTTCCTCTCCTTGCACAACAGCAACAACCTGCTTGGCCACAGGGAGACAGGGAAGAGACAGAGACAACTTTTACAAAGCAAAACTACCACAACTAAGTTTTATTTTCAATCTGTGATTTTGAATGATTTTGATAAGACGAAAACTATCGCTAGCATTGCTGACTCGAGATCGGTGTGTTCTTCGTAATTTACCTTCAGACATAGCTGACGGTGAACGCCCAGCAACCTTTAATTTCGTTAATTTTGTTTTGTCCTTTGATTATGCTTAATGTTTATTACCGAAATGACGAATAAAGAAAGTTTCCAAATAATTTTCCGCAAAACCAGTTTAAACCAGTTTCAAACCAGTTCTAAAACTAATTACAATTGATGGCAATTGTTGGTCTTAGTCAGACCAAGACGCGAAGCAATGGACCGAATAATGACGACCTTGCACGTTTTAGGGCTACGAGCCACGAAATGTCTGGTTTTTGCACTGCTCTAAACTGAAAATATGCCATTAAGGTTTTTAGCTAGAAAGATTTATAGCAGAAGGTTTTAAGTACCAAGTACATTACTTAATGCATTAAACCCAATCAATTCTAACGAAGTTTACTGGTATTTAAATCCTACGTATTAAGCAAAAACAGATAGTTTAAGTGGAGAGATCTACACAAATAAAACAATGTCTAAGTAAACGACATGAAAGATTATAATAAACAATGATAAATAACACACCTAGTGATGTCTTTTTTAGATTCATCTTCGTGGTCTTTTTGATAGAAAAATGTCTGATGTTCGCCGAGGTTTTTCATGGGAAATATCTTGACATCGTCCATTTTGTCCATCATTATTTCACCCTCGAAGACACAACACAAACGACAAACTAATAACTGTTTTGATGAACTAATCAAGCAGACAATGACTAAAATTTCTCTTTTCAAACACGAGGAACAGGAAAGTTCGCTACTTTGACTTCGTCCAAAACAAGAAAACATAGCAATGCTGTCGCAATGTGCGAAGGATGGCGGTACAACGCTTACCAAAGAGTGTTTGCAAGAATTTGCAACAATGAAACAATAATTTCACAAATGAATCCATGTCCAGCAGTGCAACAGCTGCAGCATGATTATATGTCAGGCGCGGATCCAGGGTGCTAAGGGTGCTTGAGCACCCGTCGAAATATCGTAGGAAAAATTATGATTTCGTCATATTTGGTAATGCACTAGCGAACCCGAAGCGTTGTCAACCTTAAATTGCGATCGGTTCTCGTTTGAAAGCCAACACTACAAAATTTTAATCACGACTCCTGTTGTCGCTGTTTTCAATCAAGCACATTCTATTGACCAAATCTCACTCAGAATAAAACAGTAAACCAATCATGTGAGAGTATTTCACGAATCGAACCAATGAGGGCATCGCATATCGTTCTGCAAAAATTGAGCGCGAGCACCCCCAGGTCCGTGAATTTTCATATGCCACAGGAGAGAAAGCCAATCAAAACCAATTTCCAGGAGTGCTCGGCTTTGGCGGGAGCACCCATGGAATTTGAACATTTAACTAGATAACCAATCAGAGTCAAGTTTTATTCACTTCACCAATGATGGTTTGTCTTTTCACGGGTGCTCAACTTTGGCGGGAGCACCCACAGGATCATACTGCTCTCATACGACGGTGTTTCACAATCAGTTCAGTTCAGCACTTCAAAATGGCGGTCAATCTGTTGAGGGACGTGCTAACGGTTCTCTCTGATAAAGGAATGATTGAAGAAAAGAAAGTTGAACTGTTAAATGATTTGAAATCTAATTGTTTAACATCAATTTAACGGCATTGAAAAGAAGCTTTCATTGTGTGAGATCTCCAGGCTTCAGTTCCCAAAGAGCCAGTTGCCAAGAGGCAAGAGCGGGGAAACAACAACCAGTGAGGTGAGAAAGTAGGCAGTGATAGACCCATAGATATATGCTCCTTGGCATGATACTGATTCATTACATTATTCTAGGGTGAGTTTGGATGGGATAATTCCAGAGGTAGGGTAGAGTCTACTAACTAGGCCTGTGGCCATCCAGGCAGGGGGCAGCAAGCAAGCTAATGGCCTAATGGGCCTAAGTTTCTAATCTATTGAAGCCTTACCTCCGCTAAGGTAGCTAGTCTGACAGACTGCCTAGGTGCACAACAGTCTATTAATATAAAAGTTAAACTTAATAAGAATCTTGACAGTTTGATCACTGTTTGAAGTGCTGAACTGTATGACATACATCATACATGTGCTATCGACAACACATCCGCTCGAATTTCAATGTTGCTGCTGGGAAAGGCTCAAATCTTGGTCTTTAAAAGGGCGTTGGCCAACAATAAAAGTTTGAAAATGGGCGTTTCCCCAAAGTTTGAAGGGCGTGGTCCCAAAAATTTTCTGGGGGCAACGCCCCCAGACCCCCTTCAGCACCCCTCGGCAAAAACCCTGGATCCGCCCCTGAGTATTCGTACTCAACATAAGGTGATGGGAGCCACGTATTAGTTGTAGTGACTGTAAGTCTTGGTGAATAGAATGCGTATAGAAGGATTCAAGGGTGGAAAACAAGATGGAAGTGATGTATGAATAGAAATTATAAGGGACGATTCATCAGCTGTCCAGCTGTACTCAGCGTTTCGAGGGATTAAAGACAGGACGCTTTGCGAGTACAGGCCCCTCAGCGCCCGTTGGATGGGCACTATCGTACTACTAGGAGATAGTTAGAGAGATTTCTTTTCCTTCCCATGCGGGAGATGGATTTCAGTATCGTTAGTTTCCGGAAATTCGAGGTTTTGTCCCTTTTTCTTGCTGAAATTATACAAGGGTTTGTTTTTGATAATTTATTTTTCGATTATTTAGGTATTGTGCAGGTCAGTGTTGTTGCTTCATTGCGAAAGAATTTATTGCGCGTAATGACCAGCGTCGCAGATATTTTGGGAAATTTTAAGGATTTTGAGCTATGAAGCCACCAGCAAACATCGACTTACCTTAGGTGCCCTTTCTACGGATCCTGTTCCCCCGCCGCTTCATGAAGCCTCCGGCGCCTCTGTTGGCAGCCTTCTTTGTGTGTTTTTCGAAGCGTACCCTGGGTATTCGAAGCGATTCTTCTGCAAACGGCATCACCAGTTACCAGGAGACATTCCACGAATGGATCTTGGGACAAGGCAAGCAAGAATTCTGGCGCGAAAATTTTCGGATTTCCAGACTTCCTGTTTTTTTTTAATTCATGGATTCTGTTGGTTTTGAAAGCTTTTTGTTTTCGAAATTCGGATGGCTTGGAGCTTCTGGAGAACACGCCCTAAATGATCAGTACCTGTATTTCCAATGTTCGTGCACTTAGGTGTCAAGGACGAACAAAAATGCCAAATTTTGATTAATTGTATACACTTTTTTTTAATAAGCAACTTGACTTTCGTCCAGCCCTCACGTTGCTTAACAATTTTTGTACCTACTAACCACCCCTGACTTCGCGGGTCAAAATCGTCATCTGTTAGGCCTACAACATGACTTTTGGGAGAGAGTAAGTGGAAAAATGTTAGCTAACGAACTTCAACATGCAAAACATAAGAACGAAGAACAATTTCCTAACACAAGAAAGAGAATAAGCTTGGTTGTTTGACTTCTTAATTGCTTACAGTAATTCAATTGTGCCCTCAAGTTGCTTAATGTTAAGGTCAGTTCAGCCCTAGTTGCTTATTGAGCGGTTGCTTATTAAAAAAGTGTACTTAATCGTTTATTTAAATAAAGGGTATTTTACAATAAAACATTTAGTGACGGTAAGATTTGAAATTTTTTCGCATTTTTATGATTGAGTCAAATAACATGCGAAACTACAAATTCTAAGACACCCACACCGACTAAAATACGTTAAAAGACAAGTTAAGCATGCCTGGATACATAATTGGTTATCAAGAGCCGAGATAAGAGCTATGCAATTCTTCAGCTGGAGGGTCCTTTAATAGCAAAATACAATCCTTTAACGGACGCGTAAAGTCCTATACAACCAATAACACAGCCGAAAATCATGACAAAAATCTCTAATAATCTTTGACTCCAAGGCAAAGTTTTCCACTTGAGTTTCAAATGAAAAATGCAAGGAAATAGAAAAACAAGTAATGTTCCAAGGAGGCTACCGAGTACTCCTACAAGCAGTCCAAAATACGGCACGACTAATCCGATACCAAGACCGAATCCGACAAGAACAGGACGAGTCAGTAAGATCCATACTGGGTGATATGTGCCTCCTTTCCTGAAATCAACTCTTTTCGGACCAAGAGTCAACGAATCAAACGCATCACACACGACGAAGAAATTCAGAGGAAATTGCAAACGGCATAAACACAAACGACAGCGTTGGCAACAACGCTCAACGGGTATGAAAACGCAACGACGTTATGAGTGACAAGGGATTGCGTCATCGCACCGTATGTTAACGCACCAAGAATAGCGTAGATGATTTTGATCGGCGTCGACAAGCCAAATGATGTGTGTACCGCTGAGTTGAATTTCTTAGGCTCGCGCATGCTCGATTCGATCTGCGGTATAATTGTGTGTGGTATTATTGAGTAAGACCATATGCTTAGAGCAAGTGCGAATCCGTTCCAATCAAAAGCCGGAATGACAGCTGCATTGTGTTTCCAGTTGTAACTTTGCATAGCAAAAGCAACCATTGTTGATATTCCACCAATCACAATCGCCAGCGTAGATATCATGCTTAAATATGCAAGGTGCGATAGTTTCTGTATAAACAGTGTCGGGATGACAAGAATCGAAAAGATCGCCATGACAGCTTTACTTGATAGAGGAACAAATCTAGCTAAGATGGCGTAGAAACTTTTACCAATAAGAACAAGAGTAACGACGTTAACTGCGAATAAGTAGAAAATAAGGACGAAATTCATTAAACGTGAGCCTGTCTTCCCAAACGCATCATTTGCGATTTCTGAGTAGTCCAATTTGGTTCGTTTTCGGGCTTTGCTCTTTGGTGATATCTCGTACATTGAGTCAGCAAGTAGTAGGGAAGTGAAATCAGCCAATAGCGAGACAATAATGAATACAGGTATTGTGGCATACCCACCAATCGCAACAGCATACGGAAGCGTAAACAAAGCAGAGCCGAGTAGCGCGGGTAACATGTTAAACAGCGCAAGGCCAAATGACGCACCACGATCATCGGATAGTTTTTCTATCAACGAAACAGCTACCGATCTAGATCCATAAAGCGACCGCTTGATCATACTCTGAGCCATACTTCGAGCCATGTGATCATAAGATTGTCTCATTGTTGAATATGATGAAAGCATCAACGATGGTAGGAAATAAGATGCTTGGAAATCAGCAATTGCTGAGGAATCACAGTGTTCAATTTCAGTTACTGTCAATGTCTGTTGGTCATGCTCATGCTCATGTGTATCCATATACCTTCCAATGCTTTCCGTATAAGAGTATGAAAACCCACCTGACCTGATTAAGCTTGTTCTCTCGTCCAATGATCCTTCTACACTTGATAAATATTCTCTGTGTTCTATCTCATCAGGATCAATATCTAAAACTTGATTCTCTTCAATTCGAGGCAGGGATGGCGCGACAGCGACCACGTGCTCCATCTTTCTGAAAAAAATCACGGCGAGTTAAGTCGAAATCCGAATTGCGAATGGACTAAATATTCATCGGAAGCAGAATTGGGAGAATCGGGAGTGAGATGACATGGGAAAGCTAGAAACCGGTACTTGATATTGCATAACTCGGGTACGGGGATGTGCTGCCCGAATGGGAGGGGTTTTTCCGCACAAAAATTCTCTACCAGTCGGTACGATTTTAACCAAACAAAACCCTGTAAGAGAGGGGGGATTGCAAAAAAAACACTTTGGCACACCCCCATTACGTAGAAACGGCTAAATAGACCTTTGAAAGTGTTTTGGACGTGGATTGCTTTGCTTTGATTAAGATAGTTTCTTCAAAATGAGAGCGTTTGAAGGGGTCTCTTTTTGGAGAAAATATGGTACAACAACATCAAAATGAAGCTTCTTTACAATTATCTACATTATTTTACGGCTTTAGACCCCGTTTACACGATATCGGTACCACAACGTTTGATATGACACTGGTGTGGAATCTTTTGTTTTTAGACGAGCCGTTTACACGATATCGGTACCACACCGGCATAAAAGTGTGATAGCGACATCGGAACATTGAATGCATCGGAATGGTACCTATAGGATTTCATGTCTGTTTCCTTTCGATTGCTTCAGGGATAGAAATTATACCGTAACATTTTGTTATTAATTTTTTTCCGGATGTAATATCATGAAACTTGATTTTCCTTGTCAATTGAAGTAAATTCAGTTGCTTTTTCTCGACTTACATTTGGCTTATTCGACTTTTGAAAGAGCATTTTCGTGTTTTTTTTTATATTTACATGGATGAAATAATTGCTGGTTGCTAAAATTTGTTTGCCTCGAGCGGCGGGGACTGTTTGCAATTTGCCTCTTGCTTTATTTTTTCGCAGTGACTATTTGACCGGCAGCCGGTCAGGCCTAAGTGAAAACTAAATGACCGGCAGTCTGTATTACGCATGCGCAAGAAATTGCAGCCAAAACTCGAGAAGAATTGGCTTGGTTTTGTTTTCTAGAAACTTTTTGGTTGCCGATTTCTGGACATTTTCGACCTCTGAAAATGGCCTAGCCGGACGGCACTTCGAAATTTATCACGCGAGAGCCTAGGTACGTAACGGGTCCGTTGGACGTCTACGTTTTGCTCTCCGATTAAGATAAAACCAATCCAAATGTATTTTCCGAGACAAAGCAATGATTTTAAGAAGCTATGAATTTTCTGAAACCTTTAGTTGCGGATTTCTGCAAATTTTCGATCCCTGAAAATGGCCTAGTCAGACTACACGCGTGGGCGCTCGCGTGCAAAATTTTTCCAAGTGTCGTCCGGCTAGGCCACTGCCCATTCCACTAACGTAGGCCCATTCCCGTCCAGAAATTCCTAATTAGAATCCAAAAAAGGTTAGGAATTTTCGCTTCCTAATCACCAGAAATCATCGAAGAAATTTCAGGCATAAACTTCATCAATCAAGTTGGATAAAAAACTCAAGAGATCACAGCAAAGTCCCGCCATTCACAGATTTTTTCCGGCACCAGCCACTAGCCACCAAAAGTGAATCTGTATCGCGCATGCGTAATATAGACTGCCGGTCATTTAGTTTTCACTTAGGGCTGACCGGCTGCCGGCCAAATAGTCACTGCGAATCTTTTGGTTTTGTTCTTTGTTAGAGCTTAGGCCATAGGCCTAGCCCCAAAACACAAAATTAAGCTCGATATGTCACAGCCATTGTTTAACCAAAGCGACATGAAATCACACCGGTATCGTGTAAACGGGATGATAAAAAACCCACAGCAGCGTGGTTTCATGGCGGTGTCAAATCGTACCGGTGTGGTCGTGTAAACGGGGTCTTAGTTTGGTACAGTCAGTGTCAGCAGTAATAAGGAGGCCTCCTCCGTAACAAAAGTAGGCCTAACCTACTGAAGTGAAGAGATTTCGCAGTGCATTTTTCTCCACAAAACACTTAATAAAAAACAGTACTCACCTTTAAAGCTGCACCGATGGGACGTCCTTCACACGGTAGATTCTTCGACAGTTTGACAAAGAAAGCCAAAGCCTTCGATCTTTATCATAGAAACCAGTATGGAGTGGTATTGCACAACACCAGCAAGTACAAGTTTATCAAGAGCTTCCAAGCACGTGCTTTTGTGAATAATATTCAAAACTCGCCGTCTTTGACAAAGGAAATTTCCAGCCAAGGGAAACAACAGGATATCGCAACAAGATTGGACAGGATTCCGAATTACAAGAAACCGGTTTCGAAGCCGGTTCTTTTGTTTATTGACAAGTATTTTTTATCACGACAAAAGAATCTTCATGTTCATGTTCAGGGCATATTGACTATGTTCAGGGGGATGTGAAGTGGGTCTGACTTTATTAAAAAATGATGAAGTCTTATGAAGCTGATCATTTACATGTATAAAACGAGCAAACAACACTCTTATTGTCAATAGTTTAATTGGTATTTTTTCTATTCGTCTTCTGACACCTTCGTGTCTCTATATTTCCTTGTCCCATGTTTATTTTAAAGAAACAAGTATAAAAGTTAAGGAATTGCTAAGGAATTTTCAGTACTCAAATTTGACTGTCAGTTAAGGAATTTTCAGTACTGAGCCTGAGCCGAACTTCCTTATGAAAAAAAATGCGTGTAAGTGTGCATGTGTATGTTGCGACGAACAATGTAAATGAATTTTTCTTATTTTGACGTATTTTTCGTCTTTCTGAAACCAAAATTTACTGGTCCCTTGCAACTTCAAGACAGAGGGAATCCGACGCAGTGGCGAAGCCAGACAGCCAATATTCGAGACAAAAAAGGGCGTGGTCGAAGGGTGTGGGTGTGGTTTTGAGAAAAACAACCAAGTTGTCCGGGGGGCACTTGATAAATTTTGTAAGGGACGGTCGAATGTAAAAATCGCAATAATCGATACCGTTATGGGCGGCACGTCCCCAGTACCCAAATTATACATACATGTAGTGCTCCCGGGGCAAGTTTTACCCTACGATATTTATATCACTTTTAGCCTATTTTAAACCTATCTTGGCAATAATTGGGGGGTGCTGCCTCCATCCCCCCCTTGGCTTTGCCACTGAGTCCGAGTTTTGACCGCAACCATCATAAGCATCCAAGCATCACACGAGTTCGATTTCAGCAAGCCTGTTGCTTATTTTTGAGGCGACTTTGCACCAACCTATCACCCCACCATAACCTTCCCAAAACATGTTTGAAATGCATTTCCAAGTAAGGTTTTCACGCTGCTGAACTTTGCATGGATGTATCTCAAATAGTTTCAGAGATTGCAAACCCTTTTGACCCAATTTCAGCCTGCTGTTTCTTATAGAGGTTGTTCTTGTAAAAAAACGTTTATTCGATATGAAAATCAAGACGCAACGATGATTCTCCAATCTCCAGTAATAGTGTAGCCGAGTGTTACAGTGTAACTCGGCCCAACACATGATTGCATCTTCCACTACCAGGGCGGGGCGGCGCAAAGTCGCGATTACCGACCTTACCGACTAAGTTCGCGCGACTGGGAAAGACATCTGTAATTTTCCCGACCAGAATCGAAATTGGGCAGCTAAGTACGCCGATATTGCAAATGCTTTTAACTGAACCTTTTTCGGAAGGGCGGTGCCGCAATCCATGCATCTCCGACCGGCTTGCAAAACGGAAACATTAGAACATAGATATAACAGACATTAAGCACATACAGGTATAACCAGACAAAAATATTCTTTCAAAAGAAGCATCTCAATCGTTGAGTTATAATTTCAAATACCTGAAAATTCTACTTAGCTTTTCAAATGTTTTCTTTTCTGTCAAGAACCAACAAGTGACTTACTGATCGAGAAGAAATATCTTTCATCTTCTTGAAACATTCCACCTACTTTCTGAGACTATCATAACGATTTTCTAAATTCACAGATGAAGGTCCTTCGATTCCAGAATCCCTTGTTTTCGTTCCACGTTTTACCATTTCAAAATCAGAACGATTTTGACTAGAAAAGAGATAAAAGGCAAACTTATTGTTATGTTTTGTAGAAGTCTGGATAGATAGATGAGTATACACGCTTACTGTCTTAACAATGTACCATATTCCGTCGATTAAGCGCCAGGTGGCGTTTATTTGATAATCTGTCACACATAGGATCACATTATTTGAAAATTTATGAATGAACTATCGTCCTGAGGAAAACGACGTTTCGCAGCAAGTAGCAAAATGTGTCCCTTGATTCCCTGCATCAAGAGCTTCCACTTGCACTACTAAAGGAGTGTCTGTGAAATGCCTGATTGGCAGCTGAATACAAACAAAGCACTTGTTCGAGGGAGGGCGCTTATTCGAGGAAATACGGTATGGAGTTTTGTACTTATAATACAGGGGGGCCACTGAATAGCCCAGTGCAGTGCTAATCTAAGAAGCGTGACCCCACTTCCCCGCGATTAAGCATCCTCCAGGAAAGAACTCTGGAAAATTTCTAAAGCTTCTCTTTCCAATTGGTGCATTTCGAGTCGCATCTGGGTATAAATTCCGCCTTTTTCGGTCTGTTTCTGACGTTCATACTCCGAAGAGTGTCAGACGAAAAAAGCTTTTTGAGTATGCCCGAAAATTTTTCCGCTGTTTATCGCAATTTTGAAATTTTGAAGTTCAAATAGGACTTTGATTAAACATTGCAGATCATATTCCTTCAGTGCCCTCTTGTTCAAGAGGAAGATATAAAATAGAAAGAGAAAAAAGCCATTTCTTACTCAGAAGCAGCTGAGCTCAGTGTTGGAAAAGCAGCTTGGCTTGATATATCAGGAGCCACACCAACTCTTTCTCTTTTGAATTTCTCTTTAAATGCTCCAGGAACGTATCGACCAGTTGGCTTCGCAGCAGCTGCAGGCTCTTTTACTTCTGAAAAGAGAAAGATACCACACATTTTAACTTTGCAATCAATGAGGGTGGACTTCTGTGTTTAGCGCCAGTCACAGGATCTCAGAAGTACATGAACTAAAGAGACATTGATCCTGGTTGTAACGCTACTATGGCTTGGGCTTGAACTTTGCCGTTCTGATCTTCCGACATCACCAGCTAGCTGGGTTAGACTACAATGCCACATCACCTTAAATCTTCTCTAGTAATTCAATAAATTGCATAATTTGCCCCCTCTCCCCACAATAATGTTGTGTTGAGATTTTTTGAACTCTTTCATCTCCCATCACTGCTGATCTCAAAGAAACAACATTGAGATGGAGAAGGGGGGGTGAAGTGCTAACGCTCTAGCTGTGTTTTGTTAATGATATCAGAATCAGAAATTGCTAGAAGTTCACTTGCTTCGTTATAGGGTCTTAGAAGCTTGTAATAATGTCTTGAGAAAAGAGTGAATTTCTAGCGATTTCTGACTACAGTAACCAAAAAAGTAGCCTGCTAGTAGCCTGCCTGCTAGATACTACTCTTTACGAAAGGAGAGATTGAGGGGCACGCAGGCTAAAACATATCTTAAAGTTAATGTTTAAACAGAAAAGAAACATTAGAACTCTTGTTTCTATTCACACGCTACAAGAAGAAAGAGGTCAATCTCATTTCTTTTAAATTTTTGATGAGTCAATCCGAAGCTGATCTTAGTCACCTGAGGCTGGGTTTTGCTGCGCTTGCTGTGATTTGGACCATGGACCAGCAGAAGTGTCCTTGCTACCTTGATCTTCATCTAAACATTAAAAAAATAATTTTGAAAAATTTAAATCATTCAGTTATATGTCAATTAGCTCATAACTAAACAAAGAAGACTTCAACGTTTAAAAACTACAGGTTCTAAAGTTCTTTTAAGATCATTAACAGGGTCACATTGAAAAAGTTAAACAACTCCATGCTTATACATGCTTTTTTTTCTAAGAACACTTAGCTTTGATTTCAGTCTGCCTGTTTCCTATTTCTGAAGTGATTTTTCACCAACCTATAACCCCATACCCTTTAAAAAAATATGTTTAAAATGAGTTTCTGGGCAATGGCTTTAAGCTGGCGAACTTTGCCTTTGCATATCTCAAAAAGTTTTGAATATAGCAAAAAATTTTTAACCAAAATTTCAGCCTCGGGCTCCTTATAAATCAGTGAAATTCATGTTGAAAAAAGGCATGAAAACACTAACTAGAATATAGCGAATATGCTATATTCATAAAGTGAATTGAGCACATGGTTGAACAGTGCCTTAGGATCTCAGTAGTACATTAACTAATCAAGACTCCAACCTTCGCTGTGATGCTACCGTAGTTGGAGCTTAAACCCTTGTACCTTGCTGAGCTTCCAACACCCGAACCAGCTGGATAATACCCCCATAAGACCACAACACCATAGCATATTCAGAACTTCAAAACTTATGAAACAGGCTTTAACTATATATATTTTGATACATTTTAGTTAACACAACACATTTATGAAACAAAATGCATACTTTCATTTTCAATATCATCATTTTCTTTTTCTTCATCCTTCTCTTTTTCTTCACTATGATAAAAAAACAGCTTCAAAAATACCAAATGTAAAAAGCATATATTATTGTTTTATCTCTGTCTTGAAGATAGGTGCATACTGGCTGAAGAAATTAGAATTGCATTCAGTGACATACTCACAGGAATTTTTAGCATACTTTGGCCTCACTGCACTCTGCCTCTCTATCCAATCAATTGCATCCAGGATAAAATTAGGTACAAGACAAAAGTGTAGAAGCAGGGGTGCTGGAAGCACGGGGGTAACAGGGGCAATCGCCCCCTTGCCCTAATAGAAATTATGAAATTCTTTGATTTTCCTATTGTTTTGCCCCGAATTTGTTGCTTCTGCCCCCACTGCCTGGTGCCCCAGTGCCTTGATTCTGGCACTTCTGCGCAGAAGGTACAACTATTTAGTGTTCTAGGGGCATGCTCCTTCAAAAATGCGGAATTGAATGTTGCCAAACTCATTCTCTGATGGCTGCATCAAAACTCACATATGCAAAATCTATTTATAGGACCAACCAACCCATGTTTTGAATGATCAATTTTAGGGAAGTGGGGAACCACACTCCCAGACCTCAATAAGGAATGTAATGTTTTCTTACTCAATTTGCAATGCTTGTACTCTTAAACCAGTATAGTCCATTTCAGCTGGAGCTTCAAAGTCTTTCCATTGTTCTTCATCCTGAAGACAAAAGATTAAAGGTAATATTCGACTACAATGAAGGTGACAGTATATGGTTATTACCAATTCCTAGGGTCTCAGAAGTAGTAGACAGACTAAAACCCTGACCAAACAACTCAATTTTCCACTCGACAAGTAATCAAGTGAAAATTTGATTCATTTGGCCACCTTGTACACAACGAGTCAAGGTGGGTCGAGTGATGCTGAGTGAAGTTTGATATTGATCAAAAAAGTCAAGTGAAAGGGTGTTATCAGACTGCTTTATATGTTATGTGCCCGGAAGGTCTTCTATGTGCAATTTCAAATAGAACAAACAAAAACAATAGAGTAATTATTTTGAAAACAATAGCCAAGAGCACATCTTCTGCTCATATTTTGCAAATTTATCAGTCTGGTCCAACGATGTGATCAGCTGCAGTGAAGGTCCAAAATATTGTAGCCTGGACGCAAAACATTCAAAGTCATTAAGTGATAACACCCTTTCTCCTACGATAACAGGACAAGTCGGCCCACTGCTTAAAGCAAGGGTTGGGGGTGGCAGCCCTCAATATCCCCACACGGAACAAAATAACTAGTAAACAACGTCGTGGGCCAACATTGCAATAAGCCGACTTGTCCATAAGGGTGGGCCGACTGTGCAGCAGGCTGCGGCTGACTTGTCTACAAAGCAATCTAAGCCACTTCTACAAACCAGATTGAAAAAACCCTCACCACCCACAACCAAACCACCAGGCATAGGCAACCATGTTCTAAAACCTAATAATTCCCAGAAAGGAAAATTGACTTCCATTTAGAAGCAGACCTGTGAGACAGTTTTAGTGACAACTTCGGTGTTCTCTTCAGTTGTACTTTTAGTTTGTTGCTTCTTCTGAGTTATATCTTTTGTTGTTGTAAAGTTCTTGGCTTTACTTTTAGACTTTTTGCCTTTCGACTTCTTAGCAAAGAATTCTTCTAAAGATTTGTCATCTTCTTGATCAGACATTTTGATTTTAGATATTAGAATGAATGAATTAAATATTGAAGAGTTTAATTTTAGTGTTTATATGTTAGGAACAAATAATTTTGGCTCCAATTGATTCATTATCCACACCTCACATGTTGGCAGTTTCCACCATTTGCGAAAGTAAGAGAGAGAACTTCAAAAGAAGCATGGGTCGAATATTCAGTGCGCATGCTTTTATTCGTTCCACTTTTAGGAGAAATTCACCACGCTTGCTTGCGCACAAACTTCCAAAGGAAGACATTACAAAGGCAACACAGAGATGGATGGAGTGGCGAAAATAAAAGAACAGTAAATATAAATTTTATTGTGCTATCATTTATCAATTTTTTTGAACTTTCTAGTTTTAAAATGCTGCAGTGATCTAGCTTCACCCTGCATGGATGAGGGATGCACCACCCCTATAATGTTGTAGGAAGTTGCCCTTGAGTTTTGCCCGCCCAAAGTCTGGTCTCTGGAGCAAATAATAATAATAATAAATTCCCGAACAAATTGACCCCCTATAGATTGAGAGGTGCGTGGAATGTCCTCCCTGTTGTATTGGTGAGTGCATTATGTAGCAAAAAACAATGAAAGGTCATGTGACCTATTGTTTATGCCAAGAGTGCCAGACTGAAAATTTTGCATCCCATAAAACAAAGGCTATTGTCCTCAAAACAACAGGGGCATTGTTTTCTATTGTTTTCGTAAAAGCATAGTTTCAACATCGATTTGCTGTGGTCAAGATGCTTTCTCTAGAAGATTTGTGCAACTACTTTTCATCCAACCATGGTAGTTTAGATCAGGTCAAGGCATTTTGCGCAGCCTTTCAAAGGGTTTGAGGTTAGACTAGAAAGTATGCTCCGCGCATGCAAGACATTCTGCATGTTTTTGCAGTTCTTTGCTCTTTTTTTCAATTGGCTGTGCAGCTGGTAAAACAACAAAAGAACAATAGGTCACATGACATTTCTATTGTTTTCTGCTATGCACAGCACACACTACATTTTAAGGCCAACACGACTTGCACCAAGACATTTGATAGCCTGAGCAAAGTTGTTTTGAACAGGGGTGCCAGAAGCATGGGGGCAGCAGGGGCAGCTGCCTCCTGCCCTCGGAAAAAAAGCCAAATTATTTCATTTTCCTATTGTTTTGCCCTATAATTGTTGCTTCTGCCCCGCCAACCTGCATTGCTTTCGGCATCCTTGGTTTTAATAGCAACATATTTGTCTTTCCATTAGATTTCTGATTCCAAAGACGAATAACTCCAATGATCTCGGAAAGGCAAAAATGATGCAGAAAACATCAATGCCATTTCAAAATTGGAAAATGTGCCAGATGCTAAAAAAGATGGACAAGAAATGTTGGATGATAAATTAAATGATGCTAACTCAGAGACAACCAGTAGCAAGAGAAAAAAGAAAGAAAAGGGTCAAAATAAAAAGAGACCAAGAACAGTTCCTTTACAAATGGTTGCAGATAGACTATGCCCAAATTTATCAAGAAATAACACTGAATGTGACAATCTGGAAGCATGTCAGTATTCTCATGATATTAAAAAATATCTTGAAAATAAACCCAAAGACATTGCAAATGACTGTGTTAACTTTGCATTGACTGGCAAGTGTAATTATGGTTTGGAGTGTAGGTTTGCAGAGTGTCACATAACAGAAGATTTTAGAAATATTGTCAATTTGGAAAAGCAAAATTTGTTTTAAAAGTCCACCATCAATCAGCAATATTCTACAGAAGGAGTTACAAACTGCACTTAGAAAGAAAAAGTATTTATTTCCGAAGACAGATAAATATCTGCAATCATTAAAAGTTAAAGGCAAAGGTAATGTCGTTAATTCTGGTATGGAAGACTCTACAAATACAAATGGCCTGGAAGTATCAACAAAAATGAATGATAATGTCACTTCCAATAAAGATGTCTTTACATCACCAGCAAGGGAAAGAAAAGTTGTAAGTAAAATATCCTTTAATTGATGTTAATGTTGGATAAGTACTACTTTAGGATTATTGCAGATTTCAGTGGTGTAGCCAAATGGGGGTAAGGAAGGGGCAGTCTCACCTCCCCATTCATCCTCAAGATAGCCTTTGTATATAGGCTAAATCTTAGTTTAATGTGGCACAGGGTAAAATTGGGTTATTTTTCCTTAAAACCACACCCATATTTTCCTTGACCACGCCCTTCTTTTGCTCCCCCCTCCCCCCAATGTTGGATGTCTGGCAATGCTGGAAGCATTTTAGTGTCAATATTTCAGAAAGCACAGTAGTATGTTGTCACAAAATTATTATGTAATAGCATAATTCAAATGTTCAGCCACCATCCACGAATCACCAGTTTCTTTCAACAGCACTGTAGCTTCAAAAGGGGATGACTTCTTCGCAATATGACATGGTTCATTTTTCTTTTTCAGGTGAATTTCTCTGACAAGCTCTATCTTGCCCCATTGACCACAGTAAGTATCTTTATAATAGCATTACACACAATGCCATTTCGGCACTTTCTGATTGGTGCATTTCGATCCGCATCTGAGTCAATTGTTTTTGTCGTTTGGGAGGAGTTTCAGGCTAAAAAGCTTTCTTGTATGTCTTAATATAGTTCCACCATCGCTCGCAATTGTGAAGTTAGAAAAACTCAAAAAGCTATCTCTATAATGCAGAGTTTTATGCCCTGACCAAATGATCTAATAAAATCTGTATATTCCATGGTTGTCAATTAAAAATGTTTGATCACAGGTGGGCAATCTTCCGTTTCGAAGGATTTGCAAACAATTCGGTGCTGATATAACATGCAGTGAAATGGCAATGTCAACCAATTTGCTGCAAGGTCAGCAATCAGAATGGGCTCTGTTGAAAAGACACCAAACGGAAGATGTATTTGGTGTACAGGTTAGTTAGCCTACCTAATTCATAGTTATATTTTTGCATTTGGTTTCTTTGTTTCGCTAGCTTAAATAGTCGAGTCAGTCGAGTTTTACACAGCTGAATCTTAAGTTTCAAGGCAACGATTGTTTCCTTTCTTCACATAATTTGAAGATGTTCGAGATTTTGGTTTTATCAAAAGATCCGTATCTTTCAGGCATGATTCTGACACTATTTCATATTCATTGCATTTTCACGGGAACGCATCCAGATTGATCCGCTTTTCTAATGCGTACCCGTTTAACCGAAAAGCCTATCGTGAACTTTTAGGGAACCGGATCAACCATTGGTAACGCAGAACGGTATGGCACGACTGTTTGTTCATTGTCAATTGTCATACTTTCTCAGCAACTGTATCAGGGTTTTTTTTAAGAAAAATTTAGAACTGCACACTATCCTTATACTGTAATAGGTGTAGAAAGTACAATTTACGAAGGTTGACGTAAATATAACTCAATGCACTCACATAGGGGGTATGGGTCATGCACGCCAAGAAAACTTCGTGATTAGAATATGCTAAAAAAAACTATGAGACAAGGCCAGTTTGCCGACTAAAGCAAAAAAATATACCGTTGATTAATTGGTATAGGGCAACAAGTACTTGAAAATAATGTGAAATGTGTTTTATGCCAATTTCTGCACTGCACAATGTATCTTTTAGAACTGCACAAAAATTGTTAGAACTGCACATTATGTGTAGAACTGCACGTTAAAAAAAACCCTGAACTGTATTATTTGTTGAGTTATAAACCTAAGCCACACAACTAAACCTTTTCGTAGCATGAACTGCAATATGGAAGCTGCAAAAAGCAGCTAGATGCAAGCAAGCGGGCAATACTTATTTGTCCACGCATGTCAGAGGTTCTGGAAGTTATATACACCTGACCGGATACTGCAGCCTATCCTACCTACCCTGGGTACTCATTAATCACATCTGTAGGATGGAAAGCTGAGTTTACTGCCGGCTTGTGCTTCATGGTGTCAGTGGGATTGGAGTAACCTTTACCCCAAGCCTAGAAAGAAAAGGCAAGAAAGATTATCATAACAATACGTAATTCTTTCTTGATGGCATTTATTTATTGATAGTTATATTTTACCGCAGGTTTGTGGTTCATTCCCAGACACAATGTCAAGATGTGCAGAGATGTTGAACCAAGAAGCAGAGATGGATTTTATTGATATTAACATTGGGTGTCCTATTGATCTTGTTTTTAAAAAGGTTTGTCTTTGCTTGATCGTTTGATTGATTGATTGATTGATTGATTGATTGTTTGATTGATTGTTTGTTTGATTGATTGATTAAATGACTGAGTGATTGTTTTATTGTTTTATCGTTTGTTTGATTGTATGATTGTTTGCTTGATCGATTGATTGATTAGTTGAATGATTGTTTGATTGATTGATTGATTGATTGACTGAGTGATTGTTTGATTGTTTGGTTGATTGGTTGTTTGATTAATTGATTGATTGAATGATTGTGTGATTGATTGTTTGGTTGATTGGTTGTTTGATTAATTGATTGATTGAATGATTGTGTGATTGATTGTTTGGTTGATTGGTTGTTTGATTAATTGATTGATTGAATGATTGTTTGATTGATTGATTGATTGATTGATTGACTGAGTGATTGTTTGATTGTTTGGTTGATTGGTTGTTTGATTAATTGATTGATTGAATGATTGTGTGATTGATTGTTTGGTTGATTGGTTGTTTGATTAATTGATTGATTGAATGATTGTGTGATTGATTGCTTGGTTGATTGGTTGTTTGATTAATTGATTGATTGAATGATTGTTTGATTGATTGATTGATTGATTGATTGACTGAGTGAGTGTTTGATTGTTTGGTTGATTGGTTGTTTGATTGATTGAATGATTGTGTGATTGATTGTTTGGTTGATTGGTTGTTTGATTAATTGATTGATTGTTTGGTTGATTGGTTGTTTGATTAATTGATTGATTGAATGATTGTGTGATTGATTGTTTGGTTGATTGGTTGTTTGATTAATTGATTGATTGAATGATTGTGTGATTGATTGTTTGGTTGATTGGTTGTTTGATTAATTGATTGATTGAATGATTGTGTGATTGATTGTTTGGTTGATTGGTTGTTTGATTAATTGATTGATTGAATGATTGTTTGATTGATTGATTGATTGATTGATTGACTGAGTGATTGTTTGATTGTTTGGTTGATTGGTTGTTTGATTAATTGATTGATTGAATGATTGTGTGATTGATTGTTTGGTTGATTGGTTGTTTGATTAATTGATTGATTGAATGATTGTGTGATTGATTGTTTGGTTGATTGGTTGTTTGATTAATTGATTGATTGAATGATTGTGTGATTGATTGTTTGGTTGATTGGTTGTTTGATTAATTGATTGATTGAATGATTGTGTGATTGATTGTTTGGTTGATTGGTTGTTTGATTAATTGATTGATTGAATGATTGTGTGATTGATTGTTTGGTTGATTGGTTGTTTGATTAATTGATTGATTGAATGATTGTGTGATTGATTGTTTGGTTGATTGGTTGTTTGATTAATTGATTGATTGCATGACTGAGTGATTGTTTGATTGTTTGATTGATCGAATTGATTGATTGATAGATTGATTGCTTTATCAGTTCGCGACAACAACACAGTTTATACAACTGAATAACATATTCCCATCGTACTTTCTCAAAAATAACTTAATTTCTATCTAAAGTTAGAAAAAAAAGCAAATTTAAATGAGTTTGGTGTAATACTTAGTATTGAAACGTATTTCAGGACTAGGAACAGTATAAAGAACTTTCAGCCTTATTTTGTTAGAAGTGTAAGGAACTCAAGCCTCAAGTCAGGCGAGAAACAGTATTGCTTTATTAACCTATTGATTGGTTAGTTAATTTCCTCATTTTCTCCTTGCATTCACAGTCGTCTGTTTGAAAATCTCCAAATGTTCAGATGCCTTTGTTTTTTACGTTTTAGGGTGGAGGATGTGCATTGATGGGTCGAATGAACAAGCTTGAACAAATTGTCAAGGGAATGGTCGAGGTACACAACATTGATGAAGTTTTATAAAGATCATACAGATCATATATATAGTATATATTCATACGTTGATATCAATTTTTTTAATCCGAGACGTGAATTATAGCAGAGTGAAGCAGACACATTATTGTTCACCTATATAGGAAGTAAGCAAGCAAGTAAGCAGTCCTTATTGGTTAACACAGGTTAAAGGTTCTGGCAACATTCAGCTTGTGCCTCAAGACTGATACTTTTATACAATGAATACCCTGGGTACTCATTTACTGACCTCGCAAGGGTGGACAGCTGAGTTGAGTGAAGGCTTGCGCAAAATTGCCCTACAAAATTCGGACCAATAACCTGCCCATCGTAGGCCCAACGCCCTGCTTACTCTGCACACAATGGCTTGAATCTCGTCAGTTGTTGGATTCCATTGGTGGAAGCATCTATCCTAGTATTTTCTGTTCATGAGAAATATATATAGGGTACTGATGGTATGATATGGTATGGTATTGTATGGTATGGTATGGTATGCTATGGTATGGTATGGTATGGTATGGTATTTTATGGTATAGTATGGTACTATATATATGGTAAATGTGTGTAGTATATATACACTGAGCAGGGCTTAACATAGCCAATTCACAAAACAAACGGGAGGAGAGCCTTCTGCATGACTTGAAGAGTTACTAGGCTCTTTAGCTCAGTGGAATGGTCGTTGGTATCTGTTCATCCCTCTAGGTTTGCCATTTCTCGAAAATTCTATTTAATGTTTGCAATGTTGTACTCGTTTAGGTATCAGACGTGCCAATAACTGTGAAAATGAGAACTGGAATCTATGAAAAGACCTCCACTGCTCATAATGTTATTCCAAAGATTAGAGACTGGGGAGCATCTCTAGTAACAGTTAGTATATTTCATTTCAAAATTGTTAATCGACATCTATACACACTGTTTTCAATAATCACCTAGGCATTAGCCCACCCCTGCGGGGCATCGACCATAAAAATCAAAATTGAATTGAATTGAATTGGTTATTTAACCATGCGCACATGTTAGACATTAGTCATCAATTCAATTCATTTCAAAAATTGTAAGAATTTCTGAACTCATTTCAAGACTCTCATAACAAGCTACCTTCGTGCTAAGTTTTATGGCGTAACTCTAAGCCACTTGGTTTTCAAATGGGGCAGGGGGTAATTTTTCAAGAGATTGAACCATATTTCAAAATGTAACATAACAGAAAGATGTTTGGACTTGGAGAGTCTGTCACTTGAGCATAGAATCAACGATATTGCTCTTTACTGTATATATCTTAGTATATTTTTATTTTGACCATCGCCAAGATTAACCCTTTCCCTCCTGGAGGGACCATATTTTCCATTGATAAACACTGTAAAACGTGATATTGTCAGGGGTAAATGCATGATATATTATTGGATTTATATTAGTTATTTTCTTTGAAGCTATCTGCTTTCAACTAACTATCTTGGTCTTTGCTACCCCCTGAAAAACTTGCAGTCATATAGATTTAAGCTGTTACATGAAAATAAATCAGGGTGGGAAAAGGTTAATTAAAAGGTCTTTTATTTTGTTTCTTTAGCTTCATGGAAGATCTAGAGAACAAAGATATACGAGAACGGCTGATTGGGATTATATAGCAACATGTGCTGAAGCTGCCAAACCTATGCCATTATTTGGTATGTGCATCCGTCAACCGTAAACTTATTACTTGAGTCCCAGTTACCGCTCATGAGACCGAGGCTAGCACTAAAATGAGATTGCTCAAACTGGCCTATCACCAACCTCGTCCCCAGGCCCCAAATCGAATTTCCTCAAATCTCAACCGGCAAATCGATTTTGGTCCTGGTACCGGCCACTAAATCTGCCAAAATACTAACAATTTAAAAAAAAAAGTTGTAGATTCCAAAAGCAGATTTCTTAGAAAGGAAATGCAAAGAATTTCATTGATAACTGTAAGGCAAGATACAATATCTCATGTAGCATCATTTTTTGGTTTTTATAGATGTTTTTTACATAGTTTTCGGCCTATTTTGGTGTGAAATTTTGAAGAAACTGTGACATCACTTAATATTTCTATTGTTTGAACAGCCATTCAAATTGCGAATAGACAAGGCCGATACCAGGGTCGAATATGGACAGCGGAGTTTCACGTAGAGGCCTATTCACCCTGGGGACAAGGCTGGCCTATCACTACGCTTAGGCCCTGGCCAAATGATCAGACATTGTAGTTGTAGTGGGGTGTCGTGGTATCGGGGGAGCGAAAATTAAAAACTCAGGCAATAGGTCTACGTCATCCGTACATCATAGTAACCTTGTGGCCTGGTAACCTCTGCATATTAACCACTTGTTCACTTGTCCAACAATTTTTCTGACATTTTGAACAATGTTTGTTAGATAAGATTGAAAACTGTAAATGAGAAAAGAACACTTTCTGTCTACAAACGGAACTGAACGAGAGAGAGAGAAAATAACTGGCCTTTTGATGTGGACAGATTCCAAAACGCTTAGATGAAACTTTGGTTTTCAAAACACAATACCAATCTAGCTTCACTTCTCTGATTGGTGCATTTCGATCCGCATTTGGGTATAAATTCTGCCTCAGCCGATTGTTTCGGTCTGTTTCTGACGTTTATACTCGGAGGATTGTCAGGCGAAAAAAGCTTTTAAGTATGTCCAGAGCTATTGCTGCTGTTTTTCGCAATTTTAACTTCTACTGATCGTCAATTCTTAGATGCAACGCAAAGCTAATTTCGTGTAGTATTGCTCATGAATTTTTCAATATGTTCCTGCAGGAAATGGGGATATTTTGTCATTTGAAGATGCAAACAGAAGAAGACAAAGCACGGGGGTTTCCGGTCTCATGATTGCAAGGTAGAAACATATAAAACCTAGAAGTAAAATTACTTGTATCGGAAAATCAGAGGTGTTTTCGAATTGAGCCGGCCCTGTAGAGAAATTAAGCTTAGGGCTCCAGGCCCTGGGGTTCAAATCTGGCCAAAATCACTTGCCAGATGCCAAAAATCAACTCAACTATCCTGTTTGCCATTCATGAGAATATACGTAGATAAGTATGGTGTCAAAGAAGGCTTTGCCGAAACACAAAGCAAAACAAAAGGAGAATCGTGGGCTGTATGAGTTGGGGGTTATTCAGCGATTTCCGAGTGCTATCCCCGAAGCTATGAGGCTAATGCAAGCAAAATTCCCCAGCATGCTTTCCCCTTCTCTAAAGCGTTCTGTTAAGAGGTTTTGAGAAGGATAGGGGGCGAATAGATGGTTAAAAATCAAATCACTCTAGAAATCAAAAACAAGCATGAAAACAGATCGAAGTGTTCTAGTAGAAAAGCGTGTATGAGTCCGATTCTCCGCTTTAATTACACTCTTTTTTTTTCATAAGCAACTTGACTTTCGTCCAGCCCTCAAAGTTGCTTAAAATTTTAGACATTTCAGCCCTCAAAGTTGCTTAAACGTTGTTTAACATTTTTTGTACCTACTAACCACCCCTGATTTCGCGGATCAAAATCGTCATCTGTTAGGCCTACAACATGACTTTTGGGAGACAGTAAGTGGGAAAACGTTAGGTAACGAACTTCAACATGCAAAACATAAGAACAAAGAACAATTTCCTAACACAAGAAAGAGAATAAGCTTGATTGTTTGACTTCTTAGTTGCTTACAGTAGTTCAATTGAGCTCTCAAGTTGCTTAATGTTAAGGTCAGTTCAGCCCTAGTTGCTTATTGAGCGGTGGCTTATTAAAAAAAAAAGTGTAGTTTTTTTTCTCTCTCCTTTTCTAGAGGTGCTTTAATCAAGCCTTGGATTTTTACTGAAATAAAGGAGCAGAGGTTTGTCGAGAAATTTAAATCCTTGTGCTGGCAAATTTATCATTATTTACCCAAAAGTTTTTCGTATGCTTTCTGAGAATCGTCAAATATCAGGTCAAGATTGCGAAATGAGAATGGAATATTATACTGGAGTGGGTGGCCAAGCTTCTCGGTCAGTACTTGTTAGACAGCTGAAGTTAAGCTTGGTCTTGTGAGGTCAGCATCTGGATGGGTGACTTTCCTGATGGATGACTAAACAACTCACTCTACCGTCCTTCTGAAGGGATGTTAAACTAGAGGTCCCATGCCTGGATGCGGCATACATAGTAGGCCTAAACTAGCTGAAAAAAACCTAGAAATAACAACCTAAAGTAACAACAACAATAACAAAAATATACTTTGTTTGATATCCGTAAGCGTTTAAAGAATCTTGTAGGTCACGAAAATTAACATATAGATACGTAGAATAACAGTTGTTTCAAAATCATTTGCGCTGTTTAGTGGGCGTTATCATTGTAACGAGCGAATTTGATTGCGAATGCCACGTTAAGACCCTATGAGCTGGGATTCAGCAGATGGAAGAGAGATTAAATTTAAGGATCCCATTCTTCTTCGCAGCTCCGCCCACTCAAACTATCAGTTGGGAGCTATATCGTTCAGAAGCATCTGCTTTGCATGGAAAGATCTTTCATCCTTTCGCAATCCAAGCAGCTTTTCTCTTACGACCTGCAGCTAGAAGTAAACTTTATTATTCTACAAAAGTGGGGTCTTCTGAGGGTCGCTTAGGGGTTCTTAGAGGGAACATGGTGTATCCCCCACTTTTCTAGAATATGGCCCTCGAGAATTTTCCAAAAACGTTGTAAAACTCATGGGGGGGGGGGCAAAAAGGGCGTTTCCCCGCATTTGCGAGAGTTTGAAGGGCGTGGTCTGAAAATTTTTCCCCGGACCCCCCACCCCCGACTACTTTAGACCTGGATACGCCACTACGATGGGAACATGCCAAATGTATCAATTGGACATGGCCAAAATTAAAAGGGAAACGAGGGATCAGGTAAAATCCTCCCTACCAATCTGCTTGACTATCGAAAATGTACGAGAATATTGAAAATGTAAGCCTCCTGGACGACCCTCCTTTCTTATCAAGGAATTTTTTGTCAGAAAGCCTTATAACTGCAGTGTATTTGTTTACAATAGCTGTAGTCCCATTTCTCCGAAAAATGGCACATTCCGTACCACTACATATGGGAGTTAAAGAGCTCGATCTGCTTCTTAATAACTCTATCTAATCGAGTTAACTCTTCAGTTTTTAAAAACTCGACCTGCATCTTTCTAGCTCTGTCTAATTGAGCTAATTCTTTAGTTGTTTACAAACTCCTCTATCCTAATAATATTTGTGCATTCGCAAATATTGCTGGTTTTCTACAGCCTGAAATTATTTGTATTTACAAACTTGATGCATTACAATTGCTCAATTTGATGCGAAACTCAATTCATGGTATAATGAATTTCTTGTTTGCTTTATTCGTTGTCTATTAAAATGTAGAGTGTACCTTGAATCGAACTGGTAATAAGAAACCCTGCTATCACAGAATTAAATACTGAATTATTTATCCAAAAGCATGGAATAACTCATAGTCTATTGAACTTATTTTTTTATTTTCGTAGGCACTGGGATATATCTTCAAGTGAGCGGTTCGATATACTTAAAGAATACGTCAATTACGGACTCGAACACTGGGGATCAGACCATAAGGTTCGATTACCTGACCCTTCTCATTACTAGTTTCAACTACTCTCCACTCTCCTATAGTGCTCCCAAACCGTTTAATTGTTTGAAAGTTTTCCACACAAGACACTCTTATTCCAACCCCATCAAATTTATCAACATTTAGAAACATTTTGTTCGCGGTCCTTCGTGATCGAAAAAGCGAAAATTTGAAAAGTAAAGGATTGGAATTATGTTGATCTTCATTGGGTTTCTCCCTTTGATTCATGAATCATTCGAATTTTTTCCAAACTCAAAACATCGAAAATTCTCAGTTCTCTAACTCCCATCTATTCCGACTGTAAACGTTCAGACATCTTTCCAAACCTCGCTACTTCTCAAGTCCCTCCCCCCCTACAGTTTGAGACCTGAAAGCTGGTAAGCCCCTACAGTTGGGGACCTGGAAAAACTGGTAGATTTGCGGGTAGATATCTTCACTTTCTCTGTTGTTTGCTTCGTCATATCTTGACCACGCTTTTTTGCGTCGACTCTTTGATATCAGTAAGCCACGTCTAAGGCTAATCCAGCTTTTAGTTTTTGAAGAAGGATAGATTGACTAGGCCATTCCTGGGATTCGTAACAGCATTTAATGATCTGGCGTTCTGAATCTTAAAAAAGCTTAAAAATTGAGGATTCTAGATTGGCTAAAATATGATTGTAGGCCGTCATCTTTAGAAGAGGCTAGCAGAAGCTTGCTAGATACACAGCCCTCCTGGATCAGCCCCTGCTCCTTGGCCACGAGGTTCCACTCTCATCTACTTTTCCTGTCGATAGTTCTTCGCAACTTATCAGCTCCTGGTATCTAAAGTTTGATTCCAGCACCCTCTTTTTTCTTAAACCTGCAAATGAACATAAAACCCTTTTACTGCCTTCTGTTATTCTGAATCAGTAAGTTTTGACTGATCGAGTCATTTTTTGACCACGAGAACATTGATTAGTTGTTAGTTTGATTAATTGATTGATTGATTGCTAGATTCATTTATTGAGCAACATATAGAAATGATAGTAACTATAGTTATAATTTGGTCGATTGCTATTTTATGTGCTTGATTCCGTACTTTGTTGATTTTTTAATTTTCATGATTCAGTGATTGATTCATCGATTTATTGTTCCATTGATTGATTGATTGTTTGGTTGATTGAGCGATTGATTGATTATTTGATTATTTAATCGATTGATTCATTGATTAATTGATTGATTGCTTGATGGATTGATTGATTCGTTGATTCATTGATTCATTGATTCATTGATTCATTGATTGATTGTTTTGTTGATTGAGCGATTGATTGATTATTTGATTATTTAATCGATTGATTAATTGATTGATTGCTTGATGGATTGATTGATTCGTTGATTCATTGATTGATTGATTGATTGTTTTGTTGATTGAGCGATTGATTGATTATTTGATTATTTAATCGATTGATTAATTGATTAATTGATTGATTGCTTGATGGATTGATTGATTCGTTGATTCATTGATTCATTGATTGATTGATTGATTGTTTTGTTGATTGAGTGATTGATTGATTATTTGATTATTTAATCGATTGATTCATTGATTAATTGATTGATTGCTTGTTGGATTGATTGATTGATTCGTTGATTAATTGATTCATTGATTGATTGACTGATTGAATGATTGATTGATTGATGGAGTGATTGATTGGATTTTTCTTCAATTTTGCCCCCTTCCCTCCTTGAAAAGTGTTGAAAACAACATGAAACACCAAGAAAGTGACAGTGTGGCAACTTATAAAACGCACAACATTGAAACAGGGGAAGGGGGTAGTGGCACTCTCAAAGCAAAAATTGTCTCCGTATTTTGTTCAGGATTGTAGTCAGCAAGCTTTCATTTTTTATTTGTTTTTCTTTATTTTTTTCTTGATGATATGACCCTTTCTCTTTTTTTGAATCAGGGAGTGGAAAATACTCGAAGATTTCTTCTGGAATGGCTTTCATTCTTACACAGGTGATCAACGCAATTTTGATAAATAAGTGAATATTTTTTATATAAAAATTTTTAGCTCTTTCCCATTCAGTCATTAAGGGGACAGGGAAGCTTTGAGGTTTCTCGATTTTTCATCAAATTTATTGGTTCTCTAAAATGATTGTCATCTGTCTGTAATCTAGTAAATATATTCTGACTTATCAAGGCTGTTTCTGATACCGTATTAGACATGATAGTCACCACTTATCATGACAAGCCTTTGATATTTCGTTTCGTTTGGCAAAGTTTCGGGAGAGAGAAATGTGGTTTCTTGTCTATTTATTGCAAAGGTCGGATCGAAAGGTGTGAAATTAACCGGACCTGCGAGGAAGCTCGGAATTTTTTGGCGCTCAATTTCTAAAATTTGTGGCGCCAAAATTGCGTTCAGTGCAACTTTTGATGTTATTCAACCAGATTCTGGGATTGAGTAAGTCTGTAATCTAATTCGAATCCTATAATTGTAGTGTGCAACTTCTGGAAAATCATATATCATATATGTATATATATATATATATATATATATGATATATGATTTTCCAGAAGTTGCACACTACAATTATAGGATTCGAATTAGATTACAGACTTACTCAATCCCAGAAATCTGGTTGATATACAGTACTACACGATTTTGTAAGGAACACTTGTAAAAGGAACTCGAGGCTGCAAATTTCCGAAAGTATAAGGAGCTTTAACGAACTTTAAAGAACTTCTTGTGAAGTATGAGCCTGGCTATTGATTCTTATAAATTCTTAAATTTTAGCAGCTTTGAGCCTCAGTATTCTTAGTAAATATACACTGTGTACACTACTTGGAGATAGCAATGTGACACGATGTTTCATTTATTGTAGATACATTCCTGTCGGGGTACTTGAAGTACTGCCTCAAAAGATCAACGAAAGGCCTCCACCATTTGTTGGAAGAGATGACCTGGAAACGCTTATGGCTAGTACAAATTGCAACGATTGGGTTAAGATAAGGTGAGATGATGTCTGCAAAGCGCCAGTCGGTGTAAATCTCCAAAGAAAGAATTTGGGGAAATGGTTAAAGATTTATGCCCTTGCAAAACGATCAAACATTGTTTGTTAATCATTTGAAATTTGCTTGTCAAGCAAAATGTTTGGTAGTTTGGCCATATGTCAAAACATTTCTTTTCAAACAATTTTTACTTGTGTGGCCCAAAATATGTTTTTCCACTATTTCAAAAGCATTTTTATAAACAATTGTAGCATTTATGCTTGTCAAGCAATGTTTTGTGACGTGGTCAAACGGTCAAACATTGCTTTTGAAGCAAAGCTGAAATGTTTGACTAACAATGTTTGATCGTTTGGCCAAGGCCTTAGTTTATTACAAGCGTTCTAACCTGGATATTTCTTTCTAGTGAGATGCTGCTTGGGCCAGTTCCTTGGAATTTCAATTTTCTACCAAAGCATAAGGCGAACTCTTACGCGTAACGAAATTACAAAATCGTAGATTTTTTATCATAGATCTGTGAGGACAATATTTTGAATTTATATCAGTTGAGGTAAACTGTATCTTAAAGTGTATTATCAAAATTGGTGAGAATGCTGAGAAACTGTCCACATTTAACTTGTTCCTTTACTTTATCGAGCGCTTGATGAGCTACGACACTTCCACCTAAGGCCCTTTGCCAAACTATCAAATATTGTTGGTCTAACATTTTGAATTTGCTTTACAACAAATGTTTGACCGTTTGACCACGTCCAAAAACATTGCTTGACAAGCAGAAGTATCAAACTTTGTGTCGTGGTGTTTTTGAAAACGTTCAAAACATTTTTTGCTTGACACAAATAAAAATGTTGGACGAGCAATTTTTTTGGATGTGGCCACCAAACGGTCAAACATTTTGCTTGATAAGTAAATCTAATATGTTGGACCAGCACTGTTTGATTGTTTGGCCAGGGCCTAAGGTCCTTGCCAAACGATCAAACGTTGTTTGTCAAACATTTATTGTGAAGCTTGCATTCCAAACAAAATGCTTTTCAGTTTGGCAACGTCGTAAAGCACTGACAGAACGATCAAACATTGTTGGTCAAACATTTAAGATTTACTTTCCAAGCAATGTTTGACCAATTGGTCACGTTACAAAATATTGCTGGACGAGTAGAATCGGCTTCGCGTTGTTTTCAAAACTTCAAAAACATTCATTGCAATGTTTTGAAAAAGTTCATAAGCATATTTTGCTGGCTTAAGAATGTTTGGCGAGCAATGTTTTGCAACATTGCCAAATGGTCCAACATTCTGTTTGACGAGAACATTTCAAATGTTTGACAAACAATGTTTCATCGTTCAGCCCAAGGATCAAATATTGTTTGTCGTGTAAGTAAAATTTTAATTTCTTGCAAAACATTGTTTGACCGTTTGGCCAGCTCACAATACATTGCTCAACAAACATTTTCCTTGCACCAACCAAAATATGTTTTTGAACTTTTCAAAACATTGCACTGCGAATTCTGCTTATTCAGACTTGTAAAACAAAGTTTTTGACGTGGCCAAACGTTTGAACATTGCTTGAAAAGCAAATTTCGAATGTTTGACATACAATGTTTGATCGTTTGGCGGGTGAACATTCATTGTTCCTCAAACATTTGTTTCTTGCATCGACCAAAAAAGTTTCGAGTTTTTCAAAACGATTATGAAGCGAATCCTGCTTATCCATCAATGTTTGTGACGTAACGGAATGTTCAAACATTGCTTTATAAGCAAATTTCAAATGTTTCACAAAAAATGCTTGGTTGTTTGGCCGGGTATAAAACATTGTTCCTCGAACATTTGTTGCTTGCATCGAACAAAAATGTTTCGACTTTTTCAAATCGATTATGAAGCGGATCCTGCTTGTCCATTAATGTTTTGTGACGTAACGGAACGTTCAAGCATTGCTTGATAAGTAAATTTCAAATGTTTGACAAACAACATTTATTTGTTTGATCGGGCACAAAACATTATTCCTCAAACATTTGTTGCTTGAATCGAGCAAAACATGTTTCGACTTTTTCAAAAAGATTATGAAGCGAATCCTTCTTATCCATCAATGTTTTGTGACGTAACCAAACGTTCAACCAATTGCTTGATAAGCAAATCTCAAATGTTTGACTTGCCGAGCAGTGTTTGATCGTTTGGTCAGGGCCAGTACTAGCTTATTTCTCTGAAAAATTAATGAGTGTATGATAAGATTTCGTGTGGGCCTTAGGGCATTTTTTGACATAAAAATTAACATGTGATTGAGGAAACTCTTTCATTTAGAAATTGTACTTGTTTAGAAACTGTTGAAGTGGATCAGGAAATGTGCATGATATCTTTTCCGGTGTTTTTTCTTATCTCAAAAATCCATCTTTTGTAATCTCGTATTTCTTAATTAGCAAAGGATGTTGCGAATTTTTAATTAAAAAGTTCATATCCCCATGACTTAGATTTTAATAATTCAAGAAATTTTGATTATAAGCTTAGAAATGTTGGGGAAAATGTAATCTGAGACAATAACAGTACTCAAATAGTGGTTTTTTAGATTTCAGTAAAAAGTTGTTAAAAGTAAACGGACGTCTCAAAATAGATATAGGCTCTGAACAATCCTTATGCAAAACTTGCCTATATTTCCACCATAATTTCCGTAACAAAAATCCACGAAATAAACTTATGTTATAAGCCTTCCTGTTGGTTTTAATACCGTTGGTCCATTAGATGTTTCTCGTATGTCGGTAGCCTATTCTCTTACCGTTTTCACCTTACGTTTTATCATGAAGTAGTACTGTATGGCTATGCCTATGTAGGCCATTAAGGTTTAAAAGCACTAAGTCAGAGTCGAAGTGAAATTCTGTGTCCTTCAACTCTCTGTTCTTGTTTGTAAGAGAAAAGCAAATCAAAAATAAAATCTAATTCAAACGAAAAAAGTTAGATAATCTTTGATTTATTCATGAATAAAACAGAGAAGCATTGTTTGCTCTTCAAGAGGATCAAATAGCGGAAGTCAACTTAACTCGCCTCTTAATCGCCATTGTTATTATTTCAAAGGAAATGATAATTTTTGTTGGAAACTCAAAGACGTTGGAAACCAATTTGTCAACAATGTCATAAGATTGACCAATCAGAAAGAGGTTTATTGTTTCTTGAAGAGCAGACATTACAGGTCGCCAGTCTGGGTCTTGGCACCGTCTGCAGTTTTGTCTTGATAGAGTTTTCAACCCCACAGCCAGCAACCCCACGCGAACTGGGTCTCTAACGATCTAATCGATTCGTGATTTGGGATCTTAGGAATTTTGCTTCTCAATGTTGACGATTTATTCGAGGACACTATTCAGTTGTACACTCCGGCACTGTCAAAACCTTGATTCAATGCCAAAGGAGTCATTGCAACATAAGATTGAAACTTGAAACAGGGCCACGATATACTAAACAATGTTGTTCTAAATTTGATTTGTTAACTCCTAGGTAAACTAGATGAAAGTTTTGGAAGTCTTTCTTAGCTTAAGACCAGTCAGACAAGTGAGTCCACTTAAGACTTAAGCGTTCTCTGTGCTCGGAATTGCTAAAGAACTGCTGTATTTAAGGACTTAAGTTTAGCAAAAGTTTCAGACGAGCTCAGAGATTGAAAAAGAGTATCGTCAAATACACTACAATATTAAAATACGTAGTATTAATTTTGTAATGCAACAAACAAGCAATTTAGTCGCCCAAAAAAATTCGCCCAAATCTTTCTCAAGAGTAATACCTAAGAAAACAAATTATTGCTCCAAAACAGATCGTTCATTGACCATAAATAGTTAAATACTATAACTTACATATTCATTAGTTCGCACATCAATTTTACTTTTAGATGCTTTTTCGGTGAACATGAATAATGGTTGGAATGCTGTCACCTGTTTCCAACAAATTTCTTCCCTAGCGGTTGCGGGGCGATTTTTGTGGGGGCTTACTAACACGCCATTACTAGCACTAAATTTTGCTACTTGATTTAATCGGCGATTTCTTTGATACTGGAAGATATTGGAGTGTTTACTGTGATTCTTGGTTCAGTAATCAACAGATTTTCACGGGAAATTAACTTCATAATTGAAGAAATTTGATTGTGCAAAAGCCTGGCTCTGCTAATTTTGGGGCCTAAAAATTGATCGTGTGGTCATCCAGCCGTTTGTTTCTCACCGCCTGTCCATCAACACGCTGGATTACAGCAATTTGCGAAGGATCGTTAGTAAGGTTGGAAGGTTATTGAGCTGTGATCATTTTGATAACTTTACTTGATGGCAAGGCATTTCATTTATTCGTTTTTGTAATTTTCAACTTAGAGATTGGAAGATTTTCAAGCATAATTATTTACAGGAAGCCTAAATTAGCAGCAAGTGAGTTTTCAACATGGCTGGCATGGCTTCACTTTTCTCGTTCACTTCTCCCGCTGTCAAAAGACTCCTTGGCTGGAAACAAGGCGATGAAGAAGAGAAATGGGCAGAAAAGCTATCGACTCTCTTGTGAAAAAGCTAAAAAAGAAGAAAGGTGCTTTAGAAGAACTAGAAAAGGCCTTATCTAATCCGAATTCTGTATCAAAGTGCGTTACAATTCCCCGGAGTCTTGATGGCAGGCTTCAAGTGTCTCATCGAAAAGGCTTGCCTCACGTTATCTATTGTCGAGTTTGGAGATGGCCTGACTTGCAATCACATCATGAATTAAAACCACTAGATGTCTGTGAATATGCTTTCAGCCTTAATAAAAAAGAAGTCTGCATCAACCCATATCATTATCGCCGTGTTGAAACCCCAGGTAAGGAAATCAGTTGCGTCCGTCGCGTCTTCAACTTATTTTTCAAAGCCATTGTGATTGATGGTGATTGTCGAGTGCTTCACGTTGGCTGATTACTTGAAAGCGTCTGCGATCGTTGTTTGCTTTTCTCTCAAAAAATCGAGTTTAATTTATAACGACCTGCCTTTTGTTTATTTTAACTGACATAGGCCTGATATATAGTGTTCTGAGGATTTGTGAGATTGAGAATCGGAATGAAGCCACTATGAAACCCACCAGGTGAAACCTTTGTTGTGCGTCTGTGAAAAATTTCTTACAAGACAAGATCAAGATGTTTTTGTTTCGCATTAGTTTCGGGGACTTTTAATTTCCAGATTTTCACAAAAACCCGAATGTTATTCCGTCTGAAACCTCGAATTACGATTACATCTTTACGGACCAAAACTTAATCAGTTGTTTATAGAAATCATCGCCCTGTTTTTGTTTTGTTATCTCAAAGTTCAGAAACCTTGAATAGGTAACAATGCGTGTGCTTCAATGACTCCACGCGTGTACAACAGATTTAGATTACTGCTTTAATATCCTGAAACGTATAGTATTTCCAGCATGCATATTTTATCGTCATCTTAAAACCTTCCTGCATGTTTTCCTTAATACTTTGCATTAATTCATAATCAATCAAAAACTCAATGGGAGTTTTCCATTTCATTACTATTGTTGTCACGTAAAAGTAAATAGCAGTGACTCATTTCCCTCCACAGTGAAGGGAATACGTATGGCAGGCTTTCAAACTAAACAAAAGAAAACTTCCTCCCATTCAAGTTTCAAATCCTTACTTTGCTGAATACATACACGTTTTTTTATAAGAAAGTGGTTTATAAGAAAGTAGTGCTCAACATCTTAAAAGTTTAAGAAAGTCCAATACTGGATTCTTGAAACTTAAGAAAGTTATGTTTCATACTTTCACTCCTAATGTTCTGTGTGTTACTTTCGCTCTTCTGTTCAGTCGGTCTTCTTGCTATTAAACGAGTCTAATGATTATTTTCTTTGAAAAGCGTGGTATTTGTGCAATGTATACAGTGTCTTAAACTGTGCATTCTTAGAAATACTGCATTCCAAAATTTTTGCTAAGAAAGTCACAAGAAAGTTTTGGTACTGAAAACATGAAATATCTAAGAAAGTTTCAATACACGCTTTTTTTTATAAAGAACCACTTTATAAGGAACCTACATGTAGAAGGCCCGAAAATTTAAAGAACTTATGCTACTAAAGAGAAAATCATTAAGGAACTTTTCAATGTTGAATGCTTTTATCATTGCAAATAATCAAGAATTAGAAAGCCGGTTCCATTCATTTGCAGTCGAAAATCACATAAATTGTACGTTAAGCATGTATCCAATGTTTCCCTGATTAGTCCCGAGCTTTGCTCACATGAAAGTGTCTCTCTATTATTGTTATGACCACTGTATGTACAGTTAAAATCAAGGAACTTTTAACGAACTTTTTGAACTACGATTGCCTAAAGGAGGTCCAAAAAATAAGGAACTTTAAGAACTAGGCCTTGAGGTAGGTTCCTTATAAAAAAAATGCGTGTACTGGCCCAAAAAAAACTTTCTAATAAAAAAAATGTGTATATCAGATGAATAATAGACTATGAGATGAAGAATCATATTCAAAACCTTTTAGGCATTGTTGTGTATGAGATGATGTCACACAAACTGAAAGCTTTGAGAAATGTTAATCAATTAGCATTGATTGTTTTACAGGTGCATGGGGTGCAAAGCCCTGTGCCCCTGTATAATCTGAAAACGTCAGCCAATTGTTGAGAGAAAAGAGGAAAATATCAACTTTTGACAAGCATTCAGAAATTTTGGGCTCTTGACACCCCCCTTGAATTCAAGTTAAAACTCTCATTGATTTAAATGAAAATAAATGTCCCTAGGCACCTCCCTGTCAGTGCCTATTTTGAATAAATAAATGAAGAACAATTGAAATAAAGATCCCTCAATTGAAAATCTCAGTAAATAATCACTGTCATAGGAACTTAAAGGTTCAACTGGTGAAATTACCAAATCTCTCAAAATAATGCCACCCTAAAGGGTGCCGAGTGCTCATTCAAACATACGTAAATTTTATTGTAACTCTCATTAACGTTATCTGTTTTTTCTATTGTAGTATTACCCCTGTACTTGTGCCAAGACAGAGTGAATACCCACGTGCACCTGGACCAATGCCATATCATATGCAGCATATGTCATCTGTTCATGGCATGCCTGGCAATGCAGGATTTCCACCTGGCTTTCAAAGGCCGACTCCTGGACCAGGTAAAAATATTCTTTCATGAATGGTGAATTAATGAAGCTACTGTGGTGTCATTGTCTAATCTGTTCAATCCAGCTGGCTCGGTGTCAGAAGCTCAGCTATGCTAGGCTTTAGCCCCAGATAGAGTAGCCTCAAAGCCATGGTTGAGGTCTCGATTAGTTAACCTCCTACCATGGTCCTTGTCATTGTCACTTAATACACCATTTCACCATCACCTTCACCTGCCTCTTCTATACTTAAGTCACTGAGACAATTTTATTATCTTGTGTGGAGTCCTTCTAGTTAACCTTGTAATCCCTGCAAATGTTGCTAAATACACCATTTCACCTTCACCATCACCCTCACCTTTCTTCTTTTATATGTAAGTCACTGAGATGATATTTCTTGTGTGGAAACCTCCTAGAGATTTATATAAGTGATTACCATTTTTGATTGTGAAATTGTACATCTGTTTCTCATCTTGTAGAGACACCACCTCCTGCATACATGTCTGAAGATGGAGGCAGTCCAAGACCAGATCCCAACTCTATGGAAACAGCTGATGCAGTCCCGCCTGGTAGGTATTAAAAATGTACAATGTAAGTTGGATTTATTCTGAAGCTGAATGAGCTAAATGTCTCAGCCAAATATTTTTATATAAATATGAATGTCTTCACATCTTTTTTACTTGTTACCTCATCATCATCATCATCATCATCATCTTTGCCAAAAGAGCTGAGGATTCGTTAACACAAAATATCTCTGGGGTGTCTGGAAAAGCAGGGCCCAGACCAGAAAGCAAAGACCTTGAAGACTTTGAAGAATAAGACCCCAAAAGCAAATGTCTTGAAAACTTAAGAACACAAAACCTTTGGACTACGAAACCTAAGACCAAGGAATGTATGATGTGGATTTCGAAGACCATTAAAACTGAGAAACAGGAAACCTACATAAGAGCACAAAAAAACTAAGAAAACAAAACCTAAGGCAACAATACTTAGGACCATGAAACATAAGACAACAATTCTTCAGACCAAAAAACCCAAGACTATGAAACCTAAAGTCCCCAAAACATATATCACAAAATACTGAGACCTTATGGACAAAGTTCAGGAAACCTACAAAAGGTCACAAAAGCTAAGACAAAAACATAAGACCATGATACCTAAGGGCATGAAACATGAAACCTCGAGTAAAAAGTCCCTTAAACCTTTAAAAAACACTTTTGAGCTAAAACTACAAAGTGATGCTTTTCCCTGTGTTTTTACAGCAAAATGAAACAAGTCCTTCCATCAAATACATACGTTTTAACTTCCACATAAGGAAAAGTTTTGAAAAATAAACACTATCATATAGAAAAAATTTTAAAAAACAAAAACTGCAGTTTAAGGAAATGTTGTAAAAAGAAAAAAAGCCATATAAGGAAACGTTTTGAAAAAGAAAAATTACCATATAAGGAAGCGTTTTGAAAAAGAAAAATTACCATATAAGGGAACGTTTTTAAATTTAACTACTTCTGCAGAAGGTGTATATTAAGTAACTATTATTAAAAGTACACGTTTCAACGTCTTCTGGTCTTACGTGGCTCTTTGCTTTACATGTTGTAGAGTCTTGGTTTTTTCAGGTCGTCTTAGTTTTCGACTTCTTGGTTTTTGTGGCGTTAGTTTTTGAGGTTTTGATTGTTGATGTCTCAGTTCTTAGGTCTTCGTTTTCTGGGTCTTAGTTTTCTAAATACCTAGTGACGCCGCTGTTAATATTAAGATAACGATTTTCCTTTGCGGATGTTTATTTAAATTACTTACTAATTTTGCAGATGTCACACCTATCACTTACCAAGAACCAACACATTGGTGTTCTATTGCCTATTACGAGCTAAATAGTCGTGTTGGCGAACCATTTCATGCTGCAAACACAAGTGTGGTTATTGATGGCTTTACTGACCCCAACATCAACAGTGATCGATTCTGCTTAGGTGGAATGTCTAACGTCAACCGAAATTCAACCATAGAAAACACCAGAAGGCACATCAGCAAAGGGGTTCATCTTTACTACGTTGGAGGTGAAGTGTTCGCTGAATGCCTTAGCGACAGTGCAATATTTGTACAGAGTCGAAATTGCAACTATCATCACGGTTTTCATCCAACGACAGTTTGCAAGATTCCTCCTGGCTGCACGTTGAAGATCTTCAATAATCAAGAGTTTGCACAACTGCTTTCACAGAGCGTAAACCATGGCTATGAGGCTGTTTATGAACTGACAAAACATTGCACCATTCGTATGAGCTTTGTTAAAGGTTGGGGTGCTGAATATCATAGACAAGATGTTACAAGTACTCCATGCTGGATAGAAATACATTTGCATGGTCCCCTACAATGGTTGGACAAAGTATTGACTCAGATGGGCTCTCCACACAATCCAATATCCTCTGTGTCGTAAGTTTTCTAGCTGTTATTTAACACTGACACTGTACAAAAAGACATTTATTATGTTTTCTGTGATAACTAATACAGGCAGACTTTAGCAAGCATCTTAATCCTCTGGGTTTATTTTGAAAACTCATAACACTGCTACAGACCCAGTTTTTTCAAGAGAACTGTCATATATACATCTAGACTTTTAATTTCAGTTAAGTGCTCAATACATATAAAGTAAAGAACTGTCGTTATAAATTTATTTGCTATTGGTTATATTGTTGGTGAATTTTTAAAGTGTAACGCATTTAGTCTTAACCGTTCAGTTTTAGTAGTTTATATAAGTTTATATAACTAAGGTTAAGTGTCATTTTCTCGTGCCTTTCCTTAAGATGCAGAGTTTTAAAGCTCTAGAAGAAGGGCAGTTTATACAAAATTCAGAAAGTTTTAGGTTCTGGCCAAACGATCAAATTGTTTGTCAAACATTTAAATTTGATCATCAAGCAAAATGTTTCACCGTTTGGTCACGTTGCAAAACATTGCTAAACGTTTTCATCACAAACTATGCTTTGTGACGTAGAAAACATTAAAACATTGCTTGATAAGCAATTTCAAATGTTTGACGAATGCTGTTTCATCATATGGCAAGGGTCTTATTAGCCTGCTAGACCAAAGAGTGGGCCTTCGACAGATTGATCTGTGCTTTTACGAGGATTTTGCTAAAATTTTATGTAGATATCCCTAGAAAGTTAGCGTGTTTTAGTCTCAGAAATGAAAAATTGAAAACATATACCAATGTTTCAACAAGTTATTTGCATTGCAGGATAGAAATGGCGTATGAGTATAAGTTCAGCTTATTTCGATGCAAATTTTCAATGCATTTATTGATATAAATACTTGTTCAGTTATGTACAATTTCTTGTTTCATGCTTAAGGAATTTCGAAAAGTCTTGATTGTAAGAGGCTACGGAGAGGATTAGTTTTTACGTTTCCAGACTTTCAGAGCATAAAGCCAAAATAATAGCTACTTTTCCCAAAATTAACAGCAAAAAGTTCACATGAAATAGCAAAACTTAGTACTTCCATTTTACCGACATCGTGAGCTTTAATAAAAGGGAAGAAACATATCACTTTTGTTTAGGTACTCAGCAAGAGCTAGGGCCAGCTGGCTAGTCTCTATTATACTAATGCTTGGAGTTGGCAGAGGATGGAAGATGGAAGAATATAACTAAGAGCAGAGGATGGATAAATATCAGCTGAAGAAAGTCCCCTTGAAGTAGGAAAACTTAGTAATTCCCCCTAGCCGAAAGGTTTTGAATAAAGGCACCCCGTAAGAGCCAGGATGGTGGGCCGTCTTGCTAGTCTCTCTTATACTAATGCGTGAAGTTGGCAGAGAAAGGCAGCATATACCTAAGAGCAGAAGGTGGATAAATATGAACTGGAGAAAGCCGGCATGAAAAAGCATAACTTAGTATTCCTATTTTGCCGAAATGTTTTTGAATAAAAGCCAAAGAAAAGAACAAATAACTTCTGTGTAGAAACTCCGCAACAGATAGCGTGGCAGGCCGTCCGGCAAGTCTCTATTATACTAATGCGTGAAGTCAGCAGAGGAAGGCAGCATATAACTAAGAGAAGAAAGTGGACAAACATCAACTGAAGAAAGTCCACCTGAAGTAGAAGAACTTAGTATTTCCATTTTGCCGAAATGTTTTAAAAAAATTATCCAATAAGAGCTACGATAGCGGGCCGCTTGGCTAGTCTCTCTTATACTAATGCATGAACGTGGCAGAGCGAATAGCCTGCAGCGGATGGAAGAACTAAGAGCAGTAGGTGGATAAATATCAACTGGAGAAAATCCACTTGAAGTAGCAACACCTTGTATTTCCATTTTGTCGATATGTTTTGAATAAAACATCCGAAAGGAGCTAGAGTGGTGAGCTGGCAGGCTAGTCTCTCTTATACTAATGCGTGAAGTTGGCAGAGGAAGGCAACATGTATTTAAGAGCAGTAGTTGGACAAATATCAACTGGAGAAAGTCCACACGAAATAACAAAACTTAGTATTAACATTTTATTAATTTGTTTTGAATAAAAGAAAAGAACAGGCCCCTTCTGCGTGCGTTCAAAAGCAGCTAGGGTAGCGGACCCTATGTCTGGTCTCTCTTATACTAATGTGTGAAGAGACAGACGCCCCCACGTGTCCCGATTCGCTCAGCTTTTCCGCAGGCCAAGTTGTTTTCGAAATCTGTCGCTTTCTACAGAACCCTAGCTGTAGGTGAGCCATCACGACAGTTTTTTAGGCAGCTTTCTGCTGCTTCGGGCACATGACCATCTTCCTTTAGGCATTTGCTTTTTGGCGATCTAGATGATCTCAAGTTCTGCTATCTCAAATTTTGAGAATCAAAAAAGAAAACCAAATGCTTTCATGCATGCTCTCTTTTCACCTATGTGGAGAAAAAAATCATCCTGGCAATCGCAGAGCAATAAAGTGGCAGTACTGCGTATACAGTATTATAGATTTTTCGACAATTGCCATGATTATATAAATAAATTCCTTGGCTTTTCTTTTCTCGGATCTGGATATAATCATGAGTGGCGTGGCATTTACGTGGGCTGGTGCCCACATTGTTCAGTTCCTCTTCAGTCTCTCATTTCTAGGAAATGAAATGGTCTCGTTCTCGCTATCTTTGGAGAAGAGTGCTGATTGGCTGATTTTTGGCGCACTTTGGAATTCGACCAATCAAATTGCTATTTTTTGACGCGCATGCGTTTTTGCGTGCCAAAGCAAGGGAAATTCCCTGCATAAAGAAATGAAATGAACTAACTATCAGATTCTATCAGAGCACAGAGACAGGACAGATAAGGCGAATGAGGAAAGGAGTAGGACTTTAATTTAGTTGTTTTATCAGAGCTTCGAAATAACAATGTTGCCTCTAGAAGATAAATACAAATATCGTAATAATTACTCAAAAGCACTGGACATAATAAAGCAGAATGGGGAGAAGTCAGGGCTGCAAAAACAGAGAAGGAGAAGACACAAATTAGGCCAAACAACCGAGAACTGCAAACCGGAAATTCTTATTGCTGAAGCTGTGTTGGTTATAATTTTGCTGCTCTTCCTCACAGAAATATTATTCCTTGTAATAGCTGCTTATTTGCTGTGCAAATATTTTACTTTCATTTTTGAAAGTCAGAGGAATAACATCGATAAACTGAAGAAATTTGGAGGTGGGTTCAATATCACGGAAAATCATCAGGCGCGAAATCATGTGTTTATGTGGCATGTCGCGACTGATGAATTCATTGTCATGTGTCTGTGATTTTTTGAATTGGCAATTGCTTTAAGCGTCACTGCATCCAAAAATTTTTTATTTGAAATTTGTTTCTTTGTTGTTTAGAAAAAGCTTATGTACACTCTGTGGTGTACCCAGACGTCCAACATTGGAGGGACAAAGGGGTGGTCAAGGAAAAATAGGGCGTGGGCATTTGAAGAATGAATGCACAACTCATACACTTTACATCAGATTTGTCCTATATAAAAAATGTATCCTTGGCGATGATTGGGGGGTGACAGCCACCCTGTGCCCCCTTTGGGTTTGCTACTGTGTAAACTTCAGATCCTAATGTTTATTTTAGCAAGGGTTCCAGAGAAAAGGCAGATAAAAGTGTACTTTTTAGTATTGATGTTATTTATAAATGATAGCTTTCAACAGAACATAAATGGTTCATCTTGTTACTTTGTAGGCTTGCAAGAAAAGACTGGGCAACACAGAGGAGGAGGAAAAGAGTGACATGTCAGAAATTCATGGCTAAGAAGCCTATTGATCTGAATTTCTATGATAAGCAGGAGTTTTTAAATGCATGGGATTATACTGTGAACAATAAAATGAGGAAAAATTATTCCTTCTATCTGCATGTACCTGTTTTAAATAAATATGAACTTCAAGACAAAACAAAGAAAGAATCTGAAAATGTTGATGAGTCAGAGGAACAATGGAAAAGACCTCTCAAGTGGGACAAGAGAATGTCAAAGTAGTGAAAGTAAAGGCAAAAATTTTGGTAATGAGAAAAATTGCCAGGATGAATCTAAGAGAGGCATCGGTGATGATAATCATGATCACAGTGGCAAAGATGATGATGATAATGATGGTGATCACAGCAATGATGATGATTTTGGGGATCAAGATGATCATTGTGGTGACGATGATCACAGTCAGGATGATGATTATGGTGATCAAGATGATCATGGTGGTGATGATTATAGTCATGGTGATCACGATGATCATGGTAATGAAGATAATCATGATGATGATGATGATAACAATGGTAATGATGATCATGGTGATCAAGATGATCATCATGGTGATGATGATGATCAAAATGATCAAGACAATTGTGATGATGATGATGATGATCATGATGATCAAGATGACCAGGGTAATCATGATAATGGTGGTGATGAAGATGATCATGATGATGATGATGATGATCATAGTGATCATGATAGTCACAATGAAGATGATAACACTGAAGAAGATGATGATGATGATGACTATTGTCATGAAGATCATTTTGGAGGTGATGGTGATCACAGTCATCAAGATGCTCTTGCTGATCAAGATAATCATGATGATGAAGATGATTATGGTGATGAAGATGATTGCTGCAGTGATGCTGATACTCATTTTGATCAAGATAATCATGATGAAGATGATAACACTGAAGAAGTTCATGATGATGATGATTGCAGTGATGATGATGATCATTGTGATCAAGCTGATCAGGTTAATCAAGACAAGCATGCTGATCAAGATAATCACAGTGATGAAGATGATGGTGAGGATGATCATGGTGAGGAAGATGACGATGGCAGTGATGAAAATGATTCTGATGGTGAAGATGATTCTGATGATGGCGATGAAGATGTGGATAATCAATATAAAATACTCGTACCCTTTGATGAGGTAAAATGTTTACAGAGATTGATGGTTAGGGATTATTGATTTACTGCAGGTAGGGGCCGGTGTGGCTGAAATTTCAAGGTCCATTTTGCTTTTTTGCAGGAAAAACTTGGCATCAGTTACAACAGCGACAAGCCTTGTTATAATAAGAATTCTGAGTATGTAAGTCTGAAACTTGTTGGACAGGGAAGTTTTGGTAAATGCTATAAAATAAAGGACTTAAAGAAAAAGAAAATATATGCCATGAAAGTGGTAAGAATTTTGATATTATATTGGTCCCTGACTCGCTTGATCTAAGACAGGCACACACTGGAATCAAGCAACATCACATGTCCTCTCTGAGCAGAAATTGCAATACAATACAATACAATTATACAGATAAGGGACGGAGAGGCTGTGAGGCCTATAAAGCCCTGTTACGCTAACTAACATTACTGTCATTACTGTTTTTTCTAATAACTACTTTTATCTAAGCTACTTGAATAAAAATATATTATCCCCTCGAATTTGTCGTATGATATTTCGAATTGTTTCACTGTTGAGTATTTAATAACTTCACTTGTCAAGTGAGTGAGAGTTTATTCCAATCGTTTATTATTCTTTGTGAGAAGAACATTTTCAGAGATTTGAGCTACACCTTTATTTGAAGAGCTTCAGCACATGTGTCCACGCGTTTTACTTTCTGTAATGTCAAAACCTCAAAAAACAATGATGAATCAGTGTCAAGAAAACCATTCAATATTTTATAAGTCAAAATCATGTGTCCAATGAACACCTCCTTCTTGTGAATGGCGCTTAGATTAGAGTTGTTGCATTTTAGTGGAAGTAAAAGTTACAGAGAGCCCAAGAGAGAATGAATGTCGCAAAGTTAATTAGCTATCGGTTTTATTTATGCAACAATCTTACAATACTCAGCCTGATTAAATAAGTATATCATCATTAGCTGTACAACCTTTTGTTTGTCATTTCTTACGTTAACGTTTTGGTAGATTCGCGAAAACTGACAATTGCAGGGTCCAGGTACACTGGATTGGATAACGAATAGCAATGTTCAAGATTCTGCCTGTCAAACATTTTTCTGCTTGCGTCAAGCGAAGTGCTTGATCGTTTGGCCATCTTAGGGCGATTATGTGGCATCGTTGGTCGTTGAGGAACAAGTTGAAAAGGAACCAGCTAAACCTATTAGTGTGGAACCGTGGAAGACTTAATTGTAAAAATTAATATATTATAGACGGATGTAAAGTGAGGTTTTCTTATTATTAGAGTTTGTATTGCAGATAACAAGAACGAAAGATGGAAGCGAAGAGTTGTCCGTTATGAAAGATCTAATGGACTCTCCAAATATTTTGGACATTTATGGAGCTGTTGAGGATCAGAAACTAATTTGTATTTTCATGCCACTGGCGCAAGGTGAGTGCAAAATTCATACAATACGTATCCATCAAAAAAAGTGATTCTTAAATCTGGACCCACAGGAATTGTTGCAAGGTTTCCTCAAAACAACTTTTCTCGAAGGAGGTTCTACGAAAGTGGTAGGATTTTAAAGGAAGGATATATGACATTTCCAAGGATTGAATTTTCTCTTTGACCTGTTAAAACCACACTTATCCATACTCTCGATACTCAATCTCTGCCCATCCTAATTAGGAGAGCAGATGCAATGCAAGTAACTGCTTAGATTGACCATGTAATGCCCAATGGAGTAGTGAGTGCCTAACGCAGTAAATTTACACGATAGCTAACTCTGCCCGCCTAACTCACCAGTCCAAAACGATATGCGACAAAGTTGGTTGTTGTAGGTTCTTAGGTGGCGTAGGGAGGCGGAGGGGTTCGTAGGAGACGTTTAACCATCAGTGGCGGAAATTCAAAATTCCAACTATTGGGGCCAATAGGTCTAAATTTCCGACAGTCACTGAAAAACGTTCTATTTTGTGCCATTTTCAAAGGAAAGTCGATAAATTTCCGACAAGATCGGAAGAAGCCCCTTCCCAACACCCCATAATTTCCGCCTCTGTCAACCATAATGTTTGATGCTTCAGGTCCGTTACACAAATTTCTTTATAAAACACCTTCGTAGTGACAAAGTGGAATCCTAACTTAGGTTTCATTTGGCCCGAATTTTGATTGCAGGACCTATTTTAACATACTAACTACCTAGGGGGGGGGGGTAGTTGCTCCTATCTCCCCTCTGCTTTTATTGTTTCGAACAATTATGGAACGATAGCATTTTATCCTTTAGCGTCGAAGATGTTCTTAGCACAATTTCAAGTAATAATAGGACCTAGAAAGTCTTATTACTGTCATAAGCCGCTTCTATTATTAAATATAGGGTCTAACGTTACAAGTGGACAAGTTTTTTAAATCTGGCTGGCACATCCCCTTCCGTTCATGGGTTATATACCCCTCCTTGAGGCTGCAAAGATTTGTTTCAACTTGGCGCTGCCGAATTATCGACTATGGTATCTATAATGCCATATCTATTATTTATCCTTTAGGAGGAACCTTGCTAAGCTTTTTACAAGATTTCCAACAAAGGACTGGAAGAAAAGGTCTTGATAGAAATCTTCAGCGCCATTTCTTGCAAGGAATAATGTCAGGACTCAAGTTTATGCATTCAAAGGGCTACATTCACAGAGATATCAAAAGTAAGTTTCTCATTTCAATCTATCTTAATTTTAGCAGTATGTAAGAATATGGCCCGGGGGCACTTCCATTGTTCAATATAATAGAGACGTGCCGGCCAAATGGGTTACTTTTCAGCGACGATTTTCCTACATATGGGTCTGTTTTTCGTGAAGAATCTCTTCATATGGGTAGGAAAATTTAAACGTTCTTTCAGACATGGGCTGCGTCCGTAAACTTTACTGTGGATTTTGTATTTAGAGTCGATTAAATTGTGCGAATCTCCCAGCCATGTCTAATTTAGAATCTTTTTTGGTTAACCAGAGGGAGGACTTAATATAATATTGATATCGGTATGTGCCGCTCATATGGGTGGTTTTGGTCCTGAAATTCTCTAAACATGCGTACGTTTTTACCCTTGATTGCAGAGCCTCAAGTAGGGTTGGGCCCACAGAGACAACTTTGTGCGCCCAACCCTATTTGGGGCTCTGGAACCCAGGGTAGTATGTTTTTAGCCAAATCCCCAAATATAAGGGTGGAAAATTAATGGAAACTACAAACTTCACTTCAGTCCGAAAAATGTTGAAATCGCGTCGCTAGAAAGCCTTATTCCTCTCATATTCCGCGAGTTATTACCCATTATTACCCATTATAGGGTATGTGCCCTGTCTGTGTCCACTTTATAAGTGAGTAGGTCTGACGAATCTCGCCGGCACATCCCCCTCTATCCATAGGTAATGTACCCACACCCCCAGGCCAATATGCTTGAAGTCAAGATATGATTTTCTATTTTAGGCGAAAATATTTTGATGTTTTGTGAACATGGTGGTGGAGAATGGCGTGCAGTGATAAGTGATTTTGGCTTTGCTATCCACGTGTCACATCAAAGTTTGAAAGGTGCACTCTATGGAACAGCTCAATTTGCCAGCCCAGAGGTATATAATTATTTACATTTTTTACGTTCACTCGTTGAATCTAAATGGGCAAGTCTTCTCTCAAATCAGAAGTTTTATAGTTCAATCTTTGGACAAGAGAGTCCAGAACAGTGGCGTAACGCACAGTGTGCACCTTTAAACACAAAATTAAGGGCCCCCAAAATATTCGGCCCCAAAAGGGGCCCCCGCGAAATTTTATAAAAAAAATTTTGTATAAGCGTTTCGAAAAGCTTTAAATTGATTAAAACGTACTTGAGGTCAAAGATATTCCAAGAAAGACTCGATAACCTCGCAATGCTGTCTATAGAAAACGTGGAAGCCAAATCAATTGATAAGTCTGAAGTTATCAAACGATTCGCAAATGTCAGTGCTCGAAGACATAAAAGAATTGCCTTGTAGGACTGGAATTAGATCTCTTCGTAAAATATTCAAATAAATTTGTATTCATGACATTTTTAAATATTTGTGGACAAGCTATCGTAGAAACAGATGTTCTATTGATTATACGTTTACGGTGTATTAGCCTTGATAAAACTTGGCTAGTATAAAAACTCTATAATAATCCCGGTACTAGGGTACCTAAAATAAAACTTCCTAGAAATCTTCTATTTAACCTGATTTTATATCTTGATAATTATTTTGTTGATGTTAGTTTTGTTGTTTTGTTTGAAGATTGTAGCTATAACGCTTTAACAAATTTGCATTTAATGGCAATCTTGGTGTGTAAACTTATTTGAAAAAATAGGGGCCCCAAACCACTATTTTGTTTAAGGGCCCCACACTGCTTCGTTACGCCACTGGTCCAGAAAAGTGTTCAAACTTCCTGCAGACAAAAATACGCTTGTAGCTGCAAACCTTTCTCGCTTGACAATGAAAGACAGGCATGTATTGGTTGCTGCACGAGATTCTCTATTTTTCTTAATTGTTCTTATCTGACCTTCCTCCGATCAAAACACGAGTGACCGTGTAACCGTGTAACCGTGTCTATTTACTGACTATTGGCCAAGAATAAAGAAAGATTGCAATTTATACAGAAAATACTTTAAGAAAATCTTTAACTGAATTTTGTGGCGATAAAGGCTAGGAGCCAACCCCTTCGCAGCTCAGGTAAAACTGAGATCACCTGTTACTAACGAATTTAGGAAGAGGTAACTCCTATGGCGCGTGTAGTATGCATTTGCCAAGGGGAATCTTGCAATAATGCGGTAATAAGGGCTTTCCACTATTAGAACTTTTAACGTAAACCCAGAATTGATGGCTAAAGGTAGCATATTACCTGAAATGCCAGGCTTGCAACGAGCTTGCGACCCATTGCAGGGAAAATTTTTGCAAAACATCATCATAACGAGGCAAAAAATCAACATTTCCCATAACTTGGGATGGCAAATTTTTGTTACCCCCAGCGGTGCCCCGTCAACACTGCTTTGTCAAATGAGCACTCCCTTTGACGACTGGGATTGGGACCCAGTCAATGGAGGTTCTCGTTTCCCTCGCTTGACCAGCAAGAGGAGTGTGCATTCGAGAATATTGCCTTCTCGAATAAGGCTCAGTCCCCCCCCCCAAGTACACTAATTTTGTTAACTTTTTTGTTTTCTATTTTTAAAGGCGGTTAAGTGTGAGCAGCTGAGTTATGCGACTGACATTTGGAGTTCGGGCTGTGTACTAATTGAAATGGACTCTGGCGACCCGCCTTGGAAGTATCAAGCTAGGTTTGGGCTAGGTGCCATCTTGTATGCGGTAAATGTACTTTAAGTTTTTTATTTTTGACTTTTAGAGCGTATCTTAATCTTGAAAAGTTTCACTGTGTCTGTTTCGTCCATAGAAATGGTTAAGGTGAAGGTGAAGGCGAGATATCGTTTTTAGCAATCGTCGCTAGGATCTCAGTAGTAGGTTTACTAATCATAACCTCAACCCTGGCTGTGACGCTGCCATAGCTGGGGTTAGAACCCCGATCTCGCCATAAGCTTCGGACACCAAGAGCCGGCTGGATTAGACCACAACGCCACAGCACCTTCATATCAAGGGTATGAAAGGCTAAGTAGCCTATGTCGCCCTATTTGAATGTAATCTCCAATTACAACAGCATTAAACAGCCCCTCTATCATTTCAAGCCAGACAAAGCCCAACAAAATTACGCTGCAGCCATGACGAGCTTGAGATTGAGGTAATTTGCCATTAAGGTCTAGCAGTTGAAGATCGTTTTTGTGTAAACATTGTGATCTAGGGAAGGTCGGAGATGAATACCATGAATGCCCTGCGTATGAAACACAAAGAAAAGCTCTCAATAGTCAGTACAATAGACTTGCAATTGACTCCTAGCACAATCCTCTTCAAAGAGCGAGCCCAAGGTCATCGCTGCCCTGTAGGTCTATCTAGAAGGAGTTAGTGAAACTCCAAAACGTTCCCGTCAGCCGTTAATTACCCACATCTCCTGTTATTGGAATGTTATTTGTTCTCTGTTTTGTTTATATACATTTGTACACTGTCTTTAATAGTTAGCAGCGATGCCTGTAGTTGCTAGTGCTTTATTGCGGAATAAAAACAAAATAATTCCCCTATTTTCAATTATTTTCTAGATTGGTAAAGCTGAAAAGCCTCCAATACCGGATGACTGTACCAATGACATGGCAAGACTGTACCAAGGCATGTTGGCAATAGATCCAAAAGAAAGGTTCACTGCCAGTCACATATTGAACATTTTAGATGAAGATCATTAACACTATGTATTGTTTCTTTTCTTCTATGTATTGTTGCAGCTAGTTTCTAGAACGTTTCGCAGTGGGCATATGCATTTGTAGATTTTTGCCCTTTGCTTTTTTCATAAGGGATTCGCAGTACATTTTTTTATAAGCAATGGCGTAGCCAAGGAGGGGCACGGCAGAGGGGGTTGTCGCCCCCCCCCAGTCATTGCCAAGATCGGTTTGTTCATATATAGGCTACATCTGATGTAAAATTGTCGCAGTGTACAACGTGGTTATTTGTTCTTAGAACCACACCCTAATTTTCATCGACCCCACTCTTTTGCCCCTCCAGTGTTGGATGTCTGGCTGCGCCACTGTTTTAAAGAAAATTTGGCTCCCCTATTTATATAGCTATAGACTTGTTCGTTTAAGGAAAGTTATGGGAAAGGATAGGGTTAATTTATGGTTAATTTGGGGCACAATTTCCTTAGAGTCGACTTGTTTTACTGTGTAGCTTCTGGCACCTTAAACATGGCAAACGTTTCTTCTATAGTTTCTTAACTTCCCAAGAATTAGATTTTCTAATGTACTGGAACTATTCGATGATAGCCTAATGTACCATTTTTGACTAAGAAGAAGGTGAAGGTGAAATGATGTATTTAGCGCTAGGTACCAGGATCGCAGTTGCAGATGAACTAATCGAGACCTCGACATTGGCCGTGACGCTACCGTGCGTACCGTAGAAGAGTTCAGTAACTTCGCCGTAAGTAAACCTCACCTCGAACGACGCCAGAAATAAAATTCAGGAATAAATATTTTCTGTCTGGTTAGATAAATATATTTTAGTAAGATTTATTTATTTATTAAAATTTAGATTGAGAGCTATTTGATTGCTGAATCCTCCCTGGCATTTTTTGGTTGGCCAGTTGACCAACCCTTTTCCCAAGGTGTCCTTTCCTTTGATTCGTGTTTAACCTTTCTTGTAAAAAATGTACCGTATTTCCCCAAATAAGCGCCCAGGGCACTAAGGTTTCGGGAGGGAGAGGTGCTCATTTGAGGGGCTGTTCATGGGGTGCGGGGTGATCTTTCGAGAAAATACGGAATTTAAACTTTGTAGTAAAGTTTTGCGCCAGATTTTAGATTTGATATATTAATCAATCGTATTCTCATTCATGTGTATTTTTTGTTGTCTTTCAATCAAAGCTATAGCGTTGTTTGAAACGCAGATCTTTAAAATTTGTTATTCATATGAAAAGATGTGCTCGTAGAAATGGTCCTGTCGTGAGATTTCCTTATCGCGCGATCATTGCAAAATTATGAATGCGAACACGGTATGAAAATGCATCGCTACAATCATAGTCATTGGCATTTGCATTGCGCTGATAAATTGCATCTGTTCTATTTGAAGGTATTTATCAATGTTATCTTATAAGTATCTCTCATGGTAAGTATTAATTGCCAATTTTGCCTTTGAACAGAAGCATTGAAGTTCGAGAGTCAAAAAAGTAGCGCATGCGCGACAAATTTTTCCCACAATTGCCTGAATTACTTGAAGAAATTCTATGAGTATAAAGATGATGTCATCATATAATTGATTCAGTGTCATGAGTTGGAAGTGAAAGCATAGGGGTATCCATTGCGTAAGCAGGTCTGGGGGCCGGATATTCCCTCCCCCCGGAGGCTGGCGGAAGACTCATGGGAGAATAGCGATTTCCTGTAACGGGAACCACCGTAAGATGCGACGCCTCAGCCACATTGTCTCGGCAGTGTGGATGCAAGTGGGGAGCATTCATCTCAGCACTGGGTCGGATGTTTTTGCTTTTCACATAAGCAAGGGTGAAGAATGTTTCAACAAATCTGCGCATGTTCGTGTTATTTTTACATGAAATTGTTATTGCTTTCCTTTTGGGAGACGCGCTGTACCTAATGGCTTGTTTACGAAAACAAGTCACAAGGCTCCTGATGGGTGGGTATACATGTGCATCTGAAAATTCCGAGGCTGGACCCATAACGAGGGCAAGATGTTGAAAAGATAGCTCTATAACATAATCAATAAAAACTTTCTTGTAATAAATATTTCATTCCCTGCTGCACAAAGAGTTAACATTTACCCATAACATTGACATATTTTCATTAAACATACTAATTTTCATAAGCTTTTTAACGGACCTATAACCCAGCCAAAGGTCACAGAACAAGACCCATAAACTGGGAAAAACATTGCAGATATTCCCCATAGCATATAACCACCCCTTTAGGAGTTACCCCCGGAGTTACCCCCTTCGTTTTGAGACAAAGATCAAGTTCATGGTGAGCGCAATTTTCGGTGTGGTTGTAATGGAACTTCATTTATATCGCAATTATTACCTTCAATCACTGAAATTAATCGTGCGATTCCAAAAATTAATTTGTTGCCGCGGCTGGGTACTGTACGCGAGCAATTTGTAACAATATTGTTTTGACAATTTTGATGACATGTTGATTGACACATGAGTCATTCTGACTGACATTTATAAACGGCGCCCACAGAAACCAAGCCCAGACGTCTGTTTGGAAACGGAGGAAAGTTTGTGAAATTTCTCATGTTTTTATTCAAATAAAGCCTTAATGTTATAAGAAAATAGTGCAGGCAAGCTAAATAGCTTTCTAGGTTTGATTTTTAGAAGATTTGTATGAAGTTTAACTTCGATAGAAGCACTAAATGCCGATGGTCTGCCTAGGCCTGTTACCGTACTGTTGTTTTGGTTGGAAATAGGCCAGAAATAATCACACAGAAATGGCACATCTAGAAGGAACTCAATATGGAAAAGGAGACTTCGTCCTTCTGGACGAAATTTCTATGGATGCTTTCATGGATAACTTAAAGACAAGATACAATCATGATAAAATCTACACATACATCGGCGAAGTCGTTGTTTCAGTCAATCCTTATGTGGGTTTGAATATTTACAACCAGTCATTTATCGATGATTACAGAGGCAGGGAAATGTATGAAAGACCGCCACATATATTCGCACTTGCAGATGATGCTTATAAGAGTATGAAAAGAAAAGGCCAAGATACATGTATAGTAATATCGGGTAAATTATAGATGTTTTCCTATAATTTCTTATTTCACTTTTAAAAAACTAAAACACAAAAGCCCTGACGACTGTCTGACCATCAATAAACTACACCCACTCCTAATTCAAAACAGAGCTTTTTTCTCGTTATTGTCATTCAAAGAAAATTTTATTATCTCCTACTTTTGTTCTTTTAAATTTCCTGTGGTCTATTAAATAATAATTCTATTCAATAGTTAGGTACTTTGGGATACTTTTTTTCTGTTCCCATAAAACAAGGAAATAATATTGGCCCTTCAATGTGTAACTGTTTCAGTATGCTAATGTGTAACAGTTTTAAAAGAACTGTTTCTTTTATTTATCCAAACAAGGGGAAAGTGGCTCAGGGAAGACTGAGGCTTCCAAAATTATCATGAGATACATTGCTGCAGTTACAAACCCATCTCGAAGAAATGAGGTTGAAACGTAAGTTTACAAAGTTGTTTTTCTTGCTGGCAATGGCAGCGGATGGTTAAAGGGGCACGAACCAGTACTGCCTCAATGCCTCTGTTATTCTCAAGGGTGTAGGAATGTACATCGATGTTGAGGGGATGGGGGGGGGGGAAATTGGGGAACTCACCTACTACTGTTAACGTTGGTGACGATGTCAACAATAAGGTACAGTATATTGTGGAGGAGTGAGAAACATTTTGGCACTTATAGCAGCTGAAAAAGGATCTTCTAGCAACAAAAGTGGACTTTCAAAGTAGGAAAAGGGTGTATTTATGTTTCCAAGAAGTAGTACTTTGTTCCAGGAAAAGGGCAGTTTTCATTGACTTTTGAAAAAGTTTGGGGCCATGGCCCACTTTTCCCTGGTTCCTATGCCTGTGGCAATCTTAAAAATCATGTCCATAATAATTTCCTTAATATAATTGTACCAGAATCACCTTTCAAATGCATGCCAATTTAACCTGAGGAAATGGGAACTTACTCACATCCTGATGGATGTAAGAATGACTAATGAACTGCATACAAGAGTGACTTTGTGACAGATCTGTGTTTCATAAGGAAGGAGGAAGTCCAAAAACGTTTTGAGGAGCAATACTTTTAACGAGATTCTTCAAGTCTGTTTTAAACACCTTTTTTGGTTCTTGGTTTGGCAAGTTGTTGAATCTAATTAGTAAATTTTGGGTGCCACACCCACTTTGTTAGCAAATTCATTCTGTGGACCCCTATTCTTCAGGCTGGTAGAATAGTCCTAACCGAAAACCATTGCTTCAGACAGCTAGCAATGGCTCTGTTAAGCTACTGTATGAAAAAAACTTCCTTTTTGTAAATGCATTTTGATTTTCTAGGGTAAAGGACATTCTGCTGCAATCTAATGCAATATTGGAAGCATTTGGTAATGCAAAAACCAACAGAAATGACAATTCTAGTCGATTTGGAAAATATATGGATATTGACTTTGATTTCAAAGGAGATCCCATTGGTGGACACATCAACAATTACTTATTGGAAAAGGTATAGTAAGAATATATCTTTAAATAACACATACATACATTCATATAATATACAAGCAAGCAGGAAATTTCCTTAATGCAGGCCAGGGATTGCAGCTTGTGCCCCCAGACGGATATTCTAGAATGAATACCCAGGGTACCCTCGGTTACAATCCTTGGCAGGATTGGATAGACGGCTGAGTTGACTGTAGGCTTGTGGAAAGTTCTTCCCACCGAGATTCAAACCAAAGACTTGCGGATTGTGTGCCAAATGCCATGTGACCACTCGGCCACAACTCCTCTAGCAAATGATGCTTGAAAATCTCATGCAACTTTGCCAAAAACCTATTGTTCTCACCAAAATTCATTGGAAATCCTTTTGTTTTCGTAAAAACCTCATACACACTTCTGAAGAATGAATTGCCCCTGAACCTCTAGTGTCTGAAGAGCCTTACTTACTTATAAACACATTATTGTTGCTTTTGGATAACCTAAATATGTAAGACAATAGTTCTGTATCTAAAGATATTCTTTTCAAATCTCAGGCAAGAGTAATTCATCAACAGAAAGGAGAAAGAAACTTCCATGCATTTTATCAGGTAATCTTATTTGTTATGTCCAACATGTCAACTTGTAGTAACCTTTGCTGAAAGTGCTGTGGAGTCATGGCCTCATGGAGCTGGTCCGTGTTGTAATGAGCTCAGTGTGGTCAGGGTTCAAGCCCTAGCTATGGTAGCTGATTAGTTATCCTATTGCCAACATCTTAACAACTGGCACTAAATGGACCATTTCACCTTCAGTTTCACCTTCAGATTAATGCTATAGTTCATATCGAAAATGTTATTCTTTTTTGCAGCTTCTGAGTGGAACGCCTGAAGATGTGCTTCAGTATATGCAACTGGAGAGAGATCCTGAGCAATATTTCTTTGCAAGACAAGGGGAAACTTACCAGGTAATAATCCATCATCAAAGTTATTTCCTATCTTGCAAGCAGCCTTAAAACGCTTCTGTGTCAGATCACGCGGCACACATGCTGCATTCTTATATTACAAGCTTTGTGGCAAGGGAAAACAACTCTATCACAATTTCGTACATCTTAGAGTGGGTGCTTTTGCGACCTTTATCCATCACTCCTTCTTTCTTGAGTCTTCCGAGAGATAGTAAGTTCGCTCTTTTGGATAACTCTCGGAGTATCGGAGACTTTGCAAGCTCCAGGATTTCACAGACTTCGTAGAGATTTTCCTTCCCTATCAACTTCTCTGTGTCTTCCATTTTTCTAGAAGGTGCGTTTTGCGGGGGCCGGAATCGGAAGACTGCTAAAGTCTATTTTTTCAGAATTTTGAATAGATAAAAGCTTAAAAGAACGCATGCCTAGTAGAAAATTGTGACATAGGGTTTGTTACTGGTCTCCGTTCAGTTCTGTGGATTTTAAAACGGTGTTGTGAAGTTGGCAATCACATCTTGCATGAGGGTATTGTGGTCGCCGAATTCCGGAAGAATATTTTACGACACAACAGAAACAGATAGAAATAGATTGGTTTGCCAAAAAGCTCGCAATACTCCTTCATAAATCATTTAGTTTTTGTAAGAACTGCTTCCCCTGACCATATTGGACGCTTAAGGAGACATGTCTCGTGAGACATCGCCGCGCGTGACATGTCCCCTCGATGTCTCCCAGTTTAGCAACCTCGGAAACTTTTCCTGTCTCCATGACTCGGGGACATGTTGCTCACTTGTCACTCGCATGTTTAGCCCCCCTGGGAGACACGCCGAATACAATGTCGCGCAGGACATGTCTCCTAGTTTAGCCTTAGCTTTATAGAAAAGGCTAGAAACTGATTGGTATTTGAGAGTATGTTCACATTACTAGGCCAAAAATCTATAGGATTTTTCAAATGTTGTTGTGGCAAAGAAGTTTTGCTTGAAACAACCTACTAGATAATCTTAGAGCTGTAAATTATTTCAGGATAGCGAAAAAGATCAGAGACATCTTTCTTCATACATACTTAAAGCTTTTTTCGACTGACACTCCTCAGAATACCCAACTCAATCAAGACATAATCAGGAAACTAATTAGCCTTGTAACGCAATAATGTTTAACAAATATATTTCTCTTATTACAACAACGCATTACTTGTTTCATTCAGTTTTGTTTGTAAATAAACCGCGTCTTATCATCTTAAAATGGTGGTGAAAATTAATAATTTAAGCAGAACTCGATTTTCTATTCGAAACGTACAGAAGCGTCTTTGTAATTATCCGAAGTTGATTTGTGATAAAAAATCTTACAAAACCCTAGAAAATAGTGGAAATTCTGTTTTTCCTTCCTCTGGATCATTTGCAGAAACAACACTTTATTACCCTAAGCTATTACCAGTTGGCTATATTTTCTTAGTTTAATTTGTCTATTTGTCGTTTATTTTGCAGTTGAAGTCAATAGATGATAAAAAAGACTACCAAATTGTCAATGCAGCTTTGAAAGCAACGAAATTCGCATTAGATGAATGCAATGTTATATGGAAACTATTAGCCAGCATACTTCATTTAGTAAGGAAATCATGTTAATCATATTCCATGTTTTATTATTAAGACTTTACTATTACGCGATTCTTTGGCCCCTCTAGTTCCATGGACAGTGTATTGATTAGAACAACTTCTAAAGCCCTAGCCAAACGATCAAACATTGTTTGTCAAACATTTGAAATTCGCTTGTCAAGCAAAATGTTTTATCATTGCGTCAGGTTGCAAAACAACGCTTGCCAAACTTTTCCGACTTTTTCAAAAGCAACGCACAATGAATGCTGCTTATTTATGCTTGTCAGCATTGTTTTGTGACGTTACCAAACATTCAAATATTACTTGATGAACAAATTGAAAATGCTTGAAAAACATTAGTTCATTATTTTGCCAAGGCCAATGGATGATGCAAACCATACTCAATACATCGTATTTGGTAAGGTTAACTAGCTTTAGCCGAGGCCAACAGCCTCTATTTTCACCAGTCCATAGTCCTCCCAAAACTATCTGACAATTGGTTTGAAGTTAAGTTATTGAGGCAAAATTACTTTTGCACTTTGCCTATATTATCTCTTGTATTAAAGCATTTCTGGCAGTTTAAGCCTAGTGGGAAACCCGTAAACGTTTTAAGGCCCATTGCTGTAGATTTGGGAAATATACTCAATTTTATAGGCGGCAAGCATCGGTTAACTTTACAGTCTGAGCCGTTGTCCTCCAGACCTCATCCATCCACCTACACCCTCTTGTTTTGCATTCAACTTCAGTTTTGTTTATCTGCAGGGAAATATCGAATTTATTCCTGACGAGACTCATCACGAACAAGCTAGAATCAAAGATAAAGAAGTACTAGCGGCAATAGCGAAATTATTAGCGACATCACAAGACGAACTGGAGAAGGCTCTCTGTTACAGAGTGGTGGCTGCAAGAGGGGAGATCGTTGAAAAGGGGCATTCAGTCAAAGAGGCACTTTATGGCAGGGATGCTTTTGCTAAGGTATAAATATTTGGTTGTTTACTGTACCAGCCTTGCCTTGCAATTTCTTTTTATTGGTTTTGCGGTAGTTACCGTTCTCAAAAGATTTAGTTGGAGAAGAACCATTTCTTGAAAGACGAAGGTCTTGTAGAATGGCCTAGAAACATGCATAGACGAAAAAGCACTTGAACTTTTTCGAATTACACGCTAGCATTGAACATCAAGCAGACCAAAACTGCTAGTTATGGGAAAATAAAATGCAGGTGAAAATCGCATACGCAAATTCAAAAATGCACTTGAACCAAGGCTTGGAGGGACATCGCGGACTCTGGAGTATCGTAGCCTGGTCTAAGGAGTTTTTTGGTGAAGCGTCAAGGAAAATTTCCATTTTGCGGGCCACCCCTCTCAATGGTACTAATCTGAACTAGCGTTTTGTTTCGAATTCCAGTCAGTGTCCAGGAAGCAACGAGCTCACTGAAGAACAATTTGCTGAAAAATCCACACGAGAAATCAAAAAGGGCTTTCCTTGAACCTTTTTCGAATTACACTGTACACACAGGAGAAATTTTTGCCCTTGGTTGAAAAATTGTTTATGAATTTATTACTTTAATGTTTTAATCTACAATGTTTGCCAGGATTACTTGAAACATCCATCATATTTACCAGCTTCTTCCCATGAAAGACTGGTTACAATTCTTAGCAAAACTCACTGACTCAAACCCCCCCTGAACACAATGTCGTTTGTAATGTTGGTGAGTGCTTGTGGGTGATTTGAATGTTCATTTGCACCAGAAAAGTGTTATCAATCAGTAAACGCGACATTGTTCGTAGAGGGAGTTGTTGCGTTCTATAGGAAAACCAATCTAGCGCTCCAAGTATTCTGGCATGCATTGTAGTTGAGCTCTCTCCTGTTGAAATTATTCTCTTGAACTTTTCCTCATCGTCACTGACAACTTTTATTCTTTGTAAAACCGAACCCTGTCATTTCATCCTTAGGCCATATACGATCGACTTTTCACGTGGATCGTTGGCAAAATCAACAGTGCAATCGAAATCCCAGAAACAAGACGTGCACATGGAAATTGCACTGTCATTGGTGTATTGGATATTTATGGCTTCGAGATCTTCGATATCAATAGCTTTGAACAATTATGTATCAATTATTGCAATGAAAAACTTCAACAATTGTTTATCGAATTGGTTCTTAAACAAGAACAAGAAGAATATAAGAGAGAAGGAATAGAATGGCAGCAGGTATTTCCGTATTAGATTATTAATCTTTGTACATTAGCATTTTGGTAGATTCTGGTACCCAAAAAGCTGTACCACTGGTACCCCTCCACTCTATCAAGCCTCTCTGTCCGTGACGTCTTCATCTCTATTACTATTAAGCCCCTCTCCATGTTAAGCCTTCCTTTCTATTAAGCCTACTTCTCTATTAAACCACCCATCCAAGCCTTCCTCACTAAGAAGCAGTCCCCATTAATGAAGTCCCGCTCTCTATTGAGCTTTCCCCTCTATTAAGTCTCTTTTAGCCCCCTCTCTACAAAGTCTGTCTTTGTATCTAGCCCACATTCTCTACTAAGCCTGTTTCTCCATTAAGCCTCCCTCAGTATTAAGCTTTCCTCTCTATTTAGCCTCCCTCTAATTCAACCTTCTAGCCTCCCCAAATACTTAGCCTTTTTCTATTAAAACCTCCTCTCTTTAAAGCCTTTTCTCTCTCTCTATTAAGTCTTCCTCTCTATAATAAGCCAAAATCCTTTCAAATTAGAGTTAAACGTATATAAGTGTCCTTACTTTATTCTCCTGTGTATTTCGCAAGTGTTTATAATTTATGATAACTGTTGATTTTAGATAGACTATTTCAATAACAAAGTTATCTGTGACCTGGTAGATCTGCCGCATAAAGGCATAATTGCTATTCTGGACGAAGCATGTCTCAATGTTGGCAAGATCACTGACGAGGTAAAGCATATAATTTCTCTTTATGTCTCGAAAAGTAAGGGGCTTGGAATAAGCTGGGAGGGAGGGACTTGTACTATGTTCTAATAAATCTGCAGAAACTTTTTTATAAATTGAAAATCTCTTAGACTCGCTGTACAAGGCTTATGTCATTTGGCTTTTGAGTTTAATTGCTGGACGCCAAAGGAACAGTTGAAGTAGCCCTTGGGTGGCTTTTGAAGAGTAATCGAGCGGTACACGGACTGATATAAACAATTTTCAGATAGATGGTGACAAAAAATGACAAAACACGTAAAATATACCTTAAATTGTCGTCCATCCTGAATTTCTTCGAAGATCTTTTGCCAAATGTTAATGGCCCCCTTATTATAAATGCCCCTTTTATAGTTCAGCATTACTTTAGGTTCAAAGAGCTTGTTTATGATATTGGGAGATTAACTATTTTTAGCTACGTGAAGTGCTAAGGTACTTTAGAATAAGTTACGAAGTTCGAATAAGGTAGAATAAGTTAAGAATAAGGGTTAAAAGACTGATTACGAAACTCGTGTGTATAAAAATTCGCCATACTGTTATGAATTTTTTGTCTGTAGATGTTTCTACATGCCATGGACCAAAAGCTTGGAGAACATCAACATTACAAAAGCCGACAGGTATTTTTACCATTTCAGCCGACAGATATTTTTACCATTATCTTATGAGATCGTCAAGTAAATTGTCAAGCCAGACAGCCCTAGGCTTTCCTCCCTTTTGCTTTATGTTTCGGTTATGTTAAGACTTCTTCAGTATCCTATATATTCAAATATATTTTCCATGGATAGTAATTTTATCTTCATCAGCAATAAATCTCTTACTCAAAAGGAAACTTGACTTTTTCAATCAGATTATTTTTCTATAGACTGACAGTTCAGATAAAGGCCTAAGTCACAATGAGGATTTCAGAATTCGCCATTATGCTGGAGAAGTAACGTATGTTAAAACATTTACAGTACTTTTATCATCATATACATTATACAGTAACCCCCCCCCCCTCTCGAATAACGATACGAATTTAGGAACCTGCAGGCTGTTTTTCGCAAATAAAGATCGTCCTTTTGAAGAATAGTCTTTGAGTGGTGCAAAATTTCAAAATACAAAAGACGTTTATAAATGAGGAGTGTCAGAGATGAAAAAAGCTTCAAGTATGTCCAGAGACGTTTCCGCTGTTTCTCTTAATTTTGAAGAATAAGCCCTTTTCTTGATTTAGCATCCCCTCTCTCTGGGATGCAATATGTTAATCAGCACCTGCTCGAATGAGCTCCCCGCCCCTTAACTCTAGAAAGGGTGCTCCCTAATGCACCTTAACCTAGAACGTTGTTTGGGGAGTCTTTACTGTAAACGCAGCTCTAATATTAATTCAGTAATAATTCTTATTATGATAATTCAGTTCTATACATTTCTTATACATATATTCATTGCTAAACATTACATTCTTATTTTGTCTGTTACAATTGTTACATTGCACAATTGATGATTGTTATGATTGTTACAATTTCTCGTCATATGTGTCATTTCATCTTTTTTATAGTTATTCAGTGGTTGGTTTTCTTGACAAGAACAAAGATCAGTTGTTTCAAGACTTCAAGCGTATTTTGTACAATAGGTAAGTTTTTCAATTCAATTCAATATATTTTTTCGCAAAATACAAGTTTACAAAATAAAATCTACTACAAAAATACTTGTATTTTACGCGACCCAAGAAAAGCAGAGCTTATCTAGCTTGGGCCGCTAAATTAAAGTTTTAATTATGCAATAACATTTAAAATACGTAAGTTGCAATAACTATAACAAAGATAATAATACATGTACTAAAACAACATAACGTGATATTAAAGACTATCATACTTTTTTTGTTTTATAATTTTTTTTTTTTTTCTTTTTTCTAATTAATTGCCTACGAAGTCATACTATTACCAAGCAATGTAATAAAGTTTCTACTAGCTACAATCTTTTTTTGGACAACCTTTTATTTTCTTAACTTTTGTAACTGGAGAGAATATTTTGCTTAATCAATCTACAAAACTTTTTATGTTTGGAGGTTGTCTTAAGGAACAGTGGAAGGTCATTCCAAATTCGAGCCCCAATATTTTGCAGAGTGTAGTTTCGCCATTTCTTATTAGATTTAACAATTCTGTAGTTTTGTTTCTGTCTTGTCTCATATTTATGGTAATGCTCATTTGTTACGAAGTAATTTTGAAATTTTTCTGGTAACAATGTAGGGTTGAAGTGAACATTATGCATGAATTTTAAGATTTTTAGCCGGTAAAGATCACTTATTTTTATCATTTTCAGTTCTTTATGTAAACGATCGGTTGAATACCTGTTATCTTTAAAGTGAATTATTCTAAGGATTCTGTTCTGTAATACTTGAATTTCTTTCAGCCTTTTGTTTGTAGCTGTGCCGTAAGCTTCTAGTCCGTATGCTATCTTAGAAGTTACGAGTGATTCATATAGTGTTAATAAGCACTCCTTTGGTATCGAGTGTCTAAGTTTTGCGAATATTGAAGAATATTTTATAATTTCGCTTTTTACTTTGTTAACATGAGAGTCCCAGGAAAGTTTATCATCAATTTTTAAACCAAGATATTTTATATCATGAGCTCTAGTCAAATCATCTCTCATTTCAATTTTAGTATTAGGGATTATAGTGTTTTTTGAGGGAACGAAAATGCAATAGTTAGTTTTACTTGTATTAACTAGCAATTTGTTAGCAGCTAGCCATTCAAAGAGTAACCGGAGTTCTTCATTTAATGTTGATGTCAATGCAGATATACTTTCATTAAATGTAAAAATGCATGTGTCATCAGCAAAGAGTCTTGGTTTAGCGGATACTGCATTAGGCATATCGTTTACATATAACGTGAATAGTATCGGTCCTAATACAGATCCTTGAGGAACACCTGTAGAAATTTCTTCAGTTTTAGAGATTTTACTATTTACACAGGTGTATTGTTTTCTGTGTTTAAGATAACTGGAGAACCAATTGTGGATTTTCCCTCTAAAGCCATAATTATGTAGTTTCTCAAGTAGAATATCGTGTTGAATAGTATCAAAAGCTTTTGATAAGTCAAGGAACACACCTATACAAGAGTTATTATCGTCAAGATTGTGATATACATTATCAAGAAGCTCAAGGAGGGCATGAGTTGTTGAATGACCCTCTCTGAAGCCGAACTGTAGTTCATATAGAACTTTATATTTGTTTAGAAAAGACCTAATACGTTTTGCTAAGAGTCGTTCAAGAATTTTTTCAAAACAGGACAAAAGAGAAATAGGCCTATAGTTATCTGGGTTATTTCTCTCATCTTTTGAAAACTGGCACGACCTTTGCAACTTTCCAAATTTCGGGCATGGTACCAGTGTCAAAAGATGTATTGTAGATGTGTGCAAGAGGTCGAACTAGTGAGTGAAGAGAAGCTTTTACAATTTTTGGTTTTATTCCGTCATGTCCAGCAGCCTTATTTGTTTTAAGTTGACTTATTTCATTAATTACTTCTTGCACGCTGATTTTTTCCATGTAAAAAGTGTTTTCCAGTGGCTTAGTTAGAAAGGATGAATGACTAGTTTTGGTCCTGTGGACCTTAGCAGAGATTTTAGTTCCAATGCTGCAGAAATGCGAGTTTAGTGCATTTGCTATCTCAGCATCATCTCTAAAACAATTGCCATCGTAAAGTATTTCTTTAATGGAGGTAGACTGGGATTTTTTACCTGGGTTTAATATTTTTTCCTAGAACAGTCCACATTTTCGTAATTCTGGTAGATTTATTATCAAAAAGTTCTCTAAAATAAGATTTCTTAGATTGTCTAATACAAGAAACAAGGACATTACGGTATTTCGTGTATTTCTCTTTATTTTCGAGGCTACGGTGTTTTGTGTATGCATGAAATAGATTGTTCTTTTTTGTGAATACACTTTTTCAAAGATGTTGAGATCCACGGTTTGTCTTTTATCCTTTTGTTCGAAATAAATTTCATAGGGAAAGCTTTTTCGTAGGCTCTATTAACAATGTCAGTGAAATAATTTGCACAGGTATTAGCATCTTGTGTGGAATACAGAAAATTCCAATCAGTTTCTTGTAATATTTTAACAAAACTCGCAATGTGCTTTTTGCCAAATATACGAATTTTTTCTCTTCTAATGTTATTTTTCCCTTTTGTACTAAACGAGAGATAAAAATTGGCAAAATGATCTGAGATATCAGTGAAAATATTGCCTGAAGTTGTTTGATCATTTAAAGTTTGCTCTTTCACAAAGATATGATCAATTAGCGTTGCAGAGTGATCAGTTATTCTCGAGGGTAGGGTTATTCCAGGGAGATATCCGTAGGAAAGCATCATATCTAAGTAATGTTTAGTGTTGCCTTTTCCTACTTGACTATATTTTATTATATCAATATTTATATCCCCTACAATGAGACAACGATCAGGTTTAAATTTTTGAGCTTCTTGAATCGATTTTTCTAGTTGTTCATTGAAGTCCTTTATGTCGCCAGAGGGGTGTCTGTAAATTATGCCCAAGATTGTCTCCTTATTATCTTTCGTCAAATTAATCCAAAGATTTTCGCAAGCGTCTTTGCATACCAAGTTGAGATTATGCAGAATGTTTAATTTTATACTCTTTTTTACAAAAATACCCACACCGCCTACATTACCATGCTCAGGGATCACATGATAGAAAACATAGTTATCAAGAAGCAATTTATACATATCGATATTAGTCCTGTTTATCTCTGTTAAGCATATACAATCAAAGTTTATCTTTATTTCACTGAGCAAGTTGACCAGTTCATTTGAATGTTTATTGAGGCTACGAATATTTAGATGAAATACTGATAAATCAGTTTTGTTAATATTTTTTATTTCATTTAATGAATCAATTGTGTAATACTCATTTATTTTGATTCTTTAACTGTATCATAAATGTAATTATCTAAATTATGATTAGCAATCAGCTCTTTAAGTTTTACTTTGTCAGATTTGAAAATTGTCATAATTTCATCGTTTGTCAAAGAATAAAATGGTAAGGTAGCTAATATAGGGTCCATATTTTGAATAATTCAAAGTTCAGTGGATGGTGTTTTAGGAAGAGTATTTGTCAATAACCTGGTCGAAACGGGGTTTCTAGGGTTAGTTAAGTTAAGGCTGGAAAAGGTTTAAAACCAACCATCGGGTATACAAGTATAGCAAAGGTGTAGTTAGATCATCAATAAATTGGTCCATAATTAAAGTTTCTAGCCAACTGAGGCCCTGTTGTAGGTGTAGTTAAAGGGTAATTTTGAAAGTTGACTCTGTTGTAGGGTAAAAAGAATCCTTGTTGTTGCTGGGGTTGAGGTACAGTTATTGCTTGGCGTGCTGGAGGCCAGTTTGCTTGATATGGCACTTGATAGTACTCACCCATACCTTGGAAGTGTTCTTGTGGGATCTTGAATGCTGTGCGATTGTCTTTTAATTCTGGTGAGCATAGTTGTTGTTGTTGCTGTAGTTGTGGGTGTTGTTGTTGGTGTTGTTGTTGTTGTTGTTGTTGTTGTTGCCTCTCTTTATGCTGATAATATTGTTGTTGTTGGTTGTGCTGCATTTTCCTGTTGTCGTGCTGTTTCCATTGAGAAATTTGATATTTTTCAGGCCAGCAGCTGGACTTGATATTCTGAACTAGTTTCGATGTTCCTTTAAAGGATAGATGCAAACCATCGTATCTGTTTGCTGGGTCACGAAGGTTGTTGTGACTTATCATATTTACATTGTAAGCTACCGAGAGATTTTCTAAATTTTTATTTAACTCTGTGATTTCAGAACCAGCATTTAAGGAACCATGATGCTTTTCACGTTGAATAACATCTGATATGAATAAGTTTGCTGTTGGGAATTTATTCTTGATTTTCTGAATTAAATTTTCAAATTTTTCTATTATAGTGGAGACCGAATCACAAGACAGATTGTTCGTTCCCACATGAATCACAATTGTGTCTAGTTTGGTCGGCAAAATATCTGATATGTAACTTGAAATGTCTTCGATTTTACCCCCTCTTATGGTTTTTATAAACGTCGAACCAGTTTTGTCAAATCGCATTGTATTTATATGTTTTAGGATTGAGTCACCAATGATTAAGACTCTTTTATCATGAATATCAACTTTTCTGTCGCCAGACCTGCTGTTAATTGCCCCCGAGGAAACATTTAGACTTGGCAATGGTATTTGCCGTCTTGCTGGTGATTTTTCGGCATCTTCTGATTGATTTGAATTTCTATCAAGCTTGGCATGAGCTGAGGGGCTTTGGCTTGACTGAGCATTTCCTTTGTTAGGTGTGGCTGGTTGGGTGGTGACTTGCTTATTGATTATCTGGCTCATGTGATTCATTTTATCATTAACTTTGTTTTTCAAGGCGTCGAAATTTGTTTGAAGCTTATCAACGTGTTCTTGCGCAACAACCACATCTTGCTGAATAGCACAAATCTGCTTTTTGGAAAGCCTTTCTCCCGTTTTCTCGCAAGTTATACAATCATTATAGTTTTCAATGAAACTCGAGAAATTTTTATTTAACTTATCATGATCCTTTTTGATGTCAGAGACCGATGACTTAATTTCAACAATTTTCTTTTCAAGAGACGCGGCTTTTTTAGATATTTCGTCATGCTCAGTAGTATCGACCTTCGGTTTTGCACTTTTACTAAGTGCATTTACATAGTCACGCATTGCTTTGTTATCGTTCTTTAGAGTTAAAATTTCTATAGTGCATTCTGAAAGGTCTGATGTTAGTGTTGAGACAAAGTTTTTTAGATTCTTATTTTCCTCCTCAAGGCTATTTAAACGAAGGACTATTTCTTTTAGGTCAATCTTATCGTGTTCTAGTTTTATAGATTCTGAGACTCCGTCAATTTCTAAGTCACTGCAGTCATCGTCCGGTAACGGGATGTCCTGAGCCTGTACTGGAGTAATTGTTGCTTTCAAATCTTTTACGCGTAGACTAGTAATAAACGAATCTAAGGAATCGTTAGGTTGTTTTCGCCTTCATTTATTTTGAATAATACATCGACTTCAGCATCTCTCCAAACCCGCAGTGGAGTCTTTTGGCCTTGTGCCATAATCGTGCCAGTAGAAAATATCGACAGTGTCAATACAGGTTTCTTCGGTTTCTTGGAAAAATTATCAAAAATTGTGAACGATGTTTTCTTCGCATCATCGTTTTTCGTCTGAATTAGAAAACCATCCGTTCGCTGAAGAAAATTTACATACCTCTCATTAAATATTGATATCCATAAGTGTATGTCTTCGGCTGGAACGTTTAATGTGATACATGTGTTCTTTTCATTCACTTGATATTTACTTGATATTTACTTGAGAACTAGTGCAGCAAATTTTTCTTCCAATTTTCGAATTATGAAAGATAAAGTGAGGAAAAGAATCTCCGACAATAAATGTTGAAAATATCTGCAGAAACTTGGGAAATAAGATGCAAGTTACAAACAAAAAGGAAAATACTTGATAGAATGCCTCCTTGAGCAGATAAGCTGGGTCTTGAATCCTGAAGTCTACATTCCTAAGATTTCATCTCTTAATGTCACAGTTAACTGTTCGCAACCTTTTACCCTTTACTAACTGTTTCTGAATACTATATCACTTATTTACATTTTGATTTCTTTACCGTTTTAGTGACCATCGTGTTTTGAAGACAATGTGGCCTGAAGGACAAAAGGATGTGAACCAGGTAAATTCAATTCAATTCAATTCAAATTTTATCATAGGATTTGCCAGATTAATTACAGGTATACATCCTACACGATCCAGAAAAAGACTATTCTTAACTAATCTGGGCCTTTTAAGCAAACAAACAAAACAAACGTTATAATAAGTTTTTAAAAAATCAGCAATAAGAGTACTATAAAAGTAAGCAAATCATTAGTTAATAGAAACAGGAATGACTAGAGTTGTAGTAAAGTAGTAAAAATCGTCAAAAATGCTTATTATTATTGAGAAACTTTCCTAATTATTAGTTATTTTTCTTAAAAACTATTCGTGATACTGTAAAATTACATTATAGGAACATATATATTATTTCAAGATCATTTCATCAGGCTTGAGTAACTGATGAGCGCTTTTACTTTAAGGTAACAAAACGTCCATTAACGACTGGAACAATCTTCAAGAACTCTATGATTGCTCTGGTGCAGAATCTTACGGAAAAGGTACGCTTTTAAATCTCTTTTTATTTTTAATTATGCTTTATGAAGTTGATGCCAACCATTGCAATTTTTGCTACAGGTGTCTGGTAATGGAATTGCAAAATAATAATAATAATAATAATCGACTTTATTTAAGTGTCAAGGTATTTAGCATTTCTACTAATTGGGGACACTGTCAGTTATTACCCCAGAAATCTGGGTACTCATTTACCGACCTCGGAAGGATGGACAGCTGAGTTGACTGTAGGCTTGTGGAAAGTGGTCCCGACGAGATTCGAGCCCACGATCTTACGATCGTGAGACGAGCGCCTTGACCACTCTGCCACACCACCTTGTTGATGTTAAAGAACACCAGCTACGTTTAATATGAGACTCGTGAAGCCTTTCCCATACATTATCGTTTCATAGTACAATAAATTAGTAGATCTGGTCAAACAATCAAACATTTTTTTAACTTTTAGGAACCTCATTATGTGAGATGTATAAAGCCGAATGGAATTAAAATCCCAAAACGTTTCGAATATGAGCTGATAGAAAAGCAGGTAAAGGAATAATTCAAATGATTTTTTTATCTACGTTTACTATGGAGATTCAGCATTTCTTATTAACTTAATCTATCTGCAGGTGCGTTATCTTGGTTTGCTGGAGAATTTAAGAGTTCGACGAGCTGGTTTTGCAAATCGACAGTTATATCAACGATTTTTACGCAGGTATATGTCTAGATTTTCTTTATGGCTCTTTGTTTGAAGACGTCTGAAAAGTACATCTGAGAAGATGAATATCTTGTGTCTAAACAGAAATGGTACAGTACTTAACAGCGAGAATCGTCCGTTCTTGTAGCTGCTATGGTTATTTAACCTTAGGTTTAATGACTAATGTAGAGAATAGATCAACCTTTAAGGGTCCTGGAGGCGTTCAGTGGCCCCAGAAAATTCTTTTTTTGGATGATAGTCAGAAGTATCAATTTGGAACAGTAAAGACTGCCAGAAAATCTAAAGTCGACTAAAAACTTGAAACAAAAAATAATAAATAGGAGGGACCACCCCACCCCCTGTATAAATGTTGCTTCCGTTTGAAGACAAGTGTATTACCTTTTATTTAGGAGTGAGAATTTTTTTTGCAACATTGATTTTGGGGGAGGGGGCTTCGAAAACACAGAACTGCTTTTAAAACTTTTAAAACAGTGTTTCTATATTTTTGGCCACGATTATAGGTACAATCATAGACAAAATTGTTGAGACATTTCTGAAAAAGTGTGCTCATATCCCTTATTGCCCTACTTAACCCCCTCCCCCACTTCAATATTGGATATTTTTTTCATTCCCATCAGAAGTTAGCCATTCATCATGCTTGCCACAATCTGTCATGAAATCTGTGAAAAAATTATCAACATTGAATTGGGGAAGGGGGCATAGACGTAGACTCCAAATCAATATGACTGAATATTTGTCTCAACATAATTTGTCCATAGTTTTAGTTTGAGTTTGTAATGGATCATTTTTTGAATTGGGCCCTTTGAATAGTTGTGTTGAAATTAAAAATTTTTCCATTTGTAGGTACAAAGTAACTTGTGAGGAGACATGGCCTGTGTATAATGGAGATGCCAAAGATGGCGTTGCTTGCATCATGAACAAATATGGCTTCCAAAAAGATGTTGTTTATGGGCACACGAAAATCTTCATCCGAACCCCACGCACGTTGTTTGCTCTTGAGGAGGAGCGGAGTAAGAGAATTCCAGGGATCGTCGTCTTCTTACAAAAAGTGAGCTACCCTTTTGATTTTATCGATCTACAAATAAAGGGTGGATATTGGGTTCGAGAACCTTTAGTATATAGTGGGGATGATTTGGGTTATTCCTTGTTTCGTTTTTCTTTTCATTCAATTTACCGATAAATAGAATACGCATATTAAAAACAGTAACCAGGACAACCAGGGCTTTTCATTTTGGTATTGTTCTTTGATGAATCTTGTCCCCCCTGAACCCCTCTAATGCCCCTCTTGTTATTTTTCTAGCTCTACACGACTTGTTTCAATACCCTTAAAAAAACAAAACAACCCAGCAGAAACGAAGCTCTCTCCATATGACAGGTTCTTGTCTCAAGCTTCCATAAGTGATTTAAGTAAAAGTACAATTTTTCATCAACTGGCATACCATAATAAATGGGTTATAAGCAGGACTGCATGACCAGAGAGCAAACGATGTTTCCATTGAGCTATAGAGCTCAATTAAATCGCCAAGTACCTCTCCATGTCATACAGGCAAAGGTTCTCCTCGTATTTGACTATTTGCGTTTTGTCTTATGTTCATCTACGTCAAAGTATTCTTTGGAATTGCCACCTTGTGCAAGTGTGACTCCCAGTTTCGGTTTGTTACATTTCATGGCTTTTTAAGGCACAGCTTTTTACATTTACCCTGCAGCTTTAGTGACTAGGAGTCTTTTATTTAAAGCAATGATTTTTATATGATTACCTTGCTTGGTAGCTAAGTTTTGTCTTATTATTTTTACAGCATTATCGTGGTTACCGAGCAAGAAAACTTGCGAAATACCTGAGATCAATATACTTAATTATGAATAATTTCAAGACATATCGAATTCGTCGATTCGTTAACCAACTCATTGATACATTTGGGTAAGTTTTCAATTCCGTTGCTTCTATATTTCGAATTCAATGCAGAATCATCCTCCTGGAAAATGCAATTTTAAGGCATCCTGACTGATAGCCGCCAAATAAAACTCCTATTGTGTATTCCTGCCTAGACAGAGCAAGAAATTAAAGACAGGCTAGGAAAAAGCGTGTGCAATAGGTATCTAAAATTGCTGCAAGTTGAAGAAAATTCTGTAGTGCAACTAGGAATTCACAGGGAATCCTTACAGATTTGATGAAAAGGGTGACCAGAAGCTTAAATATGTTTAGTTAGAATTGCAAACGAAAGATGACAAGATTGTTTGCTATTCACTGTATATTCGACTACACTTTCCAGTAGTCATCTTCAGAGTGACGATTTACAATAACGGTAAAACATAAATTAAAAATGTTAAAGCTTCTGATCAACCTTTTCATCATTAAGTTGTATGCCCGACTGGATATATCTTACATATTTGTTTTCTTTATTTGATAGCGGGGCAAAAACAGCACCAAACTTTGGACGTGATCTTCAATGGCCTGAGCCTCCAAAAGTGCCACACACCGTCAAAGATTTGGTTCCAATATTGATGAAGCTTTTCAACAGGTACTTTTTCTTTCCTGGCCTTTATCTATCATCCAAGGCTTTCTTAAAACATTGATTGTTATAAGAATCTCAAGACAGACCAATCTCTGTGAATTACTTTGTAATTTCTTAATCAATGTCTCAATCATTTAAAACTTTGAGTTCACAGATCACAATCCATTGATCGAATCTGAGTGTTTCTGACTTTCCAGTTCCTTATAAAGGGTTTAAGGAAAAAACTTGTACACGATTTTTTTATAAGAAACCTGGCTCGGGGCCTAGTTCTAAAAGTTTCTTAATTTTTTGCCCAATTTTATTTCTAAAAGTTTCTTAACAGTTTCTTAATTTAATGGAAACAAATTGCAGTAAAAACGATAAAAAAACGTGAATATAGCAAGCAAACTATAAGTATTATTACAAAGAATTAGCCATGCTGGTGCCAGAAATCGCACGGAAATGCTTGAGATTTGATTACTGCGTCCACAAATGTGAAATCAGTATGTTGGTAAACTGACGAAAAAATGTCTTAAGTTTTTTAACTCCTCCTTCCTAGTTCTAAAAGTTTCTTAACTTTTGGGGTGTCTAGTTCTAGGTTTCTTATAAACCGGTTTCTTATAAAAACGTGTAACACAGCATCTGAGTTGATACTTTGTATAACCATTGTATAGATATGTATATATTTTTAAGAGAATACCTTCACCCCATTCACCTTGCTCTTCATGAATATCTTTTAAGTCAATAGTTTTTGAGTAGTATAAAATTTCAAAATTGCGATAAACAATATATCAAGAGATGTTTTCGCTGTTTCTTGCAACCTTTTTTCTACTGATTTTTTTCTTTTATCCATAAAGATGGCGTGGTGGAATGATACTCAGTGCAGTGGCGAAATCTGAGTGGCCTCAAGTTCGAAATAAATGCGCCGCAATGGATGCATTGAATGGAAGAAGAAAAGAATGGGGCTGTGTGAGACACTGGGCTGGCAACTACTTGCTTGAGGTAATTCGAGAGCTTTTGATATCCATGTGGGGGGTAACTCCTATACGAGGGATGGTATACATGTGCTGCCTGGCATACATCGGTTATGGTTAATTCGGCGACTCTTTGCCCTGGTTTTGGGTCACGCTTCGTAAAACATTCCCAGGTAAGAGTTCGCAAATAGGCCTTTTTGGGTAATTTGCTGTCCTTAGCAGTCAATCTGGGTCTGAGTTTAATTCTTCAAGAATGGAAAGCCTAAAAAATGGTCTTGCTGTCCCAATATTTAGTAACTATATGTTAAATTAATTTTCACTTTGTCTTTTCTTTTTATTCAAGCTGCAAGAAGCGAAGAATGTCGAAGCATTGAGAAAATCTCTGGATGTTTTGAAACGAAAAAGTCGTTCACAGTACATTTTGTTCACATCTTACTGCAAGAAGGTGAATATCTCATTAACTTATGTTGAGCTCGTACTTTCCCCAAGCGAAAAATGTTTCCTAAGTTTTTCCAACACATTGCTCATCGTCAAGCAATGTTTTGTGACGTGGTCAACTTTCAAACATTGCTGGATGAGCAAATTTGGAATGTTTGTTAAACAGGTGTTTGATCGTTTGACCAGGGCCTAATGAAAGGGGAAAAATCACTGAATTTTTCAAGAAAACTCGAATGCTCTTTGTTAGCTTGACATTCGAGCGATTGTGTCTTCTAGGTCAATCGCCACAACAAAGTTGAGGATAGAATTGTTGTACTGACGGAAAACACCTTGTTCAAGCTAAATCATTCTTACAAAGAAATGAAGTCGATTCCCGTCTCAAAGGTAAATACTTATACATGGCCTTATACTAACTTTTCATTCGTATATCTGTTTTATCTAGGATAAGATAAGGCTGCAGATAAGGCTCCATATAAGGCTGCATGATCACATAGTCAAATTCCACTGAGCTTAACAGCGTAATGAAATCGTCAAATTTTCTCCAAGTTAAAAGCCCAAGGCCGTCTTCCCGTCTGGCATTCGTGTGTTTTGGCTATGTTGAGTCTTCTTCAGTACCATAGAAACATTTTTGCAAGCTTTAGGTTAGATTTTTCCACCAGTGGCTTACCACAATAGGTCGGATTCGAGCCTGGACTGTACGATCAGATAGCCAATGACAATTCCACTGCGTTTAAGAGCTTATTGAAATTGTCGATAACTCTCTAAGTCATGCAGGCCAAGTTCTCTTCACGTTTGGCTTTGTGTTTGAGATATGTTGACCATTCTTCAATACCGTACATATCTGGAGATATTATTTCATGAATGGCGAATACTTGGATAGATTTTCCTCAAGTGGCTTAGCCCCGGCTTAGCACAACACTTCGGATTCGAAACGAAGGATCAACATAGCTGAAAAATTAAGCCTTAAGGAAAGAGAGCCTTTGAGTTGTATGATATGGTGAGATACTTGACCATTTCATTAGGCTCTTGAACTCAGTGAAAATGTCGTTGGCTCTCTGACTTAACACAGTGGCTCTAAGATCGTGCAGTCCAGGCTCGAATCCCATTGATTTTGGTATACTTTCAGTACACATACACAAACCATGCTAACCATCCTTACGATTATACCTGTCTATACTGTATAATAACTCACAGTATTTTCCCTTCACTTAGGTCAATGGCATTGCGCTGAGTCCTGGAACAGATCAGATTATCATCATCAAAATCCATGGTAATGATCTTGTTGTGTGTTTACAAAATGAAAAACAAGAAAACAGGGTCGCAGAACTTGTCGGACTTTTGGTCTATGTTTCCAAAAGGTAAACATTGTATTTATTTCATTTTGCATTTTTAATTCAATTTTCAAGTTCGATTCAGATATTTCATTTGTTAATTTCTTTGGTGGAGCAATCAACACTTAAACTTAGTAACATCAAATTAAAGGTACCCATTAGCCATGTTTGAAGAATGAGATCAGCTCAGATCAGCCCGAGATAAGCCTATTAGCTTGCAGCTTGCAGTGTTGAACAATCTCCACAATTGTTCCCTGTGATTCTTACTGTTTCAGGCTTTGTTCCTGCTTTCCCCCGCAATCATCATTGATCCCTATTTAGTTTAAATTTGCTCTCGCTTGTTTGTGGTAATTTCCTTTTTTCCGAGTTGTTCCTTCATCTTCTTCAGTGTTTCCCTGTATGTTCCACCTTGACCCCTCTCGTTCTCATTTATTCCCGCCGATTTCCACTTCGGCCCAGTTGTTCCCTCCGATTCCAAGTTATTCCCACTTCGTTTCAGCATGTTACAATGATTCCCTTCAGTTCCGTTTATTCCCACTCGTTCCACGAGTTCCCAGCCTTTTGTTTGTTCCAGATTTTAGCGCATGCTGGCTAATGGCTTCCTAATGAGTTTGTTGTTCAAACTCATGCCAAATTCGAAGACTCAGAACAACCTCTTCGATTGTTTTGATTGTATGCATTTGAATTGCAATTAAAATAATTAATTAACTCAATGATTGTTTAAATTGTGTGCACAGAGAATAGAAATCCTGATTCCTATCTATCTATCTATCTATCTATCTAGGTGTATTTCATCCGGTTTGCCGAAAACCCCTGCATAATGTTTGAATTCTTCAAACATAAAAACCAAGGTGACATTCTGTGATTCGTTCTCAAATCCATTCTGACAACACGGCTTCTGTTCAGTTTTCGGTCGTTTTGGACCCTTAGACCCTCGTCAAAGAATCAAACATTTTTGGCCAAACATTTTAGATTTACTTTACAAACAATGTTTGACCGTTTGACCACATTGTAAAACGATTCCCCTCAAAAAATTGTTTTAGACGTTTCTCATAAGCACTGCTAAACGAAAAATCTGCTTGTCCAAAGATGTTTTGTGACGTGGCAAAACATTCAAATACTGATTATAATGCTTAAATTAATGCTTAATGTTTGACAAACAATGTTTTGCAACCTAGCCAAGGAGTCAAGTTCAAACATTTGACGAACAGTGTTTGATCGTTTGGCACAGACTGCTCAGCAATTTGTACTCTATTCTCACCGTATTCCACTCTCTTCCTTTCAATTGGCTAAGATTTGGAGAGTGCGAAGGAGGCGTCGCTGTTTGAAAGGCAGAGAGTGTTGAGACCGTCGCTGCGGGAGGAGTGGAGGGGCAGCTAATCTTATATTGCGAGTTGCTGAAGAAGACTGGCTGGAGCACACAGATTGAGTTATATAACATAGGGAAACCCCTTTGGATGTTCTTCTTGGTTTCCCGTATCCTAAGAGGGTTACCGATTATCTTTGCCTAATAACAAATTCAGAGATTTTCATCCAGTGAGAATATTATGAAAAACTTCAAAACAACTAGACAAACTTCAAGCCTTCAAACATTCATTTTTTTGACTAACAATGTTTGATAATTTGGAAAGGGCCTTGCCTTCTACTTACAACTTTATTTCTTTTCCCTATAGGATGCAAAACAAAGAGCTTCCAGTGGAAATCAGCGAAAAAATTGGCTGTGAACTTGGAAATAAACCAAAAACACTTTCAATAAAGCCAGTAAGAAATAACGAAGCTCCTCGATTTGAATTCCAAGGCAAAGATCACATGCTGGCAATCTGTCCGGTTTAAAAAGAACTTAACAGAACAAGTAACTTCATATTTAAATACCTTCAAATTTTAATTTTTATGTCAAATGATTTTTGCTATGAATGTATGTATTTAATAATTTTCAAACCTTTAATCCTAAAGCTAACCCTCTACCCCAGTCTAACCATCACCTTAAGTCCCTTCTACTCGAGACTATCATCACCCAACCTCTACCAAAGCGTGTAGAGCTAAGGGGTTGTAAAAGGGCTGAGTCCCCCTAGTTATTGAGAGAAAAGGACAGATTTTTAGCTACATTTTGGTATTGATTTTTCAGTGGAATCCTCCTCCTCCCTTAGACAGAGCCCCGCTTCCACTGTTCTTTTGGCAAACCCCTTTTAACTCTGTCATCTACCCCTCACGGCAAGTCCTTTCAATTGATTCCGTAACCCTGCCACTTGACCTCTGAACATTTGACCTTTCCTTCTTCGCCTTTGCCATCTGGCCTTTGACCCCGTGATCTTTGCTATCTATCCATCAATTTTCCCGATTTTCAGAGATAGATATTTTGTATTGATTTATATTGTTATCTTATTTTTTGAATTCACATTTATCATGCACTTTAATTAAATAAAGATGAAATTTGAAGTACCGTCACGACTTCGTAAAATTATCTCTCCGTAGATCCATGAATATAATTCTACGATACATTTTTTTATTTATCTAAGAATATATTTAACTTTCTATGTTGTATGTAGATTTAATTCTTATTTGTCTCACATAATTAACACATTTTGAATTCGATTGGTAGTAGCGGGGAGATAGTAAGAAAATGTTTAAGTTTTTGTCTGACAAGTCCTGGCTAAACTAGGAGACATGTCGCGTGCGACTTTGTATTCGGCGTGTCTCTCAGGGTGGCTAAACATGTGGGTGACAAGCGAGCAACATGTCCCCCGTGTTATGGAGACACGAATGTTTCTGTTGTCTCCCAGAAATATTTGCGTGTTTCTCGCCACAAATTTTGTCAAGCCCTGCAATGTTTCCGTGGTGGCTAAACTGAGAGGCACAAAGGGCACATTTTTCGCGCGAGACATGTCTGTCAGTTAAACCAGTGTTGTACCAAGAAGCGTTTTGCTAGGTTACAAGCTCTCCCCTCAGCACGCACACTTGCACGCCCCTTCAAGTTTTTATATATTCTATATTCTTATAATTGATGTAGAGATTACACTAGAAAATCTATTTGCATAAATTTATTAGTTAATTTTCTATTTAAAAGTGACATCATATTTAAGATAAAACACTTTCTTTCTTGTTGTCTTTAAAGTTTATTTCGGTGTTTTCGGAACCATAAGCGAATTCGATATTTCGCGCCATTCGAGCAACTGCATGAGCGACATTTACGTGTGGTTTGTTTGTTCGGGTCCAAGAAAATAATAAACTGACTTAACTGTACAGGAAACTTGTCCGACCGTCCAGGGGGGGGGGCATGCAAGACGAGATGTCCAATGGGTCATGTTCTCCTAAACTGAAATCAATGTATCAAGTTTTCCCTTCCTTAGTTAACCCTGTCCCCCTGTCTCCTCGTTTTTTTTGCCTCGTTACTTTCCTTTGAAACTGAAGCACCCTAATCCCCTGTAATGACCGGTCCAGTCGGTGACTGACCCCTGACTGACTGCGACAACGAGTCTTTTCCCCATTCATACTGAGCCTAGCACCTAGCCTGCTTGCAGCGTCTGCCTCAAACTCATCCGTCATAAAGGAATTACTACTAGATCAGATCACAAGACAAAACATAATTTGCCTTGCCTTACACATCCCTGCTGGCCTTGCCAATCAACATTCCGCAGATGTGTGGAATAAACATAGAGGGGAATAAAGAAGAGGAGATACAGGAAATAGACCTTTCCAAAGAGGCCTGGGTCGGCGTGACATTTTTCTGGAAGATGGCCGAAATCTTGAGTGAGTGAATCCTCTCCGCATGCAACGACCGGGATTGTTGTAGCGAAAGGAGAGGTAGTGCAGCAATTTTTTCTTCAAATTCACGAAGAATTGTACAAAAAGAGAGCCAAAAATATCTGCAGAAACTCAAGAAATAAGATGCAAGTTGCAAACAAAAGGAAAATACTCGATAGAATGCCTCCCTGAGAAGATACCCCAGATGAGCTGCTCAAGATATCTGCCATCTTCCAGAAATAATATCGCATCGTCCCAGACCCTTTTGAAAAGAATAAATATGAGTCTCATTTTCAATGACGGAAACGAAAGAAAACGAAAAAGAGGCTGCAACAAAACAAGGCCTAAAATTATTTTGCCTGACGTTAAATTTGATTGAGGAAATAAGCTGCACAGATTTGCACTTTTGATTTGCTGAGAAGCGAAACGAGAAATAACTTGCTATTATTTCCTTCGAATACTCTAATGTGCATTCAATAAAGATGAATTTGAATCTTGGTAATGTAATCTGGGTGAGTTTTTTCGTCAGAAGGCTAGATAGACGTCCATTTCACGTCCGGGTGGCCGGTGGGATGGGGGTTTTACTCCTTCCTTTTTTTCTTGACTTGTCTTCTTGTACTCTGTCAAACTTTCAGATGAGTATTCCCTAAAAGTAAATCAATTTTTAAGAAGAGATTGGAATTATTAGATAAAAATCGTAGAAAAACAGAGTGCAGATGCAGAGTATCCATGGGGCGCGGGCGGTAACAACGGGGAAGTAGGCCTATGGATTTGGGAGTGATGCGAAACTGGGAACTACTGTACGCGCCTTATAGCAGATGGGGATGATGCTACTTTTTTGAGGGACCAGAGATATTCTGCTGGGATTCTGCTATGGTCAATCTAGATACTGATTTCAATTTATTCGTATCATATCCACTTTATATTGAAGACTGAATGATAAATTTTGGAACATTGAAGATTATGATCTGGAACACAAGAAAACATGAAAATGTCCTGTTTGGCTTTGTATGGTACTTTACAATTGACTGACACTACTTTGTCCAATTTGAACATCAAGAATAAAAAAAATAGAATAATATTTAATATCATGGTGAATAATAAAAGGCAGATAAAGAATTTTTTTGAAATTTTTGCAAGTTTTAACCCTAACAAGAAAATACGGAAACATCAAGTTTCACAAGGTACAACTGACGGACAAGTGTGTGACTTATCCAAACATTAGACTTGTATTTACCATATCGTATTGAAATTATTAGAAGAAATTAGAAGCACTTCAAAAATATCTTTTGCTATTTTGCAAGTTTCAACCCTTAACAAGAAAATGCGGAAACTTCATGTTTTATCAGGTACAATTAACTAACAAGTGTTTGACTTATCCAAACATTAGACTTGTATTTACCATATCGTATTAACATTATTAGAAGAAATTAGAAGCACTTCAAAAATATTTTTTGCGATTTTCGCATGTTTCAACCATAGCAACAAAATGCAGAAACATCAGGGTTTCACCACATACAACTGACTGACAAGAGTTTGACCAATCCGCACAGTAGACTTATATTTATCATATCAAATCTAAGGTTATTAAAAGAAATTAGAAGTAGTTCAAAATGTTTTTGCAACTTTAATTCACTAGTTTTAGACCTTATAATGAAATGGGAAAAATGAGACATCTTGACTATTCTAAATATGACCATTGAAGTTATATGCCATACAAATTATGCACAAATCAAATATTCACAATCCAAACATTGTTTAAAATATTGAAGAACTAGAAATAAATGTCTTTGCTGAGTTGTCATTGTTTATGTGAAGTTGCGGAGTAGTTGGAATATGTTTTGGAAAAGTTACTACAAAAGTCAAGCCAAGTACTTTGAGTAAAGAAGAAAATGGGTATTCAAACTGAGCTTTGTAAGTATTTAGGAATTTTACAAAGCTAAGGAGCTTCGAAACTCTTTAAGTAAAATTATGGTTTTATTTGTCTAATAAGAATTCCAGAACATTGGGCATTATGAGCAATAAAATGAAATGGATAACTTGTCGTAAAATTTGTTTCTGTTTATGCAATGTATTGTAGGATGAATCTCAGTATTAAATGGATGGTTTTTTCCCCAGAAGGGTACCTGTCTATCCCTACAAAATATGGGTTAGTTGAAGAGTACCCATCCAATGTCCTTAATAGAAACCTGGTACTCATCTTGTAAACTATTTGAAACATAGTTGAAAATTGATATTGACATTGTTGTACAAAGCATTGACTTATAGAACATATACAGAAATAGGTTATGCTGAAGCAAGCATGTTATCCTTTCATAAATTACATCTTGCATTGCAGATTGCAGAAGGGATAAAAATTGATGATAAAGGCAACATACAAATGGACAAGGCAATGCCAAAGGTAACGATTTGTATGGCTGTCTTTTTGCTTTTTTTAACAAAGACATTTACAGTTAAAGTTAAAGCTATATTGTTGTAGCTATCATTCTACGTAACGCTTGAATGATATACATGCATTTTATTACAGGAAACAATAGTATTGTCTGACGAGGAACTAGACGTTGCATCACAGACACCAAGAAAGAAGTATTTAGCTGAAACAGTTGAAATCAATGAAAAATGCATAGGAAGGAAAATTAAATACTTAAAGATTACAAAGAAAATTAAAGGTCAAAAGGACTTCTCGTTGATTCCACCTAACAGTCTTTTGATTGAAGCAAAGGAAGAGCTACGTTGCAAGGCGAATTTTGGGGTTGGGTGGTGTGCTCAAATAGGAGGAAAGTATTACGACATTGAAGCAATTACGAAATGCTTGAAAATTTTTGAAGATTTAAAACTCAGGGAAGAAGTATTGGAAGAAAGATCTTGGTATGAGAAGGTTAGAACAGATTTACAGCAGCCTAATATGACGCCACCACTGGAGGAAGATATCGCTGAGCAATTTTTCAGTACCATTCAAAATAACGCTGAAACATACTACTATGAAGACGCCAAGTTGACAGTCAGTCAAATGAAAGCATTAGTCGGCGAACGCTGGCTAAATGGGGCGATTATATCTCGCATTGTAGCATTATTAAACGCTCAATCTAAAGATACTTTTACCTTTGATTTCAACGTTTCTAAAAATGCAAATGATATTCCTCACATTTTACACCGGAATCTCAGGAAGAAATGGCCTGACTGTTTGCCGAAAAAGCTAGCTTTTTCCATCCATGTTGGTTCCACTGGGGACGGAAAGGTTTACATTGGAGATGTGAATTATGAAGATATAAATGTTGAAGCCACGCATTTCACATCTTGTGTTTATGATTCTAAAACAAACTGTTTGTTTTACGGAGATTCTCTTGCTCTGCCAGTACCTGAGAAGTTTTTGAAAATTTTCACGGAATTATTAGGGCTTATATATGATGAAAATACAGCCAGTCAGTGCTCTTTTGAATCTATGCATTGTGATGACCATAGCTTAAATCAAATTCATGAATGCAGCAGTAAATGCTGGCATTACTTTCCGCTCCAGAAAGACCATGCTAGTTGTGGTATTTCAGCAATATTTTGTTTGTGTCTAGCTGCCTTGAATGATGAGTCGTTTTTTCTTTGCGTGGATGGCCTGAGCTGGACATCCTTGATTTCGGCTGTCCTGATTTTGGATATCTAAGAGACCTTTCTCAATTTGGCGATTATTTGAGACTCGTAATCGTAAAGTGGCTGTTTTCTGGGTCTGTTGATCTATCTTTAGCGTGTGCCAAGGAAACTCCATCGTCAAAAGATGGCAATGATGTTGAATTGATTCCTTTAAACTCAGAATCAGATATTGCTCGTATTCAAGATGATTTTAAATACACAGATATAAGTCACTTTCGTGAGTCAATTGACCCTGATTTTTTTCGTGTTTTCTGTACGGGTAACGACAACTGCAACGTGAAACGGAAACACTATCATTGCAAACTATGCCCGTTCCAGAAAAAGGAATTTTTTGAATCAAAGTTTACAATCCATTTCGAAAGCGCCCATATGAAGGAAAAAAGAATCGTAAAGTACAGATCTTTGAACATGCTCCCTTGCAAGGCAATACATGAAGATAAGACATTTATAAGGGAAGACGTGGCACACTATCACTGTCCGATTTGTGGTGGTATAATACAACAAAAAACTTTCTTTGAGAAACACTTGAAAATTCACGATGTAACCCCCTCGAATGATTACAATGTTTTAAACTCTAGCCCAAAAGAACTTACGTGCACAAGAATAGCGAGTGAAAAAAGTGTGAGTAGAGATTCTTGAAAGGCCTTCTCCCGTCCACAAAATTGCGATTTTAGACGCCTTTTGTAAATTCCAACAGCTTGTAATATTTTTCTGTTTATTTCAAGTTCAGATTTAAAGGAAATTTATCCACATCTCATACTGTACATCCTTGCTTAAAACCTTGTTTTGATTTAGTGTGGCCTAATTACCGTATTTGGGATATTGAATATTGTACTTTATTTTCAGAAAAAAAAAGGGGTTTATGAAATATTAATTATTAGCTATTTTCTTGCTTCCATATTTTCTTTTTTCCATATTTTCTTGCTTCCATATTTTCTTGCTTCCATATTTTCTTGCTTCTATATTTTCTTGCTTCCATATTTTCTTGCTTCCATATTTTCTTGCTTCCATATTTTCTTGCTTCCATATTTTCTTGCTTCCATATTTTCTTGCTTCTATATTTTCTTGATGATTTGGTATTTGGTACTTTATGCGTGTCCTGTCATCACTTCTTTAATCCTTTATTTCATTTTTTAGAATTTAACTAACTTTGATGATCTGAAGAAATACCTTCGACAAGGAAACGATTTCTGCCGAGATGTTGCATCTATCATTAACGAACGGTAAGTTTTACGAACGTAATTTTTCCGAGATATTCCTTTCCATGAATTACATAAAGCTAAAGCTAAAAAAATAAATTCAAAGTGCGGTAGGCTCTGCTTACGGTAGAGCTGACAGAATAACAGATACATCTTTCTGCAAAACGATTGCAATCTTAATGCCGGGGGGTTGGAATAGGTGGGGGGGGTGGAATAGGCGGGGTTGGAACTCAAAGGGCTCTATTTTTTGAATTGGCATATTTCCCTGTAACACTAACTTTTTTCAGTCCTTGCCTTAATGATTTTAAGGCCTATTTAAAAAAATCTGGTTAGTCTAGGCCAATGAACATACAGTTGACATCCGCTATCTCGAACTCTCAAGGGAAACTGGAATTTGTTCGAGATAGCGAATGTTCGAAATGACGAATGCCCCATATAGATTAAAAAAATTATAGATTTTAAGTCAGAAAAGGAACCCCTATTAACATGCAGGGTTACTGATCCCAAACTTCATCAAACAAGTCTGGTATTTTTTACATAGGAGTCAAAGCTCATCTGCTTTCATCCCTCCTATTGAGGAAATTGAGATAATGGCGATGCAGCACATCTCGAACGAGAACAGCTTCATCTATTGTATGTATAGGCAGCATGTCATTTAGCTCCTGCCATTCCCGCTCCCCTAGGCGAACTTATACATATTTTCAGCCTGTCTCTTTATCCAGTTCAGCAGAAAATTTGGCAAAGTTCGAGATAAAGAGCAGGTTTTCCTCCATGGGAAATCGAAAATGGTTCGAGACAGCGAATGTTCGATATAACGGGGTTCGAGATAGCGGATGATTTTTCTATACAAACCCTTATACCAAAACGAGGGGAAATGGAAAATCGTTCGAGATAGCGAATGTTCGAGATAGCGGGCAGTCGAGATAGCGGATGTCAGCTGTATGCGACATTCTTTTTACAGTGTCAAAATTGAAACTGCTTATACAGAGAGTCTTATAAAACTGAGTGTCAGAGCTAAGAAGGCCACTGGAGATACTGTCGGGTAAGTTTTTTTATCGCTTGTTTCGGCTCTGGGTTCTGGGTTTTGCTTTTTTGTTTTGTTTATTTTTAATCAGTTGTACCGCCTTATTTTTGGGGAAAATGGCTCTGTTGCTATCTTAACTTGATATCAAGTCCTTGAGCCACAATGAATTAATTCGAAGAAATTTGACTTTTGCGTAAGCAGTACTCTTGCCGTGAACCATGTGGTTTATTTTTGTTTGAATTTGGTATTTATAGATCGTTTCAAAGAGGACTGGGTCGGGTGCGACATTTTTCTGAAAAATGGTAGACTTTCCAGCAAGGGAATCCTCTCCGCATGCAACAACCGGAATTAGGGTCGTTTCAGGATATGTTCATCAAATTTAACTAAAAAATCACGTTTTATTTCAATAAAAGTCTCACCATATCTGCTCAAGGAGACATTTAATGAAGTATTTTCCTGTTTGTGAGTTGCTTATATCTTTTTTCCTGAATTTTTGCACATATTTTCAACATTTATTGTTGCAGATTCCTTTAGTCTGTTTTTCTTCCATTATTCGTGAGTGTGGAGCAAAATTTGCTGAACCAACTCTGCTAAAACGACCGTAATTCTGGTCGTTGCACACAGAGAGTATTCCTTTTCTGGAAAGGTCTACCATTTTCCAGAAATTTTCACGTCCGACCCAGGCCTCTTTGAAAAGGTCTATTGCGAAGAACACTCCGTAACCTCTTCAATTTTCATTGATTTGATGCAGTTTTTTTATAGCAGCGATTAAGTTCTTTTTATAGCAGTGAGTTTGATTATTCCTTAAATGGAATCGCATCATAGCGTAACATATATTCTGTCGATCTTTTTAGAACTATGAAAAATGCTTGGGAAAGCTTTGCTAATCAATGTGAACAAGAAGCGGAAATAAGAAAGTATGTTTATGTTTACGATTTGTTTTATTTTCGTCATATTGAAACATCCGCCGGCAGATGTAATAAGTCTAACTACATGTTTTTGTTGGCCTTCCTGGTATAATGATTGCTGCCGGGGAGGTACCTTATATAATTTGGGTACTTGGGACGTGCTTCCAATGTAGGAGTTAATATTATGGCATTATTTTTGGTATACGTTTTTAGGAATTTGGTATAAATATGGGTAGGCATTTTGATTCTTGGGCGGCACGTCCCTTTCCGAGACTAAGTCAAGTGACCCCCCAGGGATTGCTGTTAAGCAATTTAAAAACTGTTGTAATAATTTGGTTCCCTAATCAAGTATGCTTGTTCATTTTGTCAACGTTGTGAAACAGTTGTAATATTTGATGCATTTTTTGTCGTTGTATTTTCATGTTTATGTCTTCTCTATATACAGGGCATTTTCTGGTGATTTGCTTGAACAAATTGTTAAGCCTTTCAAAGCATTTGCAGATGGACAAGCTAAGATGAGAAAACAGGTACGTTTTGAACCTACAGACATTTGTGGTTGCTTTGAAAACCAGCGCTAGAAGAACAGTGTTTCCTTGCAATGACATGGAATATCCCTTTTTTGCCTAACCTACAATCTAAGACACAATTGTTGACACAAAAATTAATATAATAGAAATATTTTGTCACCAATTTTAGATCACTCCCCTCCCCCTGAGCAGTGTTGTTATGTGGTTAATTTATGTGGCTGAGACAGGGCTACCCCCAGCACAAAAACAACATTGCTTTGGGGGGAGGGGTTCATCATTTAGTGGAAATAATCAATCTTTTTATCATACAAGTTGAAAGAAATTTTTCAAACCCACCAGAAATTGAGATCGTCTCAAGCACTTTTGTAGCCTGGAAGTAGAGTTCTCAATCTATCACTCAAAAACGAATGGTTATCCTTTTAACTTACTGACCAGTTTGAGCAATCTCGGTTTGGTATCAGTCTCGGTATGATGAGCCATAACTGAGACTCGTGTAATAAGTCTAAGTCTTGGCAAAGTTTAGAGGCTTGTGTTGCAAGTCCAGCCAAATGGTTTTATATCAAACCTTTGCTCGAAAAATAGAGCTTTGAGACCTTAATAGAGAAAGGTCTGAATGGGGCTTTTACAAGGTTCTATTACGGGCATGACAGGTGGGGCGGGGGTATTCCCTTAGTTAGGACTAAGTCAAACTCGAAGGAGTATACACAGCAATTCGGTCCTTTAAAGAAAGGTGCTATCTTTTTTTCTTCGATTGTATATCTACCTTGGGTAAGGGTTTCAATTGTCATGCTTTTAATTTTCATTTTCATGCTTTTATTTGCAGGCTGAACAAACTGTTGAGAAGGCTGCAAAATTGCTTGCTGATAAAAAATCCGATGAATTAAAAGTAGGTTATTTCCGCTTGTTAAGTTATCTTTTTAACAGATTGTCATTTATGGCTCACGGGAACCACCGTAAGATGCGACGCCTCGGCCACATTGTCTCGGCATTGTGGATGCAAGTGGGGAGCATTCATCTCCAGCACTGAGCAATGGTTTTGCTTTTCAAATTACTGTCCTGCCTTTCGATCTTTTTCTTTCTCTTAAACATGGCGCTTTATGGGTTTTTCATTTATTTCAAAGTCAAAGAAAACTTCCTTCAATCGGTCAAAAGAGGCTGAAGCGCTGACAGTTCAGCTTGAAACAACTCGAGAAAAAACAGCAAACGAAAAAGAATTATCAAAGTAAAAAACATTAAATTAATTTCATCTAGCTAGTGCATAAGCTCAGATTACTGGTCAATTTGCTGGTCAGCCAGAGCCCCCTTGTTAAAGTTATGTTTTATTATAGAGGGGCTGAGACCCCAACATAATTTTGCATGGACCCTTCTCTTAAAAATTTGCAAAGTAGCATCTTTTCTTTATATTTTGATTCCTAAGGTGTATATTTCTGTTGATATATCCTGTTTTCTGACCCCCCCCCCTTTTGCTGGACCCTCCTGTGTTCATGGTTATTGAGACTTTTTTATTATTATTTCCATGGTTTGGCTGCTTAAGCACTGGCTATCATTTTTTCATCGGTGAAAACATGGGTGTGGGGTCGCAAAGAATCACACCGTCTCTTGTGACGTTGCCCCTGGAGCCCCTCTTGTTAATTTTTTGAAAAACTTATAGACGTAAAACCTTGTTAAAATGACTTGGAGATTAATGGGATCACTCCCTGTATGTTCGTTCACTTACCATGCTTGTCCACTTTTTGGGCTTCAGGGCTTTGGTATTCCTCGTCACTTAACTAATCGAGGAAAATTTAAAACAATTGAGAGACTGTGCGAGATGTGAGATTATTTATTTGTTTGTCTGATCAAAGTCATCGCTGAATACGAAAGTGAGCTTTTTGCATTTTTTGTATTTGCTGGAAATGAGGGGGGGAGGGGGTTAATCCCAATTTTTCCCTGAAGTTGTCCAGAGAGGAACGCAGTCAGACCTTTGCATAATATTAAGTTATTTAGCTAAACTTTTCGTCTCATATTTTCTTCAAACTTAAATTAGAAGTTTAAAAATGTTGTTTTTGATTGCAGCTTGATGCTAAATGCAAGAAAGCGGAGGAAAGTGTGCAAAAATCAGGTAAAAGTATTTTCATAACGGCAGGCATTTGCTTTTTAGAATACATAACCATGTTACGATCTTTCTACGATTTGATGGAAACCTTGCTTAAGAACAGCAAACCATAGGTTGTTTTTCACCAGGAGTCTAGTAAGTTCTGTTCTGTAAAAGATGGATATGGTATAATACAGACTGTGACTTTGGTCTGCTTGAAACTCATGGTGCAAGGATACTATAATTATAGCCGCTGATGGACAACTGTGCTTGCTATAGCTGTCATGAAATTTAAGTGGAGCTTAAGAATCTTTAAGTGATTCTGAAGAAGATTAACTATGTATTTATTTGTTGCCCTAGATAAAGAGCATATTGCCAAAATCATAGACGCTGAAAGAGCAAGACTCTCGTTAGACTCAGTACTAATGACCTCTTGTTCGGTGAGTATAATTCGTCATTTTTCATAGGTTTCATCTGTCAAGATAAAACCGATCTTTTATTTTATCTTATACTATGATACAATCCTATAACAAGTTCAGAATCTTTAGGGGCCTTCTTACCAACATCGCGAACTGTAAAACATATCTTTCTAGACTTAATCACATTTCTTAAACTTATCACTGATCAATTAAACTTTTGGAAAATCAAATCTTCTGAAAAACTTAGGCTGGATTCTGTTTATCAACGTCAGGATCCAAATGTTCATCACTTCAGTTCGATGCTGTGCAGTAATTAGTGAGGAACAACTCACTACTTGAAAATCTCGTATATGATTGCTGAAAATCCTATTGTTCTCATGGAAATCCTTCAGAAATCCTTTTGTAATGATAGAAATCTCGTACGTCTTTTCGAAGAGAAAAGAATCCATTTGATATTGGTTTAATGTCCTCGCCTCAAATAGTATTGCTGTCTGCTCGGTGCCTCATCTTTTTGGAGCAGTCAGTATAGCTACTAACTGAGGGCGAAATGCCACAAATCTGTAGCCAACATCAGTTTCTGATACCCATTATTATTTGAAATGATATGTACTAGTTATTTATTTTTATTTCCCAAGGAATTACAATCTCTCGAGGAAGAACGAATAAGTTACATCAAGAACATGCTAAAGGCTTATGGAGAATTCTTACAAGACAGCGTGCCAAAAGTCACTGAGGTGAGAGATATATCTAGATTGCCATTGGAGATATCACATATGATGTGAATATCACAGATTTATTATTAAGCCGAGCAGACTAATTAGATTTTGGAGATTTTATGGGGGCTTCTTATTAGACAGGAAAGCCTTATCAAAATCTTATAGACATTAAAGATGAATTATGTAAGGGACCGTGGGCCTTAAATCACATGAGATTAGAAGTTTAAGACAAAGTGTTGCATTTAATCTCGTACATCTCCTAATGGAAACGTAGCCGTTGGCCATAATAGTTGAAGGGACTCCTGGAAAACAGGGGTGTTGGTTTTTTCCAAGGGGGTTATCAGTAGTGGAGTATGCTTGATAGGGAGGGGGGAGGTTAACAGTTTTCCACTGCACTATGAATTACTTTGCGATCTAATCTCCTTACTCTTTCTCACAGTGCTACAGTCAACTACGCAGTGAAATCGAAAGCATTAATATTGAATCTGACATCGAGGCTCTGATGAATACGAGGGGTACACAAAAGCAACCTGGCGAACAAATCATGTCAACTTGCTACGTAAGTCTTAAGGACTCTTTATAAGAAACTCAGACTCTCGAATGGCCAAAAATTTACAACAGCCTAGTACTAGGGCAAATTTTACTTTAGAAGCTTTTTTACTTTTGTCTGTAAAATGATTTCTTTTATTGTTGTAAAAACAAGACAAATTTGAAAGTCACAAGCGTTCAAAGATGATTGGTTAATAGGCTTGAAACATCATTCACTCACAATAACTAAGCCAGCAATATGGATATTTAAGAAACTCTTAAGAAACTATTAGTACTCAAAATTTGAAAAGTGCTTGGCCAATTTTTCGTTTCTTGTCAAAATACGTATAACTGTTAAATTCTAAAACAGACCGTACAATTACCTACCCTAAACTTTTAACCTCACCCTAGCGCAATTTTGTAATTTAGTATAACTTGCGTTCATCTCTTAAAAATGTGTCTTCTAGGCTACATTTTATCGCCAATTAATCTATAACAATTATTTCTGTAACCAAATATTTTCGGGGAATTAAACAATTTTTTTTAATTTCTTTTTTAAGGAAGCTGACATGAACTGCCCAATGGATAAACAACGAAGAAAGCTTGCTTTGGAGCACAAGTATGAACAGCTGAACAGAGTTTTAAAATCGGAGAAAAAAGCTAGAGCTGGTAAAGTCACGTTTCTTCCATTGTTGTTAATACATCAATAGTAAGCGCAGAATTTACCAAGTTTCATCCCACTCTTTAGAAATAAGATTTTCTCCGTGCTTTTTGCCCATCTACCCACTCTCGTCTCTGCCAAACTAAACTCTGGATCAGCCTCTGCGAATGCAACTGCGAATGCAACTCATCTTATATCCTATTCTTATTCATTAACACACTTTAATTTCATTTTGCGCAATTTTTTTGCTTTTAGGACTTGGAAAACTTGCTTCAGTTTATCAGGAAACACCAAAATTTAGTGATGCTGGGACTGTTGATGATGTATCCACACAAATATCGCACGTGAGTATAAAGGCATAATTTCCAAGAATTAGAGACGTTTCTTAGAAATGGAAACCCGGAAGTTAAATTTTTTGTCGTGTCTTTGGACGTGTCTGTAGTGATCTGTCGTGTCTTTGTATGTTGTCTCGATGGCACAGTGGATAGCGTACAAGACATGAAGCCACGATCTTTCCACTTGTGATTGCAGGGGTAACAACCTTGGGGAAAGTAGGAAATAGAATACCTGGTCGGTAGTTGCGAGTGCTATGTGCATCCTGCTATGTGTTTTATGCATCCAGACCAGGGGTAAAGTGTTAAGCCGAATAAGTATCCCTCAACTTCGTCTCCAGGCCCCAAATCGAATTTCCTCGAATCTCAACCGTCAAATCGATTTTGGCCCTGGTACCGGCCACAAAATCTGCCAAAATACTGGCAATTTTGGCCTAGGCATAAAAACAAGATGTAGATTTCGAAAGCAAATGTTCTTAGAAAGGAAATGCAAAGAATTTCATTGATAACTGTAAGGCAAGATACATTATCTCATGTAGCATCATTTTTTTGGTTTTTATAGATGTTTTTTACATAGTTTTCGGCCTATTTTGGTGTGAAATTTTGAAGAAACTGTGACGTCACTTAAAATTTCTATTGTTTGAACAGCCAATCAAGTCGCGAATAGACAAGGCCGATACCAGGTTCGAATATAGACAGCGAAGTTTCACATAGAGGGCTATTCACCCTGGGGACGAGGTTGCGTATCCCTAGGCTAATAGTAGACTAAAAGCAGCAACTTTACTTAAATTTGTAAGTCATTCATGGCATTTCTTTCTTATTTTCAAGGCCAATGCTGTAATCGATTGCTTAGATGCCAGCTTGTACCATATCAGCAGTAGTTTGGCATCATTAAATGGGTATGAACCACCACAGCATCGACTTGCTGACTGTATTCACAAAACTAAGGATAAGCAGGTATCTATTGGATTATTGCTTTTGCTTTCTTTTGGTGCAGCGACTGCATTTAAACGCAGTAGCCATTGAAAACGTTGTATGAGGAATGCCTCTTTCATGTACGAAGTCCATTTGACTTGAGTGCAGTTAAGCGGTCACAGGAAACAAAGCTTAGGGTTTGAAAAGGGATAGAGTAAGGGTAGAGTTATGGTTATGTAAAATTTCCTTTAATTCTGTAGAATCTACCTCTGCTGGTATTGAAAGTGCCGTTCAATAGAATAACCAAAGGAATTCCAGAAGATAATGAATATGAAGACATCGGTCCACATCAGTATAATCAAACGACATACGATTCAGGTAGCTAGAGGTCCTGTCTTGAATCATCTGTCTAGCGAAGGTCTCCTAAATAATGAGGGGCTCTGCTTTGGGACTGCCTACCTATTAAAGCTAAACCATGCACGTTTCAGACACAATTCATTGCTGGACCTAAATAAGTTGACTGTCAATATATTGACCTGTCACCTTCGCTATTCATCTGAACAACTTATTTTTAATGTTTCTGTAAATTTTGCTTAGCAAATTAATAGTGGACTCCTTTAAATTTTTTAAAATGGTGTTCAAATGCAACCCTAGTAATTATGTTGAAGATTATGCTCTCATAGTTGTTTTGTTCATCTGACCAAAAGCCCAATTTTTCTTTTTCATTTTCCTGTCTGACGCGTGAGTACAACATATAGAAATTTCATATTTCAGTAGAGTCCCCCCCTCTATTTTGTTTCTCCAGTTCTACACCACTGTGGCCCCCTTTGAAGGAGTTTCTGAAACTGGCGGCAATGAAAGGGATAAAGTGATAAAAACTGTCAGGTAGGACTACTATGCCTAGCAGAGTCCAGAGAGAATGAAATGAAATATATTGGTGAATTGTCCTGGTGTCACACTGTCAAATTGCCACAGGACCAAGTGACAGTATATCAATATTGAAGCCGCCACTGTGTGTTCCTGTAAACTCGCCACACCTTCTTGGTCAACGAGAAATTTAGATCTTAGAAAACCTATTTTGTATATATAGCAACGATGCGAAATGCTGCACATCCCCTATGGACCATCGTATGCCATACACGTTAAAGAATGTTTTGTGGTTAATTTTAGATGAATTTGAAGATATAGAAGACGCTGCTGCTACTGCATCACAGTCTGCCGCATATGCCATTGCAGAAGCTGCACCATTGGGTATGTTAGGTTGATGATGGAGATTATGATCATACTGATTTTGATTATGATAGTGATTATCCATGATTTTATGATTATTATGATGATGTTGATGATGGCTGTGATCATGGTCATGATTGCTGTTGCTGTTAGACGGTGATTATGGTTCTGATAAAAATTGTAATTGTTATGATTATGATTCTTATAAGCATCGTTATCATACGCCACCTCGCAAACTTTGCCTGAACATCAAAAAATAAGAAAAATCATGGAGCATAATGAGCAATGTCAAAACATTCTTTGCTTGATGCAAGGAAGAAATATTGGACGAGCGATGTTTTCCCGACGTGGCCAAACTATAAACAGTTCGCATGATAAACACATTTCAAATGTTTGACCAATAATGTTTGATCGTTTGGCCAGGGCCTGAAGAAAGCCTTCTGGGAATGTTAATCGGTGTTGTTTAATTTTGATTATGATGTTGATGATTATTATGATTATCTCTTTTAGATTACTCAGCCCCAGAAACAACGGAAAACGAAACATGGCGAGCCCTTTATGACTACACAGCGGCACAAGAAGACGAACTCACTATTCAGGCAGGTGACGTCATAACTGTAATCTCGAAATCAGAAGGAGGCTGGTGGACAGGTGAATTAAATGGCTTAACTGGACTCTTTCCCGCTAACTATGTTGAACAATATGAATAATTCGAATGAAATACTGTAGCTTGCAGGAAAGTGAGATAGTAATGATTAAATGAAGAAATAAAATTATATTTTTATAAATGTTTGCAAAATAATTTTATATATCACTATTTTCTAATTGACATCATAACAGAATTAACTTCAGTATATGTCAAACTGTATATTAAAAAACTATATCGTCACAGAATATTGGTCAGTTTACGTCTTTTTCTTTCTATAAATTTTCGTCATCTATTTTTGAGACATTTTGAGATTTGTTTTCCATTCTTTTCCAATTTTCTCTCAAACAATAACATGTACTAAAAGTACCCTTTGAATGCCTCTCAAAGGCTATGATAAAGCTATTTAGGTCATAAAATAGGAGAAAAGGCAACCCCCAAAATCAGCCAATTTCGGGTAAAAAGCCAAGGCTATACTAAGGCAAAATGGCCAAAATCGGCCAAAATCAAGGGTTTCCAAATCGACCCAAATCATGAAAAAAAGCTTCCTAGGAGAAGGATTATCCATTCCAATGCCTTTTCAAGGCTTTTATAAATATATTTAGCCCATAAAATCAACAAAATAAAAACCCTGAAAATCGGCCATTTTTGGGCAAAAAGGTATGGCTATACAAAGGCAAAATCGCCAAAAATTGGCCAAAATCGAGGAATTCTAAATGGACCCAAATCATCAAAAATAGCTTCCTTAGAGTAGGAATACCCGTTCCAATGCCTTTTCTAGGCTATTATAAAGGTATTTAGCCATTAAAGTCAACAAAATGAAAACCTTTAAAATCGGCCATTTCTGGGCAAAAAGGTAAGGCTATACTAAGGCAAAATGGCCAAAATCGGCCAAAATCCAGTGTTTCTAAATGGACCCAAATAATTAAAAATAGCTTCCTTAGAGTAGGATTACCCGTTCCAATGCCTTTTCTAGGCTATTATAAAGGTATTTAGCCAAAAAAGTCAACAAAATAAAAACCTTTAAAATCGGCGACTTTTGGGCAAAAAGGTAAGGCTATACTAAGGCAAAATGGCCAAAATCGGCCAAAATCCAGTGTTTCTAAATGGACCCAAATAATCAAAAATAGCTTCCTTAGAGTAGGATTACCCGTTCCAATGCCTTTTCTAGGCTATTATAAAGGTACTTAGCCAATAAAGTCAACAAAATAAAAAACTTTAAAATCGGCCATTTTTGGGCAAAAAGGTAAGGCTATACTAAGGCAAAATGGCCAAAAATCGGCCAAAATCCAGTGTTTCTAAATGGACCCAAAAAATCAAAAATGGCTTCTTAGAGTAGGATTACCCGTTCCAATGCCTTTTCTAGGCTATTATAAAGGTATTTAGCTAATAAAGTCAACAAAATAATAACCTTTAAAATCGGCCATTTTTGGGCAAAAAGGTAAGGCTATACTAAGGCAAAATGGCCAAAATCGGCCAAAATCCAGTGTTTCTAAATGGACCCAAATCATCAAAAATAGCTTCCTTAGAATAGGATTATCCATTCCAATGCCTTTTCTAGGCTATTATAAAGGTATTTAGCCAATAAAATCAACAAAATAATAACCTTTAAAATCCGCCATTTTTGGGCAAAAAGGTAAGGCTGTACTAAGGCAAAATGGCCAAAAATCGGCCAAAATCCAGTGTTTCTGAATGGACCCAAATAATCAAAAATAGCTTCCTTAGAGTAGGATTACCCATTCCAATGCCTTTTCTAGGCTATTATAAAGGTATTTAGCCAATCAAATCAACAAAATAAAGTCCTTTAAAATCGGCCATTTTTGGGCAAAAAGGTAAGGCTATACTAAGGCAAAATGGCCAAAATCGGCCAAAATCCAGTGTTTCTAAATGGACCCAAATAATCAAAAAAAGCTTCCTTAGAGTAGGATTACCCGTTCCAATGCCTTTTCTAGGCTATTATAAAGGTATTTAGCCAATAAAATCAACAAAATAAAAACCTTTAAAATCGGTCATTTTTGGGCAAAAAGGTAAGGCTATACTAAGGCAAAATGGCCAAAAATCGGCCAAAATCCAGGGTTTCTAAATGGACCCAAATCATCAAAAATAGCTTCCTGAGAGTAGGATTATCCATTCGAATGCCTTTTCTAGGCTATTATAAAGGTATTTAGCCAATAAAATCAACAAAATAAAAATCCTTAAGTTCGGTCATTTTTGGGCAAAAAGGTAAGGCTATACTAAGGCAAAATGGCCAAAAATCGGCCAAAATCCAGGGTTTCTAAATGGACCCAAATCATCAAAAATAGCTTCCTTAGAGTAGGATTATCCATTCCAATGCCTTTTCTAGGCTATTATAAAGGTATTTAGCCAATAAAATCAACAAAATAAAAACCCTTAAAATCGGCCATTCTTGGGCAAAAAGGTAAGGCTATACTAAGGCAAAATGGCCAAAAATCGGCCAAAATCCAGACTTTCTAAATGGACCCAAATCATCAAAATAGCTTCCTTAGAGTAGGATTATCCATTCCAATGCCTTTTCTAGGCTATTATAAAGGTATTTAGCCAATAAAATCAACAAAATAGAAACCCTTAAAATCGGTCATTTTTGGGCAAAAAGGTAAGGCTATACTAAGGCAAAATGGCCAAAAATCGGCCAAAATCCAGGGTTTCTAAATGGACCCAAATCATCAAAAATAGCTTCCTTAGAGTAGGATTATCCATTCCAATGCCTTTTCTAGGCTATTATAAAGGTATTTAGCCAATAAAATCAACAAAATAAAAACCCTGAAAATCGGCCATTTTGGGCAAAAAGGTAAGGCTATACTAAGGCAAAATGGCCAAAAATCGGCCAAAATCCAGGGTTTCTAAATGGACCCAAATCATCAAAATAGCTTCCTAGCCATTATAAGTATTTAGGATTATCCATTCAAAAAATGCCATTTTCCAGGCTATTATAAAGGTATTTAGCCCATAAAATCAACAAAATATAAACCCTGAAAATCGGCCATTTTTGGGCAAAAAGGTAAGGCTATACTAAGGCAAAATGGCCAAAAATCGGCCAAAATCCAGGCTTTCTAAATGGACCCAAATCATCAAAAATAGCTTCCTTAGAGTAGCATTACCCATTCCAATGCCTTTTCTAGGCTATTATAAAGGTATTTAGCCAATAAAATCAACAAAATAAAAACCTAAAATCGGCCATTTTGGGCAAAAGGTAAGGCTATACTAAGGCAAAATGGCCAAAAATCGGCCAAAATCCATGGTTTCGAAATGGACCCAAATCATCAAAAATAGCTTCCTTAGAGTAGGATTATCCATTCCAATGCCTTTTCTAGGCTATTATAAAGGTATTTAGCCAATAAAATCAACAAATAAAAACCCTTAAAATCGGCCATTTTGGGCAAAAAGGTAAGGCTATACTAAGGCAAAATGGCCAAAAATCGGCCAAAATCCAGGGTTTCTAAATGGACCCAAATCATCAAAAATAGCTTCCTGAGAGTAGGATTATCCATTCGAATGCATATTCTAGGCTATTATAAAGGTATTTAGCCAATAAAATCAACAAAATAATAACCTTTAAAATCGGCCACTTTTTGGCAAAAAGGTAAGGCTATACTAAGGCAAAATGGCCAAAAATCGGCCAAAATCCAGGGTTTCTAAATGGACCCAAATCATCAAAAATAGCTTCCTTAGAGTAGGATTATCCATTCCAATGCCTTTTCTAGGCTATTATAAAGGTATTTAGCCAATAAAATCAACAAAATAAAACCCTTAAAATCGGTCATTTTTGGGCAAAAAGGTAAGGCTATACTAAGGCAAAATGGCCAAAAATCGGCCAAAATCCAGGGTTTCTAAATGGACCCAAATCATCAAAAATAGCTTCCTTAGAGTAGGATTATCCATTCCAATGCCTTTTCTAGGCTATTATAAAGGTATTTAGCCCATAAAATCAACAAAATAAAAACCCTTAAAATCGGCCATTTTTGGGCAAAAAGGTAAGGCTATACTAAGGCAAAATGGCCAAAAATCGGCCAAAATCAAGGGTTTCTAAATGGACCCAAATCATCAAAAATAGCTTCCTAGATGGAGGAAGGTATCCATTCAACAAAATAATAACCTTTAAAATGCCTTTTCTAGGCTATTATAAAGGTATTTAGCCCAATAAAATCAACAAAATAAAAACCTATAAAATCCCATAAAATCATCGGCCATTTTTGGCAAAAAGGTAAGGCTATACTAAGGCAAAATGGCCAAAAATCGGCCAAAATCCAGGGTTTCTAAATGGACCCAAATCATCAAAAATAGCTTCCTTAGAGTAGGATTATCCATTCCAATGCCTTTTCTAGGCTATTATAAAGGTATTTAGCCAATAAAATCAACAAATAAAAACCCTTAAAATCGGTCATTTTTGGGCAAAAAGGTAAGGCTATACTAAGGCAAAATGGCCAAAAATCGGCCAAAATCCAGGGTTTCTAAATGGACCCAAATCATCAAAAATAGCTTCCTTAGAGTAGGATTATCCATTCCAATGCCTTTTCTAGGCTATTATAAAGGTATTTAGCCAATAAAATCAACAAAAAAAACCCTTAAAATCGGTCACTTTTGGGCAAAAAAAGGCTATACTAAGGCAAAATAGCCAAAAATCTGCCAAAAATCGGCAAATCATCAAAAATAGCTTCCTGAGAGTAGGATTATCCATTCGAATGCCTTTTCTAGGCTATTATAAAGGTATTTAGCCAATAAAATCAACAAAATGAAAAAAAATCGGCAAGGCTATACTAAGGCAAAATGGCCAAAAATCGGCCAAAATCAAGGGTTTCTAAATCGACCCAAATCATCAAAAATAGCTTCCTTAGAGTAGGATTACCCATTCCAATGCCTTTTCTAGGCTATTATAAAGGTATTTAGCCAATAAAATCAACAAAATAATAACCTTTAAAATCGGTCATTTTTTGGCAAAAAGGTAAGGCTATACTAAGGCAAAATGGCCAAAAATCGGCCAAAATCCAGGGTTTCTAAATGGACCCAAATCATCAAAAATAGCTTCCTTAGAGTAGGATTATCCATTCCAATGCCTTTTCTAGGCTATTATAAAGGTATTTAGCCAATAAAATCAACAAATAAAAACCCTTAAAATCGGCCATTTTTGGGCAAAAAGGTAAGGCTATACTAAGGCAAAATGGCCAAAAATCGGCCAAAATCAAGGGTTTCCAAATGGACCCAAATCATCAAAAATAGCTTCCTTAGAGTAGGATTATCCATTCCAATGCCTTTTCTAGGCTATTATAAAGGTATTTAGCCAATAAAATCAACAAATAAAAACCCTTAAAATCGGTCATTTTTGGGCAAAAAGGTAAGGCTATACTAAGGCAAAATGGCCAAAAATCGGCCAAAATCCAGGGTTTCTAAATGGACCCAAATCATCAAAAATAGCTTCCTAAGAGTAGGATTACCCATTCCAATGCCTTTTCTAGGCTATTATAAAGGTATTTAGCCAATAAAATCAACAAAATAAAAACCCTTAAAATCGGTCATTTTTGGGCAAAAAGGTAAGGCCATCAACAAAATAAAAACCCTGAAAATTTTTGGGCAAAAAGGTAAGGCTATACTAAGGCAAAATGGCCAAAATCGGCCAAAATCCAGGGTTTCTAAATGGACCCAAATCATCAAAAATAGCTTCCTTAGAGTAGGATTATCCATTCCAATGCCTTTTCTAGGCTATTATAAAGGTATTTAGCCCATAAAATCAACAAAATAAAACCCTGAAAATCGGCCATTTTTGGGCAAAAAGGTAAGGCTATACTAAGGCAAAATGGCCAAAAATCGGCCAAAATCCAGGGTTTCCAAATCGACCCAAATCATCAAAAATAGCTTCCTAAGAGTAGGATTATCCATTCCAATGCCTTTTCTAGGCTATTATAAAGGTATTTAGCCAATAAAATCAACAAAATAAAAACCCTTAAAATCGGCCATTTTTGGGCAAAAAGGTAAGGCTATACTAAGGCAAAAAGGCCAAAAATCGGCCAAAATCCAGGGTTTCCAAATGGACCCAAATCATCAAAAATAGCTTCCTTAGAGTAGGATTATCCATTCCAATGCCTTTTCTAGGCTATTATAAAGGTATTTAGCCAATAAAATCAACAAAATAAAACCCTTAAAATCGGCCATTTTTGGGCAAAAAGGTAAGGCTATACTAAGGCAAAATGGCCAAAAATCGGCCAAAATCAAGGGTTTCCAAATGGACCCAAATCATCAAAAATAGCTTCCTAAGGCAAAATAGAGGAGGATTATCCATTCCAATGCCTTTTCTAGGCTATTATAAAGGTATTTAGCCAATAAAATCAACAAAATAAAAACCCTTAAAATCGGTCATTTTTGGGCAAAAAGGTAAGGCTATACTAAGGCAAAATGGCCAAAAATCGGCCAAAATCCAGGATTTCTAAATGGACCCAAATCATCAAAAATAGCTACCTTAGAGTAGGATTATCCATTCAAATGCCTTTTCTAGGCTATTATAAAGGTATTTAGCCAATAAAATCAACAAAATAATAACCTTTAAAATCGGCCATTTTTGGGCAAAAAGGTAAGGCTATACTAAGGCAAAATGGCCAAAAATCGGCCAAAATCCAGGCTTTCTAAATGGACCCAAATCATCAAAAATAGCTTCCTTAGAGTAGGATTACCCATTCCAATGCCTTTTCTAGCCTATTATAAACGTATTTAGCCCATAAAATCAACAAAATATAAACCCTGAAAATCGGCCATTTTTGGGCAAAAAGGTAAGGCTATACTAAGGCAAAATGGCCAAAAATCGGCCAAAATCCAGGCTTTCTAAATGGACCCAAATCATCAAAAATAGCTTCCTTAGAGTAGAATTATCCATTCCAATGCCTTTTCTAGGCTATTATAAAGGTATTTAGCCAATAAAATCAACAAAATAAAAACCTTTAAAATCGGTCATTTTTTGGCAAAAAGGTAAGGCTATACTAAGGCAAAATGGCCAAAAATCGGCCAAAATCCAGGGTTTCCAAATCGACCCAAATCATCAAAAATAGCTTCCTAAGAGTAGGATTATCCATTCCAATGCCTTTTCTAGGCTATTATAAAGGTATTTAGCCAATAAAATCAACAAAATAAAAACCCTGAAAATCGGCCATTTTTGGGCAAAAAGGCAAGGCTATACTAAGGCAAAATGGCCAAAAATCGGCGAAAATCAAGGGTTTCCAAATCGACCCAAATCATCAAAAATAGCTATCTAGGAGGAGGAACATCCATTCCAATGCATTTTCCAGGCTATTATAAAGGTATTTAGCCCATAAAATCAACAAAAAACCCCCTGAAAATCGGCCACTTTTTGGGAAAAAGGCAAGGCTATACTAAGGCAAAATAGCCAAAAATCTGCCAAAATCAAGGGTATCCAAATCGACACAAATCAACAAAAATAGCCTCCTAAGAGGAGAAATATCCATTCAAATCCCTTTTCTAGGCTATTAGAAAGGTATTTAGCCCCTAAAATCAACAAAATAAAAACCCTGAAAATCGGCCATTTTTGGGCAAAAAGGCAAGGCTATACTAAGGCAAAATGGCCAAAAATCGGCCAAAATCAAGGTTTCCAAATCGACCCAAATCATCAAAAATAGCTTCCTTAGAGTAGGATTATCCATTCAATGCCTTTTCTAGGCTATTATAAAGGTATTTAGCCAATAAAATCAACAAAATAAAAACCCTGAAAATCGGCCATTTTTGGGCAAAAAGGTAAGGCTATACTAAGGCAAAATGGCCAAAAATCGGCCAAAATCCAGGGTTTCTAAATGGACCCAAATCATCAAAAATAGCTTCCTTAGAGTAGGATTATCCATTCCAATGCCTTTTCTAGGCTATTATAAAGGTATTTAGCCCATAAAATCAACAAATAAAAAAAAAACCCTGAAAATCGGCCATTTTTGGGCAAAAAAAAGGCAAGGCTATACTAAGGCAAAATGGCCAAAAATCGGCCAAAATCAAGGGTTTCCAAATCGACCAAAATCATCAAAAATAGCTTCCTAAGAGTAGGATTATCCATTCCAATGCCTTTTCTAGGCTATTATAAAGGTATTTAGCCAATAAAATCAACAAAATAAAAACCCTTAAAATCGGCCATTTTTGGGCAAAAAGGTAAGGCTATACTAAGGCAAAATGGCCAAAAATCGGCCAAAATCAAGGGTTTCCAAATCGACCCAAATCATCAAAAATAGCTTCCTAAGAGTAGGAATATCCATTCCAATGCCTTTTCTAGGCTATTATAAAGGTATTTAGCCCATAAAATCAACAAAATAAAAACCCTGAAAATCGGCCATTTTTGGGCAAAAAGGCAAGGCTATACTAAGGCAAAATGGCCAAAAATCGGCCAAAATCAAGGGTTTCCAAATCGACCCAAATCATCAAAAATAGCTTCCTAAGAGTAGGATTACCCATTCCAATGCCTTTTCCAGGCTATTATAAAGGTATTTAGCCCATAAAATCAACAAAATAAAAACCCTGAAAATCAGCCATTTTTGGGCAAAAAGGCAAGGCTATACTAAGGCAAAATGGCCAAAAATCTGCCAAAATCAAGGGTATCCAAATCGACACAAATCAACAAAAATAGCTTCCTAAGAGGAGAAATATCCATTCAAATCCCTTTTCTAGGCTATTAGAAAGGTATTTAGCCCCTAAAATCAATAAAATAAAAACCCTGAAAATCGGCCATTTTTGGGCAAAAAGGCAAGGCTATACTAAGGCAAAATGGCCAAAAATCGGCCAAAATCAAGGGTATCCAAATCGACCAAAACCATCAAAAATAGCTTCCTAGGAGGAGAAATATCCATTCGAATGCCTTTTCTAGGCTATTATAAAGGTATTTAGCCCATAAAATCAACAAAATAAAAACCCTGAAAATCGGCCATTTTTGGGCAAAAAGGTAAGGCTATACTAAGGCAAAATGGCCAAAAATCGGCCAAAATCAAGGGTTTCCAAATCGACCCAAATCATCAAAAATAGCTTCCTAGGAGAAGGATTATCCATTCCAATGCATTTTCCAAGCTATTATAAAGGTATTTAGCCCATAAAATCAACAAAATAAAAACCCTGAAAATCGGCCATTTTTGGGCAAAAAAAGGCTATACTAAGGCAAAATGGCCAAAAATCGGCCAAAATATTTCTAAAGGCAAATCATCAAAAATAGCTTCCTTAGAAAATCGGCCAAAATGCCTTTTCTAGGCTATTATAAAGGTATTTAGCCCATAAAATCAACAAAATAAAAACCTTTAAAATCGGTCATTTTTGGCAAAAGGTAAGGCTATACTAAGGCAAAATGGCCAAAAATCGGCCCATTCGAAATGGACCCAAATCATCTAGAGGATTATCCATTCCAATGCCTTTTCTAGGCTATTATAAAGGTATTTAGCCAATAAAATCAACAAATAAAAACCCTTAAAATCGGTCATTTTTGGGCAAAAAGGTAAGGCTATACTAAGGCAAAATGGCCAAAAATCGGCCAAAATCCAGGGTTTCTAAATGGACCCAAATCATCAAAAATAGCTTCCTGAGAGTAGGATTATCCATTCGAATGCATATTCTAGGCTATTATAAAGGTATTTAGCCAATAAAATCAACAAAATGATAACCTTTAAAATCGGCCACTTTTTGGCAAAAAGGTAAGGCTATACTAAGGCAAAATGGCCAAAAATCGGCCAAAATCCAGACTTTCTAACTGGACCCAAATCATCAAAAATAGCTTCCTTAGAGTAGGATTATCCATTCCCATGCCTTTTCTAGGCTATTATAAAGGTATTTAGCCAATAAAATCAACAAAATAGAAACCCTTAAAATCGGTCATTTTGGGCAAAAGGTAAGGCTATACTAAGGCAAAATGGCCAAAAATCGGCCAAAATCCAGGGATTCTAAATGGACCCAAATCATCAAAAATAGCTTCCTTAGAGTAGGATTACCCATTCCCATGCCTTTTCTAGGCTATTATAAAGGTATTTAGCCAATAAAATCAACAAAATAAAAACCCTTAAAATCGGTCATTTTTGGGCAAAAAGGTAAGGCTATACTAAGGCAAAATAGCCAAAAATCGGCCAAAATCCAGGGTTTCTAAATGGACCCAAATCATCAAAAATAGCTTCCTGAGAGTAGGAATGTCCATTCCAATGCCTTTTTCAGGCCATTATAAAGGTATTTAGCCAATAAAATCAACAAAATAATAACCTTTAAAATCGGCCATTTTTGGGCAAAAAGGTAAGGCTATACTAAGGCAAAATGGCCAAAAATCGGCCAAAATCCAGGATTTCTAAATGGACCCAAATCATCAAAAATAGCTACCTTAGAGTAGGATTATCCATTCAAATGCCTTTTCTAGGCTATTATAAAGGTATTTAGCCAATAAAATCAACAAAATAAAAACCCTTAAAATCGGCCATTTTTGGGCAAAAAGGTAAGGCTATACTAAGGCAAAATGGCCAAAAATCGGCCAAAATCAAGGGTTTCCAAATCGACCAAAATCATAAAAAATAGCTTCCTAAGAGTAGGATTATCCATTCCAATGCCTTTTCTAGGCTATTATAAAGGTATTTAGCCCATAAAATCAACAAAATAAAAACCCTGAAAATCGGCCACTTTTTGGGAAAAAGGTAAGGCTATACTAAGGCAAAATAGCCAAAAATCTGCCAAAATCAAGGGTTTCTAAATGGACCCAAATCATCAAAAATAGCTTCCTTAGAGTAGCATTATCCATTCCAATGCCTTTTCTAGGCTATTATAAAGGTATTTAGCCAATAAAATCAACAAAATAAAACCCTGAAAATCGGTCATTTTTGGCAAAAAGGTAAGGCTATACTAAGGCAAAAAGGCCAAAAATCGGCCAGAATCAAGGGTTACCAATCGACCCAAATCGTCAAAAATAGCTTCCTTAGAGTAGGATTATCCATTCCAATGCCTTTTCCAGGCTATTATAAAGGTATTTAGCCCATAAAATCAACAAAATAAAAACCCTGAAAATCGGCCATTTTTGGGCAAAAAGGTAAGGCTATACTAAGGCAAAATGGCCAAAAATCGGCCAAAATCAAGGGTTTCCAAATCGACCCAAATCATCAAAAATAGCTTCCTGAGAGTAGGATTATCCATTCGAATGCATATTCTAGGCTATTATAAAGGTATTTAGCCAATAAAATCAACAAAATGATAACCTTTAAAATCGGCCACTTTTTGGCAAAAAGGTAAGGCTATACTAAGGCAAAATGGCCAAAAATCGGCCAAAATCCAGACTTTCTAAATGGACCCAAATCATCAAAAATAGCTTCCTTAGAGTAGGATTATCCATTCCCATGCCTTTTCTAGGCTATTATAAAGGTATTTAGCCAATAAAATCAACAAAATAGAAACCCTTAAAATCGGTCATTTTTTGGCAAAAAGGTAAGGCTATACTAAGGCAAAATGGCCAAAAATCGGCCAAAATCCAGGGATTCTAAATGGACCCAAATCATCAAAAATAGCTTCCTTAGAGTAGGATTACCCATTCCCATGCCTTTTCTAGGCTATTATAAAGGTATTTAGCCAATAAAATCAACAAAATAAAAACCCTTAAAATCGGTCATTTTTGGGCAAAAAGGTAAGGCTATACTAAGGCAAAATGGCCAAAAATCGGCCAAAATCCAGGGTTTCTAAATGGACCCAAATCATCAAAAATAGCTTCCTGAGAGTAGGAATGTCCATTCCAATGCCTTTTTCAGGCCATTATAAAGGTATTTAGCCAATAAAATCAACAAAATAATAACCTTTAAAATCGGCCATTTTTGGGCAAAAAGGTAAGGCTATACTAAGGCAAAATGGCCAAAAATCGGCCAAAATCCAGGCTTTCTAAATGGACCCAAATCATCAAAAATAGCTTCCTTAGAGTAGGATTACCCATTCCAATGCCTTTTCTAGGCTATTATAAAGGTATTTAGCCCATAAAATCAACAAAATATAAACCCTGAAAATCGGCCATTTTTGGGCAAAAAGGTAAGGCTATACTAAGGCAAAATGGCCAAAAATCGGCCAAAATCCAGGCTTTCTAAATGGACCCAAATCATCAAAAATAGCTTCCTTAGAGTAGGATTACCCATTCCAATGCCTTTTCTAGGCTATTATAAAGGTATTTAGCCAATAAAATCAACAAAATAAAAACCTTTAAAATCGGTCATTTTTTGGCAAAAAGGTAAGGCTATACTAAGGCAAAATGGCCAAAAATCGGCCAAAATCCAGGGTTTCTAAATGGACCCAAATCATCAAAAATAGCTTCCTTAGAGTAGAATTATCCATTCCAATGCCTTTTCTAGGCTATTATAAAGGTATTTAGCCAATAAAATCAACAAATAAAAACCCTTAAAATCGGTCATTTTTGGGCAAAAAGGTAAGGCTATACTAAGGCAAAATGGCCAAAAATCGGCCAAAATCCAGGGTTTCTAAATGGACCCAAATCATCAAAAATAGCTTCCTGAGAGTAGGATTATCCATTCGAATGCATATTCTAGGCTATTATAAAGGTATTTAGCCAATAAAATCAACAAAATGATAACCTTTAAAATCGGCCACTTTTTGGCAAAAAGGTAAGGCTATACTAAGGCAAAATGGCCAAAAATCGGCCAAAATCCAGGCTTTCTAAATGGACCCAAATCATCAAAAATAGCTTCCTTAGAGTAGGATTATCCATTCCAATGCCTTTTCTAGGCTATTATAAAGGTATTTAGCCAATAAAATCAACAAAATAATAACCTTTAAAATCGGTCATTTTTTGGCAAAAAGGTAAGGCTATACTAAGGCAAAATGGCCAAAAATCGGCCAAAATCCAGGGTTTCTAAATGGACCCAAATCATCAAAAATAGCTTCCTTAGAGTAGGATTACCCATTCCAATGCCTTTTTCGGGCTATTATAAAGGTATTTAGCCCATAAAATCAACAAAATATAAACCCTGAAAATCGGCCATTTTTGGGCAAAAAGGTAAGGCTATACTAATGCAAAATGGCCAAAAATCGGCCAAAATCCAGGCTTTCTAAATGGACCCAAATCATCAAAAATAGCTTCCTTAGAGTAGGATTACCCATTCCAATGCCTTTTCTAGGCTATTATAAAGGTATTTAGCCAATAAAATCAACAAAATAAAAACCTTTAAAATCGGCCATCTTTGGGCAAAAAGGTCAGGCTATACTAAGGCACAATGGCCAAAAATCGGTCAGAGCTGAGGGTTACTAAAAAGCCCAAGTTTTATTAAGGTAAAATAACCCTTTTAATGTCTTTCTAAAGTTAAATAAAGCTATTTAGGTCATAAAATAGAGGAAAAGAAAAGGCTCAAAATCGGTCATCTCTACGCAAAAAAAGGCTATTCTATAAGGCAAAAGGCGAGGCCAAAAGGCCAAGAATCGCCTTGATTGCGCAAATAAAGAAAAAGAGAACTCAAAAGTCAGTGAAATTGAACAAAATACTCTCTTTTTTATGTTTCTTTTTTAAAAAACTTATTAAAACCATATAAAAGGACGAAAGGAAAGATATACTATGAGCTGTTATATAGCTTCAAGTATGAATATTATATAATGTTAATATTTATAAGGATAAAAATTCATTAAAAGTTCATTTTAGAATTCAAATAATTTATTGTTCTTGAATTGAATGTCATTTTCCATAAGGTACATAGTTTATGAGGTCGTTATTACTGTAGAAATATAGCCTGAGCTATCTGCGATCTGAAAAGCAAAAGAAAAAATAGTTTTGAGCTGTGTTGAAATAATTTCGAATCTATTAAAAAGCATCACATGATTCTGGCAATTGACGTTTATCGGTTAAGACAAGATTTCTCTGACCCCATTTGAAACAATTACAATTACGTAAGGGTTTAAGAGCAATTACAGCGACCACCCCCAAAAAAACAGGGGGCAATTTACAGAAGAGCCTTAAAGGTATAGAACATAGAGAGATAGGAGATGGTCGGCTGGAGGGTCGCTGAATAAGGGGGGACACTGGTGGTCGCTTATTTTTGCCAAAAATAGGAGAAAAATTGAGGAAAAATAGCAAATTTCTTTTTCTCTATAAGATGGGTCTTGACAAGAAAAACAATGTAAATAAAGGCTTGCATCAGTCAAAAAAAAGATTTGCAGAAAGACGGGCATTACTCTTATAGGAGGAGTAGTATACATGTGCCACGTGATGCTTTCTAACAAAAAGATTGATCATAATTTGATAGTGCACATGACTTTGGGCCACTTGCACGAAGAAGGCTGTTCCTCATATCCCTAAAAACTTCAGAAACAAATCACTCCCTCTGAATGAAATTTGAGGCAACACTCTGTATAGATATCATTCCTCTTTTTCTTAATCCTAGCATCCTACCAGATAATCACCTTTGATAATCCTCTCAAGCATATGTATATCTTGCTGGTGGGTGACCTGCAGATGAAAGTACGAGGTATCAATATATTATTAATCATTAGTCTGCAAGCAAACAACAACACATTTGATCTGACAGAGTGCACTATTTTATCACTACAAGAAATACAATCTGTTTTTATATAAGAATAATTTATAAGAACACAAGCCTGGATTTTGTCCAGATTTTACGAACAAATTAAGAACAAGCTGAGGCTGGCCTTTTCAAAAGCCCTAAGAATATCAGCTAAATATGTAAGTAAGACAGTCAGACTGCATAAAGCAAGCAAACAAAGAAGTAGACAAGAATACTGTATTTTCACACAAACCTAGTACTACCCCCAACATTGATTGAAAAATATAGATATCTAAGTAACCAATGAATTAAGCACAGATTAAGAACATTTTAGGCTCAAAAACGGCAAAAATTTAAGAACAGCCAGCCTCGATCAAAATTTCCTGGCTCTTATAAAAAAGGGTGTATCGGAAACAACTTTGGACATGCAAACAAGTCTTCTGACACTCCCCAAGTATAAACGTCGGAACAGACCGAAACAATTGACTAAAGCGGAATTCATACTCAAATGTGGACCGGAATGCGCCAATCAGAAAGTGAAGCCGAACTGTGTTTTCAACACCAATCAGCTTGCGGGATAAAGCGGGAACACCAAGTGAATTAATTGAAGAGTCGAAATGAGAAAACGCACTCATTCTATCTACACAAAACCGGCCTTTTGGTTATAACATTTTACTTGAAGTCAACGTTACGGCCTGTCATGGTACTTATTTTGGCTAAGATCTCAGCTTTTCCATATTGCAGTGACGTAATAATTTCATTTTGAACTTTATTTATTAAAATATAAAGTCTTCGCTCTAGACAAACTACTTAGCACTTATTTACTACTACTTAGTCAAAGAGACAGAATATCTGTTTCTTAATAGATCAACTGTTCAATAGAGACGCTCACCACCCATACGCTCTCTATACTACTTAGTCAAAGAGACAGAATATCTGCTTCTTAATAGATCAACTGTTCAATAGAGACGTTTCACCACCCATACGCTCTCTATATGACAATGCTATGACTACTACTTAGTCTACAAGACAGAGGATAAGAATTTTAATAGATCATCTATTCAATAGAGAGAACCACGTTCCAAATCCTCTCTGTAATTACTATGCAATGATTACCACAGTCCAAAAATTAGAACATATGTTTTTTTCTATAGATCAACTATCCGATAGAAACACCAACCTTCCATAAGCTTTCCGGTCCGTCAATTAGCTTTGCTCTGACTCCAGTGTGTGTTCTGGCAATTTGTAAGCATTCCGTTCCATACTCGAATTCTTCATGAGTCGCCTATATGATGCGCAATGAAAAAAAAGGAAGGGCTAGGGTGAGGATTGAAGATCTGTACTAGAGCTGCATCAAACTTGCTTTTAATAACAAATAGTATTATGAATCACTGAGACAAGGGTAATGTGCTATCTTATACCTTGCTATAAGCTTCACTGATGACGTTGTATCTGAACGCTTGAGGCATTTCACTTGATCTGCATTTCGATCTATGAACAATAATACCTTTTACGATAAACGATTGTTAGCACCCCCTGCAAGTTACATACAACCAGTGGCTAAGAGAACAAATTGACTAGTAATCCGGGGGTTACGTCTCTCAATGTTTCTACTTATAAGAGAAATAGCGAACTCTAATATTCTGAATGATCAATACGACCGAACGACACTAACCTGTCAAGGGAATGTTCCATGAAATTATCATCATCCTTTACAACTACAGTCGATATCAAAGGCCTCACTGCTCCACTGGCCTGAAAAATAGATGATAGCAACATATATCTAGTTTAGTATCTCTGTAGTATAGACAAGTATACGCTTTTTTATTTATAAGGAACCTACACCGAGGCCTAGTTCTTAAAGTTCCTTATTTTTGGACCTCTTTTGAGGCAATTTTAGTTCCAAAAGTTCCTTAATAGTTCCTTAATTTTAACTGCACACTCTAATTCTTGATTATTTGCAGTGATAAAAGCATTCAACATTGAAAAGTTCCTTAATGTTTTCTGTTTAGTAGTATAAGTTCATTAAATTTTCGGGCCTTCTACATGTAGGTTCCTTATAAAGTGGTTCTTTATAAAAAAAGCGTGTATAGTATTAACCTTGAGGCCCGAGATGTAAGCGTTGATTAGTGAAAGACTCGCTTTCGAAAGAATAGTTTAGTATAGCACGCATTACGAACAACTGCAAATAGACAAGGAAAATAAACACATTGCAAGCACATCGCGAGTTTACACTTTTTTTTTAATAAGCAACCGCTGAATAAGCATGTAGGGCTGAACAGACCTTAACATTATGCAACTTGAGGGCTCAATTGAACTACTGTAAGCAACTAAGAAGTCAAACAACCAAGCTTATTCTATTTCTTGTGTTAGGAAATTGTTCTTCGTTCTTATGTTTTGCATGTTGAAGTTCGTTAGCTAACGTTTTTCCACTTACTGTCTCCGAAAAGTCATGTTGTAGGCCTAACAGATGACGATTTTGACCCACGAAGTCAGGGGTGGTTAGTAGGTACAAAAAATGGTAAGCAACATTTAAGCAACTTTGACGGCTGAAATGTCTAAATTTTAAGCAACTTTGAGGGCTGGACGAAAGTCAAGTTGCTTATTAAAAAAAAGAGTGTATCGAGCTCAAACACGCGTTATATTTTATCATCTTTAGGATACACAGAACAACATTTTCCAGACAAGACAGCCAAATCGTCAAAAACGCCAAAATAGTCAATGGAAACCTTTTTGTTGAACACAGCTTCAAGATTTAAGTAACCACTCTGCTACTAGTCTGTCTACATCAGTCCCTTCCCCTCGCTGTAACTGCTATTGTTGTTCAGGGCAGCTAAGTTATTAGCAACCTATCAGTTATCAGGAGCATAACAGAGACTTGTGTGTAGTGAGTCTACTCTATTACACGTTGACAATGCTTGATTTGATGAATGCTACATACCCCATGATCTTTTGCTGCCTTAGCTACTTTTCTAAGAATATCTTCTCCAACTAGTGGTCGCACTGCATCATGAATGATAACCTACACAGATGAGCAAACTAGCCTCAGTCAACATATCATGCTACAGAGAATATGAAAAAAATGATAAGTATGAAATTGGTTAGGATTAACCTGTATCAACGTGACAACATAAAAAAATAGAATATGATATGATAATAAAAACCAGATAAAGTTTTAGAAGTACTTATAAACAATAATAAATTGATATATAATAAGAATTATTGTATAGGATTAAAATTATAGGATTCAGAAAGAATTAGTAAAACTTTTCTGGTCTCACCACTTCTGGAGTCTGAATTCCATTTTTAAGCTCTTTACCCCTTCGTAGATACTCCGATGCCTTTAAAGAAATAAAAATAAGACTAAATCTGAGACTCAATTCTGGCTCTGATAATATTGTGGCTTGGGGCTTGACTTGGCTTTCACATCATAAGCTTTGACATCAGCGTTGACATCCTGAGCTAGCTGTCTTAGACCACTAGGCCACAGATCCCTTCAAAAGACTGGGATTGTGTTTAGAATTTTTGGCTATGGTTTGAACCAATTTTTTCATCAATGAAGAAAGAATCCATCTCCTTTTGCAGTTGCTCTGGCATCATGGTCTAATTCACTAGCTTGTGGTGTCAAGTGCTTGGTTGGGTTGGGGTTTGAACCCCAGCAACAGTAGCATAACAGGTGGAGTCTTGTTAGTTCATTTACCTCTGAGATCACTTTGTTGAAAACAAAGGATATTCAACCCTATCAGAAGGAATCCCAGATTAGGGGGGGGGTATACAGTTGAAAAGCATTTGATGATGTAATAATTTTATGTCATTGTGCTATTGTTTTTAACATTTTTTCCTAGCCCCCACTTCCTTTGCATTTGATATTTGTGGCACTATTCTTGGGTGGTTTTAAAAACTCACCTGGTAGCTTTTCCATTTGCAGTCATAGCTTTTGTATATCCATATTCTTTGATAACCTGGTAAAGAAAAAGTCATGCTTATTATGGTTGCAATGATGTTTTAAACAAGCATCAGAAGACAGTCAAGTAGCTATCTTCCAGTTTAAGAATGTTAGGTATTCAAGCACATTTTGTCATAGACCTATTGATCCACAATGGGCATATTAATTTTCTAAAAATTTTCCTCAATGAATTGGGAGCTTTGAGCATGTAAATGATTGAGATATGTTCCTTGCCCCTATCACGGTACCCACAAACCCTGGGTCATTTGAGGATATTTCTCAGTTGGGGGAGGGGGCTAACAAGTTGAAAGTATTTGATGACATAATGATTTTATGACATCATGCTATTGTTTTTAAAATTATTTGTGGGGATCCAGCCCCATGCCAGCCCCTGGCTTCTGACGGGCCTGCTGATACAGGTCTATATGGATCAAAACTCACATCCTCCAAGAATGATTTCCACTCTTCAGCGACTGGCACAGCTATTTTTCTAATCCAAGGAACACTAAAAAAATATTTTAAAATGCTGATAATCAGAAAATTTACTGATGATAGACAAAATTGCTAACTATTAAAGGACTAATATTAAACCTACATAAGCAAACAATATGGGGGTCCAATAGAAAATTTAATAAATGGGGGTCCTAATAAGGTCCGGGGTGGGGAAATTTAATAAATGTAGTTTACTCCTTTCACTAGAGAAATATTTTCCTCCAAAAATAAACGGGGGGACGTTTATTTGGCACCTAAGAGTAGGAATCTTTCTGTAAGTAAGCTGCAAAATATAACTGAACCTACCTTTCAAATGCCTCCAGTGTATAGCAGATAAGAGGTTTACCACAAATCTCTAAAAACTGAAATAATCAAAGAAACAGTTAATTAACAATGAACGTTGTGCCGCAGCGTGCGTGATGGCCTTTTGGCCTAATTATTGGGTAATAGGTAGGTATATAGATATATAGATATATAAGCCGATGCGACTTTTCACTCAGTTCCCCAAAAGAATTCAATGTCGGAAGAGTAAACAATTAAGTGTAGGATATTATAAATCTTACTTGCTTTGGTTTTTCTGATTTCATCCTGGCTCCGACGCCTCCAGCGGGAAGGACAGCATCGACTAAAAAGTCAACACCGTCCTCCATTTTGTTCAAAAGAAATCACATTCTGCCTAATGTTGAGGTGAATTGCATATCGAATGAATGAAAGAGCAGGAGGTATGGAAATGAGGGGAGATGATCACAGTTCAATGATTCGTTGATCTGGAAAAGGATTCTTTAATCAAATAATCAGTCAAATCACTGCCTGACAATACATCCTTTCAATCTGCCAGCATCAAAGGCAAACATGGTCTTTGGGATACTCGTCAGATCAGAAATTGTGCGGAACGAACTATGGTTTGGGCAAGTTATTTATGGTACGTTCCTAAGGACTTTTGGAACTTGCCAATATCTCTATCCGCTCATGATAACTGCTCCGAAATGGAGATTCTGCGTCTTATTCTCATGATTTTTATTACTAAGATGCAGCGCGAAAAAATGAAAGGTAGCGACATGGACCACTGTTGTCCTCAAAGTTTGGCAGGACAGGCACTGCAACCCATGACCTTAAGATCAGTTGACCTTTGACATTATAACCGTAACCCATTACCTTAGCCCTCGCGCTCAGCCATGACAATCTTTAGACTCGATTCTACCCTGAAAATAAGCAAAAACATTGCCAGCACGTTCCATGATCATAAATATTAATTTTTCCACTTCTCAGACAGATCAGTGGGCAAAACTGGAAACAAAAAAGAGACACATTTTCGTTCACGAGTGCTTTTAATGAAATTAACATACGAACAGATAAAGAGTGACTTTTACTTATGCACGATATTTACTTAAAGCACACCTTTACCACATCATAAATTAATATATTCAAACTGGATAATTTTATGAAAACTTTCACCCGAAATCAAATCTAAACCATACAGCTTGTAATCACTAAATATCAAATCAAATATATTACAATCGATTAATAATACATACAAGCATTAATAAATTTATATATCTTATTATATACAACGACGTTTGAAATAATTTAGAATCTAAGTTTACTGACAGTTAAAAGACTTTGAACCTGAAGCCCTAGCTTTTATATAAGTTACCACTAAGATCTAATAATATACCTAAAAACACCGTTTAAAGATTGTTAAACATGAAGACATGATGCTACTGGCATTGCAAAAAGCAAGAGTTTTATTCAAATGCGAAGGGGTTCTGTTAGAACCCTTGCTTATTACACTCTTTTTTTTTATAAGAATACTATAAATTTTGTCCAGCCTCAATATTCTTAAGAAATGTCCGTTTTGAGCCTGAATATATTCTTAAAGTATTCTTATTTTTTCAAACCTGATATGGTTTCAGGGGAACATAGATATCTAGTTCAAAGAAAAATTATCTCATTACCGGGAAATGGTCGAGCAACTATTATAACAATAAGAATGTTGTTAACAATTGAAGTTTCATTTTAACATTGTAAAACAGGCAACTTCTGAAAAATGAGACACTAATAATGCAAGCTGAGGATGAGCATATTCTTACAATATTCTTAAAAATTGGATGATTCTGAGCCTCAATATTCTTATAAAAAAAGAGTGTATGCAACTTTCTAGCTTAGCTCCATAGTCTCTGCTGTTTTTCATAGAGTTCAGGAGTGCTTCAAATTTCTTTGGCATGCCTTGGGAAGCGATGCATTTCGGCAGCTTCGAACTTTACTTGTGAGGCTTAAGAGGGTTAGCCTGAGTGCCCTTGCCTGCATGCTAGTGTGATTAGGTTTAAGACTTGGCAAAGGAAGAATTGGCAAACGTCTGCTGCTGCGTTCTGAAATCTCTTTTTTTTGGGTCCTGAATTTTGCAGCCCGAAAAATCGGCGAGTTTTAGAGCTTTATTGACACAAAAAGCACAAAATGGCAGAGGCTCTTGCTGGATTTCAAAAATTGAAAAACCTTTATGCATCTACTATCCCTAAGCTATTACTTGTGGTTAATAAATAAAATCTAAATAAAAACAATACATCGTTCCTCGCTCTTCACAGAGAAGAAATTTATTTTTCATTCACGAAAATTTTGATATCTGTAAATGCAGACGCATTGGTTTTATCACGTGATCATGGATATCGCACGTTGATTGGTTGATTTCTTATTCAGAGAAAAACTTAAACAAAAGATTAATTTGGTGGATGAAAGACAAAAATCGTCTGTGCTTTGTATTTTATACATTAGTCGGCCTAGAACAGAGATCGACTGATGCCTGATTGAGTTAACTTTTCAGCGTTCCTAAACGAATACGTTATGAATGAAGTTTATCATATAATTTATATCAGCCTGGCTTGCCTTCTTTGCCTTTCAGCCAATATGTGACCATTTTTCCTTTGCCTTTCACGTCAACCAAACCACGACATTCAAATGTGAAACCTCTTGTTGATAAAATGTTGTAGATGCTTTGAGTAACCTGAAGGAAGGAGAGGAAAAATTTAGGCATTTTAACTCCGGTTAAAAAGGTTTGCTGGAGTACGAAGACTGTTTGCTGGTTTCATGTTTTATTTATTTCTAGCATTAGGAGCGAAAACAGTCAACTCAATAATGGATTATTGATTAATTTTGAGCTGCCTTATTTAGCAACTATGAGCGACTTTACGAACCTGGATGAGCCCTCCTCTGCCTGTACTGTACATCCTACTGGCAACATTGACAGTGTCTCCCCAGATGTCATATTGTGGTTTACGTGCACCAATTACGCCAGCAACAACTGGGCCACAATTTAGACCTAAAGAAAAAGAGAAACAACTAAACAAAGACCATACGCATTCAAATAGAGACAACACTATCAGCGACTTATCAGCGACTGGTACAAACAGCGCTTGTGGACAGCCATTAAGAATGGTTGGTAAAGTAAGGCCCTGGACAAATTTGTACACCATACATTTTTGAAATATTAACTGTGCAATGTTCAGCAACTGAACAAGGTGGCCAAATTAACTGGATTTTTACTGAAGTTCAATTTTGGACGATGTACAGTGAAATGTTCAGTTCATTTGTCAACTCTCTAAAACGACCGCGTGTTTGTGGTACGGCCTTCACGAACCGACTAGTTGGAGCACGAACAGCGAGGGTGCTAATGCTAACAACCAAACGATGCTGGGTTATGGGACACATTATGAAAATTGTGGATTAGAAAATTTACGTTCGAGAGAAGATTAGCAAGGATATATTATGATAATATTATAAACCCACCAATTTTTAGTTGGAAATTATTGAATGAATGTCTGTTCATATCTTCTAAGGTTGCTTTCATTGCCATTGCAAAATCAGCCAAAGCTTCAACGTGATCCAGGGGCGCCAACTCCTCCTAAAAAGTTAAAATAAAATGTGATAAAACTGATAATTCAAATTGAGGTAAATGATAGAAATACGGATAAGATTTGGGTCCAATCAACCAAACATTATTGGGTCCAAAATCTGAGACTCGCTTAGACGCAGAGTTTAACCATTTCCTATCACAAAACATTACTCAGCAAGCAATTTCGCTTTCAATATCGCATCTTTTGACAAATCAAACCATTCTACGCTTGTCATAAGCAAAAAAATGCTCGAGGAGTAATGTCTTATGACGTTGCCAAACGGTCAAACATTTTGTTTGGCAGGCAAATTTCAAATATCTGACCAAAAACCCATGATCATTTGGCCACTGCCTTGAAGCAATGGTTATGCCGACATTGCACACAGTTAGAACTAGTTGACGACAGCTAATCGGCGATTGCTTGGAAAACTAATTTATCACAACTGACATGTCGACATAAGGGCTCTGGCAATGGCAACTAGTTGTAGCTAGTTCCTTTTTAACGGCAACCTGTCCGCGCACAGTTCCAGAAAGTTGGACATGTTTTATTTTCTCTGTGGTTACTTGAAAACTGATTACCTTCAGATGCGGTCGAAATGAGCGGTCTTGTGACTGCATTTAATTGTATTCTGTAAGTTCTGACTAATTGGTGACATGTCAACATAAGATAGCAGTAACAGTTAGACTGTCTGTGTTAGTGCTATCGTATACTCAACATAAACCTGGCTTTACAAACAATGATGCCTGATAATCAAACTTACAAGTGTTTCCTGTGCGATGCCTGCTGCTGCCATGTATGTTTCACCAATTGTTTTGATCTTTTCAATTGATTTGTATTTTTTGTCTGTCAGAAGCTGAAAAGACAACGATGGGATATTTCAGAAGTTAATGATTCCATAAAAACGATTCCAAAGTCAATCAATTGATTCTTTGAAGCCGCGGCTACACGGGCCATTTTTGGTTTGAAATGATGACAGGACGGACAGGACATCATTAAAAAAAACTGTCGCTATAACCGTAAAAACTGTAAAAACTGAACCGTAAAAACTATCGCTGCGACCGCAAAAACTGAGTATCACATGTGTAACAAGGGATAAACGTCGAAAAAATGTTCTGCGACCTGAGGAATCACGGTGCACGGTCCTAAGAAATTCTCATTACGTAATATTCCCATAATTGGGTTGCTTTAGCATAACACACGAAGGTGAAGGTGAAATGGTGTTCGAGTGCCAGTCACTAGGATCTCAGTAGTAGGTTAACTAGCCGAGATCTCAACCCTGGCTGTGACACTATCGTGGCTGGGTTAAAACCATGACAGCACTGAGCTCCTGACACAACGTGTCAGCTGGATTACACCATGAAGTCACAGAACCTTTTCTTTGAACTATGGTAAGATCAGACGATTACCAATGAAGAAAATTGCAAATTCAGATAAAGCATACCTCATCAAAATCAACAATGATTTGATTCAAAACACGTAAACATTCAACTCCTTCTCCATTCGCATCAAGTTCATAGTAAAATTCATTGAAATTGCAAATATTTGAAAACATCACGGCAACATTAGGACAAGCTTGAGCATAAAGTTCCTATAAAACAAAACATCAGAATCAATGTAGGATAAACATGTTTTGATATGCCTTTAGCCCTAGTCAATCGATCAAACATTGTTTGTCAAACATTTGGACTTTGCTTCCAAAACATTGTTTCTCCATTGGTAATATCACAAATCATTAAATTAAGAAGTATTTTGGCATATCTCAGGCAATAAGTGATTTGTAACATTTAAGAAAAGGCAGGATACAGTAGGAATTCATGCAGATGCTTGACAAGCAATGTTTGAAAGGTGACAACAATGTTTGATCCTTCGATCACAACGTTATGGAACCTCCATTTCACTGAAATAATTTCAGGGAGCACATTCGATTGCCTTTATATGCTAAAAATTCACAGTGTACATTAGACTGATCAAAGAACAAGCGAAAACGAAGAACAAACGACAAACAAGTTTAGTCCAAGTCCTAGGGCTTGGTCCAAGTCCTAGTGTCTGCAAACGACAGTGGCAAGTTACCAGCAAATCAATATCTATGTCTCCAGAGGTAGCAATTTTATAGAGGCCTAGTTCTTACAAAATCTACGGTTTTCAGAAAATGTCTTCAAAGAGAATGATACCCCCTCAAAGATTATCAAAAGAATAGGATTAAAAGAGCAGTTACTCACATCGCTTTTATCTCTTGATAAAAGAAAATGCTCTGCCACGTTTCCAGGAAGAATATTGTGCAACAATCTTCGGTTGTATTCTCGAATTCCTTCCATGTCTTCCTTTTCTTCTGTTGCCTGTATTTTCCACAAGAAGTCAAGTCGAGAGATCTGTTCATACTAAAAACGAAAATTCAAATTCAAATTACAGGTTTGCAGTATCAGAGAAATATCATAAAAGTTGTTGTAGAAACTAATAGGAAAATAGCCCCAAAAGTTTCAAAGCAAAAAAGTGGGAGGGACAGGAGAACGTCAAAAGCTGCGCCAAATACATTAAGGTCAATTTGCTAAGCAATGTGTTTGCGGGGGGGTTCTACCTGCCCTGGACAAGGTTGTGAAGGGAATTGAAAGCCAAATTCTCACAACCGTTTAGCATCATGTCTCGATAACATTAGGGTGAAAGCTATCAGGGGGGGATTGTATTAGAATAGTAAATTAGAAATAAATCTTTCTTACCAAATGTCCATGGAAAAAGAGAGCCAGAAGAAAATATACTGTGACGCTGAAAGTTTCAACTTCGATTGGAGAATGACTGTGAATTGATCTAAAATGAAGAACAGTAAATTAAACGAACATTATGTTCAGTTAGTGAATTACTTTTATACAGTGCACATTAAATCCCCCAAAAACACACTCGCTCTCGTAAGCTCTTAAAAAATGATATTTTTCGAGGCAACGAATATTTGAGATTACATACAGATTCTGAACCCGAATTATTATAACTGCGATTCTTAATCGATTCTTAACCGGACTTCGCATACATATTCTTAACCGGGGGCATGAAAATTAATTTTACGCAGTAGCGTAGATATTAGATGGGCAACAGGACGTGCTCAAGGAAAATTAGGACGTGGTTTTAAAAGCAAATAAGTACGTTGTACCCTGTGGCACTTAAAAATCAAATCAATCTATACACAAACCCTATCTTGGCGATGATTGGTGCTGTGCATTCGCCTCTTGGCTACGCCGCTGGTTGGAGGAAGCCAAAACCAGATGAAATAGCAAGCATTTAAGGTAGCGGATGTCAATTAAAAAAGATTCAATCTTTAGGCCTAGGTACGATCTACAAAAATATCATAAAAACCTACCCGCAGAATGCAATGTCGTCATGTCTTTGGAAAATCGGCCTGTATTTAGCAACAACAACCACAATATAAGTGACAGCCATGATACCAAGGATCAATGCCTTGTAAATTGCACCAAAATGCAGGAAAACGGCGCAACCAAGCATCACTAGGCACACGCAATACGAGTAATACTGAGGGAAGTCACAAGTGCCAGCTTGCACGTCGAAAGACAATTTATTGAAAACACTCGAATCTGTGCAGTTCAGAGACACAGGTGCAATTTTGCATGAGAACTGTTAACAAAAGAGATAAACTGATTAAGGTACATTTCATGATAACGTTATAAATATGACGGTAATGAAATTAAAACCAAAGATAATGCGTTTGAATCGGAGGATATAACTCAGGGTGGGTTTGATTGGGACTGATTCTGAAATCATTAGACATGGCAGACTGAAGGTAGATAAAAACATTTGAAATCTGCTTACGAAACAAATCGTCCTTATATACCGGTCACACAGCAAATGTTCATCGTTAGGCCACATCGAAAACATCGCTTGACGCGATGTTCTTGAAAAATATCAACATTATTTTTGATTGATGTACGCACAAAGTGTTTGACAAGCAATGTTTTGTGACGTGGCCAAACGATAAACAGTTTGCCTGATAAGCAAACTTCAAATGTTTGACAACAATGTTTGATCGTTTGGCCACGGCCTAAGCGTAGTGAAATCTGCTTAATCCAATAATTTGGCGTCCTAGCAACGCTTTGCAGGACTAATTAGCAGAATATGGCAAGCGTTATGGAATCGGATATATCTTCGAATAATATTAAGAAATCACTGTACTTACTATACTAGCAAGAGCAACGGCGAATACCAGGAATATAGTAACAACAGATAAAGCATCACAAATCAATGTTCGCTGTGACAGCCACTCTGACAGATCTCTCAAGAAACGGGGCATTTTCTACAAAGAAGACAAATTTATAAATTTAATAATTCTCATAATTCGAACCCATGCAACTAATAAATTAGGTAAGAAACCAGTTTTAAAAATATTGATGGTTGAAGATGAAATGGTGTATTTAGGACCAGTCGCTAGGACCTGAGTAGTAGGTTAACTAATCGAGACCTAGTCTCTGGCTGTGACGATAACTCAACTGGGGCTCGAACCCCAACCTCCCTGAGCTTCTGACACCATGAGCCAGCTGAGTAAGAACACAACGCCAGAACACCACCAATATTATCCAGTGGGTTCTATAGGACCATTCACATACATTCTGTCTCCTCATTTCCCTACTTAGGGGACAAAAGTGTAGAAACGATAGACCTAGGCAACGTGGAAACGCGGCTGCAATCTGTGAAGGAGAGTTGCAGAATGGTCACATTGTTCAGATCTCCCAGAATATTCCCAGCCCATTCTAACAGGCGTTACTCAGAAGTTTTATTACATAGCTTTCGTACTTAAGCTTTGCTTTGCTTAATTTTCTCGTGTCTAAGAAAGCAAACTAGGAGGCATCAGCCATGGCGAAACGATCAAACAAACAAATCTGAAATGTTTGACCAGAAATGTTTGATCCGTTTGATAATTTAGCCGGAGCCTTAAACTTTTGAATTACATTATTTAATGTTATCTATCAATAGACTATCTGGGGAACTTTAAGATGCCTGAGGGTTTATCCTTATATGCTGTTAATCATTACTGTTGTCCAGTAGCTTACTTTGATTCTATGGGCCACAATGACGGTTAATATCAGCAAAACAGTTAGGCCAACAACAACTTGCAAGACGATGCTTGTTGGATTTCTGTGAGAAAAAGAAACACGGTTTAAGTCATATGATAAAGTCACGTGATAATAGCCATGCTTTAATGGCTTGACAGAAATATATGCAAAAAGGTCTAAGCAAAAACCATATTATGAATGTGGATTTTAGACAAATAACATTAGTTCAAAATGGAAAGTTTCTATAAATATTCTCTTTGTTTAATTGTACAAGTATTCCAGTTAAGTTACTATTTTAAAGGACACCTTTAAAATTAAAATGTTGAAAGCCGGAAAAGGCTATCTATGTTTAGGAAATCTGAAGCTGATTGTAAAAATTTATGAATAAAAATGATAGTTCAAAAAAGTTTAGCTGCCATTATGGAAGGCGGTTGTTTTGCCTTTTCCGTCAATATTAAAAGATGTCTAGATTTAAAAGTTGGAAAAATGAAATGAAGCAAACAAAATACACCTTTTCAATGAAATGCGTGTTTTCGAAAGTTTTTTAAGTTTTCCTTCATTTCAAATATTTTACTTCAATTCGGGTTCAGTTCAGTGCAGGTACATAGACTGTCTACACAAATCTCTTACTTTCGATCACATTGAATTGTATTGAACTGAACTGTTGCAGTTGTTTGCTTCAGAAGTTCAAGCGCCCAGCAGTCCAATTCAATAGCAATAGGTCTAGCAGGTGCAAATGCTGAGTTCGAAAAATTCGTAATTTCAGTTCAATGCTATACTGAAGAGCGATTGGTTCAGCATCGCTCAAGGGGTTTTCTCTGCGTTTAAACAGGGATTTCCAATTACCCAATCAGAATTCAACACACACAAAAAAATACTGCACTTTGATCAGTGATACCACCATGGTTCCCACCCACTCGAAATATAGAGGAAAGATAGACTTATTACCTTCCTCCCACTCTTTCGGAAACACCTTCTAACAACTACAACAACATACAGCTGTTTCCTCAGAGTGGAGTAGTTGGAACGGGGTGGTGAAGTGTGGAAGAGCATAGACTACGACGAGTGTAATACGTCTAGAGGAAAGAGCGGATCCGCTTTTGTTGTTGCAAAATCGTCGCTGTTGCTGTTAGGAGGTTGTTGTAGTAGTTTATAAGAGCAAGATGAATTGTAATAAGACTAGATGATGGCCTTTTTTACCTTGGCAATACAAGAACTTGCACGAGAACCACGAACAGGTAGATAAGACATATGCAGATCATGTTTGCAACGAACATCTTGTTTGGTTCTTTAGTATACTGATAAAAGAAAATAATATTGTTATCAAATTGACCACAATTATAACAAAAGTAGATCGATGCAAAAGATGCCAGAATATTTCAGCAAATTTACAACTTATAAAAACTGAACCAAGAACAAGAAAGAAGGGTATTATTATGTCGAAATACTGTAGCTTTAATAATTAGCGAGCTGTAATAGCTTGCTAATACAGCGCGTAAAGCACATCAGTTGGGAGACAAAAATTTTTTTAATTGGCACCCTTCTCCTAGCACCTTGGTCCTTAACCGCATTTCCTTGCTAAAGTAGGACATGGCTCTAACTGTGACCAATCTCACTATATAAACTCAAAAACGGAAAAACAACACCCTGTGGAGAAATGATAACAACCATTTACATCATGAAATTGAATTGGATGGCCTAAATGGGATACGAGTCTATCAGATACTACGTTATTTTGAGATCTTTCCTATTTTTGAAAAATCAACAAACCTTATTTTCGTATTCTTTTCTTCTGAATCTGAGTATGATAGGACGGACATGTTCCTTCTTCCATCTTTCTACACTTCGTGCATCGATGGCACGAGATAGAAACTCATTGACTTCATCTTCAGGGATCCAAAGAGGCCTCACGATTCGAAATACCAAGTCTGAAATAAATGAGAACACTTGTTCAATACAATTCTTAGAACAAATTCATGGCCTAATAATTTATGAAGACCTAAAAGAACGTTGTGTCAACATTTTGTCAACATCAATATTTTGCACTGAAAAGACTCTGTTTAGCCCTTTTCCCAAATAAATCCTTCGTTTCAAACTATATCCATCCTCCACGAGAAAAAACTGGGACAAAGAAGGCGACAGATTTATCTAAAGAATTTTTAAATAAATAAAACCAAAGATACAAAGATTCAAAGAACTAGTTTAAGCCCATCTAACAAAGATATTTAAAATGCATGAGCAGCAACAATTTCCTTGTAAAACTACTTTTTAGAGGATTTATTGTCATCAAAATCATAAATCACTTCAACCTTTATTTCATTCATCAATATTGATTGTTTTCACCAGTCAAGAAAGCAAAGTGGGTTTTATCACGTGGTAAAGAATAACACAAGTAGATTGGATGATTAAATGCCTTTCGAATTATCAACCACGCAAATCAACTAAACTAAATGATGAACATGACACAAGGAGATTTATGAACAGGTTTTTAAATTATAAGATCAAACCTTTCATTCATTTTCCTGTCCTTTTCATCTTGGTAAATATTATCTTTAACATCCTACGATGTAAATTAAAGATTAAAACGTAAATATAATAATTAAGAATTGGCAAAGGCTCATTTTGAAGACGCATGCAAGAATATTTTCTGTCTGACGCACTATCAGAGTGCAAAAATCATAAAAAATGTAATGAAAAAAGCCTTTAACCAAAGCTTATGCCGACTTACGATACAACAGAGCTAACGCCAACTAGTTGCAACTGCTAACGTATGTGGACATGCCAACAACAAGTCAGAAATTTAAATATACAGTTGATCACAGTGGCAAGAGCACTCAGGTCGGCTGCGACTGACGGGAATCAGTTGTCAACTAGCACAAGTTGGAGAAGTAGAAAATGCCAAACTTCTGGAACTGTGCAACGACTAGTTGCCGTCAAAAGGACGCCAATAAAGTCAATATAATGCTTTCTCGTGTAACATGGAACGTTGTTTAGATTGGGCTTCAAGGCCTTCCCTGTATACCAACTGAGTTTCCTGAGTTTTCTAGGAGGAGTTCAATAGTATCGATTTAAGTTTGGAATAGATATCTCACAGTAACCATTTTAAACCGTCCTCACAGAGGGACAATCGTAGCCATTCACCCTATTCATACGGCCTGGCAGAAGATATGAATTTTCTAACTAGGAGAGCTAGCAAAATTCCTTTTAGCTCTCAATTAAAAAAGAAACATTTGCTTACCAGAAAGAATTTTTTCGTGAATGGATTGGCAGCAGACCACGATGCCATTTGCTTGACTGATCCTTTGAACTTTCCTTCACCTTCTGCCGATGCTGCGCTTACCTAAAAATGATAAATATAGCAGGTATTAACATCAGCAGCTCAAACAAATCACAAAAGCATTTTAGAATAACAAATCTAACAATTTTAATGCTTAATTACAAACACAGCCTAAAGATATTCGTAGGTATATAAACAGGCCTACAAAATAGGCTTTATCTTGCCTCAGGCCTTGCCAACATTGCCAATGGATGCAACGTTCGACGTTATTGATGTTGCAACAGTAACTTTTCTTGTTATACGACAATATGACTTACGTTGTATTGTGAAAATTATATTACAACACGGAAAAATTACATCAAGGCCTGAGAAACTTTCGCTGGTTAAATGCAATGTATATGAGTTGTCACATTTTTAGAGACTTACTCTTTTTGGGTCAGCAATAATAAAATACGTTTTGATGCCATTATCAGCAAGATATTTATCCCTTGCATATCCAAAACCATCTTCAACTTGGTAATCATTACCAATATGCTGCCTAACGACTTTTGTTATGTGTATTCTCCTACAAAATAAACATGAAATCTCACATCTACAAATCATTTATAAAATCTTGACTGCAGAACTTTTAGTTTATCTATATCTCTGAAACTCTCACTGACACTTAAAGACACAGTGAGAAAATATCAAACTCCATGTCAAGAAATATAAAAAATAAAAAAACACTCCTCCCGAAAAAATTTCTAGCATTGAATTTTATACCTCTATCAAATTCTGAGCCCAAATTGAATCGTATCGAATCTTTATTTAACATCTAAGTCAACTCACCCAGGTTTTCCTCCTGATTCCATGTGATTAGCAGTGGTGACGTCATTAGACCAGACATCATATTGCCATTTCTTAGATCCCAGTACACCGCAGTGGACCTTGCCAGAATGTATTCCAACACGCATGTTCAAGGTTGAAACTTTGGTTGCATCTCGTACCACGCTGTATAGAGACAGAAAACAAGAAATAAAATACAGAGATCATGGACGTTTAACATTAATGAATTTCAATCAATAAGATAATTCGATCTTCTAGATAGACCAGTAAGAATAAATCATTACTATGTTACGCATATATCAAATGTGTCCTTGAGTAGTTTCCAGCTTGTTCAATGTGTTTTTTATGACAGTTATGACACTAAATATGCAGTTAAATTTAAGGAACTATTAAAGAACTTCTTGTACTACAATTTAATCAAAAGAGGTCCATAGATAGGGAACTTTAGGAACTACACTTTTTTTATAAGCAACTTGACCTTTGTCCAGCCCTCAAAGTTGCTTAAAATTTTAGACATTTCAGCCCTCAAAGTTGCTTAAAAGTTGCTTAACCTTTTTTACCTAACAACCACCCCTGACTTTGCGGGTCAAAATCGTCAACTGTTAGGCCTATACCAAGACTTTCGGGAGACAGTAAGTGGAAAAACGCTAGCTAAAGAACTTCAACATGTAAAACAAACAATTTCCTAACAAAAAGAAAGCGTATAAGCTTGGTTGTTTGACTTCTTAGTTGCATACAGAATTCAATTGAGCCCTCAAGTTGCTTAATATCAAGGTCAGTTCAGCCTTAGTTGCTTATTGAGCGGTTGCTTATTAAAAAAAAGTGTAGAACTTGAGCTAGGTTCTTTATATAAAATGCGTGTAAACTACTGTACTACTTACGCTATAGCATCGATCATGTCTAGGCCCATTTCAATACAACAGTTAGCATGGTCTGATCTTGCTTCAGGTAAACCAGAGACACAATAATAACAGTCACCAAGAATCTTTATACGCATACAGTGGTTATTCTAAAACGCAGAATATAATCTATGAATTCGAGTGTTCATATTTTGCCCATTCGTAGGAACAAAAACAATCTGTGCCTTTTCTTTACTGGTGAGAACTCACGAGATTCCAAAAACAAGCCTTAAAGATCCTCCATGAATAACATCACTTTTTAAAAAAAGAAAGAAGAGAGGAGGACATTGACTAACGTGGAGAAAGAGGGGGAAAAGAAAGAATAGAGGAAGACCAACTAATGTAGAAGAGGTGGGTATTCAAGGGTCTCAAAAAGATGGGAGTGACCTGGGGGTCGGGAAGCGACAGAGCACAAGACATAAAAAAGCAAACTGCCTTATGTGCAAACAAGCACGGGAGGAGAAACTGTAGGTGCTAAGGTAATGCTTATGAACTGCAGCCCAGGTCTCAATTTGATGTCGCAGAAAAATCCCAGGGTTCGGTCCCCTCAGCAAAGTGTGAAACAGCACGGTACCATCGTTTGCATCAGAATGGATACGTTGCAAATTTCTCTTCGAGTAACGGCAGAAAACTAGCTTCTGAGAAAGGAGCAAGCAGCAGCTTAATAACCACATATAGACACCCAAAACCGTTGATTGGATGATGGAACGAGTCACAACCCCACTAGCATAGCAGCAATCAATATGCACAATTTATAATCCCCTTTATGGCCTAAATTAGTTCAAAATGCCACCACAGTTAGATAACAAAATAAACAAAGCGAGAATAAACCAGGTTTTGAAATAGCTAAACTTACCACTGCAAGTTGATCGAATCGGGCAAACAACTCATTCAGTATCTTCACTAATTCAGGAGCTGTACATTGAGAAGCCAACTTTGTAAATCCCTCAATATCAGCAAACAGTATACTAAAATAAGAGATATAATTTGCATAAACGGACAGGTTAAAAACAACTACTCATACGTAGCCTAGTCAACCGTCGATGCCGGGTTGACATTTATACATGGATAACTTCTTCAGTTACAAGAGCACTGTCTCTTTAGGAAATTTATACGGACGTCGGTGGCAATTTACACAATGTTCCTCATTAGAAAGATCAAACGTCCAGGAAAATTGCAGTTTTAAAGAATAAGGCCTAAAATGTATTAGAGTGTTTGTATGGATGATACTTCAAACTCAAAAAAAGAGCGCGCTATCTTTGAGAACTCCACAGATTCGAAATTGACCTGTCGTTCTGCATTGTACTGTATAAGCTTATATAGCCACATATTCATATACACAAACATCAAGGCAATCTTGCTTCATATTTAAAGACCGAAGATTAAGTAACTTGCCCCTGAAATATAGACTTACTACATGAGTCGTTGTAATCGCTATTTAATTGAATTGCTGGACGCTCAAACTAATTGAAGCGAACAACACAACATCAATTCAATTCAATGAGAGCGAAAGTTAGGGACTTGGGAAGCAAGTCTATTTGAAATATACGGAATATACCCCCAGGTTTTACAAACGAGCCAGCCCTTAACGTATTGCTTTAAACATTAAGCAACCCATTTTTGTGATTTAAGTATACCTGTCAGATATCTGTCAGCCTACATTAGGAAGTACCCCCGGGACAGTTACACACGAACGCAAAAACAATTCTGTATCACTTAATAGCGGTCTTACAAAAAATAAAAAAATTATACAAAGCAAGCAAACAGTTTTACCTGACATTTACATGACGTTGAATGTAGATCTTACTGAATTGTGTATACTGATGCCCCCTGTCCCCCTCGATATCCGCTTTCATCTCCATGGCAACATGCCTTGGTAATACTGATAGCAACAAGCGTTCCTGTGAAGATAGAAATATGAAAATATAAACAAAATAATACGAAATAATAAATTAATCAAACGATGGAAGTCCATTGTTATGTGAACAGACTACAAATAATTTGGATACCTAGGCATACCTGACAACCAGGGTCTATGAAATGCCAGGTATGACCCAGCTACATAGGACCTTGGAACTTTGGACACAGGAGGAACCATGTACATGGAACCCTGGGACCTGGGAGCATAGACATCGGAAACTGGGAACATAGACCAAAGAAACGATGTTACAACACCTGGCATCATCAGAGTTTGATCTCCTCTTTTCAACGGCTGACAAGATAGAGTTCATTTCATTTTTGGTTTTTAACATAAATTTTTGTTTTCAACATCTGATACTTTGTTAAATAGAATTTTGTTTTTGATCCAGTTTCTTAAAAGTACTTTCTTGACCTTAGAACAGAATAAATTTCAAACTTTAGATTTCTGTCCGTCAGTCTCAATCCCAACATACGTGTTTCAAAATGCTGTGGCCATTCACTCAGGGGCCAACCTAAAAATCCTCTTTGGGAGTTAAAAAGAGCAAACTAGCCAACAGAAGAGTATGGTTGTGCAGAACAAACTAACACCTAGACTTATTGCACGAGTCGTAGTTATTGCTGCCTTCACCTCAATTCAATTCAATTCGAATATTGTAAATCCGAAATAGTTGCTACTGTTACAGGTCGGCGTGGAGCGAATCTACGTTTTTTGTAGCCAGTCTTAATAACACCAAAGATAAAGGGTCTTAGATGACTTCTTTTACAAGTGTTAAACTGCATTACTTAGGCGTTTTTGATAGGGGAGAAAATGCTCCTTTCGTTTTTAAATTAAAAATCGACCAAATTCAACTTGTATCGATAGAGGAAGAAAAAGCGAATGGAGTACAACGGCCCGCGTACTCCAACTATTTTGCGACGCACTTATAATCACTTCATTATAAAAATACAGTTTCTCGCTTAATCTATGGGATATGCTTAATCTCATAATCTTCTCCAATGACTAACTGTAGCTTATGAATATGAACAACCCTGAACAGATGCTCCATATTTTTGTTTTGGTTTTTTCTCGCCGACGACAGCATAATGGGAAGACACAGTGTTTTTAAAATGAGTGACAAAGTTTTGACTGAGTGAATGGTTCTGAAATTAAGGCTTGCTCATGAATACACAGCAAAGTGCTTATTTCTGTAACAGCTGATGGGAATTTAGCAGTTGAAGACATCTGCCTGTGTTATATAATGCAATCAACTTTTCGGACTTCATATCAAAAACAAAAAATATTTTTGTCAAGCTCTAGTTTGTTCATAGATTGATGATTTTGCTTAATATGAATCTTGAGTTAGATTGCATGAACTGTCTTTGATTTTCTATGATTCTAAATTCGGTAAATTAAGCTCATACACTCTTTTTTTATAAGAACCAGGAAATTTTGATCGAGGCTGGCTGTTCTTAAATTTTTGCCGTTTTTGAACCTGAAATGTTCTTAATCTGTTCTTAACTCCCTGGTTAGTTAGACATCTATACTTTTCAATGATTGCCTTGGGTGGTAGTAGGTTTGTGTGAAAATGCAGTAAGTGAAAATGATCATAAAGATTATAATGATTAGATTGATGATGAGATGATGACGATGGTCATGAAAATTATGATACTGTTGATGAAGACTATGACGATGACGATTATGGTGAGGATTATGATAATGAAAATAATTATGATAATTATTACTACCATTATGGCGATGATGATTTTTATGCTGATGATGATGATGATGATGATGATGATGGCGAGGACGATGACGACGACGGCGAAGTGCACGACGAGGACGACGATGAGGATGATGCTGCTGAAGATGATAATTACGACGCTGACCACGCTCACAAAAACAACGACAACGATGTTGACGATAAGCATAAGTTCAAAAAGGCAAAACTGCAGTGACAGAGGTCCCTTGGTACAATAACAATAACCTATCATCAAAAGTATACCTGTTCTTGATTTTCTCTCTGTAAGTTCAGCCTCGCTTCCACATAGCCTCTTGTTTCCAAGAATGCCTGTCGTTGTGCTAGCTCGGCAGGGAAATGCGTGAAGATTCCGCATATGTTTGCGCAGATAAACAGTAACAAATTTGCCAAAACCTGAAAGAAAATCGAGAAAATATTATTTGTAGCTGTAGCTGTAGCAGATGAATTCAATTATAAAATTATCTACAGTCATTCACATCTCCTTCCCTCTTTTCATCAAAATTGCAAATAATCCAATCACAGCTAAGTAAGTGGTCATGTGACGACAATAGAGCATTCTGATTGGTGCCGCAAAAAACTTGTACAAAAAGCTGGATGGCTAAGTAAGTGGTCTGACGACAACAGAAATTTTGGACTAAATTTTGGGGAGTTATTTAGCCGTTAAGTGATGCATCCCCATTTGAGCAAAGAGCTGTTTGGTAGTTATTGTTGTTGTTGTTGTTGTCTCTAAGAGATTGTTTGCTAAGAGACTGATGCAATAAGTCTAGCTTTCGTTATAGCCGGGGGGTTATGTGGTTACTTATATTAAAGTGTCCTATCAATTGTATGCGAACAAGAACGTCGTCTGTCTTGCTCATAAAGGAGGATAATTTTCAACAGCGTGACGGATGGCAAATTTCTCGAAGATTCTGCGTCTTGTGAATAATTTAAAAGCAAGGAATCCAGAATATGTGAAGAATAGCAGCAAACGAAGGGATAATTGCGAAAAGAGTGGAAAAACAAGCAGAGATTACTATAATTAAGGGCGATCAAAAGAAACAAATAGCTTTTCTACAACCATGAGCAGGTGTACAGGGTACAGTGTGCAGCTGACGAACCTGTTATCTTTCGTTACACTTCAGAAACCTTCCAAAGGAACGATTCAAACAAATACTCGAAAATTCTTCCTTATATAAATTTATCAAGAACAGACAGCTATCGGGGAAGTACAGTTCTCGGAATTCTTTCTTTGAATTTGATAAGCTACAACACACCTAAATCAAGCGCCTCTATAAAGAATCTCCGACTTAAACTGATACGAAACTTCACTAAAATAAAGCAAAGCAACAAGGGGCATTCGGGGGCGGGGTGTACTCAAATCTGCCAAACTACCATGCAAACTCTAAGTGCGAGAAACTTGTGCACTTACTTTGGTCACGTGATAGCTTTAAAACTAAACAATAAGTTAGAACAATAGGCTTCCAAACCAGTAAACAAGGCTAAAACAAATATTGACAATGGTTATAGCAACAACCTGTTTCAGTTTTTGCGCTAAAGACACCTGCGCACGCTTTGCATAAATCTCAGAATCACGTATATCATAAAATTTTCTGTCATTAAAGTGTGTTCATATATACTGGCGACAAAATATAATCAGGCCTAGTTGAGACGTCGCGTCGGAGTCGCGCCGTACCAGAGAAATAACAGCTGACACGGCAGTAGCACGCGTCTGAATCAACTTGTGATATTCGCACGAGCTAAACTCTTGGCACGGCTGGCATGCAAATTTCGCCGTGCTGCAAAGGCAGTGACTTGACACTAGCATGGCGTTGGTTTAGACTTTCAAATGAAAGCTTGACTGCCCAGCCAAACCACTTTGAAGCTGCTGTGGCGTCGCCGCCTAATCAGCTGCGGTGGCGTCGTAGCCTAATCCACCTGACTGGTGGTTCCAGAAGCTCAGCGAGGTCGGGGCTGGAGCCCTAGCTACGATAGCGTGACAGCCAGGGCCGAGGTCTCGATGAGTTAACCTACTACTGAGATCCTAGCAACTGGCGCTAAATAGATCAGTTCACCTTCCTCCTTCACAATCATTGTCTTATGCGCAAGCCCATTGGATAGAATAAAAGTCCAAGAGAATACAGGGAAAATCTGGTACGGCGCGAATCTATCACAGCGTCAAGACTAGGCTCAAATTACATTTCGTTCAATTCGTGTATGAATTTTAGCCTTGCCTGTGACAAGGCCCTGCTGTGTGTCAATCAAAAGAGTGTATAACTCAGAACAAGTCTGGTTATAGTTCAACTTACAAACCTGCCGATATTTACGAATTTTGTTAATGGTTAATCTTTTATTTACATGGAAAAGGAATAACAGTTGAAATTAGTCAACAAAAGTCCTAAAACTTATAAGCTTTATTAGAGGACAACATACAACAAATATCCCACAAAGATCATGCGCCTTGGAAAACACACATCTTTCAGTATAAAACGACTCATAATACTGTCTTTCTTAAAGGCTTGTATGAACAAAATGGTGCCATATTATAATGCAGGATATTTTACCATTTCAAAACAAATACACCCTTACATGAACAGGAAAAGAAGTATCACGAAATGTAATAACGTAAACAAGAAGTTGATCGTTGATAGCTGATAGGCACAAAGACTGTAGATGTTCTTCAAGCACCAGAGGAAATACGAAGAATTTAATTGACAACTATCAGGCAAGATACAATGTCGCAAGTAGCATCATTTTTTGGTTTCAATACATGTTTTTCACATAGTTTTCGGCCTATTTTGGTGTGAAATTTCGAATAAACTGTGACGAAACTTAGAATATCTCTTGTTTGAACAGCCAATCGAATTGCGAATAGATCAAGGTGTTACCAGGGTCGAATATGGACATAAGCGCCATCCTAGTTTCATGTCGGCCTATTCACCCTGGGGACGAGGCTTGGCCAATTGGGACAAACCCGTAAACCCGGATGACCTTAGTTTCAACGACTTTTTAAGAATTTTACACTGATATCCTATGTGATGTTTAAAACCTGAAGAACCACACATATTTACAACAAAACCCGAAACCCGAGCTAAAAAAATGGCAAAACCCGTTGCCTGTTAAATATACTTCACCCGAAACCCGCACAATTCTTTGGATTTACCCAAAAACCTGAGGGCAAAATCGGCCGAGCCCGCAAACCGTGAAATCCCAAAGCCCCTCCACAATTACAATTCTTATCCAGTAAATGTATTTAGTGGTGTAACAAAAAGGGACAGTGCGATAAAACAGAAGACAGATAGAGCAGCAAGAGTATATGTATTTTATAAGGCAGCTAGAAGTCACGAGCTAGTTTGGACTTTCCGAGAGTTATTTCCCACTGACTTCGGGCATACTGTAACTTCAGATGAATCGACTACATGTTAAGCGCTCTCAGTTTAGACTTAATACACATGCCGTTAGTTTCTCCTCCTTCATCACTCGCAACCTTGCTCACTTAATATGGGTGGGCGATCTCGTTAACAGGTTGTTGCTGTTGTAGAATTAAATAAGCCTCAGTTACCAAGGTTCTGAAAACCGACTCAACTTAAGAGATTTCGATCTAGACTTATTATCATACTTATTACACTTTGTCCCACTCTTTGCAAACAGCAACAGCAACATTAACAACAACAACACTCTTTGCAAACAGCAACAGCAACATTAACAACAACAACAACAGCTCGATCGCTGATTGCTTTCAGAGTACAGTTGCGATCCACAAATTTCAGATTGTAAGCCGGACGTCTTAAGAGCTAGATCACGTTGTCTTTTACCCTGGGAAGCACTGAAAAGACCAACAAGGCCAAAGTTTCCAAATTCAGCTCACAAATAAACATTACATAGCACCATAAGGACTAGGAAATTCAGAGATAGAAATATTCCTGAGACATAAAATGGACAAATAGCTCAAAAACAATTAAAATTCATGAGTTATTCTTCAAAAAGTAGTTTCTACCTGTGGAGCAATTTTTTACTTCAAAAAACCAACAGTGATTCTGACCACTATTTCATAATTAATTTCATCAATATCACAAACAGTTTTTTGAAACGAAAATCTCTGAGAAGAAATTCAACGAGGAAACCTGTTTCGAAAACAGAGCGAAGATCGGGTGGATACTTGGAAAATGTTAGCCTGATGCCCCCCTCCCGTAATGCCACTGCGAGGGAGAGAAAAAGAAATAAGGAAATCTCGAAATTCCCTGAGCCGTATCGCTCATCAGTTGAACTGCTGTACGGTAGGATGCTCAAAGTTTGAGAGATCTCGGTTTGGTGTTGTTGGTCTCGACTTGATGAGCGTAGAGCATGAGCCTATACTTTGGATAAGACTCATGTGATAAGTCTTAGATAGGTTACTATGACAAGAACAAACAGCCACAAATTACCAAATAAAAAAGACCAACAAGCTAGCACCCTTGAACGTTAAACAACGCATAGAAACGGTCCTTACTAAGGAGTCATTCCTTAATTGCTTACCAACCCAGTCTTTGCCAAATACTATCGTACTCACGGCAGAGCGAGATCATTTGTTCCGAGGGGCATTTCACTCGTTGAAAAAGCGTTCGAGATTCCATTTAAACAAAAGGATTCTTACAAGATTCCTATGAAAACAATAGAGATTCCAGCTGATGGTGTACGAAATTCCAAGCAGTGAATTGCCCCTCAATTTGCCCCTTAATTTAGAGGCCTTGGAATATTAATCGTCAAAACCAAGGCAGTACAGTACCAGTACTGGTAATATTTCGCAGAAAGAAAGAGTTCGTTTTCTAATATTCGACTTATGGGGAAAGAAGAATGGTGCATTAAATGTCAGTCGCAAAGATCAAACTGAAGACTTTACATAAAACATCTATTACTGGCTACGGCCGGCCAAAAAAGCTGGTGATAGCTTATTTCCAAATTCCGCCGCTCGTAACGACAGCAAGGTCAAGCACAAACAAAAACCAGAAACACCTCAGTAGCGTGGTTGCTAGGCGAGAATTATACTGCAGGAAATATCCCAACGTAAAATATCTTTCTTTTTAGTTTCCTCAAACAATATTTATCACAATTTACAGAATCTGTCACATTAAAGGTCCATTTCCACTTCGTTCGCATTTAGGCCTTAAGACATCATATAATTCTCTAGGACAATGACAATGTACCAAAAGTAGAGGAAAAAGGTATCTAGCGTTTCATTTGTGGACTTTTGAACAGCAGCTGATGTGTATGTACTTGCTAGGAATAATTTTCAGTGCTCCTGTTTTCAATTTCAATATATATTTGGGAAATCTTGATTTATCTTCGAATTTATCCATAGCAGACAGAGAAAAACGAAATTACCTACTTATAACTGGTCACTAAGATACATAGAAAACAAAATGACAGAACTGAGAGCTTTGAACACGCTGCAGAACTAATGCGCTTAATCCTGTAAAACGAAGCAACTAATTGCAGAGTAATAGCAAAAAACAGTGAAAATTGGGACACAACTCGCACAACAACTTATGAAAACTTTAGAAAAGACCATAAAATACAGGAAAAAAGTTCTTTCTTTTCCTTCCTTGTTGAAATTTTTATCTAGCTTCCAGCTAGTTTTATTTTCAAAATAATGAACCAGACAACCTTTTGCAAAAGGTGCATTTCAAGCATATTCACATCAAAACAATTAAATGAATTGAAATATGCAAAACATAGCAGGTACAAGATAAACAGAACAAAAATTCATTCACACTAGCATTCAGCAAGAAATGATTAAAACACGGAATTAAGTTCTATGTTTTTTTCCAACAAAATGTTTTCAAAATCTACTCAAACTTTGTTTTCACCCAAGAGCAAAATCTCTATCTATGTTTGTTTTCTGGCACAATGTTTTGTTATCAAGGTCAAATCTTTTAATCTAAGGAAATTCACTTGTCAAGAATATGTTCATAGGAACACAAATCAATTTACCAAATGTATGTTTCTTTAGTCTTGAAATCTGTATGAATGTACAAATCAGGTCACTTCAATACTTTAAGTTCCAAGCAACAAAACAGACTTAGAAAAACTGAATTCTTTAGCTTGAAATACCACACTAGCATACAGAAATCAACAGAAATCTCTTGAGATGACCTGACAATTATTTCATCAGTATCGTTATAAGGTAAATTATGGGAGAAATGCTTCTGGAACAAATCCGCAAATCTAAGATAAGGTTTTTGTACATTTCTAGTGATCCTTAACTAATTTTGAGCATACCTGCCATGTTTTTTGTTACATTTTCAACTTTTCATACAAACTAGAGAACAAGTTTGAGATTGGGTTGAATTATTGTATTCTCAGAAACTGCTTGACTAAATTTTTTGCAAGTGTGAAGCAATTGCCTGGAAACACATCAAGCCTTATGGATACTTGGGATAGTTGATAAAAGATGCAAACAACAACTCAAAAATAAGAACAACCTAGGATGGAAACGAATCTGAGTTTTCTTATGAAAAATTGTGTATCCATTTATGAGCACATTATCATCAAGGAAGATGCCTGCAGTAAGATGACGTAGTATGATGAAGTATTGCTGATGCAGTATGATGGTGTAGTGGCAAAATGAAAGCGCTGATAGTGGTATTATTGTGGTAGTGGTACAGTGGTAATGTATAGGTATTGAGCCCCTCTGTTTCTGTATAACATCAGTAATGTGTATATATATCATTTTCAATGAATAAAAGCAATTAAAAATAACTTACCAAGTAAGGTAGACCATCATTTGTCTTAGTCATTGAATGGTTAGCAGCTGCAGAAGTAACCACATGAGATATCGATAATAGGCAGCCACCAAAGACTGCAACACCAATCTTGACGGGAAGCATTGTGTATATCATGTAAATAAAAAACATAGTCAATGCCACAGCTTCTGTAACAGAATGTGCCTTCTGTCTGAAGAATACCAGCTGCAGTATCACAATTGTACATGTTAGTGCTATGATTGTATATGAAATGTAACTAAGTAATCTCTGTGATGAGCCATTCCAGTTTATAACTGCTGTCAGAGACAGGAAAATTGTAATCAACAAACAAAGGGTTACACCTCTGCCAATAAAAAGTCGTTCATTATCGCCACTTTTATGGTAAGCAAAATGCATTCCAGCTTCAATTGCATTTACACAAATCAACAATATGAGTAACCAATTGACGAAATTTTGATCAAATCTAAAAAAGTACCTTCTGTATAATGTCTCGACTTTTTCTGATGAAAATGCCATTGTTTTGATACATGCTTTATGAATTGATCTAAGTCTTAGAGGTTCTATGGTTTTGTCATTGAAGCGATCACTTGTTTTCAAAGCACCAAATGGTGAATTTGCTCGTCCCATTTCTAAGTTTGATTGAGAATCATCCAGATCCTTGCCGACCGGCCTACTTCGTGTTGGCTGTAATCTTGATTTCTTTTTTGAGTCTGACGACGCAAATTTACCGTTCGTTGATATGGAAAACTTTTGGCGAGTAATCGAAGAAGGTTTTTCTTGAGATGGTACACTGAACCAACCTCCATTATCGACTTTAGATTTGGCAGAATTCGACATAACTTTGTCCCTACTTTTATCCAGCACCTGTACGTCTCCGTTCTGAGATGGACCAGGTGCTTCGTCTTGCTGAGGAGATACTGAAGTTCTCCTTGGGTTGAATATGCCAGCCATGGCGAACACCAGCACATATACAATCAGCTGAATTAAAACCTTCCCATATTTAACACATCAATTCCTGATTCAGAGATTTTAATAATCGATGAAATAGTTTACTCATTTTCACTCCATGAGTTTTGTGTATTCCTCCATTTCCCATTAAATAAAATTCAGCCTTGAATATTTGTTTAAAAATACTACAGATAAATCAAAAATATAAAGAGAGAACCTCTAACGAAGCGCCTTTTCTGGGGCACAACAGACTTTCAAATGAAGATCTCAAATCTGAAACGCGATCTGTTCAGTTCCCACCATCTCAAAGCCTCCAGGTTGCCTTCCGTTAAGTTATATGTGATTTAAATTTTGAAGCTGCTAGACACTTGCTTTCTTATATATCACTGAAAACTTTAGTTGTCCCTGATTTCAAAGAGAGCAGAAATTAACAAATTTCTCCACAGACCATGATCTTGTTACTTGGCACAGCGAATGTAAGTAAACAAACAAACATATTCTTCCAGGGGGTCACGTGTGACTTACATAATACTTCATGTATGGATCATGAACTCTCGCTCGGAACAACTGTCTTCCACACTTGCATTTCAAGCAATTGCATGTCTGAAATGTCAATTGCCTTCATAAATATGCTAGTGCAATTCATAATCATGTGCTTTTTCTTGATAAACGAAAGATTAAGAAACATGAAAATTCGACGCTGTTTCCTCAGCGGGCAGCATGACGTGACTGTCAAACCAGATGTTCAAGAGTCCCAAGAGGAACTGCAAATGGTGCTCCTCCACACAACCTGATGCTCCGCGTAACAGAAGCTCTACTTCTGATACCGTATCACTAATTGGAAAGATCTTAAACATTATCACAAATTGTTATTTGTTTTTAGTAATTTTTGGAAAGTCACGTGTGAACAAAACAGCTGCAAAAGGAAAATGGTGCTTCTTGCACATGCTGAATTAAATTTTGATAACTTGAATCTTCTAAATGTGAAGCAAAAAGTTGTTTTTCAGCTACTGTACATTTTTTACCCTTGTTGTGCAAGTTTCAATGGAGCTGCGAAACGCCCCACAATATCAAGCAGCCAAGTATGAAAATCTCAGAAAACATCACGATCACGTGGTCTTGGAACTTCAATTGTAACAAACTGGATTCGCGCTAAGTAACTTTTTGCATTTCTTTGCAATGCCATCCTTTTTATGGTTGTAGAAAATTAACGATCCAAAGTAGAAGTTAAATTTTACAAAGCAATTTTGTACCTATTTGAAATCTTTTTTCTCTGTATATCCATGTTATGAACATCTGTTCGCTTATATGCGCTTGTTTCTTAATTAAGGGTGCGTTCTTTTGAGATTTTTCTCTTAACAGCTCTGAAAAAAGTAGACTTCGGAGACTTCCGAATCCATGCGCCAAAAGCACCCTCCTTAAAAACTGAAGACTTTAGAGAAATTGCTTTGGAAACAATTTCACAGCCATACACGCATTTATTTATAAGGAAGTGCTTTATAAGGAAGGTAGTGCTCGGGCTGATAAAAACTTGAGGAATTTCTAGTACTGGACTGGAGACTACTAAGGAATCTGACTTTTTCTTTAACTTAGCATTTCGATTAAAAAAATGAAGTTGTGAATTAACAGAGCAAGCAATACATAGCTATCGCTAATGGTTTTCAATCAGTATTCATTTCTACTCGTCTTCTGGAACCTTTATGACCTATATTTCCTTGACCATTGGTTGTTTTTAAGAATCACAAAGTAAGAAGTTAAGGAATTGCTAAGGAATATTGAGTACTCAATTTTCACCATCAGTTAAGGAATTTTCAGTACTGACCCTGAGCCGAACTTCCTTATAAAAAAAAATGCGTGTAGGTCTGTAAAATCCTCCAGCTCTGGTGTCAGAGACTTCGGAGCCTACAATGTCTCCGATTTTCCCGAAAATGTCCAAAAGAACGGGCTTTCGATCCCTCGTAAGTCTTCAGATTCCAGAAAAAGACGACGCAGAAAATGGTCGTAAAAGCACGCACCCTAAACGAGGAGCGCTTGGAAGCGTGGTGATTGGGAAAGGCTATTTTCCCTTGCTGAAAATAACATTAAACTCTATCGCAAAGGAACAGCGGTTGTGGACTGGAGGCACTTCTTGCCGAAAAAAAGCAGACGAAAAATGAGAAAGAAATGTCTGTGAATTTCAAATTCAATTTAATTAATAGGAAAATATAAATGAAGATAAATACTAGATATAATTCAACATAGTTACTAAATTTTATTTAATTTTCTTTCAATATAGTTGTAAGTTACTGTTGTGGTGTATTTGATATGGGACATTCAAGGAAGAATCAAATGGATATGAGAAAATTCTACATTCTAGAAGAAAGTAACAAGCATATCTGTTAGTTATTTTTCTGTAGAATTCTGGGATAAAGGAAGAATACATGCAGGAGATAAGGGACATGTTCTGAAAATTTGTTGGGGACTTGTGACCTTTTGGGATACTGTATTGGGCCCCTTCGTTTGATATGAGCACATACACGTGCATGCGTTTGGACACTTAGCCTACATAAAAATTTATAAAAATAAAATCTTAACTCTTAACGTAATTACAATAATTCATAATAGCTGAAGACTGTTAAATTTAATCCAAATATCAAAAATAGGTTTTGTGGGCTGAAATTTCAATTAATTTAGGAATTACTTTCGCTCAACGTGTGATGACATCTGTCGCAAACTCGAACCGGTTCACTGTAGCCAATTTCGAGAATTGGGAATCTCTTCGAAGAGCAGTTAGCACAGAAAATTCCACCACACTTTCGACAATGATGCTGCAAGATAAATCATATTTTATTAATACATTATTTCAAGTTATCGAGTGCTCGCCCACGAATCGCAAGGTCTTTGGTTAAATGCAAGACAGAGTCATACCAAAGACTTTTAAAATGGTAATCGTTGTAATCATTGTAATCATTGGAATCATTGTCTCACCCCATGTAATGTCTGTGCAGTACGGTGGGGATGTGCAGTACGGTGGCGGATGTTCAGTACGGTGGGGGATACCATGATTGCTGTGGGGAGGCATCTTGCAGTACGGTGGGGATGTTCAGTACGGTGGGGGATACCATGATTGCCGTGGCGGATGTTCAGTACGGTGGGGGATACCATGATGACTGTGGGGGATACCATGATTGCCGTGGGGAGGCATCATGATTGCCGTGGCGGATATTCAGTACGGTGGGGGATACCATGATGACTGTGGGGATACCATGATTGCCGTGGGAGGCATCTTGGAGTACGGTGGGGATGTTCAGTACGGTGGGGATACCATGATTGCCGTGGCGGATATTCAGTACGGTGGGGATACCATGATGCCTGTGGGGATACCAAGATTGCCGTGGGAGGCATCATGATTGCCGTGGCGGATATTCAGTACGGTGGGGATATCTCTGAGTACGGTGGGGATGTTCAGTACGGTGGGGTAAAATATGATCTAATCAACTAAATCATGGTAAATGAGAGACGGGGGCTAAATATTTCTGCTTCAGCAGCAATCGTCCAGCCTGTCTCCATTTCAAGCGATATTCTTAGCTTCTCAAAGCTCAATGGGATACAAATGGGATACAAGTACTTCGTTTCGCAAATTTTGGTTGATTTCAATACTCAAACTTTCTTGTTTCATTTTTCTCATTACCAAAGTGCTAAAGAGCTACTTTTCAGATTAACGAAAATATCAAAATTTAAAAATTTCTTTTCCATAGTTTGTTAGTGTTTCTTTATAGCTAGTAAACGGATCTCATGGAATGAAGGCGAATATGTGAAAGAGATGTTTTCACTGTTTAAAAGAACAGCATTTCATGCATAATATTGCTGTGGCAAATGCAATTTTAACAAGTATTTGCTGGCAAGCTTTTGAAAACTTAAACGAAACAAGATCGTGTACCTTGAGGCTTACGAAAGACGTTGTTTGAAGTGTAACGTAACCTCTCCAACTGTGGCTCCAATAACAATCACACAATTTGTCTTCTTTGAAGAGCTTTACATTGTGGGATGCGTTTATAAGTTGCAAATACTTGTAATATTCATCTCACCAGATTTTAACTAAATACAGTACAAAATGAAACCTCCTACGAAAACAGAGACATTTTCATAAATGTTGATGTCCCTCGTTGCAAACTTTATCATTCAAGTTACAATGAATTGTCCAGAGTTTCAGCAATATTTTGGGTTTTGAGTATCATTCTAATTGTGTAACAAATGGACCGCCAATTCAAGCAATACTTGCTCAAGGCTAGCAGTTTGAGTATTGAAATCAACCAAAATTTGCGAAACGAAGTACTTGTATCCCATTTGTATCCCATTGAGCTTTGAGAAGCTAAGAATATGGCTTGAAATGGAGAGAGGCTCGACGATTGTTACTGAAGCAGAAATATTTAGCCCCCGTCTCTGATTTACCATGATTTAGTTGATGAGATCATATTTTACCCCCACCGTACTGAACATCCCCACCGTACTCAGAGATATCCCCCCACCGTACTGAATATCCGCCACGGCAATCATGATGCCTCCCCACGGCAATCTTGGTATCCCCCCACAGGCATCATGGTATCCCCCCACCGTACTGAATATCCGCCACGGCAATCATGGTATCCCCCACCGTACTGAACATCCCCACCGTACTCCAAGATGCCTCCCCACGGCAATCATGGTATCCCCACAGTCATCATGGTATCCCCCACCGTACTGAATATCCGCCACGGCAATCATGATGCCTCCCCACGGCAATCATGGTATCCCCCCACAGTCATCATGGTATCCCCCACCGTACTGAACATCCGCCACGGCAATCATGGTATCCCCCACTGTACTGAACATCCCCACCGTACTGCAAGATGCCTCCCCACGGCCATCATGGTATCCCCCCACCGTACTGAACATCCGCCACCGTACTGCACATCCCCCACCGTACTGCACAGACATTACATGGGGTGCTTTAACTCTTCCAGATACTGTATTCTTCACGAGAATTCAACCCCCCTCCTTAAATTGGGGACAAGACAGTAGATCTGTTTTGTTAAAGATGCGATTCAGAAATATGTTTATAGTCCTCGAGTGTATTTGTTTAGCACGAGGCGTCGAACTTCATTTCAGAGCACCTAAGGTTTGCTTTCATGGTTTAACAAAAACAAAAATCTCGGCTTCTTATTGACAGTGAAGTTCAGCTGTTTTCGCGAAGAATGATTTTGCTAATTAACTGAGGAACCCGACATACTTTTGCTAATCAGAAATGCAATCAGTAAAAATCAAATACGCTTTAATTTTCCAAGTTTATTCCAAGGTTTTTTAAGCACCAGACAATCAGCTAGGTTAGGCTGTATCACAGAGCAGAAGTAACTACTTTGAAGGTATATCGTGGTGAATTGGCAATTGGAAGAAAGCATTCATGATGACAGCTTTCATGGTTTGGTCATCGGTATTTTAAGGACTACGGGCCGTCTGTACCTTAGGTTAAGAATTCTTCAGCCACACACTGCAGACAATGAAGCTACTGAAGCTACTGAATCTGCATTTCAACGATCTTTGACCATCGGTACTCTAATCAGTTCTCAGGCTACCCTTGCACGAGATTAAGCCTAGTTTTTACACAGAAACAGAAAACATGACGTATCTTACCCTTCTGCGAACTGTGGTGAACTTTAATTTACAAGCCATACAGCTCTTTGTTTCTTGATCTTGTACCCAGGCCCTTATAACGCAAGCTGCGGTCATTCTACCGCCACACGAGACAAGTTTAACTTTTTTATAAATCATGGCCTCAATCTCAAGTGGGATATGTCTACAAATGAAAAGAGTGCAAGGCAAGATTAAGAGTTAATCACAGATTCAAAGTTAGGTAATGGGTCCTAGTTTTCGAATAAGCGTTTCAGCTCTGGCTTTGGACCTGCTTATATGAGACGGGTAGGCTGACTGGTGGCTCGCCTCCATCCAGTTCGGAATTAAAAGATTGATTCACAAATAGCCTTTGCTGAGCAAGCCTATTCTTTTTAGGGGTTTCGGAATCTGTCGCAAACGCCAAAGAGCCATTTTTGAGTACACAGAAAGATTTCTAATGAAATGACGGGTCTTTTGTGTTAAAAAAGTAAAACATAACTAAAATATAATGATCTTTCTACAAGTTTGCTTTGAACGTATGACGCAAGAATAAATAGGCCTACCTCTCTTTATGGTCACCATGACCTAATCGAGCTGAGCTGCCTTTTCCCCATGTGAAGAGATCACCATCCTCTTTCAAAAAAGTAAAACAGTTAGTATTACAAGCAACTGAAATAGAGAAAGCCCTAAGGAACTACTTAACCGAATTATGCTCATAAAGAAGAGAGTTCTGAACCAAATCAAAGCTATTAAAGGTATCGATGGGTCAAGGTATTCGGCTGATGATTGACAAGTATAGCTATTGCGTAAGAGTCTCATTGGGAATCCTTTTCACGAGCTAGTAATATACGGAATGTTGGGTAATCAGAAAAAAAGGCAGGGCAAGTCAATTGCAAGTCCACACCAGCTGTGAAGCAGCCATAATCCTTCCCCTACCTTGGCATTACAGGCAGCTTCCCCGGTAGAAATTACTGCTTCAAAAAAATAAGGCAGTCTATCCCAAAGAGTACGAGGAATAATAGTAAACAAGTAACTTTTGAGATATAGTCCATTGCAATTTCCATGGGCCTAAGTTGTTTACTTCATGAACGCTATCTTTGCTTTGATTCTCTTAACTTTATCGGCACTTCACTTATATTAGAAACTGCATTGTTAATTTGATGTTCCATAGATGTCAAACAGCCCTCCCACAGTATGTTCATATAAACATCTCTAAATTAATTTAATATAGAACTCAAGGTAACACAAACAGAGCAATAAGAAATACCTGAGCAAACAAGAAAATACCTGATACAGCAGCGGTATGAACAGCTCCGCAGTCAATTTGCAGTATCTTTGCTTGGGCTCCGATTCGCACAGCTGACGGAGTTGCTAGAAAGGGTGACTCTTGTCGTATCCTCACACCTAGTTGCCCATTTCTACCATCACCAAAACAGTACACTGTTCCAGATACTGCAAGAAACAAGTAGTGAATGGTTATTTTGAACGTACTCGAGTCAATAGACCTTTTCAAAGAGATCTGGGTCGGCGCAGTATTTTTCTGGAAAATGGTAGACAACAAGGAATCCTCTCCACGTGCAACAGCTTGAGTTATGGTCGTTTCAGGAGAGGTAGTGTAGCAAATTTTGCTCTAGTTCATGAATAATAGAGAAAGGAAGAGTAAGGGAATTTGCAACAATAAGCGGTTAAAATATCTGTAGAAATTTTGGAAACAAGATGCAAGCAACTAGCAAACAGGAAAATACTCGGAAGATACTTAATTAAATGCCTCTCGAGTAGATATGATGGAACTTGAATCCTTTCTTTCACTTTTTTCGAATTGAACGATGATTTGAAGTAAAATTCGCTGCACTGTCTCCTGAAACGACCGTAATTAAAGTCGTTGCATGCGGAGAGGATTCCCTCAATCGAAATGTCTACCATTTTCCAGAAAAACACCGCGTCGACCAGGTCTCTTTGAAAAGGTGTATTGATTGACCTATATTCCAGAGGGGTACTCATTAGAATTTTGGTTCAGATATGTGCCCCCACAAGGGTGGATTTTCGGCCCAAACATTCTCTAAATATTGATATGTTTTACACCAAAATCCAATATAAGAGGGTGGGAAGTTAAAAAAAACTTTAAAAGTTCACCTTATTTGAGACAGTATTTCAGAAACGTATCAAAGATGCGTCGGAGATGTTCTTAGTATAATTTCACGTGATTATAACGCCGAGAAAGTCTCAATACTGTCATATTTTGTTATTGCTCATAGTATAGGGTCTGTGTCTATATTTTAAGTGGGTGGGTTTCTTAGCATCATATGGCTATGAGTGTATTGCCAGTGGTATAAATACACATGATGCGAAGGATTTGGATAGCAGTTCATATGAAAAATAATATAATTTTGTTTAAAAATAAAATTATGGAAATCTCACCGGAGAGAGCAGCAGTGTGTCGTCCTCCACAAGATACGCTTGATATCGATTCATTCCTGATGTTATAAGGAATAACAAAAACTATGATATGGTCATTGTATACATATTGTTAAGTTAACGCGGTTGGTAATAGAGATAGCGTGCAGTTTTGTGTTAAATATTTACTATTGCTAAACTAAAACAAAGCCACAAGCATATAGTACTCATCTCACACCAGTGAAAAGTACTCAACTAATGTTTTTAATCTGATAATGTTTTCAGATGATTAATTTAAACTAGTTTGAAAACAGACCAGTCCGGCTGAACGACCTTGAAGCACTGGTGATTTGAAGAGGGGGTTTCCCTTATGACATTGCCCCTGGTGCCCCTAAGGTGCTGTAGCGTCGTGGTGTAATCCAGCTGACTTGTGGTGTCAGGTGCTTAGTGTGCTCAGGGTCCAAGCCAAGCCACGGTAGTGTCACAGCCAGGGTCGGTAGCGTCACAGCCAGGGCCCAGTCACGGTGGCGTCACATCCACGGTAGCGTCACAGCCAGGGTCTCGATAAGTTAACCTACTTCCGAGATTCTAGCGGCTGGCGCTAAAACAACATTTCACCTTCACCTTCACCTGCCCCTTTTGTTTATTTTTTTTTAGAAATTAACGCTTCCATGAAGTCACCCATTTAAGGCCCTCAATCCCTCTTTCTATTGCAGTTGCAGTATCTAAGACGAACTATTCTTAAAATTCTTTGTTTTGTCATGAACAAAACATGTTCCTCAAAACATGTTCCTAAGATTTTGGGCCAATTTTTCACCAAAGCTGAGAAAATACTTGAGGAAGGCTTAAAATTTTAGAAAAACACCTAAAACATGTTTTGAAAGCTTTAGAGGCCAATAAATGGTAAAAAATCAGTCTAAAATAAGAGGTAAAACATCCAGATTAAAGATGAAGCACAGTTTTCTTTAAGGAGCAGTCATTATTTATGACCGGGGTGGGGACTGAAGAGAAACTATTTTGCACCATCAAAAATTATTTACCCCATCAATTTTTAGTCTAAAATATTATTTACCCCATCAAAAGCAGAAATAATCGTAGCCTTGCACATATTTTGGTAATCATAGGTGCAATTAATTTACTTCAAAGCCAGAAGCGTGGACATTTTGCTAAGCTTCTCTTTAGTATCAACTGCTTGAATGAATCTGGTTTTGCGATAGAATATACCTTATATTCAAAGTATTTTGCTTACCCAACCTAATGCAAGCAATGTTTTTCAGTTAGCCCATCACTTTCTTTTCAGCCCCTACCCGGTTTTAAATAATAACCTGTTCCTTATAACTAGTTGAACAGGAGGCTTGGTGCCCAGTTTGTGCATCTTGAGATTCATGGCAGCTCAAGTAGGCGTAAGTTAGTTTGATAGTTAGTAAATTAGTAAGTTAGATAGTTGATAAGTAAGTAATTTAATTAGTCAATTAAATTGTTAGTAAGTTAGCTAATGAGTAAGTCGGTTAGCGAGTAAGCTAGTTAGTTAATTAGAATATTAGCTAGCTAGTTAGTTAATTAGTTAGTTAGTTGGTTAGTTAGTTAGTTGATCAGATAGATAGTTTGTTATCTAGTAAGTAAGTAAGTAAGTAAGTAAATTTAGTTACTTAGTTAGTTAGCTAGTTAGTTAGTTAGTTAGTTAGTTAGTTAGTTAGTTAGTTAGTTAGTCAGTTAGTTAGTTGATCAGATAGATAGTTTTTTATCTAGTAAGTGAGTAAATCTAGTTACTTAGTTGGTTAGTTAGTTAGTTAGTAAGTTAGTTAGCTAGTTGGTTAGTTGGATAGTTAGTTAGTTGGCTAGTTAGTTAATTAGAATGTTAGCTAGCTAGCTAGTTAGTTAGCTAGTTAGTTAGTTAGTTAGTTAGTTAGTTAATTAGTTAGTTGATTAGACAGATAGTTTGTTATCTAGTTAGTAAGTAAATTTAGTTAGTTAGTTAGTTAGTTACTCAGTTTGCTAATTAGCTAACTATCTAGTTAGACAGTTGGTTAGTTGGTTAGTCAGCCAGTTTGTCATTTCGTAAATTACTTAGTTAGTTTGTTAGTTAGAACTGTAAGCTATTACTTTAACTTTGTTAGCTGCAAAGGTTGTACACTGTTAGCTGTAGTCAACAATGTACTCTGGCTAACGTATTATTGATACATCGCTTTGGCTAACGTATTATTAATACACACCTGTAACAATGCCAGTATGTGAAGTACCACAGCTAACTGAAACAACTTTAACTTTGAGAAGCCCTTCAACCAATATTGGTTTTGTACAACTATCTGTATTACCCAGACCGAGTTGTCCATTTTCATTCTCACCAAAGGTAAACAACTGGCCGTTTGCTGTCACAACTGCAGAAAAAGAGAAAAAGGTTGTTCGTATATTCTCATAACATAACGCATTCTAAAAACTTTTGGGGGTACTTTACCTGCGGTGGAACAGGGGTGTACCACTGAGATGGTTTGAAACTTTTTCAACGCAAGACTTGTGCAGGTGGATAACAAATTTTATTTGACAAGCGTTTTCATAGACAAGTTCTATTTATTAGTCTAGATATAGATAGACAATACATTTCTTTGGCGATTTATTGGGAGGGGGGTGCATTATAATATTCAATACTACAATGCTTGCCAAAATGCTTGGAACGCCTGTTTTCGGGGGAGGGGGATTGAGTTAGTGAGTGTTGGCTAGAGTTGCAGCTACTTTATAATGTGAAAAGCCTGAAAATACGAAGGTTGGTTCAAGTAATTCTGGCAGCTACATGGTAGTCAGTTTTGGGGGAAAACTGTCAAGTTCACTCTCCGTCGTCGACACAAGCCATTTTAACATTTGAAAATCTTTTCAGCGACAAATGCACTTGTTCAAAAATTCGCATGTCTGTGCACTTAGCATAGAAAATTGTCTCATGTCTCGAAAATTGGCAGGTTGTCTCATTGTACATAATCTCAGCGAGCAAAGAAAAAAAGTGAAAAAAATTTGTCATAGAAAAATTGCTCGTGAAAACTACACTCCAATAATTTATTTCTAGACCCTACTTTATAGGTTAAAAAGCCAATGTTAATTTATCATACCAGCAGTATAATCCAAGCCACAGTCGACATGAATAATTTTCTGTGTTTCCAGTGACTCGACTAATTTTGGAATCGTCTGCTTTCCATCTTCAGCCTCGTATCCAAGACAAGGCCCTGTTCTTCCCCATGTGTAGAGTTCGCCGTCAGCTAAAACGGTAGCACAGTTGGTCAATATTATGCTAATAGTAGTATTATTACCAGGGTCACTAGTTCCCACTACTCCACCACAACGACCCTCCGGTATAAAATTGACAGTTTACGCGCTCTCAGTTTGGTGCTAGTCTCGGTTTTATGAGCGATAACTCGTACTCGGGTAATAAGTCTAACGACCTATCACCACTCATTCATTCGTACAACGTGATTGGGTAGAATGGTTAATCTATTGTTATGATCTACAGTAACTAACCAAAGGTCCTAGTTCATACAGATGATTTGCCTCCGAAAACCAGAGTACCGAGATTTACCTGTCTTCTCAAGCTCATACATACGCTCAAGAGAACGTTCTAGAAAACCAAAGTACAGTACTGCTATTGCGTGGCCTAACATCGCGATGCCAGATTTTGCGCGACGCGCACGATCCGCGATGCTATCGCGGACCCCTCGATAGAGCTTTAGGATCGCGAGGTCCGTCCACGATAGACCCCTCGATCCACGCGTTCCTCTTGCTCTATCGAGAAGTCCGCGATGTCGATCGAGGGATACGCGATCTCAATCGAAGAGTCCGCGATTGCTCTATTGTTATATACTGGGGGATGAGAAAGTTAGGGAAAGCACTTATCTTTCTCTAATATGATAACACGATAACACAACAATTTCTTGAAAGGTAATTGTGTGTAAAGTGTAGCTTTCATTATGAACAGACAATCTGTTGATAAAACTTCGGACTCGTCATATGATTTTCTCATATTTTCAACCAAAACTCAACAGTACTTTCAAATTTTGTAATCATCCGTAAGGGTCCCACCCCCAGGGCAATAGAATACATTACAAAACATTGTTTGCTAAGTTTTCCAAAACCCGCAACCTCCAGAACCTTTAAAAACAAAAATGCTTCGCGTGCAAATTATCTGACAAATGGGAATTAATTCCTTTGAAATTTCGTAACAAAAACAGGAATAAGAACACTGATCAAAATAGAAATACTAATAACTTTATACAATGAATAAAGTCCGAAGGGAGAACTGAGGAAATAAAATCCACAACACATGTGCACACAAACCCTATGGGATACATAAACAATAAACAACTCAGATAAGACAAGTGAAAAGACTTAGCTGGAAAACCCTGCTTTTAGACTTATCATTTTAGTTTCTTTTAGATACGAACTCACATGTGCTTTCTATCAAACATTTGTGATATATACCCTGATGATAAGCATGTTGCACCGAAAAAAGGTTAATTTTTTTCACATCGAACTAAAGACCAGGGTACAAATCTGTTGCTTCTATAGGTACGGCATAGAAGCAACAGATTTCTGAAATAAATCATGTCGATGCATGTTATCGCTTTCTAAACAAATCCATCTGATTTGAGATCTTTTGCAAAATGCTGTTAACGTTTACTAGAGTTTCATAGAGAGATCACGATTGGATCGCGAAGGTATCGATAGGATCGCGGAGCTCACGATGGGATCGAGGGATCCGTGATTGGATCGCCCGCGATGGACAATCGAGGGGTCCGCGATAGCAAGCATCGCGGGGCATCGCGGATAGTGCGCGATGCGCACGATAAGCGATCTGCGATGTTAGACCATGCGATAGCAGTTTAGGCTGAGGGCGCCTTAGTTCTAGAAGGGGCCGCGATAAAATTTTAGTAGTGTCTGTTTTTTGGCAATGCTATGCTAAGACTCTTCCTAAGGCCATCGCATATACAGTCACTAAACAGAGTGAATCTCCTCCCAACACTGGACTGAATAATTCAATTTTCTACAGGACACATAACCCGCAATTTTCGACTATTTCAAATGGCATGCTTCTCAAACACTGTTCCGCTAGTCAGAGTCTCCTTTCTCCATCCAGCTAACTTCGCTTCGCCGCCCCTTCACAACCGCTCCATCTTACTAAATTATCAAGGGAACCTAGCGTCTTCGTTACACTGTCAAGAAGGCTCACAGATTTCGCGAAAATGCTTATCATAGCTATTTTCGCGATTAAGCCCCGTTCCTGGGTTCCAATTTTGAAAAGATATCTCAAAGACTACGAATTCATTTGAAATTTGATTCCGATATAATATTCTGACGGAAACAAGCTTTTTCAAGCACTGAAGATCGGTGACTCTTCATTCCTGATCTAGAGTTTGTAATATCAAAGAGTCGTGGGATAATATAATCAGTTAGATCAAGAGAGGGTGCTTATTCGAGAGGGGGGATTTAACCATGAAAATACTGTAATAGTCAAACTAAGGAAGTCATTAGGGCCCACATGCGGTTAATTATTTCTTAAAAAGCTCCAAATGCTCCATACTAGACTATACAGAGAATATTGAGAATATAGCTACCCTGCCTCAAGGTACATCAAACCCACAAAGCCCTCGATAGGCAAATCCCTATTGAAAGATGGCATAAATTCAATCTTGACCATTTCCATGATTCACTCGCGATTTATTTTGGACAACAATTGACAAGATGACTGACTACTATAGTCGTATGATAGTCTTACGATTGTAAAGATCTTACAGGACCATGCCATAGTTCAATGTAACATGATTATTGCATCTATATATGGGTCCCTTTTCATTATTTATATCTGCAGTCTAAAAAGTCTATAATTAGAACAGCGTGTGTATACTAATTATAGACTATGTAGGTTTCAAATCTTACTGTTCCAAAAGTATACTAATTAGTGGGATACGTTTCTATAAAACTTTGCATTTGACAAAAGAAGCTTGAACAGCATTAGAAACTAAGGTCTTCTCTCCATATTGTTTGACAAAAATAGAGAAATCGTTTCTAATCTTATGAAAGGTTCTTTAGGACTATTTCTTTTGGTGTGGGTAACATTATGGGTAAGCTCATTATATCAGCCTTGCTCTCCGCAAATAGTAACGGTAACCTTAGCAACATACACCGTTTACACTTCTAAATCGAATTGAATAGCGTTGAAAGGACACCAATCACAGCACAGTATTTTTCGAAGCTGAATTCTGATTGGTAGTTAGGAACTTCCGTTATTAACACAGAAAGTTAAATCTGACATGGTTAGAAAGTACGGATAAAATAACCGAAAAAGCTAGTCGATACTGAAAACACCCTGATTTTAACCACGGTTACGACAGAGACATTTTAAGATGTCATGTAGCCGGTAGTATGCTTGCCGTAGGAAGTTGAATGGTCTTGGGTCAAAGCCCTGAATGAGTCGTACAAACGTCTTCAAAAGTGGTGCTTATTCCCTCTTATCTTAGTTATCAGCACGCGACAGTAGAAATATGAGTAATCGATCAAGGATAGGAGTGCAGCAAACCCCTAACTTCGGATAACACCTCAAAAAGAGATAGGGCCTTTGGCCTGCCTCCGACGACGATCCATCAACTTGCTAGAGCCTTTATGGAACGAAAGGACTTATATAAATGAGAATTTTCTTATAAAAATGTTTTATCATACCTGTGACTGCAGCAGAATGCAACTCGTTACACGATATACAAACGACTTTCTTGTCAGCCAACGCACCAATCTTCAAAGGTGTGAATCTATCTTGTATGTTTCCAAAACCAAGTTTTCCTCCTCTTCCACTTCCCCATGCAAACAACTCTCCCGATGCTAAAACGAAAAAAGAAATACGGACAATACATTTGATCTGAAAACACAAGTTCTTAAGAATTAATAAGCGATCTCCTGTTCTCTAAAATTAAAAGAAAGAGTGTTATAGTGACTGTTAGGGACGGGTCATTAATAAATTGTTGAGGTTTTTTCTGCAATGTTTCAAGGTTTGAAACTTCTTGCTGCAAATTGTCTCGTGTTGTAGTAATTTCAAGTGACATGAACTCAATTTGGGTATACAGCCAGCTAGTTCATAATGTTAAGAACTCAATGATTTCTGGGTTTGAGCCCCAGCTACAATAGTGTAAAAGCCTCGTTAGCTAATCTACTTATGAACGTTAAATAGACTTTCTCAGCTTCATCTTTAACTTCACTACATTCATAGCAAGAAATGGATAAAAGGAGAATAACTTACAGCTAACAGCAAGCATATGCTCCGTTCCACAAGCTATTTTCCTGACATCTCGTCCTAAGAGAGCTTCAACAACCCTTGGAGTGATCTCTTCTGTTTCTTCGCCATGGCCTAACATTCCTTTGAAGCTTGAACCCCAAGTGTAAATGTCACATGCATCTATGGAAAATCGAGAAAAGTCTCAATAAGGGCCAAAAATTCATTTTTCCAAGTCAAAAGTAACCCCAGAATTCATTATTTGTGATTTCTATACAATTTATAATTATTAAGATCTAATATGTATATTGAAATTGGGCACCTCTTCGGGAAAAATGCACTTTTTGTTCTTTATGACTTATTTTCAATTAATTTCTTAAAGTCACACATCCAAATGTTTATGATAATAATCCAAAAAAATATATAAAACCAAGCGAATAGGGACAAAAAATTGATAGAAATCCAAAAAAAAGGCTCCAAAGTTTTGTTTCGAAGCTAAAAAACACCCTCGAATAATGATACATTGCTTCATTCAAAATATGGGAGTTACGCCCCTCGATTTTACCCATTCTCTTCAAATAAACCTAGCAATTTATGTCTAAAAATTATGAGCAAACAAAGCGTGTCGATACCAACCTTCTTTCACAGATACTGTCTCGCCAACTAGACCAAACTCAAGCTAAAATAATGAGTTTTCAAAATAAGACGCTTTAAACTAGAGTCAATAAGACACTAGAATCTATAATCTTTATTATCGTGACTACTGTTTTACCGTGTTTTATTTCAAACACTTATGATGACTTTAAAAGTCAATTGCCACAATAGGAGGCTTCACATCGTTAATGGACATGCCTTTATACCCCAAAATATGGAAAATGCATACTGCACTATTAAGCAATAATTAAAAGAAATCATTGTGAATTATGCATCGTCCTCAAAACAGACCAGTAGGTTAGGGCGATGCTCTTGTATATAAGAAAAACCCCTCGTTTACGTGGTGACCTTATATGCATATTTCCCTTATATAAGCATGGAAATAATCGTTATACAATACACTTTTTCTATCTCAAAAGAAAAGTTTAAGAAAAAGGTTTTTCCAGTTCCAATAGTTTCTTAATATTCGGAGAATTTTCGTACTGAATGTTTCTTAGCAGTTTCTTAGGGATCAATTTTTTTATACAATTCACGTTTACAGGAGCTGTTTTTTGTAAAATAGACAAAGTTTCTTTAGCTTATATTGATCTCAGTACTGAGCTTCTTATAAACTTGTTTCTTATAACAAAAAGAGTGTAGTTCTGATTTGAAAATAAACGTCTCTCTCTTTTAAGCTCTCGCCTCGATAACACATTCCCTAAAAAAGTTTAGTAATCTAAGTAAAGCCCCGGACGTTCAATCAAAGGAATATGGTACACGTGTTGCCCTTACGAAAAATGATTTTAATAGAAAAAGCGGATCTTATTTCAAATTTGTTCTTCAAAAAGGAAGGCTATGTAGAGAGTAGAGAGATGGAGTTTGATAGAGCTTTGAGATACCAGTCGAGAAGAGAGAGTAAACGGGGTGACAGTTAGCAATGGTAAGACAGCTCTAAACTCTAAACTCAGAAGTATTAGAAAGCGAAAAATGATCTTACATTCAATTTCTTCTGTTTCCCATCGACCTCATCGCCAGTTATTGATTCTGCCAATTGTTTTACCGCCAAAACATCAGAAAACCCTTCAAGCAACGCCTTGAAAAACAAATTGATACAATGGACAACGGAATAACAATTAATGATTGTAACAAAATTGCACCAAAATAACAAATTTACTTTGCACGACGAAATTCGAGCCCAAACACTTTTAATTCTATAAAGAACCTAGCACAAGGTCTAGTTCCTAAAGTTCCTTAAATTTGGACCCCTTTTGATTAAATTGTGGTACCAAAAGTTCCTACATAGTTCCTTAAGCACCACGACACTTGTATGTAAGCAAATATCTAGAAACCATTGAAAAGGAAACATTTGATTCATGCGTAACGTACAATTTATGTGAGTTTAACTTCAAATGAATGTAACCATCTTCCTAATTCTTGATTTTTCGCAGAGATAAAAATATTCAGAATTGAAATGTTCCATAGCGATTTTATGTTTATAAGTACATGTTCTTTCGATCTTTCGGACTTATACATCTGTAGGTTCTTTAAAACAACAGTGTGTAACTTATTATCAAGTCAACAGAGGATGGCTTAAGTTGACCAGTTTGAGAACGTGTTTTAAGAATCGACGAAAGATCTTTAAAACAATTATCTTACTTCTAATCCAACTGTCCATACATCAAATTCAGTTCTATCCTTGCAAACAATATCCAAAGAACGAGTGATGGGTCCTTGTTTGTAAATCAATGAAAATGACAGTGACTGTGGACAAAAATAAAACCATTAAGACAATTCATTTGAAAAAGAGCAAGTTAAACAGTAATCCGATGACAGTTGAGCACATAATATAATTAAACGAAAAGCCTTTGAGTCATTGAGGTAACAACCCTCACTTTAGCATGATTCTGCCATAGGACAACATTTTCTGGATCACCAAGATGGTGCAGAATATTACAGTGAGGGTTATTTTGAAAAATTGGCAAAGCTAGATCATTCTGGTCATGCAGGTGTTTTGGAATCTGACCATATCAAAATGAAAAGGCTGGTTTAGTGTAGACAGAAAAAGCTTGTTTTCTCATTTAGAATCTTCAGTTAATTTGATTGATCATCCAATAAGACATACCTCATATTCAGGTATAGGATTAACTTGAAAGACCTTGGTTTTCTGCCCACGAACAAGCTCTTGAATTTTCAGAATTGTAACTGTGGAAACAGGTAGGAATATTAAGAAATTACAAGCTATGTGGTTTGAAATCTACAATCCCAACTTCAAAGAAAGTTAAAATTACTAAGCTGGAAGCATTGTCGCTGCACTACCCAAAGATGTCTTTAGTGCAATGTAATAGTTTGTGTTTCCATAAAGACTCAAAAATTCTTAATTTGAGACCCCCACTCAGAAATCCTAGGAACAAAATGTTCCTGAATGATGACGGTCTTGATTTTGGAGGTCATTAGGACCCTGAGGAGACATACAGACACTTGATTTGGGCTAGGGTTAAAATAACAAGAAGAAAGATCAATTGAGTGTTGATAAAAATCATAGACAAACCAGATGATTCCCCTTTATCTTTCTTTGGTGATTCCCACTGCAGACCACTTAGGTCTAAAACAAAAACAAAACAAATTTAGGTGGATCAGTACTGCGTGTTATAGCTGGGATAATATTTACAAGCTGTTATTTTGTATGTTAAGGATAATATTCCATAACTGAGCAGTTAACAACAAACATTTAAGTTTGACAGTACTGCTATCGTGTGATTCAACATCATGGATCAGGTATTGTGCCCGTTGCATTTGATCCTTTATGCCATGCAATGCTTGTTATGGCCGAGTATCGTGAACCCTTTGATTTTCAATCCCAAGCTTCCTTTGGAGACCTCCTTGATCTTTTCGCGGACCCCTTGATTTCATCGTGAGCTCTGCGACCCTATTGAGACCTTTACAATTGAATAATGATCCATCTCTGAGACTGTTGCTTCACATCAAACAAAACCATTTCATATTCTGAATGTTTTTCAAAATCAATTGTTCACTGACACAATGTCGAACAAAAGAGGTTATGACGAGGTGTGAAGAACATGCGTCAACAACCTCCTGATAGAGCTAGGAGATTGCAGGGATTGAGGGGTCTATTGCGGACCTCATGATCGTTAAGCTCTATTAAGACATACTTATTTGCATTGCGGATCAAGCATAATCATCACGGATCGTGTGCATCATGCTTGATGCAATGCAATGTTAGATCAATAGCAGAACTGTATTGCTTGTAAAGACATACCATCAAGAAGTCTGAAATGCCTGAAATGTGGCCTTCCCTGAAAAGGAAAAATACTATTAATTTCTTGTTTGTGCACCCTTTCATAGGCACCAAATTGAGCATATTCCATTTCAGATCTTGGTCAGCTTCCTATAAACAAAAGCCTTAGAGATGCTTGGTATGATTACGTGTTAAAAACATGATATCTTGTGATATTTATAATTTCAATCCTGGTGAACTTTTATGTTGACAAGATTTACTGCTGAATACAAAATACACACATAATACCATTCTGCCAGCTTTCAGCATTGTTGCCCCTTTAGTCATCTCATATATTGCTTTAACAACATCAATGCTTGGCATCGTTGCACCCTAAAATAAAAAGTAGTTAATAATATCAGACTATAACGAAAAGACAAGGGAAGTAGTCTGCACTTTCTTAGATTCCCTCTTGCCACACTGCAGAGTAGGGCATTTGCAAATCTGAGTTTTTAATAGAACAATATAGGGGCCAGGTTGGAAAACATTATCTCCAGACTGGAAAGTTTGATTTTTGCACGGGCAAGTTGTAATGGCCTAAATTTGCCGTGCGCATTTTGCACATCGAAAAAACATTAGAAAGATCATGTGACCTATTGTTCTATTGTTTATGCAAACTGTGCGGCCAATTTTAGAAAACCAGAACAGAGCTGCGCAGGCAATATCTTGCGGGCGCAGAGCAAACTTTCCAGTCTAGCATGTTCTCATTTGCAATGATGCTAACACCTCTCCTATTGTTTCACATATTGTCATGTTAATTAGCCTATTGTTTTCCCAATCTGCTTATAATGACGCATCCCCTGTCTCATTCTCTTAATGTGAAACTGAGGAGTGGTCTTGTTGAGCTGCAGGGTGCTGCTTATGGTTAGTATTGAACCTAAAAGCCCTCCCTCGGCTGGGGAGGTCAAACAAATTCCTTCTTTATTATAGTACCCCAAGCCCAAGAGACCCCAAAAGTTTGATCAAAGTGGGTAACCAATTCTCAATTTCAAGTATTTAATTCATTTCATACATACCTAAAACTCCAAAGCAAAAAAACGACCTTCCACGCCTTCCTTCCCCTGCAGTGTTTTGATTTTGAGCAGTCAAGCAATGACCTCAAAGAAAGCCTAAAAAACATGCACGAAGACAAGTGCGTCTGTGAAGTCTATTTTCCTTCATTGGTAGACGGAAGCTGGCGCATGTTATTCTGATAAAAACTGACAATCAGCTAGACTTACTACATGAGTCGTAGTTTTCGCTGCCTTCACCTCAATTCAATTCATTCAAAAAAATGTAAAATAAAAAAATAGTTGTTGCTGTTGTTAATGTATGAGCGGGCTGTGTTGCGTGGGGGGCTGGGAGCGAATCTACGACTTTTGTAATGAGTCTAACAATCAGCCTCGATAAAGCACCAAAAATTTCACCGCAACGAGGCTGGAAAATAATGGCGGAACAAAAATGCCCAGGCTGGTTTTAGGCCCTGAAAAAAGATCCATTTTGCAGTTCACAACACATCCATACATCGCTATTCGCTCAACTAAAGCATTACAGCTTTAGGAAATTATCAAATAGCTCAATCTAAATGGCGTTTGTCCCACAGCAAACAAACGCAGAGAGACAAAGCAGACAGAACATTCTACAAGAACTTCAACAACAGAAACAACAATTACTGCAACAAGGGCAAAGTGGTGTACCATCCTCTCAAGCAAGTGTGACAGCAGTATCTAATACCCAAAGACCTGCTACAAGAAATAATGCACCGCAAGAAGTGCCAAGGTCGCATCCTGATGCAACTCATTTAGCTGGAGGACCTTCAATGTCAAGAAGATCAGCTTTGGAATATGCAAGCACGCATTCCAATGGATACTTTGTTGCAGTTGATTCTCAATTTGGAAATAATATATTACCGGCTATCCCAAGACTAGATGATTCATAAAACCTTGTACAAAATCTACTTAGCTCTTAAGTTAATTAGGAAAATTAACAATAGCGTTTATAGCTTTCATGCTTATTTATGGGTGAACCTTTTCTCATGCAACGCATAACAGAATTTAACAAAAGCAGCGCATTTGAATCATTGTATTGACGCAGAAATAGTTACAAAGGAATCAAATATAGAAAAAAGACTTGCATTTCCACTTTTTTGCTATTTTCTTAACCTCTTTAACATAAAATACAACATATTTACAACTACTAACACACAGTAATTAGAACAAACAACTAACTAAACCTGAAGTTTCTATCTCAACTAGCTAACCTAGATTTATTTCTCTATTAAACAATTCATAAAAGAAGTTCAATTTTCAAAATAACCTATAACCTAATCATCCTAAGATCCTGAAATTACATGTCCTATACTTGCAAATATTCGCAGTCTGCATCGACATGCTCCCTATGCAAGACTGTTTCGCAAAAAATCAACGCGAAACAATCAATGCTTTGTTTTGTTTTTCATTGTTTTGTTTTGCAAACAACGTTTGGCCCATTTTGGCAACGTCACAAACATTGCGGGATAAGCAGAATAAGCTCGTGAATGTTTGAAAATTTCAAAACATTTTCCGCTTATCATGAACTAAGAATGTTTGACACGCAATATTTTGCAACATTGCCAAACGGTCACTTTGTTTTGACAAGCATTGACCAAACATTTTTAGGGTTGCTTTGCCTTGCAAACAATCCTGAGAATCTGCTTCGAAATGTTTTTGAAAACTTGAAAACATTTCTGCTTGCAGCATGAGCTACTCATAAACAGCATTTTTTGGTCATCAAATTGTGGAAAACGGTGAAACATTTCGCTTGACAAGGAAATTTCAGATGTTTGACAAACAATGTTTGCCAAGCCTTGACCTCAGTTTGAAACTTGTTCTAACGAAGATATTTTAAAACGATTCTTCCTTTCTGTAGAAAAAGACTTAAAAACTTCAATTTCTAATGAATATGAATCAAATTTCCTATAAACAATTATGAGAATTTTTAATCAATTCGTTAACGGTGTTAATGCACTAACAGATTATCACATGGAACTTAATGTAAGCATGAACAAAACTTAAATAACGTTATAAAAGACCTATTCACACAAATTACAGCGAAGAATTTTACAATTTTTAAAACATTCGAAAGATATAAATAAAACAGTAAAGATCTGCGTATTACACAAACATCTTTTCTATTTTTCTCCTTTCTGAGAGTCTATGCTTATTGATAATAAGTTGAAGTTAATATTTTTGCCAAATTTTCCCAAATAATTATTCATTTCCAGAAAGATTTCCAGTTAAGTATATTTCATTTTGTAGATGCTAGAAGACAAGCATAGTAGAAATATATTTAACCACCAAAATATAGTTGTAGTATTTCATGAAAAAGTGCACTGGCATTAAAGTGTGAGTAAAAGGGCTTGTTCACTCCTCAAAAAGCTTTTTCAATTTTCAAAAAAATTTCAAAAAAATGCTTCAGTTAAGAGTCTTTCTATATCAACACTTGGTGTACAGTGGTTTGCAGATATAGAAAAAGCGTTCTCGTGGTTACCTTAAAGTCTCGAACACGGTGATTGGTGCTTAAAACACAAGACCACCTTTCCGAAGAACCTTTTTATTGGCTCACACGATTTGATCTTCATGTCTGTCTTGTGTCTTTATCAATTGTTCAGTTTTTTTAATATTACTGACTTTTTAAACTCTAAAGAGTGTTTGATGAAAAACGTTTCTCATGGATTACTAAACTTTGTCGCTCCTTCCTTCAAGTTTGCTTGTTTGAAGACTAAAAGTTTTCCAAAAAATCCCTAAAAATTTGTTTCATGTTCACCTAAGTCTGTTCAATAGGGATATTATTCTATGAAGAGTGACCATCCCTTTAGTGCTAACAAAGCTAAGGACCATGTGAGAATCTGCAAGTGAATTTCTAGACTAGATACTTTATTTGAAAATTAAGCTACACTATACTATACTGACTATGATCTCATTAAGATAATTTGAAATTTGAGCATTCTGGTTCTAAAACCAATTGAAAAAATAGTTATCTCATATATAATATCAAATATCTTTTAGAACGTTAAAAATAAAACGTTAAAATAGAATAACTAGGAACATGATAGAAGAATATACTTCGCTGCACAAAACAGAAACACACAAAACAGAAACACGCAAAACTGGCGAGAGAAAAATACAGTGAATACACGCATACGATGACCATAAGTTCAGCTCGAATTCACACTGAAGGTATCACAAATTAGTGCTTTCAAAATTAAATTAAACAAAACGTTTGATAAAAGCTTAGGTGCTTAGGTATCAGTTCACAAATGATGTGAAATCAACAGGGCTGATTTATACTTCCCTTGCATCCAGCCCCAAATGAGTTGACTTGATACCTAGTCGAATATTGATGTACTGTAGGTCCCACAACTCCTTTCCAAAAACTAGTAGTTTTGGCTTATGGCGGACCAAGGCATTCGAAAGAACTTTTTGATTGTTAAATACAGATTTTTTAAACAAGTTAACGTAAGGAATCTTGTTTAAAATGGACATACTGTAAACGGACATAAATGATATAGATACTGACGAAACATGGTTATCGCTTTTTCCTTTGTTTGTAACTAAGATTCTTGTCCACAATGTTGGTATTTGAGCTCTTGCGAGTCTACTAGTTCACCTTAAATATTAACATTGCTTGAGAAGCTAACCAGAATCCAGAATAAACGTGGTTATTAGCTGGGTCAGATACGGACAATTTAGGCTCTGGTTTATGAAGGTCGTATTGGCCCATGGCGAGGCACATTACAAGATGGGGCAGTCGAATCGATATCCGCCTAAAACCATACTGAGCGATTTTTACTGTTTGTATGTGTGTGTGCGACTGTACTAACAAGGAAACAAGAACACGACTGCTATGAAACAATAGAAATGAGAGAACACTCTAATCTTCTCTGGTAAAGTGAAGATCATTACCGTCTGGGCCAACTCTTTTATTGCGCAAGTAATTCAGATAAGGCTTCGAATAAGAATGATTCTGGCCTTGATAAAATGAATCTGAGCTCCAATCCCTCATTGAATTGCCACCCGGACTATCAGCTTCATCATAGGTCTTTGCAACAAGACTGTTGTATAATGGAAGCACCTCGTTGGCATGCTTTGAAAATGCCTGTAAAAATGGAGGACACGGTGTTAATCATGATTCCTGGCACATAATGCCTTTAGGTGCTTAATAAAACTCTCTCTCTATAAATTATACAGTGCCCAACAAGGGTTTAGGGTCAGATTTAAGGTTATAAAGAAGATACTTAAGGTCATGATAGAATTAAAATAGATTTTTAAACTAAGGACCTTATCTAGGAAAATCATTACCCTAGATTCAGAATTTTTATATTCCCACTTTCTGTGCTTTGGATCTCATGACGACAATTCAAGAGTGAAACGTTGCATGGTTAGCCAATATTGACAGTCGAATCTCTCACTTTTAAGTGCCAAATATAAGGGGTCATAATAAACGGGGGTGAATGGTAATAATTCAAAAATCCATCCAGTAGGCAAGGGAAATACCACACTGGGAGGGGGTCTTTTGTTCAAAGAACCAAAACTTTTTTAATTTTTACCAAGTGTAGCTATTATCTCTTGACTCATAAATGTCTAATGTATAAACGTCATGTAGGAACTGACTGGGATCTTCTTATCTCGGATTAACAAAGAATAGATGGAGTATTCCTCGAAAATCCACTGAACGAGACAGTGATCTAGCGAGCTTCATCAGCGACACAAATTTTGCCATTAATTGAAAAGGCGTATTAAGGTAATATAATGTTAATTAATAAGGGACGGTCATACCTTGAGATAAATGTTAGCACTTGTTCCATATCCTTCGATAGATGACATTTGAATATCTCCTCCAAAATATTTTGCATACAATCTTGATAAAGGAAGCCCATAGCCATATCCAGCCTTGGAGGGAAAGAAAACCAATTAAAAAAAATCACAGAGCAAGCACAAATCAAGTAGCACATCAATTCTTCTGCTCCTTAAACCTTTTAATGTACGTTTAAGTGAAAGGTGAGAATTGTTTGCTGAAATTAATTAGCAACAAGGCTGTGTTAATAATCGCTGATTCAGCTAGCTTGTGGTATCAGCTGTGCAGCAAGGTCAGGGTTCGTTCACGCCCCAGCTTTGGTAGTATCACAGTCAGAGTCAAGGTATCATTAGTTTATCTACTTCTGAGATCTTAGCATGCGCGAATCAAACGTTTCACCTTCACCTTAGTGTTGTATGTTGCAACATCAAGCAAGTTAAACGTAACTTACAAAGAAGATCTCTGTAAGCTTTATGCTTCGTATTGTGTACAGTAGGATGTTATCAGTGTCTCTGCCTTCCATGAAGTCTCCTCAGTTATAACGATACCGATAAAATAATAATGATACTGATTACTTACTAAAGGTGCAATGGCTTCCTTCCCATTGGCTGAGGAGCAGTAGTATAATGATACATAAAAAGATGTTCCATTTGATTTCTAGAAATTCCACCTCCTCTATCGGAGATCTAAAAAGGAATACATGTTTCATTTCATATGAAGATAATTTTAATTGTCGATACTTTTATCGCAATTTTGAAGCTTTGCACGACTAAGAGTCTATAAGGTAAATATACCTGTATTGTCAAATCTTCACTGCCTTTGCCAATCATAACTTCGACTTTCGGTAGATTCAGCGATTCAGAACCATGATGCTCTACGACAGCACGCATCGCATTCTACGAACAAAACAATAAGAACTTACGATTACATATTACAGTCCAGTTTTTGGAAACGCTTCAAGTCGCTTTTGTTGAAGTTCCAAGGTTATAGTGCCATAGTTTTTTGCCATAGTTTCATGGCATTGTATCACAGTTTGAAGGTGCTTTGGTGTCATGGTCTAAGCCAACCAGTTGTGGTTTCAAGAGCCTAGCGAGAATGGGGTCCGTCCCAGCCATGTAATGTGACAGCAAGTGAAGATGAAATGGTGAATATAGTGCCAGCCGGTAGGATCTCAGGGGTAGATGAACTAAAGAGACCCTGATTCCTGCGGTGAAGCTACCGTGGTTGGGACTCGAACCACGAACTCGAACTCGAATCAGACTTTATTGAGCTCCTCACACCAAAAGCTAGCAGAGTTAAAGAACGACACCACAGCACATACGTTGACCGTCAGGTGTCAAGGTATCAGTTCGTCTACTTCTAAGATCATGTTGACTGGGAACAAACACCATTTCACCCTCACCTTGCACCGCATAGTGCAAACCTTCATGCTGTATAGCGTCATAAGATTTCTCATTACAGCATAAAAATTTACATCATTATATCAACAATGTCTCCAGAAATTATCAACGCAGCGTATTACTGTGAAAATAATTAATTAAAACTGACTTTTGCGGATTCTTACCTTGAGAAGTTCAAAGCACATATGATATAAATGTGAAGGAACATATGCAACGTTTATTGGCATGTCTTTGTCAACACCTATAAGAAATTAAAAGAACATGACGCAGGTTTTAATGCAGAACAGAGCAAAATAGCCTTTCTACGTCAACTCAAACAACTTAATAAATCAATTAAGATGTCCTTTGTTAGTAAGTAATAACTGGGTACGAGTTGAAGAGCTCGGGTGGCAGATCGAGATGTAGTCGGGGCCTTGGCCAACAAACCCACTGATTAGGCATAGACAAGGTGAGGTAGATCAACAACCATGCAACTTAGAGTGGTAATGTAAAATGTTAGTTAACTATACCGTTGTGTTCTCTAATGACAATATCTGGAGAAGTATAGCAGAACTGATCACATAATAATCTTGCGTTGTCAGCAGCATCTGTAAAATTGAAGAAACATTACTGAATATCCTTTCGAATAATTCGTTGTCAACTTAAGAAATGGGAATGGGCATTACCTGTAGCAGTGGTGTATGGCCAGAACATAAAATGTGGAGCTCTAGGGGGAGAGGTTATTATAACAAATCCATTAAATAACAATACCAGCATCTATCGTCTTTAAACAACTTGGGTGTTTAGTCTTCTTGCATCCCCCCACTTCTACACTCTACAGCCCTTGTTTGAAATAATAAACGGAGTTAAATGCATCTTTCAAAGTAGCTAGTCTTTCATTGTGACAACGATCTGCTTGCTAAACTGCACTCGCAGCAGAATTAGTTCACAAATATGTCAAGTACGTACCTTGTACAACGGTAGAGACATGACAGTTGGGATCAAATACACCAATGAATTTGCTTTTTGAACTTCGGATGTTTTCTTCAAAAAGTGCAACTGTTGTGAAAGTAAATGTACGAGAAATTAAAAACTGCAAAATTTCTTTTACGAAATGTTCAAAGGGCATTAAAAAGATTAAGAAGTTTCTTGCATTTGAAGATTGGACGACACTTTAGAGCTCTGATGAGTATGATCAAGTGATAAGCAAGCCTTACTCGCAATCTGTGACTGAGGGTTCCATTTCCAATGAAGTCAAACTCAAAATGAAGAGTTGGGAGAGTCGCCAGCTTTCTTAATAACTCCATGTAAAAGGCAAAAGGCAGAGAAATCACGACGTATGGCTCCGAGGTTTGATGGTTTGGTCAGGAGTGCAAATATTGGTAATAACGACAAAGATACTTACGATGTTGCGTCATGAGAAGTCGGACGCTGATTCGATTCATGTAAAACCGATCTGCAAGAAAAGAAAGAATACATATAACTGTGCCTAAAGTCTTAACTCTAGTTCGAAAATCTTCAGAGAAACTTTTCAGATAAATCATCATATAAGTTTGCTAGCTTACCCACCTAAAAAGTATTGTATTGAAGGGTGAATCGAATCTTCTCCCTCGGAGTCTCTGAGCTCTATCACACCCTGAAATAAAAGCACTGCTTGAAAGAAAGAAACATATTTACGAAATTACTTGAAATGCTTCATTTTGAAAAGCGGTGTTTGTCTCCAAACGAATCAAAATTCATTATAAACCACAAAAGCTATCTTTAATTCTTATCCACAGGAAATTTTGGCTCCATTTATTTTTCTTTTTGAGCTTCAAGGTGTTTCTTCGAAAGGGATTCTTTTTGTGAGTTTTTCCAGTACGGATCAGTAATGGTATTAATTTGTTTCTGGTCCATTTCAAACATTAAATGAGCATCTCCCTCTTATTTTAAGCACAACCTTCGATTGCATGCTCCCTTTAGAAGCGAAAAAATATACAGCACTTCATGTTTAGAAGCTGCATTACACCATTGTTTTCTATAAACTTTGTTTTCCCATTGCTTTCTTTTGTTTTCTTATTACACTACATGAACTTTTTGTGTCTTCGCAAAGGAAACGTTTGTTCTGTGTTTTGCAGAGGAGTTAATCTTCACTTTTGAATATTTTGGAGTGAAAATATTCAAAGTGGATTAGCGGAAGACTTTACTTTAAGACTTCTCTTTGGTCCTGCAAGGTGCACCAGCTTGTCTTGGAATCATTTAACTTAGATCCAAGTGAAAAAAAAAGTGAGCCCGATTTATAAGTAAAACAGCCAATTAAACTATTATGACACTGAAAATAACCAGGATAAATTCAATTTTATTCACCTGTGCCATTGTCTCAACAGTATTGTCATGTCTTCGTTTGATATGTAAGAGCTTTTTAGCAAACCTGCAAGTATGAAATTGATAGCAAATTAGACAATTACATAACAAGCAGTTGATTTGAGTGATACATCATTCAAATGAAGAATTACTAAATCATTCAGATTATTATTTTTTTTTCAGATTATGATCTGTCATATCAAAACTGTAAATATTGTATTGTACAAAACAGGGATGCTGGAAGAGGGGGCAAAGGGGATGTCTGCTCCTTGCTTTTGTTTCTTCCCTTATTCTCAATCTCCCAATATTCATGGTTATTGAGACTTTTCTAATGGCTGCTTACACAGTTTGGTTGTTTCAGCACTGGTTATTAACTTTTCATTGATTAAAATATGGGTTTGGCCACAAGAAACCACACCCCCTCTCATGACATCACCACTGGAGCTCCCCTTATTGATTATTTTTGAAATCACCACTGGGTACAGAATCAGTTAGTTCTGCAATTCTATCAATTAAGCAAGTGTTGTTGTGCAGACAGAATAATCTTTTCGAATGATACATAAATTTTTTTGAAAAAATGACCTACTTACAAGTCAAGAGTGTTTTCAGAAACTGGTTCGTCTGATTTTTCTTGAAATTCCATCAAATCTAAGAAACTTTGGACGTACCTATAAAAACAACACAAATGGATTATTGATTCTCTTAATTAATAAAAGACAAATAAGGATTAAAAACCATAATAATTAGGAATTTCAAAGTACTAGCAAATTTTTAATAGAGGAAAGGGCATATTATCTGGACAGCGTTTTCTGGAATGCACTGTCCCTTAGATTAATGTGTCCTTATTCAAATTTACACAACAAATGGGAAAGGAGGGCCAACTTCCCCTTTGATTTCCATGCAAGATTTCTTACAGATTTTCTAAAATTTTATATATATAATTGGTATGATATAATTTGGAATACTTATTGAACTGTTGCTAAAATTGAATAAGTTACTGAACAAACTTTTCTACAATAAGAAGAAATCTTGATGTTAACACTGAAAGTAATTTAGATAATACTTTCACTACATTGCATACATTTATACATTAATGGTTAATTTCTGTCACCAGAAACCCTCACTTGGCACTGAAAAGCTGAGAATGACATTATGAACAGAGACACATTCAGATTTTAGCTTCAGATTTTTGAATTGGTTAGTGCTTCTATTCATACTTTATAATTATTTCTATTAAATGTATATATCCTACTACACAAAGTCTTCACCTGCAATTACAACAAAACAGGTACAAACACTGATCTACTCATTGTGTCAAATTATACATGATAGAAATACATATACAGGTAGAACATGGATCATATGACACACAGGTTAGGAGAAAACACTTTGGCTTGCATTGATCATACAACAGACATTTCTATGGATCATGAATAAGAAAAGGGCATCAATTGAATACCCTAGCCATTCTGATGTTTGTTTACATATAAAATCTGCATGTTCAAAAGAAAATATTATCAAATCTTAATCCATTTCATGCAAAAGTTAACTCTCTCCAGTATTTTGACAATTTTTAGAGTTGGCCACCAGGAGTAGTATGACTACACTTTCTTTTTTAATAAGCAACTGGACTTTTGGTCCAGTCTAACTTAACTGGTCTTTCAGCCCTCACAGAATGATTATGTACCCCCTAAAAAGTCTTTTTTGACTCCTTTAATGCTGTTCAAAGTTATTAAAAAGTTTGCAATGATGTATTGTATAAAGAAAACTAGTTAACCAAAATTTGAACAAAAGCTCTAAGTTGCTTATTAACCAGTTGCTTATTAAAAAGTGTATAACTTAGCTTCATTCTTTAACTTTAACTATATAAATTGAGTTGTTTAGAGCAGTAGGATGAAAATATGTTATCATATATTTTAGTTAGTTGTATAAACTCTCTTTTTCTTGAAAAAATAAAGTAAACTTTTTTGCAATTTTTTTGTTTTGCAGTGGCGTAGCTAGTCATCCAACATTAGAGGGGAAAGGGTGTCAGCCCCTTTGTTTGCCCCTTTGTTTACCACTGCAGCCTGAAGTTCCCTATAAAGGTTTTCCCTATAAAAAAGGTTTCACAAACATTAATAGAACTCCCTTGAAATCCTTTATCTTCAAAGATATCTTATATCCTATCACCTGTGCGTGCACCACCAATTAAAAAAATAAATTAATTACCAGCTCTTCACAAGTTCCACAGATGGCATTCTCCTTAAATTCCTTGGTAGCAAATTTATTTCCTTCATTATGTGCAAATCTGACAGGAACTTCATGGCGAAGGAAATCAAAGGACTCTTTTGGAGTTGCATTTTTCCCTTTAGAGAAAAAATTCTCAGATTAATGTTTTATATTCAGAAAATCACAAGTGAAAACAGAGTAACCAAGTTTGCTCACAACCTATTTTGGATACGGAAATCAAGTAGATGGGTGAACAATTTGGCTGAATGACAGAAATGTCTTTCCGTTTTGTAGGGGTAGTCTAGCAACGTTGGAGATAAAGGACACTGCCAACAGGCAAGTTTATGGTAAAGTTGCAGTACAAGGGGCTAAGAAACTCTAACAAAGCGCTGCATTGTTATTTTGCAGTAAAACCCTTTCAAATTTTGCCAGTTTTTATTTTCAAAACAAAGCAACTGTGTAGATAGCGCAGCGTAGAGAGCATAAAATTACTATCAACCACTAGGTTCAAAGGTCGCAAAGTTTAATCCACAAGACTTGGACGCTAATATATAAAGACAGTCTATCATATCAATGTTTATCAGAAATTATTTAAACTTACCAAAATTTGTAAACTGTTCAATAGAGAGCGTCGATTGATGAAATCTACTGTATTTATTCACAAGAGCTTGAAGATCGCGAACAGCATCTCTCGCAATTCTGCCCATGTTTACACTGTGCAGATTCTAAACAGCTCAGTAAAAGTCCACCCGAAGAATAAGGCCTAGCCTGTGCAAATGATCTTCAAAAATCCGTAAGAACGACAAATCTCTCCTAAAATCTGTCTGCTTTTGCTCACTCTATTCCGAGTACAAGGTTGCAGCAATATATGATAAAAACAAGTTTTGTGTCCCATGAATAAACACTTCTAAAACCAGACTTTCCTGTCGACTTTCTGCTTCTTATCCAAGTTGAGTTTTTGCCCAGTAATCGAATCCAACGGCCTTTCGGTCAATTTGTTTTTTCCCAAAACGGAAGTTACCACAAGGGTACAAGACTAAAAAGAAGCATCCTCGAAATTTCCACAGATTTCGCGCAAATTTCTGCGCAAATTTTCCAGTTTGAAGTTGTTATTATCAAAGCCTTTATAGCATTAAAGATACTTATAAGTGCAAAACACTTTTAAAAAAGTACACCAGCCAAAAATGTGCAAAATAAAAAGGTTGACGCCTCCCAACCAGACTGACAAGATGTGGGACGTGTCATATCCGGTTTATGACTATCACGTGACATTAATGACGTAATGAGTTGAAACGAGATTGCAAAATCTGTAATCAAAATCAAAATGGCCGTGTTGATGCACAGGCTTTCTGTTCACAGCAAAGATGTAAATTGTTGCAGTTTCTCATCAAGCAGTAATATCTTAGCATCGGTGTCAGGAGATAAAACAGTAAGGCTTTGGGATGTCGAAAAAGGAACAGAATTGGACTTCTCGCCTTTGACAGGACATACATACCAAGTATCAACCTGCACATTTTCGCCTTTTGGGACTCTTCTAGCAACAGGTTCCTCAGATTGCGCAGTTATTCTTTGGAATACAAGCACTGGGGAAAGAATCACGTCTCTTCAGGGACATCGGGGTGCTATTAAATGCTGTGCATTTTCACCAAATTCCCATTATTTAGCATCTGCTTCAGCAGATGAAACTCTGTGCATTTGGGATACAAGCTCAAAGCAGCTGATCAAAGTCTTGAAGGGACATGAAGGCCCTGTTATCACATGTCGTTTCTCACCAGATAACCTGTACATTATGTCTGGTTCGTCAAATGGTGATCTTAGACTGTCTGAGGTGCAATCGGGCAAGTGTACAGCAAGCGTAATGGGCCATGATTCTGGTCTCTCAGGGGTTGGTGTGACTGGTTGTGATTTCTCTTCAACGTTTGGTTCTGCAGGTAAATATATCACAGGTGCCACTGTTAATAACAAATAATCCATGTATTATGATTAACCACAGGTAAAATGGTGTTCAAGAATACAAGAATGCAAAGTATGGTCAACATAAGGTGTTTGAAAAAGAAATCACCTGCACATCCAAAAGTATTTTAAAAACAATATGGAAAACAAATGTTCTCTTAGTCTTATGAACAGTGAGAAGAACAATTTACACAGTGATTGTTCTTTTTGAGTTTGTAATTACCATAATTTATAATTTGAAACCTTCAATGCACCCAAAGACTTTGTAACAAAGCTCCTTTCTGGCTAAAAGCATGATGTCCTATTACTTGTTAAGATCGGATCAGGTTTTTGCATCATGCAGCTGATGTGAACCAAGGATTGGCAGAAGCAAAGGGGCAATAGGGGCACTGCATGCCCCTTGCCCAGTGGGGGCAACAAACCTTGCTCCTATATCAAATGCAAAACTCTGTTTCCCTATTGTTTACCTTTGATTGGTCATTTTGTCCCCCTCATCGGCCTGGTTTGTCGATTCTGATGCTAATGCTGATGCTGATTCTTGGCCCCATCTTGGGTACTTGCTTGCCTTCAAAACAATAGGCAGCCTGTTGGAGAACCTCCATATACCATTGTTCTGAATGAATAGATCATATGAAAATGATTTGAATTATTATGTTAATCATAATGTTCTGTATCTTGTTCAGATCCAAGTAATTTATCAATGAATCATAATGGAGAGTCACCCCATTTCCTTGCTGCATCTTGTGGTGGAGACAATACTGTCAAATTATGGGACGTTTTCACTGCTTCAGGTAATTGATGCTGTTTTCTATTGATTGATACCTATGAGTCAAATGAGTTCAAAGATTGATTGTTTTAGACCTATATTCCATGCATTTCACTTTTTACCTATTATGGCATGTCAATATACTGTAGGCTAAAGGCAAAAGCTAACATCTGCCAGTGCAAAATGCCCTTCTCCTTCAGCCTCAGCAAACAGCACAGTATGCCAGATTCCTGGTATTCTGTTCATACAATCCATTTTATCCTCATTGTTTTTAATTTTCAGCATACTCTGAGAAATGTCATATACAACATAAATTCACATTCACTGGACACCAGGGACAGGTATGGGACTGCAGATTTTCAGCAAGTGGCAAGATGCTGGCATCATGGTAAGGATTGGTATTTCATTGGTCTATGTTTTCTTTCTTTAAACCTGCAATGGAACCTCCATATGACAGAAAGGTGACTCTGACTGCTAAGTAGAGGTCTGTTTTACAAATAAATTTCTCTTCTTACAAAATACCCATCCATTTATCAGATGTGCCAATTGTATTTGGGTGTCTCTTAATGGAGGTTCCAGTGTATTATGTTACAGTAACATTTTTTCAAAAGTAATTGATGACTGTAAGAATTTTTAAAATAACAAATTTTTCTTGTTATTTATAGCTCATCAGATAAGAATGTCATTCTTTGGGATCCTGTAAGTCATGTGTCTTTATAATTTTCTTTAGTGCAAGTGCAATTCAACATTAAAATTGATTCATTAATGCAAAACGTTTCCCCTAGATCCAGTGTACGATGTTGTTGACTATCAGTGGACACACACGGTAATATTCCTTTTTCATTTGCAAAAAAAATGTTTGCCGGAGCTATCACCACTAAGTTCTCTAATTGTTGGTGTTGACATGATGCTATAAATTTAAGTTCGATGCTTCATGCAATAGCGTACATGCAGTTCCCTACATCTGTGAAAGATTACACATGCAGTTGCATACCGCAGTTGCTGTTACGTTTTCTTGCATATTCATTACAGGTTTATTTAAAGATGAAAACTTTGAAGAGAAAGAGAAGTTGTTCCAACCCTTTCTATTGCTTTTCATCTGAAGAAATTAGCTTAATTTGCCAAAGCATTTCTAAATCTTCATAACTCCTATCACTTTCTAGATACATCACAACAGTAGCATTTTCTCCAAATGGCCTTTATCTTGCTACCGGATCAAACGACAAAACCGTTCAAATTTGGAAACTTGGTGTTGGTGGGACCGGTATCGTCAATCACTGACTGTTTATACATACTTTAATTTTATCTTTGTTGAGGCCTCCTAAGTTTTGACGAAACCATTGACCCTCATAATAATGATGGAAGCTACGTCGTTTACTTACAGAAAGCTTTCTAACAACATCTAGTAGCGTGAGAAGGTTATTGGTAACCAGAGAAAGATTCCCAATAATCCCTTTTTATCTCCTATAATCGGTTTCTCCTAGAAGAATAACCAAAACTTTCAATCTTCAACTTATTTCAACTTAATTTTCTTGACAAATGCTAATTTTGGGCTCATATTTTCCGTCAATAGTCTGTAATTCTTAAGGATAGAAAGTTCGGTCTTACAATGCTTTCTCTTACGCCGAATTTGACGTGTTTTCATCTAATGTTACGTCGTGTTTTACTTAGTTCAGTTACTTCATCGTGCAGTTTGTTTCGTTATGTGTATCTTCGTTTTGTTTGAAAATATATAATTTTTTAATATGCAAAGGCAGTTAATTTGGTCTTTATTATAGGTCTCGTGACCATGCAACATTCATCGTCAGAATCTTCTTTGGCAGCCCTAGAGACTGAAACTAAGAAGGTATCTTCGCTACTTTACAAAAGAAAACATAGGATATTAACCATCATAAAGTGCTGGAACAAATGCTCAATGAATTTTAAAAGTTATAGAGTTATCGAGAAACAAAGAGAGTTATTCTCTCTTCGAAAGGTGAATATTTGCTTAATTGTTTTCATTTATCTACAGAAACGCTTGATCACTTGGAGCGTCGAAGACACTTGCACATGGCTTGGAGATCTTGGTCTTAGTCAATATTCAGAGTTATTCAGAACGAATGAAATTGATGGGAAAGAGCTGCTCAACCTTGACAGCAAAGTTTTAGCTGAGGATCTCGGCATAGGTAAATAACTTGAGCGGTGAATAGTACATAGACTTTTCCACGAATGGCCCACCACAGTGGATTCGAATCAGACCTCATAATTTCACTAAGCCTAAGAAATCTCCCCTATCTTACTGTCTTCCATTCATGGAAAACATCTATACAACTTATGTGAGCTATCGTTTCTTTGGCATCTACCTAGACCGTATAATCCGAGAGCCAACGACCATTCCATTGAGGCAAAGAGCCCTATGAAATCATCATCTATCCTACTGTCTTCCATTCAGGAACAGTACGCCAAAACTGCCACCACCGCAAGCATAGTAAACCACCACAAGTAGTAATTATCCACCACAGTACGCCAAAACTGCCAGCACTGCAAGCATAGTAAACCACCACAAGTAGTGATTATCCACCACAGTACGCCAAAACTGCCACCACCGCAAGCATAGTAAACCACCACAAGTAATGATTATCCACCACAGTACGCCAAAACTGCCACCACTGCAAGCATAGTAAACCACCACAAGTAGTGATTATCCACCACAGTACGCCAAAACTGCCACCACAGTATGCAAATAGTACCACCACAGTAGTGATTATCCACCACAGTAGTGATTATAGATTCGCTAGCGTGATTCAGGAAAAAACATAATTTCTTAGACCTCTTCCTAAGCCCGTTTTAGCACAATGAAATATTCCAACATTCAGTCTTGCATCAATGCATTAAATTTGTCAATTTTAGCTCCGCTTGGCCATCGTAATAAAATACTACGAGAAGTGAAACGACTGAGAGAAGAAGAACGAGATGGAACGGTTCCTGATGAGTTTCTTTGTCCAATAACTCGAGAGACGATGTCTGATCCCGTCATTGCTTCAGGTTAGTTTTAGGTCGATTATCTCTTAAACCTTTACTTATCAATAAATGTTTTGCAAGTTTATATAGAAAATGGTAGTACAAGACAGATTGGAAATACAAGCTTTGAAGTAGCACTCTTTGAAACAGCCGAAACAACATTTAGCAGAATAAAGTGCCATTTTTGAATACAACTAATTTTATAAGAACACAAGCCTTGATTTTGGTTAAAATTTCAAGAACAAATTATGGCTGGCCCTAGTGTAAGCCAAAAAAAAAAATAGGCTAGACTTGGATTTCTACTGCTAAATTGTATGAAAAAGCAAGCTTTTAAACAAGAAAGTAAGCAAGTTTAAGTATTGTTCTGAAGTATTAAGAAAAAATAAAGAACATTTCAGGCTGAATATTGTCGAATATTTAAGAACAGCTTGCTTTAGTGGAAATTTTCTGGTTCTTATAAAGAGAATGCCATTATATTTGACTTAAGATATTAGATGAAGAGGGTAGAAAAGTGATCCTCTCTTTTGGTGAAATGGACTATCAGTATGAAAGCATTTAGATTTAACTTTTTGCTTGGGTCAGGAAAGTAGAGATCCGCCGCTGCCCTTGTTAATTTTAAACGTTTTAATTGTCGCAAAATAATATTTTATGTCTAAATATAAGAAGAAAAGAGTAAGAGCCTTTAAGTAATAGCCAAATAGTTAAACAAACTACATTTCGTTTCTAGATGGTTTTTCATATGAGCGTTCAGCAATCACTGGATGGATAGAATCAGGAAAAGTGACAAGTCCAATGACAAATGCTCCGCTTCCAAACACAACACTTACACCGAATCGATCATTGAAAAACGCACTGACGAGATTTATCGCCAACATTCAACCAACTGTATAAGGACTCTGTATACAGAATTATATGTATTTGAAGGGCTCTTGGGGCAGGTCTTTCCTACCGTTACTGATTTCGCACTCCCAATGTAAGGCAATAGTAACCAACAGTCTTAGGTCCTGGCCAAATAATCAAACATTGATGGCCAAACATTTGAAGTTTGTTTATCACAAAATGTTTGAACCGTTGGCCGACAAGCAAAAATAAGAAAAATTCCTTTCGCAATGTTATTGGAAAAGTTTAAGAACATAATGCTGGACGGGCAATGTTTCGCGACATGGGCATGCGGTGAAACATTATACTTGATAAGCAAATTTCTAATGTTTGACAAACAGTGTTTGCTTGTTTGGCCAGAGACTTAGGAACCTAGAGGTTATCGCTATCCACTCATATTTGAGAGCCTTCAGAGCAGATATTTCAGAGCTTTTCCTTAGTTAACTAAAAAATGTGTTCTTACCAGAAAAAGGGCCACATTCGTTTAAATAACGCTAGTTTTAAGATCTTAATGACATGGTAAAATAGAGCAAAGAATATAAATTTTGCAAGTTAAAATCGTTTAAAGTAAACCATACTTCAGCAAATACTAGCTACCTCGTGACTGGTGGATCCAACAAATCGAATATATCTGATTGGCTGAAGCGAGACATGGTTTGATAAGCTCCTGGCTTAATTGTATCATCAGTTAGCTACTTGTGTATATAGTCTTCATAGCACCTTATTTATCCTTACCGTAGTTCCTCACATAAGCGCACTGGGCGCTCTGGAGGCGCTTACGTATTCGAAAGTCAATAAATGAAAAAAAAATCTTATGAAAACTGGGCCTTGCCAGCACTGACATTAGGCTTCTCCTCGTCCCATCCTTCAAGTGGTTGTACATCAACCCTCAAATATTGTTAACCCAGTCCGCTACTCCATCTTCAGAGGACGCTTATTTTAAAGGGACGGCCCTTATTCAATGAAATGCGGTATATTTATTTAGCAGATATCAAAATCCTATTTGAAAATGAATGTTTTTAATTCTAAATTGTGTGTAAATGTATTGGTATATAAGCAGCAATCGCATGCACCATGTGTCATGACTGCAAATGCATAGAATAGATTTGTATGGATAAATTGACTGTTATCATTGATGATATTCATTAAAACACTCGTATATCTAAAAATTTGCTCGTTTTTCGGAAACGTCTTTGAGTGAAGTTGGATATATTTGCCTAGAGCTGCATCGTTTTCGTCAGATGTAATTCCAGCCACCTTAATCGTGGATCATGGAACTATTGATCAAGATCAATATCTTAATCATGGATCATGGGATTAATTGGATCGGTGTTTTCCACCTTATAATCCCAATTAGAAAGGTGAAAAGTTGTGAGTTTCCCAAGATTTGCATGCAATCTGCAAGATTTGAAGCAAACAGGTTTATTCAATAGTTACAAATTCCTTACTGTGTCTGTGTAGTTGTTTATAGCTTTTTCACAGGTTGCTTAACATTAGCAGAAGAATCGGGGCCTTGTACAGATTAAGAAGAGTACTGCGTTTTTTCCACGATTCCCCATTCCCAATTCCCCGTTCCTTGAGCCCGCGTTTTTGGATTCTCCCGTTACAGAAACAATACCTGAGTCCGTAACGTATGAATCTTGGTAAGATAAAAAGGATTCATAGAGCAAAGCTTTCCATGCAATAATTCGGTCCTCCTCCTCTCAAATGCGAATAGACTTCAAATACTTCGAAGAGGAAATAGCTGTCTCTTTTTATTTAGATTCGTAATACTGTAATAGAACCAACAATTTCCCTTGCGTCATGTCATCATGCGAGGGCCAGAAATGAGGTCTGCCACCCACCAGCTGTCCATTTCATTGATTTCAATTGATAATTCAATTCAACTTTACAATATTGACATAAGGATCATTATTTCAGAATTATCTCAGAATTTTTCATGTTGTGTACACGAAGGGGTTTCTTCCGCCAAGGACTTTCACTTCGCTTGTTTCCGGACAAGATGCAGCTGTATGTATGGTTGCAGTAAATTTTTACAAATGCACGATAAAAACAACATTATCAAATTTTGCAGCAATTAGAACAGTTTTATTGCTGATAAATGTACACCGTCGTCAATGGATTTAATTACATTGTTATCAAGACATTAGACTGCATATATAGAACAATTACTTTTTTCTCAAATATTTGACTGACTTGTGACCGGTTCTTGAGTTCGTGCCAAGTCAAGTTCAAATCTGATGAAAGATCGTCAAGTGGCATCGACCTGGCTAGAAATCGTAACGCAGCAGGAATTGTTGGTGCTCAGGGCTGTTTGACTACATAAATAAACTGTTAATTGAACTATCAAAAGCTGTCTGTGGGCTATAAAAATGTTTTTGTTCGTGACATCAACATTTTAGTTTTCGATTTCAACCTGATTTCATGGTTATATTATGGAAATGTCCATTGGTTCAGAATTGCCAAGATTTATTCTGTGTCCTAGTTGCAAATCAAGATATAATGACGATAAGAAAAGACGAGTTATCGATTCATGTGGACATCCAAGATGTTTTTCATGTCTGTCAAAAAATGAAGTTTGTCCATTATGTGAAAGTAAGTACTTAAAATTTTCCTTGCAAGCTCCTTGTTTCATCTCTGCACCGCTGTTTTTCATCGACTTGCTTAGAACGTACATTGCTATTACACCAATCATCATAATCTTGATGACGAACAACGATCATCACGGTAATCACGATCAAGATGATCACCATGTTATTCGTGATTATCACCATCATGATCTTCATCACCATCATCATCATCAATTCATCATCATCATAATCATCATCATCATCATCATCATCATCACCACAAAATCATAATAAGCAGCACCACCTTCATCATCATCAATCTTCATCAATACCAGATCACTATCGTGATCATCGAGGTAATCATAATCATTATGAGGATCATAACCAACATCATCATCAAGATAATAATCATTATCATCATCACAACCACAAAAGAAGAAATACGATGTAATGATCGGGGTCATAAGCATAATCATCCTCATATTTTTTCATTTCAATCATTGTTTCAATTATCAATGCTTCTGTAGCAGAAATTACCTTTCCTTCTGTTTTTTTTTATTATTTTCTATTAGAATTTCTTTTCAAATTTACATTACTGTTATTGCTTTATTTACAATTTCAATCTCTTAAAGGGTTTTGAATGCAGAATGTGCATTTGCAGCAATGCTCAAAGATCATCGGCGGCTTATCTCTGTCGCATTCAAGGATTAAATCATTTCATGACAGCACTGTGTAGTTAATCAAATAATACTGTAAAAAATGAACCGAAAATCGTCTGTTTAAAGTTGGATAATAGTGCGTCACCATATAATCCCAGTTTTGTTAAATATCTGTTTATGTAATACCCACTGCTTTTGCCGTTTGATAGCTTTATAATTGGATTTGCTAAGAGGAAAATTGTCCATAATTCTGAAATATATGGTTGACTCTGAGCTGGCTCAGTTGGGGTTTTTTGTTCGAAATTTGTTGGAAGCTGAAACTGAATTGAAGGTGCCATGGCCTCGTGGCCTAATCCAGCTGGCTCGTAGTGTCAGAAGTTCAGCGAGGTTGGGGTTCGAGCCCCAGCCACCTACACCGGCACCTTAGGTTGCTACAACCCTGCAATTGTATTTTGATAAGAAATAGTTAAGAAGGAATTAGACTTGTTTGAGCATCCATCGTTTAAACTCAACAGCGAAAATTACGGTCCAGTCCAGGTCCTGTGCGCGGTCGTGAGAGAGCGAAGAGGACTCGGGCCTAGTTCCCAGCTCCCACCTAGGCAGTAAATTTCTACATGATGGAGTATTAGTGTTTTTCAGCTGATCCTCTTTTCCGTTGATGGGAAACCACTACCACCAGAGTGAAAAGTCAATACTCTTCCAGGATATTTGAATTAATTTGTGTTTGCTCGAAACAATGGTCGTATTTGTTCCTGAAATATAAATGTTTGCTTTCCGATTTGAATATCTCTGTGCATAAAGAACAAGCAGTATTTTTGTTCCATTTCAAAGAGTAAACTTTATCCTTTTTGTCTTTACCTAATTATGTTTCACTCATAGGAAACATGTAAAAAGTCTCTTCATCGACTCTGGTTTATTTAGTTGTATTTAATTCTCTTATAGTTTGACTTTATTCATTTGGAATCTAGCTACTCAGTATCTTGGAGCAATGCGATGCATTCTCTGGACAAACTTTCCATTAATATCCCTTTTCTCATTGAAACCTACAACTTCAGGAGGAATGAATGGCCCCTCTAGATTCAGACTCGCTACAAGTCTCTGTATTGTTCCCCAGAACTGCAGGAACTCATAGCTCGCTTATAAAGGGCTGGAATGCTCCTGGCTTGATCTGTAGACAACAACAACAGTAGGATGAGAGGCTGGTAGGGCCAGTCTACCATCGGATTGCAGCCCCGTCTGCAGAGTCCAGAAAAGTGTTCAACCTTTCTCCAGACAAAAATACCCCTAGCTGGAAACCTTTCTCATATAACAATGAAAATAGGCGTGTTTTAGGTGTGGCAAAATATTTTATATTGTTCTAATGGACCTTCCTCCGGTCAATGACCGTGTGACCGTAACTTTTCCTTGACTCTGCCCGTCTGCGACCGTGGAACAGTGATCACCAGTGGGTTGTGAGCAGAAACTATTCCCCTTTACAGAGCTGCGAAAAAGCTACTTTTTCCTACAGGTGTCAGTTTAACGCATTAAGCGTTTTGAAATGCCGTGTAAAAGTTGCTTTATTTTGACGTAGTGGCTAACAAACCGTCATTGATGGTTGCTGGCTGGCTCGCTACACGACCTCCAGTGAGTTGGGGCCTGGGAAAGATGATCAAGCTAGTTTCTAGACCTCCTGAGCGCTCAATGACGTCAACATGTCACATGCAATGGCAAAACTTTAAAGTCGGAAATCTCTGTTATCCAATGGGGAATCGTTTGCATGAGCATAGATCTCTGGCGGCATGGTAATTGTTTTCAAACGCGTTATTTCTATGGGAAAGTTTGATAATCCAAAACCCTTGAGATACGAAATCTTTGCCGCACGATAATTACTTCAAGTAAATCATTTCCCCTCCTGAACAATTATCATATAAAAGATCATGAATCCATCATGGCGGAGTTGAATTTAAAAATTTACGATCCATTCGCAAAGAAAAGAATTTGTGCTTTAGAGACAGGTGGATCTGCTATTTTAAATATTAAAGTGACAAATTTGTCGACTTGTAATTATTGGCCTAAGCAAGGACGTCTTGCATTGCATGTGAACAGAAAGCGATCGGAAGCACGATTGCTAGCAGTTCAAAAAATAACTTATTTGCCTATTTATATCTGATCTTTAATGTTTATTTATTTATCCTTTTACCTGCAGAGAAGAAAAGTTCTTCAACCATGCAGAATTGTGGCGAGTCTGACAAGAGTAAAAGTGAAAGACAACAACTTGACGGGAAGATCGTGCACAATCAATGTCTGTAATGATGGAAAGATCTCTTTCATGTGGCGCTGAAATTCGCCGAAGAAAAGCTGCAAGTTTTTCCAGAGTTGAGAAAATAAAACCGAATTCAAATGAAGAATCGCGCGAGGGTATGAATCTATTAGAATATCAAATTAGGCCACGTTTTAATGCCTACGTTGATTTTAATTTTGCATCAAACAGATTTAAATTCGCAAAGGCTGAAACTGAAAAGCTGCAGCTGCTGAAAACCGAAGTACAGGAGTCTTAAATTATTTAGAACTAAGTTAGTTTAGATCACTACACCTATAGCCTATCAATGCGACGATGTATAAAACGAATTCCGATCCTTACCAAAATAGTAGGAGCGCCAACATAATTGTCCTCCACAATTTCTGCGCTCTCTAACTCCATCTCCCCCTGATACTTCTTGGTTTACTCGGAAACTCTGTTGCTGCTGGTAAAAAGGTTGCTGTGATATGGTAACTTGTCTACAAAAATGAACATTGTACAGGAGGATGTCTGTTAGGCTCAAAGAGGAGTATGAAATACTGGTGTCATCGGCGTACATGGTAACTTTACCTTTTTCAGAGAAAGCGGAAGATCATTGGGGAGACGCAGGAGCTTGTTTTCAGATAGTTCTTAAGCTCAGTTTCTTATGTTGTGGTTATGAAATTTTCCCCTGTTCCATTTATTTTTGGTTGGGGATTGTAGCAGCTCACAGTCTCAGAAACATATATTACCAAATCCCTATGAACGGTTAGCGCCACCTTTAGAATTTCCCAAAACTTTTCCTAATCGTCAGGGTACTTTCAAAGTAACAATGGTACAGAAAAGTTAAAGAATGGGAGTTGAAGAAATATGTTTACCCTCGATGTTAAAGCGAAAGGGCACTTTTTGGTTTAGCAAGCACTGTTGCTAAACAGAGCAGTTTAGGAGCCTTTCATCGTTATGTCCGAGTGACTGTACTACCCGCCACTGGTCGGTATTTCAGAGGGGTGACTGACTTTTTAAGTGCGCAAAATAACAGTGAAATCCGTATATCAACTCAAATTTGGATAACTACAATAAAGACTTGGCTTAAGAAGGAACAGAATGCACAGATATACAATCAGATACCCGGCGACAGCCACAAATACCTGACGGGTTGTTAAACCTAATTACTTTAGGAATGGTACGTTTTGGTGGTAGATGTTGGCTTTAAGTATGACTGGAATCTAGTCCTCAAAATGTCCAATATAACAATGTGCTTTCTGGTGAAATTTAAAGTAATTTTGGTTGAAAATCACATGTATTATAACGTAATGATTAACTCGTTACAGTTTTAATTAACCCACTAGTTTGGCTGAGTAATATTAGGCCTAGAAAAAGCTTTTAAAGCTCCAGCTTTTGCCTTTTCTTACTTGATCCACCGAGTACAGAATTACTTGTTGTAAGAAGGAAGAATGAAGTTTAGAAGGTAAAGATAGGCCTAGTTAGCTTCAAGTTAGGAGGAAGAAAGAAGTTAACGAGACGCCCATCCACCGTGTTTATTTCACTTGTATTTTCAACCGCCTCTGGGGCTTAGAAACGCCAAATTTTGCAAAGAGAGAGGAAATGCACTATATTCGCAGGTTTCGAAAACATAGATAGCTTTTCTTTGATATGAAAAATTCTTCTTGCAGTGAGATTTTTCGGGCATCTTATTGGCATGCAAAAATCACTTAATGGTTTAAAGAACCATATTCAACACTGCTTTAGAAAAAAGTTCGAGACTAGGTAGGAGTCTTCCCTTGTGAACAACAGACTTGTGCAAGTCTTGCACTATTTCGTAGAAGAATAGCTCCCTGTGCTGCAATGCTATGCAGGAGGGCTGTAACTTTGTCACCATACCAGCCTCTACTGGCCTAGCAAGGTCTAACGCTAGTAATGACGTAATCAAATACGCTAGGGACTCATTATTACGTTCTTCTGTCTGCCATCCATCTGGATGGTATGATAGCCTTGTTGTAAGCGTAAGGATCAATATTGCTACTGATGTCTCATTGCGCTTCTCTTACTTATAGGAAGCAAGGAAAACACTGAACGCCAAGATCAAACAAGTAAATCTCTTCCTACTACGAAACCTAGTGAAGATTCGAACCAAACAGCCGATTCAAAAATAACAATAAATGTCTCAGCTAAGAAAATGGACCGTAAAGCATCATTCAGTTCTGTTTTAAGTCGAAATGGTGAATCATTCAAGCATGGTTTATTTCGCAGATCATCGAGCTTTTCAACAGCTCCTAATCAAGCTGGATTCAATACGGCAACACAGCCGGAGTATCAATCTCGTTTGAGAATCCCAGGTAGGCCTAGGCCACGTTCCTTGAACTGCATAGAGTACGAAAGATTGAACGAAGTGTCGTTTCTACCAACAATGGCTGAAACTAATGAACATGCAGGTTCAGATTCTGGGGTATTCCAGGCTGATATTGGTATTGGTGGAAGAAGAAAATCTTTGGAAAATGTTTTGAAAAGGGCTACGTCGTGGTTGGAGGAGAGTAAAATACGTTGCATGCTAGGAGTCGATTACTATCTACTGGTAATGCTTCATGTAACTATGTAGCTGATAACTACAATAATGAAAATACTAGCGACAAAAAAGATGCTTTGGCTAACGACCTTATCTCGCCTGTTTCTTGTACTGAGAAAGATGAAGTAGAGAGCGAATCGCTAGATGTGACTAACGGAATAACTGATAAATCAAGAACAGTGCACTCAGATCGGGATCTCGAAGATGGCGAGCATAGCGACGCTTTGTCGAGACCTTCTGGTGTTGACAATTATATGTTTCCCGGTGCTACAACTCAATTGCGTGAAAGCGAATCAGAAGAAGCGGAAAGTGGCGATGTGAAAAAGAAAGTATTGGAAGCCTGTCAGTCGGTGCCATGGTTAATGGCGTTAATTGCGATAATGGGAACGGAAACGAAGCACCTAATGCGTTTAACACGAATAGTGTCTCAGATACTGGAGATAGCGTCGGTAATCATTTGTCTAGTGAGGAGAATGAATCGACATGTTATAATTGTTCTTCAGGGGAACATCTTTGCCATGAGCAAGAACAACAAGGGGTGGAAACGAATTTATTGGACGTGGAACAGAGGATACCAAAGATCAAAACTCAACGGAGATTTAAGACAATATCACATTCTTGTGACGATATTCGCGACAACTTCAATGGGAATCGCCAATTCAATGATTACTTAAGTAGTTCAGTTTCTGGCACAGATTCTGACTCAGATTCAGATCAGACTATAAGCTCATTCGATGATTCAAATGAGTATTGCAGTGAGAGTGAAATAGAAAATATCGATGAAGATATTCATTGTGATGCTTCTTCCAAGCATGACAGCGATGATGCTTCATACCTCCCGGCGATTAGGCAGCTGCTGTATGGCAAACGTATCAATGAAGAGAAATCTTCAAGAGTAATGAGTCCACGAAGAAATGGCACGTGTAATAATCCTTTTCCGATGTTGCAGAGGCAACGAGAAAGCGAGGAAGGCAAAGTTGCTGGAATGAGTACGACGCAAAAAGACAGTGGTAATTGCTTTGAAAACAAGGAGCAAATTCTAGGCCACTTAGAAAACTATGAAGTCAGTAACTTTGAAGCTGCTTTGACACAAATGAAAGAGGTCACTGTAGAATCAATTCCAGAGTTAAACTCTGCAAAATCAAGGGATAACTATAATGAGAAAACACTTGAGAGTGAACAAAACATATTATTTCCTTCAGATAGCAATATAAACAAAAACATTCGATTAAAATCCGGTAAAAACAACGATTCTTTGCTAGGCATGGAAGGAGCATTATCTGCTATACCGTCGAGAAAAGATGCTGGAATGGGGGATATAGTTAAGAGGACAGGTTGTACAGGAAATATGAAAATGTTATCTGAAGGCTTGAGGGAGTCTGTTGAGACAGCCTCAAGATCAGCATTAAATGTAGAACGGAATGAAAGAACACAGAGTCAATGCAGTACTGAAAAACTAACGGAAAATACAGGTTCAACGCTCTCATTAAAAAGGCCTAAATACTACAAAGGCTCGTGGAGTACTAGTGATATAGAGATACAGTATCTGCCATCGCTGAAAAAGAATCGAAGGAAAAGGCCTAATAGTTTGAATAGTGGACAGATAGAGTGGAAATGGGGATTGATTCCTAGGGAAACTGATGTGGATTCGTTCTGCGAGGAATCTTTTGATGGAGAAGCGACTGAGAACGGAGAAAAAGGCTTGAATTCAATCGAAAATGAAATGAGTGATTTTGGTAGCTCGAGACAAATAAGTTCACTTGACGCAGGAAATATTGAACTGGAGAAAGGCAAGATTGATGAGGCAATCAACATGACAGAGGATACTTTGGTTGGTTCAAGTGAAGCAGTAATACAAGGTGACGAAGAACGAAATTATATAGAAGCAGCCAGAGACACCTCTGTTGATGCAAATGCCACCTCTCAAATATCGGCTAAATCAGTTGATCTAGCATCTCGAAATAAATCTACTTCTAGTATTCTTTCTATGGAAAATGATGTCTTCTTAGAAAAGTATGAAACTGCATTAAACAATGAATACAACATTATTGACGGACTTAAGATTGAAAGGAATTCTGATATCGACAGGAAGGATACTTCAACTGAGGATCGAGTGCTCGCACAACAGGACTGTGATGTCAAACCACAAGCCATTCCGGTCGCTTCATCTTCTCTTATCGCCCAAGACGATAAATCTAACTACAGACCAAGTAGATTCAGCCATTTGAAACAGAAAAGATTTGACGAAATAAGCAGAAAAAAAACGAATAGATATTCCGCTCCCGAAATAGGCCTAACCGAAGATAGCTTCCTTCATGATGATGAACTAGTGAAAAATAAAACTGATGACTGGAAGACGGCTAATTCACATATTTTGAAATACAGAACGAAAAATTCACTTCAGAATTCGGAATTTGTGGTTCATGATATTACACCTGTTGTTTTTATTGCTGATAATGACTTGAACGAGCCAGTTTTTGTTGCTGAATCAGCAGTTTGTAAAGAAGAGCCGAAGCCGAACGCAGAAGTAGAGAATTCGATGCTTGAGGTCATCAATGCAAGCAAGGCAGCAAAAACCAAGGAGCATTCACAGAGTAAAAATACCAAAACATCTGAAAAGTCACGGAGTGCCAGCATACCACATGGCATGAAATACCTCAGAGATAAAATGCTTAAACTAACAAAATGGTCCAAAAGAGGAAACTGCTTGGAAAAAGAAATTTCTGTCAACATTAGCGATAAGGCACGCGATAGTAACTCGATTGCTAAAGATTCAGATATCAATCAAAATATACTAGCAAAACGTCCAGTCAAAACAGCTAACACTATAAGAATAAAAGCAAACTCAATATCAGAATATAAAGCGTCGAATAAGGAAGATCTCATAGAAACAACTAAGCAAAGGACTTCAAAACAAGATATCCAGCCTGGAAAAATAGATGGAGTATCACAGGGATCAAAGCAAGGTCCTCTGTTTCCTGGACATCATAATCAATCTGTTGTAGATAGTCTCGCTACTAATGAAGCAGATCAAGCCTCACTTACAAGTGTATCAACATTGAATGTGACACCTCCGAAGATGGATTTCAGAGATTCTGATGATTCATCTATATTGTCATCTGATTCAGATGATTCTGCAATGAGCAGTCGTTTCTCATCTCTTAGTGACAGTGATTCTTCCTCTGATACAATTAATGCTTCCATTAAAGATACTGATATGCCTGATTTTCGTTCACCAAGCAGCATTCAGGAAGATTTGGCAGGTATTTCTATTATATTTCCTTTTTTCTCTTATTTTCTCTTGCACCCTTCACATTAACTCTGATTCAGTTTGCTTCGATTCGATTCGATTCAATTCGATATGACTTGACTTGACTTGTCATTATTTGACTTGACCTGACCTGACTGGACGTGACTTGACCTACAGTAGCTTGACTTGACCTAACTTGACTTGACTTGACTTGAATTAACCTTTCTAGACTTGACTCAACCTAACTTGACTTGACTTGAGTTGAATTGACTTTACCTTTCTTGATTTGGCTTGACTTTACATTGCTTGGCTTGGCTTGAATTGACTTGACGTAAGACAAGCTGACTTTAATTGACTGGATTTATTTTGACTTGATTAGTCAATCTAGCTCGCCTTCATCTGAGATGAGATTTTAATGCATAATTTTACTAAGGCTTACTTTACTTAAGGCTAAGGCATAATTAAAAGGCTTACTTTCGGATGGAAGGCATACTTTGCGTTGTTGTAGTTAATCAATGCAGTGTTGACAAAAACCATTAAGGCTTTCATAGAAAGCCAAAAAGGTCATTCGCACTTTCCTTTTTCAGTGATATTTTGCCTACTTTTCCTTGATCAATGTTGTTTCTAAATTATTTTCTAGCCCTCTTGGAGAAAAAGATGACAAGACGTAGACAAGGCTTGAAAGAAATTGATTTCCATCCCTTATTGCCCTCATCGAGAGGAAGTCACTGATATCCCGAGAATGGCTATACGACATTATTTATCAGCTTTTATTGGCAAATGAATCTAACACGACCAAATCATCTCGGGGCTAATCATTTCAGCTAGCTATGGATGTGGAAAACATCATTTCTAAAAAGCATGATTTGGAACAACCAAGCAGATCGATTTGGAAGCAAAACAAGGGAGAAAATCGCAAGTTCTGTCTTGAGCTATCATTTCTGCTTCAATTCTGATGTCGAGACAACATCAGTAGCGAAATTTATACTAAACATGGCTGCCAATCTTGTGGATAATGATGATTTTAGTGCTTATACCAAGAAGATTCTAGACAGCAACGAAATTTGCAAATGTCTGAATCCTGAATCAGTGGAAAGAGATCCAGAAACGGCATTTAAAGAAGGAATACTCAAACCACTGAATGCCATGTTTAAGGAGAAGATGAATTCAGATAATAGAAGTCCAAAACAGTATCTGCTTATAGTCGATATAAACGATCACTGCTGTAATTCATGCAAGGCGAATGAATGTATTGTATCGTTGCTTGCGAAAACCATTGACTTATTGCCGAGGAGGATAAAGCTGGTTATTACTGGCACGAAGCAAAGCATACAGGCATTACAAGCTACTGAAAAACTCCATGAAGTTTGTCTTGATAACATAAAGAACTGGGACGTCCAACGTGATATATACAACTTTACCGAATTATCAACACAGAAAGAATTCCTGGGTGATTTGTCGAAACCAAGGATTCGTAAATTAATCGACAACGTCGTAAAATTCAGTCAAGGTTCTTTCGACATCGCAACCATGGCTATCCATTATGTTGCTGGATATTCTACGAGCTTACAGAAAATTCCAAGTTTGCTGTCTCTAGATTTTAATAGACTGTTTCGTGAGATAATGAAACTCGAATTTGGATCTACAGAGCGAGAGAGGATCCTTGCTTTCTCACTACTTGATGTGTTGTACGTTTCACAAGAACCTTTCACCCTATCCAATTTGTACAAAGCCATTGAGAATGGTTGTTCTAGTCAGCCAGTCACGTATCAAGAATTTGAATGCTGTATGGAAAAGCTTGCAACGTTACATATGATCTCAGAGAGTGTAGAAGGACGATTTTCTATTACTGATTTGACAAGGAATTACTTGGTAGATTATCGAGATGCAGCCTCGAACTCTAATCTAAGGTGAGTTTTAAATTGGTGTACAATTTAGGCCCTGGCCAAGCGATCAAACATTGTTTGTCAAACATTTGAAATTTGCTTATCAAGCAATGTTTGAACGTTTGGCAACGCCATCAAACATTGCCTGACAAGCAAAAATAAGCAACATTTGTTGTGCAATGTTTTTTAAAAAGTTCAAAACATTTGTTGCATAACGTCAGCACAAAATGTTTTACCAAGAATGTGTTTGTGACGTGGCAAAACAGTGAAAAATTTTGCTTGACAAGCAGTCTCAAATGTTTGACAAACAATATTTGATTGTTTGGCCAGGGTCTTAAAGATAATACAAGGCTCTATAAAACCAAGTAGCTGATTGGCAGACCTACTGAATTTCTTCCTTTGGTCACAAAAACCTGGATCGAACTGGTCATCCGTTTACAAAATGTTTCATGTTTTTACTTTCTAGGAAAGGCCACAACCTGCTGTCAGTCTACTACATGAAGACGCTCATTACCTCAAGTGGCAAAGACATCTATCGTTTGGCCTATCATCTTGCTTCATCCAGCTTTGGCGAAGAAATTGAAGAAGAGGAAGGCAGAGTGAATTTCCTCGCTTGGACATTTGGACAGGTTTTTAAAAGTTCCACAGCTGGTTTCATGGAACCTTGCAATATATTCCATCCAACAGAGAGTGTTTATCATCTGTTTCTTCATACAGGTAAACAAAGCTAAGCTATGTTATATCACGGTTGATCGTTTGAGGTATGAGATCTAAGGACAGTTGGCTTGCAGAGTAATTGCTTAAGCCTATATAGAATCTAAAGCCTGCAGCTCGTGACCGTGAGTGATACGTCATACGATTATCACTCGATATCAGACGACCATCATGGACTGTGAAGTTCAATGAAAGCAGCTGGCAAATGAAGGGTAGAAATCGGTCAAGTTGAATCCCTGATTCCCTCTTAAACTTTTTTCTGAACTTTGCTGTACTCCAAAGACACAACACTCGACCATTTCCCCATGCATGCCCATTCTCACGAATCATTTCTCCAAAATTCTGCAATAATTGCACCCATAACGCCGACACTGAATCTTTCCAAATAATGACCTACAATATCTTTTAACCATCTTGTTAATTCTTTACAGATATCGACACAAAGTTGTTTGAAAAGACATATGGTAAAGACCCTCTAGTCATGGCTTCCACACTGAGACAGGAACACATCGCAAAACTACTTCTCGCTCATAAACAGTACAGCAAGGAAATCCTTGATTTAGCATTAAAGGAAGCAATCAAGAATGGATCAAATCAGATTGTAGATCTCTTACTCCAGCGTAAAGTTGACCAATCAGTTAACGATGCCAGCTATTTTGATACTGCACTGGAAAGCAATCAGTTGTCAATAGCGATGTCTCTGCTACGAAGAGACTGGCCTTCAGATAAGCAGAGTATCAAAAAAGAGGCTGCACAGAAGACTCTATGCGAGGCTTGTTGCCAAGGTGAATTAAAGATAATCAACGAGCTGGTAAAAAGAAGTGATTTAGTTGATCTTAACGACAGAGGCAAAATTGGTCGCGTCCCAATTGTATGTGCCGTCGTGCATAAACAAGTTGAAACAGTAAAGTTTCTTGTCAAAAACGGTGCTTCTGTCAATATCACTGATAAGGAAGGGGTATCACCACTACTGAAAGCTGTCGAGTTAAACAATGAAGAGATGCTTGATTTAATACTCGATGAAGATTCGGAAATTGACATTCAAGATAAAAATGGAAGAACGCCATTGATGATTGCAGCTTCGCATAATCGCTGTCGACTTATAGATACACTTTTCATGGAAGGTATGAACACAATATTCTCATATTACTTTCTCATATTAGCTTCGATCAGAGTAGGTTGGATTGCAGGATTGCAGGCCAGATTAGAGTGGATGAGATTTATTGGACAAGATAAGGTTGGATAACAGGCCAGATTAGGGTGGCTCAGGAAGTTTTGTACAACTCAAAAGCTATTCAATTATAATTATCAAAGAAAAGTATTTTGCTTTGCACCGTTCCTTCTTGCGTTTGATGACGATACTTGTGCTCGATCAGGTGGGTCGAACAGATAGGGATAAGACCTCTATTGAGAGAGGTTCCCGTGGACTACTGTCGTTTTTGCCCGATTGGGCTAGATGTGGGCTTGCTAAGAACTGAAGCCTGCGTTTAAATGATGCTGTGTCAGTATCAAGAGGGGGCATATAGAATCCTCAGTTTAGAATCTTCTATGTAACAGCACGTTTTTCTATCTAAGGTGCCTCGTTGATTCATCAAGATGAATACGGCCAAAGTCCATTAGCACTAGCCTGCTTGCATGGTGCAGCAAAAGCCGTTCGACTGCTGCTGAAAAACAGAGCATTAGTTGACCAAACTGACAAGGCCGAAAGAACACCATTACACCACGCATGCGTCAATGGCAACGCTGAAATCGTGCAACTTTTAATCAACCATGGAGGAAACATCAACCACAAGGATGCGGAGGCGTATAAGCCAATCGAAAGAGCGTTGGCTGCTGAGAACTTCAAAGTCGTCAATGTTTTATTAAAAAACAACGCAACGGTTCGGAAAAGTTGTTGGATTCTCGCTGAAAAAAGTCTTGCTGGTTTTCTGTGTTTGATTAATTACTACGAAAGAAGAGGAAATTCAATGATAAAGGTAATCTCATCAATTTCATTTTTATTCTATTTTAAATATTTGTTTATATAAGTTTTAATCTTATATTAGCTTTATCTTTTAATTCTTTTAATCACTGTTTTCATAATCACGTTCTTTATGCAAACTTCACATCAAAACATGTTATTTGGAACGTAACGTGTTCGAATCTGGCTACTGAATCTGGGTCACACTGAAATGGATCTTAAGTTCGAGTTTCACATTCATATGTTCGTATATGGAATACTGTAGGTAGCATCGGCTTATACCACAGTCACTGCTTTGATTTCATCCACCTTTCTATTTGGAACTACTATAACAACCTGAGATATTGTCACGTAATGACTCTAGGTCATACTGTAGATAAATACCTCGTTTGGAGAAGCTGGAATAACAGGCTTCTTCCTCGCCCATTCCCCCCCCCCCAGGCTCACCTAGCAATCATCGTCGCCTAATAATCGTTAACTTTGTTGTTCTTGTTTGTTCTTTGCTACCTACCTTAACAATGTCCAAGCCTCAACCCCTACACCAAACCCTAAATCTCTAACTCTTCATGTAGTCTGAAACATAACTCTAACCTTTTTAGGGCTCTAAGTTTCGTTTATTTAAAGCACAAAGACCCTTGCATTCTGATTTGACGTCCATTTATGTTTCTCTTGCGGGAGACCCCCAATCTGGAACTAGAACTAGGCAGCTGAACCAAGGAAAAGGGTCAAAATCAAAGAGAGAAACCTGAACCATATCTGTTCGTATGTTCATCTTAAATTTGACGTTATGCTCTTTGTCCTCCACAGTCCCACGATTACGGTTTAATTTCACAGCACTAAGTTCAGAGACAGGCTATACAGGAAGGATAAAGTTAACTTCAACAATAGGTCTTCATTTTTCTGCCCGTAAAGTTGTAATGAATTTCTTTAACTTTCTTCGTAGGAAAGGAAATTTTTCGAAGCCAATTCTTACTTCCAAAGAGCATTGAACAAAATCGAGACGTCACGATACAGAAACAACAAAAAAGTCCAGCGAATAAAAATCTTATGCCAGCAGGACTCAAGGATAAAATTCTTGCAAACTTAAATATGACTTTCTTCAAATGTAAATAATATGAATTCTAGAGATTTAAACTTTTCTATTTCTATTATTTGAATTTAGTTACATTATTCGAAGTTATTTATGAAGCATTTTTTATAAATGGGATTTAGAACTTTCTAGTTTCTTCTCTATGAAGTTACTCAAGCTCCATACCAGATAGGTCTATTTACAATAAGAGTACAGTTTTGAGATGAGACCAGCTTTTTAGAGCCACTTAGCTGCAGCAAACGGAAAAACTGGATTTACAATGAACAGCTTTCAGAAGAGCTAGCCTCTGACTAACTACACTGAATGCCCAGTCACATATGTTTGATTTTGGTGGAAAACAGTTCGGAGAGGTCTGATGTAACTTCACGACTTGACGTTCGCTTTTTCCAAGCAATCCGGCAAATACCGAAAACACCCACTCGCCATGTCACGCAAAATATGTTCCGTTAGTTTTTCCACACATGCTTGGGACTTGGCCAAGGTTTAACCGGCTTTGTCGAGTAAAAACCGGTCGGATAATCCAGATTAGTTCAGATTCATTATCCGGATTAGTCAAGATTCATTACTAGATTATCCGGATCGATCGAACATGAAGAAACATAAACATGTTTGACAATCTTTCACACATCATCGTCCACAGAATTCGCTTGAAAGTTGCGCGCACTGACTTTCTTTGCAAGGGTTATGTTTGATCTGAATGAAATCTGCTGTGACGGGTAAATGGGATACGTTGCTCGACATGTCATTTTGAGCCATATTATTCTTGCTGTTCGCGCCATGTACCTTTTCAGATCATTACTTCCGAGAGAATAAATGAAGGGATTAAGCGCGCCGTTGAGCGTGCAGAATAACACGGTTACGCGTAGCCATCGTTGACTTTTCTGCGTGCCAGATAGTTTATCTTGCGGAAAATAGTTGGAAACGCTATAAAGTGTCCAGTAAAGAATGAACGGAAACCAGCACAAGATGTAGATGAAGATGAGGAAACCAAGCATCCGTTCCGCCTTGCGAATCCGAGAACGCCGTCGCCAGAACGAGTTGTGATTTCCGCGGTCGAACGGGATGATTTCGCGGGCTTTGAAATAGATGGCCGAGTAACTGAGTAGAAGGAATGTTGTTGGTAACACGAGGCCAAGTAGCATGATTGACAATCGATACGGAAGGCTGTGGATAGAATGCCATTCTCTTGCGCAAACTTTGAAGTTGCCATCCCATTTGAATGACAGCATGCCTGGTAGCATACACGATAACCCGACAACCCATGAAAATATGCTGAAGATCAATACACCACGTCGACTCATTCGTAAGCTTTGTCTTGTTGGGTATTGAATAGCAAGGAACCGGTTAAAACTAATTGCACATAGAGTGAGAAGCGATGCCGCAGAGGCGATGAAGAACGGTGTTAAACCTTCCGTAACCATGCATAATTTTGATTGAGTCGCTTGTGAATCAGTTATCCTTCCAGGGTCCAAAATGAACAAGTAGGGGTACACTGATATGGATGAGATTATATCGGATAAACTGAGGTTAAGTAGAAGGTAGTTCATAGGGCTGCGAAGCTGTCTTCTGCTCAACACAACGATCCAAACGAAAAAGCTCCCAGTAAAACATATTAGAGTTGCAATGATATATAAGATGACAATGATGGTATGTTCTGTTTCTGTAAAGTATGACTGCTCAAACATTTATAATAAGTGTTACTTGCCTTGAAATCAAAGATTCAGATGTTTTCTCTACTTCTATCCTGTAACTTTGCTATGAAAACATTTCACTTGTTCAGTAGAATCAGATTAGCCATAAACACTCGATCATCGTTTTATCAGTCTTGCATCTGACGGGCTTTTATTCGTCAATGACGCATTCATGGTGGCATACGACCTAGAAAATGAAATACTTGTATTGAGAAGTAATGAAACGAGATCAATGAAAATCTGTTTACAGCAGATGCTCATGCGAACAACCAGCTGATAAAGTTAAATTATTCACAACAAATAAATAGAATAAATATTGACATCAAGCAGTTACTGATTATAACAGATCATCATCATTATCAGCGTTATCATAAGCATCATAATCAGCATCATTAACATCATCATAATCATAATCATATGCATCATCATTACTATCATCATCATCACCATCATCATCATCATCATCATCACCGTCATCATACATAGTCATCACCGTCATCACAGTTATTATCACTATCATCATCATCATCATCATCATCACCATCAAAATCAAAATCATAGCATCAGCATCATTAACATCATCATAATCATAATCATATGCATCATCTCATTACTATCATCATCATCACCATCATCATCATCATCATCATCATCACCGTCATCATACATAGTCATCACCGTCATCACAGTTATTATCACTATCATCATCATCATCATCATCATCACCATCAAAATCAAAATCATGTCATCAGCATCATTAACATCATCATAATCATAATCATATGCATCATCATTACTATCATCATCATCACCATCATCATCATCATCATCATCATCACCGTCATCATACATAGTCATCACCGTCATCACAGTTATTATCACTATCATCATCATCATCATCATCATCACCATCAAAATCAAAATCATGTCATCAGCATCATTAACATCATCATAATCATAATCATATGCATCATCATTACTATCATCATCATCACCATCATCATCATCACCTACAACGTAATCAACATTATCATCATTATCATCATCATCATCGTCATCATCATCATCATCATCATCATCATCATCATCATCACCATCATCATACATAGTCATCACCGTCATCACAGTTATTTTCACTATCCTCATCATCATCATCATCATCATCATCATCATCATCATCATCACCATCAAAATCAAAATCATATCATCATCATCACCGTTTTCATAGTCATTACCATCGTCATTTTCATTATTATCAGCATCATTATCATAATTTTTTAACCATCACCAGGATGATTGTCATCATCATCATCACCATCATCATCATCAATCAACCAATCAACCAATCAATCATTTCAATCAATCAAAGTCAAAATCATCGCTATCATTAACTTGGGGGTCATCGAAATTACAATTACAATTACACATGTAATAATTGAGGATAATTGTTATCACCACAATCGTTATCTTCTTAGATCCTTATCTTTATAATCATCATCTTCAGTTTGTTATCAAAAATCGAGATTAAATTCATTATAATCATCATCATAATAATCGTTATTACAATAGTGGTGTTAATTGTTACACATAATCACAAGCTAAAGAATTGCAAAAGGCGTAATTATGATTGAACTGAAAATGAAAGAGAAACAGCAACGGAAAAGCAAAGTTAAATTTTACTGGTAAATAAATCTGCTCTAACTAATTAAAAATAAATATAGCGCGAAAATACCAAGCAAATAACAAATCTAAGAATAGACAACCAGTAACTTGATAGGATTTTCAACAACTAAGGTTATGGCGCCACAGTTTCGCCTAAAAATTAATGAAGATGTTGAAAGTAAAAGTTCGTTTTTGCGCAAGTCAATTTTATCAATTTTTAAAAAGCTCTAAAAGAATTGTTTCGGATATGAGTCAAGCGTCTTCCAGGCCTTTTTCAAGCCCAAGCGTTAGGAAGAAAGATTTTCACTCGACTTCTACTTGATACTTACGTACAAACGGGTACAAAAAGTTCCTCGGGGTTGTTTAGTTGCTGTGTTATTGTACCAACGACGGTTTGACAATATTGTACCAACGACGATGAAGACAATTTGAAACCAGTTACAAAAAGATGATAAAGTACCAAGGCAAGCTAGCAATCGAAAGTACTTAAAAACTTGTTCCTAACCTTCACCTTGCATCAAAACAAGTCGTTAAAATAATTTTCTCCTATCTTTTCGCTTGATTTGAATAACATTATCTGCCTGATAGATTTAGTTCATTTAGAAGACTTCATTGTTATGGAAATACAGCTAGCCTATTTCCCTTGATTCTCATCGGTTCGATGGTTTGGTATAAAGATTGTACAATTTTGTATGATGATGGTTGTGCATTGTTAACTTAAATGAGATTTGTTGTCATGGATTTTAGTGTTTATTGAAACATCGAAAAGCCAGAGGTTTTATCCTTTAAATTTGTAAGACTTTTATTGATGGGTCATATGGTGAGCTTTTCTTTTAAATAAAAGAACATTTAAAGTCGATTTCGTCTCGGTCATCAAAATGGAAAGTGTATCATTTCTTTTTGCTTTGTTCACAAACGAGATATCTTGTCTCTTATCTCTTAGATCGATTACACCAGAAACCCATATTTTTCATTTATGGCAAAAACTTGGATAGATTCTCGTCACAATTGATGGGATTCGCACCTTGACTTACTGTATTACATGAATTTTCTGATCATAAATATGATCAGAAAATCAAGGACAATTCCATCACAGAATAGGGAGTCCATCGAGCTATAGAATTTTCCTAGGAAATCCTTTTGGGTTAATGAATCGTTAGTTCTCGTTATCTCTGCAAACCAAAATTGCAAAACATCGAAAGCATGAAAAAAGTCTAAGAACTGTTTCAGAGATGTCGCTTGTTAATCTTTTTTACAGCCCCCTCAAACCCTATGTTTGCCAAAGCCATACTGTTGGGAAAAACAATTTTTCTACTGTTCTGCAAGAAAGCTGGTACACTGCAACCCAAAGTCTAACGACGCTCTGATAACGAAATGGGTCAAACAGCATTTTGATGCATTTGGTACCCCTAGCAACGCATGGCAGCGACGTTATCCCTAGCAACGCATGGTAACCAGTACAGGACTCGGGACAACGATATAGGAGGGCAATGCTTGATGTATACGGATCCGGATGCTTTACTGCAGTTATCCTTATAGGTGGTTACATCTTTGCTATCCCCGTATTTTTCGCATAAAAAAATGGATCACCTCATCCCCTAACTGAAGGATTGATCATCTTTCCGATCTCCATTTAAAGCCAACTCCACTTTTCTTGTACGACAAGTTATGGCTCCAGGAGGCTGGGCCGAGAGAAAGTTGTCACATCAAAATTACGTCACGGAATAGCAACTACTGTACACACACATTATGTCGCAAATAGCTATTGTGTTTCTAAATAGGGCAGAATAATTCCAGAGCCCAAAGGCTGAATAACTTTTTACAAAGAAATTTTTACCCTGGTCAGATGCTAGAGACAGAAGGGTCAAGCTTAAAGCGAGCACCTTTTGCTGCTGCCCCCTCCCGAAAATAACAGTACCTACCCCGCACCCTTCGCCCCTACAGCCATGGCTGCATCCTGATTATAGGCCTCTCTCAAGAAATCCTAACCTGGCATCAGGTAGGGTACATGTCTAATCACGGATAGCATTTCAAGTTTTTACTTTAAAAGAAATTATACCTTTATATGTATATACAGAGAATGCATTTATAACAACTCAAAACCCACCAATCAACTAGCCATAGCCAAAGGCTGCTTGCATTAAGGCTGTCGCTGCAATATGACCATATGGCCTAAGTGTCCCCTATTATGGCCTCTTCTCTCTGGCCTACAGAAAATGGTGAGTTGCATTTATACCTTCAATGACAGCCGTCAGTCTTATAGTTTATCTCGTCTTCTTGGCAAATGTTTGAATATCTGTGCATATTTTCCGGTCATCTTGAGTGAAACATTGATGGAAGGAACGACTTGGCCAGGTGAGGCCCAAGTTGACGCAATTTCTTCCTTGTCACCTTCTCAACTCAACTCAGTTTCAAACACGCGCTCTCACTCATCCCCAGACTGCTATACTGCCTGTTCCGCACTGCCCTCTCTCCATCTCAGCAAAAACCGCTCCGGCCCAAGGGTACCAATAGCAAAAATCTAAACTGAAGTTATAAATGGATAATCCCGACTTTAACTATGGGCTGTCATTTCAGTTATATTGTCAATATTATTGCTGAATACTGGATGATGTCTCCGTTAATCGTCCTTCTAGTGCTAAATATTTATACCCTAGGTAAAGAGAAAAGTTTGTTATTATATATTTTATCTTAACGTTCTAAACATAATTATGTCGCAAGCGTGGCTCCATCTGAAAAGATAATATTTCTTCTACAATAAATGATGTTTTGTGATTTTCTACTGCCTCCTGTCTGCCACGCTTTTTATCGACATCGAGCAACGCAATACTTTTATCTTACAAAGAAGAACATCGAAAAACAGGTTAAATTAAAGTAAAAACTTGATAAAAATCACTGAATAATGTTATCGCGCGAAACGACCCAGAAAGCAAGAAATGCGTACCGACTAGCCCCTTATCTACCCCTTATCAGCCACTATACTGCTACATCTCCTTGGTATATGTATATGGTTTTCTTGTGCTAGCTTTTTCAAAATCCACGCAAGCAAAATGCTATTTTGGCTCTTTCTTGATAAGCATTAGCTATCTGCCGCTTTTCATATAAATCGACTTTCCACGAAAACACGGATCACAGCATCAAGCAATGGAAAAAATTTGCAATGAATTCGCGAAAATTCGAGGTTCCTATGGGTGCATGTTGTAACTTGGTGCAATCGTTACGCGAGCGAAAAAACAGCTTTAAGACTCTTGAATACACTCAATAAATGACAAAATGTACTGGACTATCGACCGAGTGAATATTTGCGAGGACAAGCAGCGCTTGAACTGGTAGAACACTTACAGTACACTTTTTTTTAATAAGCAACCCTTCAATAAGCAACCAGGGCTGAGACTGTGCTAAAATTTCTGGTTAAATAGCTTTCTTTATACTGTACATCCTTGCAAACGTATCAGTTACATTGAGAAGCCAGAAAAGAGCCAAAATAAGAGGTTTTAGGGGGTACCAGGCATTCTGTGACGGGTGAAATCCTAGATATGTTAAGCAACTCTTGAGGGCTGGACCAAAGTCAAGTTGCTTATTGAAAAAAAAGTGTATGCCCTGGGCAGGCAATCATCAAGCAATGTTTGAAAGTTTGGCCACGTCGAAAAACATTGCTTGGCAGGCATAAAGAAGCAGAATTCGTTGCGCGATGCTTTTAAAAAGTACCGAAACATTTTTTCTTGTCGTGAGCAAAAAAATGTTTGACCAACATTCTTCTGCGACGTGGCCAAACGGTAAAACATTTTTGCTTGACAAGCAAATGTCCAATGTTAAACAAACAATGTTTGATCATCTCGCCAGGGCCTTAAGAAGAAGACTTAAGAAGAAAGAACCAAAGTACAATTACAACAGAATAGTTTTTATTTATAAATGTTACATCGATTCAGCGTGGTAAACACTGTTTAATAATTTCATAATAATAAAACAAGAAAACAGAAGGATTGGATAGCTTTTAAAACACCCTTCCGCTGCTTAAAATACAATCTAATTTTATCAAATACACGACGCAATTTTCATTAATTTTACTATTAAAACTGTAAATCACAATACCAAATAATAAGAGTAACATAACATACCTGACAATATATACTCGAAAAGTGTGATTATCTAGATGTTTGTATCACTTAAGCCAGTTTAGTAAATCTACAAATAGGAACTCCAAAGATACTTACAAAATATCACTTATAGATTTCTAGATTTTCATCTACTCCCCAAGCCAGACTAACTTGAAATGAGCCACTAGCGCAATGCGCTTGCTTTATAAAGTATATTAATCTCTCCGATCTCTACGTGGGAAAAAAGTAGACTTTACGCGGCTTATACAGCGCAACTACAAGCAACACTGTTTCCGATAACTCTGCAAAATAAGCAACTTTATAGATTATTCATGAACCCCTCAAATGCTGGTTTCTCATAGACATATGGCTTTCAGGTTCTTAGTGGTTAGAAACTTCAAAATTGCGAAAAACAACCGAAAAATCTCTGGACATACTTCAAAGCTTTCAGGTCAAATAAGAAACTATAGATTATTCATGAATTTCTCATATGCGACTTTCTCGTAGACATATGGCTTTCAGGTTTATAGTCTTTCGACTGGTACACAATTTTGACAAGCTTTTAAGTGTGTCTAGAGTTGTTTACGCTAGTTTCTCGCAATCTTGAAGCTTTCAAGTTTTTGTTGTCAACTTTTACTGTGTCTATATCTAGAGCATCAAGGGGGGCTAAAACGATTACCCCCCGAAATTTTTCTGAGTCTGATTACCCTAAGATCGTAAAGAAAGATCGCATGATTATTGACGAAAATCTTAAACATTATTTGTTCAAACTTTCTTCTGTAAACATTGTTTGTCAAACGTTTGGAATTTGCTTCGCAAGCAACGTCTGATTGCTTTGCCACGTCATAAAACATTGCTTGACAAGCAGAATTCGCTCAACAATGTTCAAAACATTTTTATGCCAGTATATCAAGCAAACAATTTTTCACGGGCAATGTTTTGCGATATCAAATTGTTTGACAAGCAAATTCCAAATGTTTGACAAACAATGCTTGAGTTCTTGGGCTCGTCATAAAGCATTGCTTGACAAGCAGATTTCGCTAAGCAATGTTAAAACATTTTTAAAGTGCATCAAGCAAAAAATGTTTGACAAACATTGTTTTGCGACGATCGAAACTTAATGTGCTTGCCTAAACAATTTCAAATGTTTGATAAACAATGTTTGATCGTTTGGCCCTAGCCTTACGATCGTATTATCATAACATATTGGAAATAGGGCATAAACACAACAAGTTCCAAATGTATAAAAATGTCGGTGTATGGCACAATTTTAATTATAATAATAACAATAATACAACTATTCAATTTCAACAGTACTTTTAGTTCATCCACTTACGACAGTTTGCTGCTCCGCATAGACATGCAATTTTGTGCTGGTCATCTTCGAATTCAAATTTGTAATCATAGGTAAGCTAAAAAAATTGCTAGGAATTAGACGTGGAAAAGAAGAAAGAGCCAGTCTTTTAGTATGTAGCCCGACCCGAATATTCCCTGATGGAGTGATTATTATCAGGAGGGGAGGTTGCCCTTCCCCAAAATAAAATCTCTCACTTGTTGGGGAGAGGTTGTAGCTGCTGTTTTGTTTCAGACAGGTATAGTTAAGATAGGTATAGCTTGTCTTAGAAAACTCGATAAGAACATCTTTGAAGAGAGATGACAGTGGGTGGAAAGCAGTGTGAAGGAAATTTTTCAGATTTTCGAAGGAAGAAAGATGAAAGTTGTGTCACAGCAAATTGAATTCAAGTTAAAAATAAAGCTTTGGGTGAGACTCAAGGAAAGGTCCTGTAAGTTCTGTTCTCAAAAGGAGATCGTGCAACGGTGCTGCTTATCTCCTGACAGCAAAAAATCATGAACTGTAAAGCAGAACAGGGATGGTGAAGCAATATTACGGCGATAAGATAGTTACAGCAAGGAAACAGTTAGGCTTATGAGGCGAAATAGTTTGCAAGAAAAAATAGGCATAGAGATTGCAAAAGAGATACTACACATGGAAAAATGATGATTAAGGACGAAAATCTATGTGGACAGAAGACAGAACATTGCGGAGAGGAGAAAGTAAAGAACATAATCATGCTTCACTGACCTCTTCGCCTTGGTCGATTTTTCTATTTGATATGATAATTATCTTTGGCATTTTTTCGATTACAACAACTTCGGCAACACAGTTAGGCTGAAAGAATATATAAAGCGATATAATTAAATTGTGTCCATTTTAAGTTTATAACACCCCTTCGTTCTTCTACTAAACAATAAGATTTACTACAAAATAACAAAACAACACGGGGGTGACAGTATCATACAAAATACATTCGCTGCAAGATACTTCTTCCATTTTCCTTTGTTGGAAATACTGCTCTCATGTTGATTAATAAGAGGCCATGTGAAAAGGTTTTACCTTTAATGAATGAGAAACTTTCACATCTCAGTTTGATTGAAATTGGGGGGCAAAAACAAAGTCAGTAAGGCTGATGATTGGCATTACCTATTGTTATTACCTTCCTAAACGTGCCTATGACTGACACGCTAAAGTTATTCTTAAGAACTTTCCAGCGTTGTCTATAATGTAAGGCATTTGGAGTATACTTGATAGGACATAGAATATCAGCCTCTGGTGGCAAAAAGCATAAGGTTCTTCGGATCTCTGATCATGCAGCCTAGATTTGATTAAGCTAAACTTATAGTGAGACACTAACTGTTTGTCGAACGTTTGAACATTGCTTATCAAAAGAGTATAAACATTTGGCCACGTCACGAAACATTACCTAACAAGCATCATCAAATAGAAAATTTTATAGAGTTGACAAAAAATGTTGATTGTTTTGCAAGGGCCTTCAAAACGCGAATCGGCAATTCCGACTGCACAATAAGACATCATACTTAAAATAAAGCTTCACAGCGAATCAAGCCGACGGAAAGATAACTGTTAACGTGGCAGGATGAATTTGAGAGATTTTGTAGATTTTGCAATGACATATTGACGGAAGATATATATATACTGAAAAGGAATTTCTTATAAGAGCAACTGATAAATAGATTCTTTTGACAAACAGATGTCTGACTGTGATTATCCATCATCGGCCCACGAGTAGAAGCTCTATGGAACAACATCTATAGAAAAGCTACAGCACATGGAAATAGTGTGGTTCAAGACCTTACGGATAATATAATATGCAAAACATTTATTGGGGATGACCAAGTTGCATGGTTGCATTTTCGGTAGAGCATGTATAGTGTATAGTTGATGGTGTATAAATAAAAATTAGAATGAAATGCTTATTTGAATTAATGCTGGAGTGAGCGTTTTGGTCCCCCTGAGTGGGCTGTCCTCTTGCAAGGGTTTCTGTACCTGTTTCGAGACTGTTATGTGGCTATAAAAAGCGGAAAATATTTGGAACATTCTCGTTCACCTTATGAAATTTCCCACCCGCCCTCCTTTTCCTATATGCTGGATAGTTACTGGCTCTGACTTTCCTGCATGCCTTGTACATAGGCCCACGGGAAAAAACAGGTTTTTCTTCACCAAACTTCAACCGCTGGTCTGAGATTTGCTTTCTGGCAATTTTGTCCTGTGTACAATCACTCAACTTGCTCCTATTAATGTAGAACACAGGCCATCATTCTAACTTGTTGTGTTGCGTCGACCAGATGTTGCGTCATTTGGCAGTGTGCACCGCGCAACATGATGTCACATCCTTTGGCCGGGTCTTGCAACATTTGTTACACGCACGCATGCTTATAGCAAGTAAATATGGCGCCAAAAGCATTACTATACCATAGAAGCAACATCATTGATTTGTTTCCAGTTCTTTTTTGATAACACAGACAAATGTTGCATTTGAAATGTTGCAGCGTTTGGCCCCAGGGGAAATTTACCTTTGCAGAATTAAGAAACAAATGTTGCACAAAATGTTGCATCGTTTGGCCGGGTCTTTAGACAATAGGCTCAACAGCTTTGAGGGGCATGCCCAAAATAGTGGTGGCAATTTTCGGGTTTGTTGATGCAAACGACCAAGCATTAATATTTGTGTAATAAAAATCGCATCATTCCTAGTTCGTTCATCGTTCATTGGTATGTGTAGATTCATTACATAGGGTATGGCAAGCGAAGCAAAGGAAATAAATTAGCAATCAGGATTAATCTTTGTCAAAATAATCATGTCGGAGGATTACTAGTAAAAGAGAATTCACTATAAGAGCCGAATTGAGATAGGCACAGTACAGGTCAAAAGTTAGCTTGAAGGGCAGATGCTGCACCGTGTGATTATCCTAGTCGGATCCTATGCGAAGCAAGCATCTAACATATTAAACTCGCGTGACCAATTATCTTGGTTAGCAAATAAAGTATTTATGAGTAGTACTTACGTCACACGAATGATTGATGTACCTAGCAGGTCCTCCAGTCATCGTAGCATCTATAACAGTATCTGAGTCCACTCGAAACATATATACACCTCGATTCTATAACAAAAATAATAAGTTAGTTTCAAATGGACAGCGAAAGCATTTCAAGCTTGGGACGGAGGGCGCCAAATTTAGGGGCACTGTAAACAATGGACACACTGAGAAATAAAGCACTCTATTAATAATAGTCTTTGGGCGTGTGTTTCCTATGTTTACGCGTGTGTTTTGTCATCTCTTACCTACAGAAGAAATAATGGCAATAGTTCAACAGAGACTTTGTTACTTATTATTTTGAGACATATGGTCTTTTCTTTATTCATTCATTCCATTTTTAACCTATCAACATAATCACTAGATCATTTCTTAACCCTTGGATTTGCTTGCTTGTTTGATTGTTTGTTTTAAATTTCGTTATTTCGCTAGTTCATTCGTTTTTTCGTTTGTTAGTTGGTTCCTTCGTTGGCTTCGTTGTTCGGTTGTTCATTCATTCACTCACTCGATTGTTCCTTCATTTATTTCTTCGTTAGTTATTTTGTTGGTTCAAGCCTTCTAGATGTTCAAGAGATTATTAGCTCCCCAATTGCTGAAGGGTTAGAATGAGCCAGGGTTGTGGTTTCGTGCGTTATCTAATTAGCGTGTGGCTTGGATCAGCACGAGTTGAAATTTCTCTCCAAATAAACAGTTGACAAACTATTGTAATTCTGGAAAAGCTATGCTAAGTCTACAGTTTCATACAAAAGCAAATTTGTTGCAAATTTGATGCAAATTTCACAAGTTCCTAGCAAGAAAATCACATTCAACCTTTCAAAAAAACAGAAAATAGTTGCCATATTTGCGTAAATTTTTATAAGCAGGCGGTATAAACAAGAGCAAGGTCTTGGATGTTTTTCAAAAATGATAAGCGGGGAGGGGGCAGCAATTATTAATTAGGCACCTTAGGGAACCCTAAAGCTGTGGCTAAACTAGGAGACATGTCGCGTGCGGCTAAACATGCGAGTGACAAGCGAGCAACATGTCCACATAGTCGTGAAGACAAGAAATGTTTCTGTTGTCTCCCAGAAACATTTACGTACAAAGTTTTCGAGGTGGCTAAACTGAGAAATATCGAGGCGACATGTCTCCTAATTAAGCAAGGCCTTTAGACAACATATTAAACAAATTCAGACTATCAGGGGGCGTCAGATGGTAAAACACTGATAGCTTCGCCGATCTCAACAGAAAACTTTCTTTTATCTGATTGCGTTAAGATTGCTATAAGATTTCAATTTTGATTGAATTTCCTATAAGATAGCACGAACAGATAATTGCTATTAACAGGTTTTCAAGCAAGCAGAGGTTTTTCAACCATAGCGTGATAAAGATACCGATCTGTGACGTCATTGTTTTAAACGTTAAGTGTATTAATATTAATAAATGATTAAGTGTGACAAATCTTCACTTACGGCATCTTCGTAAATTCGCTCTCTTTTATTCGCAACCTCGTTTCTAATTAAAGATCCAATGTATTCAATAATCATGGTATTCTAAAACATAAAAAAGCATCTTAACAATTAGAAACCCCCGAAAAATTCATTAGAACTACCAGTGAAATACTATACAACGATTATTTTCCAGGAGGTTGCATTTTTAACTTTATTCAACAAATGCATAATGTCGCACCGATACAGACCTCTTTGAAAAGTCTATTATGGATATGCAAGGGATAAAACATGTGTTTAAACAAGGTGGTAAAACAAGGTGGAATAATTCACTTACGGGTTCAATGTCTCGTGTAGCAAACAATCCAAGACCTTGAATTCTAGATTTGCTCAGCAGAACTATATTCTTCCAGTCACTCTTCAGTTTTCGATATTGCGCAGTTTTTGTCATTGCCCAGTTGTTTCGAAGCATGCTACCTTGGCTGTTATCATCAACAGAGGAATCAGCGCGATCGCCTCGCTCTGATGGCGGAGAAGAGGCTGTCCGCAAAGACACAGGCCTAAAAAAGATCCAAAAATTGATAGAATAATGTTTGCGATAATGGATAGACTTATTGCTTGAGTCTGAAAACGAAACGAAATTTGCAAAATTGTTTAGACTCATCGGGTTCGTGTTTTCCTAATATAAAGCTGTTAGAAATTTTCTATGCCTTTATGGAGCGGCTCTCTAGATTTTTTCACTTATTAACAAACTCCTTATTAAATCTAGGTGAAGGTTAAGGTGAAATGGTGTTTTTATCCCAGTCGCTAGCATCTCAGTAGTAGGTTAACTAATCGAGACCTCGACCCTGGCTGTGACGCTACCTTTGCTGGGCTCGAACCCTGACCATGCTAAGCTCCTAGCACCACGAGTCAGCTGGATTACACCACGACGCCACAGCACCTTCAATATATAATCTAGCCTAGTTACAATCATGTAATATCTTTATCTTTGTCTTTTGAGAAGTTTTAGCTTGTTTTAGTTAATTTTCAGTTTTATTTTATGGTAATAAATTGTATTGTAATCATTTCATTGTATGTGAAGGACGGATCAATAATCAAATTAAACCGAAATTCTTAATTGAATTGAATTAAATAATTGAATTGAATCTTACCTATTAAGGTGTACATGTCGCGTTGATTCTGATCGTATACAACCAGTGGGATTGACAGCCAACGGTAATTCAGCCATTATCATTGGAGTTCTTCCAAAGCGGAATGAGTAATCATGAAAAGTATCTACACCAGGTAGCTGCAAAATATAAAAAATTGAATAGAAGCTATAAAGTCATAAAATAAAATAAAAACAAAAACAATACAACAGTACGAGTCGAATGCCATTGTTTTGTATTGATAAATGTTTTAAATAAACTGGAAGCGCTAACTGGAAGAGTTAGTTAAGATTGCACTTTTTGCCGCAGTGCACTTAGGACTTGGCCAAACAATCAAACATTGTTTATGAAGCATTTAAATATTTTTTTCTTTTAAAACATTTAAAAATGTTTCGGCGTTTGGGTTTGACCACGTCGCGACACAATGCTTGCTAAACTGTTTTTGACTTGCATCAAGCGAAAAATTGAGCTTTTCAAAAAACATCTGCAAGCAGTTCAGGTTAATTTTGCTGGTCAAGCAATGTTTAGTGACAAGGCAAAACGTTCAAAAATTTCTCAAAAAGAGAATTTCAAATGTTTGACAAACAATGCTTGATCGTTTGCCCAGGGCCTTTAGGATAGGCGATTAAACTTCAGCGACAATAACTCTTCTAATGGGTACTCCAACTTATGAAAAGAAAAAGACAGGATCAATCAGAGAGGCAGGTAATAACGCTTTAAATTTCAAGAGGGTATAATCAGATGAGAAAACTCAAATCTTGCGATGTAGATTTGAATTAAAGAATCAAATCCTTAGATATAAATTTGAATCTCATTAAATGTTACATACCGATTCAATTATTCTTTGCAAAGATGGGTCCGTCAAACCAAAGAGATCCTACAAGAGACGACAGAAGGCATATTCAAGTATCAGAAGCAAATATGGGGGTAGAAGTGTACATGGGGGTAAAACACAGACTGATCCTCATTCTGAGTTTGTTCTCTTTGGATTAATTAGTGAAGGAAAAAAATCAATGTTCTGTCACTGATTTTGCAAACTATGACCAATGAACCATGATTAACTACAAACTTTGATGAATTATGACTTATGAACTACGAATGATGATTATGATGAAAGAAATGTTATGAACTTTGACCAATGCCCTTCGAATGATGAGGATGAATGAAATGTGTGATAAACTTTGAACTAACATGAACTATGACCCATGAACTACAAATGATGACCACGAACAAAATGTGATAAATTTTGAACTATTGTAATATCAACTATGACCAGTGACCTCTGAATAATGATAACAATAAACGAAATGTGATGAACTATGAACTACGGCACGCACCTCTCCTGTCATGAACTCTGGGAAAATCTTCACCATTTTGGCTTCTTCTCGCAGCTTTCGAACAGGTTCTAAGATACAGCTCCAAATTTCTGCAATCGAAATAGAGCAATTATTAAACAACCATAACTACAACAACAACATCAACAACAGCGACAACAAAAACAAAAACAACAGCAACAACAACATCAACAACAAAAACAAAAGCAACAGCAACAACCGTAAGAACTTCATTTACATAATCATACCTTTAGGTGTGCTTCCTGCATACTGTCCTACTTTACTTTCGCTGTCCTCGACAGTGACGGTGAAGTGAGGGTTATTGTCCTGTTCACCAACCGTGCACAAATAGCGACATCGTCGACCAAGACGTGTGGTACTCCAGTATATTCGAGTTGTTTGGAAACCAATCTACAGAGACAGAATAAATATCACATAAATGAATGAATATCACTGCCAATAAGCCTCTTCAACAAGGATAGTGGTAACCCATTCTGGATCAAATTATCGTACTCTTGAGTAACATTTCATGACACTGCTTGTGAAACATTTGACATTTTCTTGTCAAGCAAAATGTTTTACCGTTCGACCACGTCGCAAAACATAGCTTGTCTCACATGCGTCAAACAAAACTGTTTCTTACCTTTTTCGCAAACATTGTTCAGCATTTTCTGCTTGAAAAGAAATGTTTTGTGACGCGGCCTAACGGTCAAAAATTTTGCTTGACAAGCAAATTTCTAATGTTTGACAAACAATGTTTGATCGTTTGAACAGGACCTAAGAAAACTGCGAAAAATTAAAAGTATTGTTCAAATGATTGGACAATTAGCAAGTCACACAGCATTGTACTAGAAGAAGGGACTTCTTTCTATAGGTTTTACTACCAATAAAAAGAGAGACAGTGTAAAATCATAGCATTCTTAGGAGGGGATGAGTCTTGTTGAGTCTTTAGATGGATGTTCACCTACCGGGTATATTGCTTCTTTCGTGTGGAATTTTTGAAGTTGATGAGGAAGCAATTGTCCTAGCTCATGGAAAATCAAACTTCCAACTCGAATTGTGTAGACCTTTTGTTCTTTTTCATTATTTAGCCTCAAGACGCTGAAAAAAAGATAAATTTAGCAAGTCAAAAAAAAATTAGTGATAAGAAATTTAGTAAAAGGAAACTCAGAATTAAATTCATAAAAATAGCTATACATAACAGTTATGATTTTTTCTACAAGTGGCATACAAGAGATGGTATTCGAACCTGGACTGCATAACTAGAGAGCCAACGACGCTTCCACTGAGATATAGAGCTGAGTAAAATCGCCTAGTGACTCTCTTAGTCATACAGCACAGGGCTCTCCTTCCGTTCAACGTTTTTGCTTTTTTGTTTAGGCTACGTTGGGCCTTCTCCAGCACTATACACATTAGTCATGAATGGAGAGCAATAGGATAGATTTATCTGCAAGTGGCATACCACGATAGATGGAATTCGCACCTGGACGTCATGACAAGAGAGCCAACGACGTTTCCACTGAGCTATAGAGCTCGATGAAATCGCCGAGTAACTCTCTAAGTCATACAGCCCAAGGCTCTCCTCCCGTTTTGCATTTCGTGTTTCGGCTACGTTGGGCCTTCTCCAGCACTATACACATTAGTCATGAATGGAGAGCAATAGGATAGATTTATCTGCAAGTGGCATACCACGATAGATGGGATTCGCACCTGGATTACATGACAAGAAAGCCAACGACGTTTCCACTGAGCTATAGAGCTCGATGAAATCGCCGAGTAACTCTCTAAGTCATACAGCCCAAGGCTCTCCTCCCGTTTTGCATTTCGTGTTTCGGCTACATTGGGCCTTCTCCAGCACTATACACATTAGTCATGAATGGAGAGCAATAGGATAGATTTATCTGCAAGTGGCATACCACGATAGATGGGATTCGCACCTGGATTACATGACAAGAAAGCCAACGACGTTTCCACTGAGCTATAGAGCTCGATGAAATCGCCGAGTAACTCTCTAAGTCATACAGCCCAAGGCTCTCCTCCCGTTTTGCATTTCGTGTTTCGGCTACATTGGGCCTTCTCCAGCACTATACACATTAGTCATGAATGGAGAGCAATAGGATAGATTTATCTGCAAGTGGCATACCACGATAGATGGGATTCGCACCTGGATTACATGACAAGAAAGCCAACGACGTTTCCACTGAGCTATAGAGCTCGATGAAATCGCCGAGTAACTCTCTAAGTCATACAGCCCAAGGCTCTCCTCCGTTTTGCATTTCGTGTTTCGGCTACGTTGGGCCTTCTACAGCACCATACATGTTATTCATGAATGGAGAACAATAGGATAGATTTATCTGCAAGTGGCATACCACGATAGATGGGATTCGCACCTGGATTACAGGACAAGAAAGCCAACGACGTTTCCACTGAGCTGTAGAGCTCAATAAAATCGCAGAGTAAAACTTTCCAAGTAATATCACCTTCAATTTACTTTTAAAACAATCATAAAGTTATGAGATATTCAAATTTTGCTGGTAATCTAGAGAAGCCAAGTCTTTAAACGTTTTAAGTCTTGTTTTCCCGTAGCACGATCAAATGTAACAACATAAAGATCTATCTGCATACCTTGCTAATTGTTTAGTGATATCTCGGTTGACATAAACTTTCCTAAGCACTGCATATGATGGTAACCGCTGATCAACTGATCCGTAGTTCTTGTGTTGAGGACAAAGAACAGTCTAAAATAAAACCAAGTGAGTTTAGAAAAGGCAAGGCAGACTATATAAATTAAATTTGACATGACGTAGAATTATAATGACAGAGTTTTTAAAAACAAAGTATCAGGCCCTGGAACTAAGGGCGTGTTCTTCTTAGTCCCAAAACCTTCCGAATGTGGAACCCATTAGTGGAACTCCTGGTAAAATGAAAGTATCTTTCGAACTATAAACCGTGAATCTCTCGAAAGTCTCGGAAACCTTCTGCTTTTGATGAAAAGGTTTTGGAGAGCTCAAAAACCTGCCGAACCTGCCGCTTTCAGGAGAATGGCTTCGAAAAACACGAAAAACACATTCCGAAAAAAAGAAGGCTACCGAAAAAAGTATTGGTATAGAAGAACACGCCCTAAAGATAACAATGAACCAAAAACAAGGTTTAAATTAGTTGTTCACAGTACTGCATGAAGTCATTGGTAAAAAAGTGGGATTTCATTGATTTACTTGAAGGGTATTTGCGAATGGCAAAAAATCCAAACAGACGGATCTAGCAATCTCACCTTATCTTTGAAGAATGTACAGTGAGCTCTGATGGCACAGTTAAAATGATAATTCATGTCACATCTTCGCATTTGTGCACCAATTACTCTTGCACAAGTAACAGTTGCACCTTTTTTGCCACAGTAAACACAGGCCTAGAGCGAAAAGTAAATAAATAAATTAACACACTAAAGAACAAAATCTTCAAAACCAAGCTGTAAAGTGTTCATACACATTTTAATAAGGAACACCTTAATAAGGAACTCGAAGCTGAAAATTCCTAAAAAAGTAAGGAACTTGAAGGCACTATTGAGGTTCGGATGAAAAACTAAGAATAACTTATTCAAGAGCAAGAAATTTTCAAATAAATAACAGAATAACGATGTTTCCCTCCTACTTCCCAACAGAGTCAATTTATATCTAGGAAAACGAAGCAAGTTTAAATAAATTAGCTGTAAATATAAGTGTTCAAACACATCTCAAGACAAGGAACAGTATAAGAAACTTTAAGCCTCATTTTCTTAAAAAATCAAGAAACTCCAGCCTCAACGCAAGGCAAAGGATTCTGAAAAAACGTATACAGAGGCCTTAAAATCAACGAGCGATAGGAAGCCCAAAGCTGAGCCAAAAGTATACAAAAGGAGCACTTGAAATGATATTTCTAGAAAAAATAAGAACTCACGAAAGTCACTTACGGTTTGTATTCCCCTTTCGTAAGCTTTCTGAACATTGTGCAATGCGCCATTTAATGTCTCGTATACTTCCAAAGACCACAAAGCACAGTTGAGATGAACCCATACATCGACGTCGTAGTTTATAAGCCTGAAACATGACAAGGTAGATAGTTTAGACAAACGATGAAAAGTGTCTTAAAGACAACTGGCGCTAGAACAGGCAGCTATGGGTGTGTTCTTCTGAACTTCCAAAACATATTCCCAATTTCGGAAGAAGAAAGCTTCCAAAAACAGAATCCATGATTTTCAAAAAACATTTCTGAAATTCTGAAAATTAAAGTCCAAATGTCCAAAGTTTGTTCCAAACGTCAGTCAACTTTCGAGCCAAAACTCTTGCTTGCCTCGTCCCCAGACCCATTCTAGACTGGTAAAATTGCAGTCCAGTTCGAGTTTCAAACCGAAAATCTCTCGAAAGTCTCGGAAACCTTCAGCTTTTGATGGCAGAAGGTTTTGGAGAGCTCCAGAAGGTTTTGGAGAGCTCCAAAACCTGCTGTTTTCAGACAAATGGCTTTAAAAACATACTTTCCAACCGGAAAAAGAATTGATTTAGAAGAACTCGCCCTTAGAAGAACACGCCCTATGATAGAATTGCAAGTTAATTCAAACCTGGCTGTCCCTTCTGTTACGCCATCGCCCTTATCACCACACAACATGCATTCTCTTTCATCCTTCGTGTTCTCTTCAATTTTCAATGCAGCACCGTATCTTTCAAGAAGCTACAAAGAAAATAACAAAAAGAATTAGATGAAAAATAGTAAAAACGAAAAGAAATAACAGAATATGAATTCAACAAAGTAGAAAGACTTGACAATTACTAACCTCAATAACACTAGTTTTTACAGATTCTTTTTTCCTGGTTTTGGGCTGAATTCTATTCGCCATCTTTTCCATATTACGCATCTAGGCCTTTTGGTTTCACGCTAAAGAAAAAGATTAGAATTAACATTCGTCTTCAATAAAATAAAAAAGACTTAATGATTTCAATGTGGTGTCTATCTAATGCCTGCCAAAGGTCTCTATCTAATGCCTACCAAAGGAATCTATCTAATGCCTACCAAAGGTATCTATCTAATGCCTATGCCTGCCAAAGGTAATATCCAATGCCTACCAAAGGTATCTATCTAATGCCTACCAAAGGTATCCATCTAATGCCTACCAAAGGTACCTATCTAATGCCTGCCAAAGGTATCTATCTAATGCCTGCCAAAAGCTGTTGAACCTTCCCCAAATTTTTGAACAAAATGACTCTTTTTCCTTTTCTAGCTGTCAATTTGGTAGTGACATAATGAAAAATAAACTTACTTCAAGACCGTCTTCCTTTAAACTTCTTCTCCTTGGTATTCTCGGTGAAATTCCTTCAGCCTGTTCCGCTCCTCGCATTTCAATATCTTCTGGGTTGGTCCGGGTAAAATCTACGCTTGACGGATCTCCAGTCGATACGGGAATCACACTCCTCACTGGATCTATAAGCTGACCACTGTCATCCGTATTTGTCGGATCATTCCGTAACGCACCGGGTAACGGTTTCGACAGAGAATGGAAGCTTCGTAAACACATTTGCGAGCAGAAGACATCAAACAGTTCCTGGCCTGAATTAATCGCGATTTTTTTGTACGAAAGATTATCAACTTTGATCAAGCCGGATTCATCAGTATCTTTACATTCAATATAACCGGAACCTTGTATAGAGATATCACAATGTTTACAAAATGGTGCTTTGTTTTTCTCAGGGTCATTTGAGGAATTCTCTGATTCTAAACAGCTGAAGTGAACATCCTTTTCTTTGCCAATTGATGTTGCAAGAGGTCTTGGATCCGCAGAATCTAAATCAGGCTCGTTAATACCACCATCAGTTCTCGATTCTTCTTTAATTTTAATCCGATTAGGTTTCGCGACGCCGAGAATATCCGCCACATTCGACACACGATCGTTCGGAGTTCGGCTTCTATCGTTTGACATCGTCAGCGTTACCATTACGTCATCTTTCGGATGCGGTGCTTCACTAGATGGATGCTCGACTGGGGAGTAAAATGAAGAAGTGTTCTGTCGATCAAGGTCAGCGCCAAACAGTGTTAGATCGTCTTTAGGTCTTTTCGCCATCGTCAAATCATCGAATATACCTTCAGTTGGTATCATTTGCAGGCTATCACGCAGTGACTGGTTGATTGTACCTGGTGATGGTGGTAACGAGGCTGGAGGCGTAGGCGGGTTACTTGAAGTAACTGGAGGATCTGGTGACGGAAATTGGGAATAATAATCATTTGTACCTTGCACACGTGCATTGCCAAACACCCCAAACAGTAAAGTCTCGCCATTTGTATACCCACTTCCATACGGCTGTACCAAAGGATACAGAAGACGAACCTCTGGTTCACAAAGAGGCAATTTCAAGCTTTTATCATCAAGTAATAACCTGCTAGGCAACGGTGATTTATCGGTAGGTAATTTATCCCTTCCACCTTTGAGCTTTCTCTGTTGTTTAGTCCTTGGTAACTTTTTATCGATTTTTCGACCAGCAGTTTTAAAGTTCCGTTGATCTTTTAATTTCTGTTGTTTCTGGTCTTCGACTATTCGTTTTCGTCTTTCGAAATCCTCCCGTTTACGCTCCAAGATGAATCTTTTCTGTTCTTCAGGATTCAACAAACTGAAATCGACACTTGCCGTGGCCATCTGAGATGATTGCCCTCCCCGTTTACGTTTCTGCAGAGCTTTAGGTTGTTCTTTAGAATCCACACTACCAATGTTATTCAAACGATTTGCAATTTCTTGCTCTGCGTCTAATTTATTAACCTGGCCTAAAGTCATTGAATAAGGTGGTAGCTCGGCCTTATCACTCGTATTTTCATATTTAGGTGGTGGAGGCATAAGTCTTTCATCAGCTAGTACATTCTGACTATTTGTAGTCTGTAGATGTTGCGCCTGAGCAGCGTCCATTTCCGTATTCCCACCTGGCACGTTTTGTAGCCTCGGTGTTGATAACTGCCTACCCTGCGCTGCATGCATATAAGACTGTTCGTTCAATGACACTGGCCAGTTACTATCTGTCACTCCATCCATTGCTAGATTAGATCTCTGTCCATGTGAATCATAGACTGGCTGGACTGCGGTGTGGTCGATTTGTGATATTATAGTTGAATGGGCTGGGTACTGCGTGACATTCTGCCCGGTAGTCTGACTTTGATTCAAGCTGCCTACATCTGTCATTGAAGAGTTCTGCGTATCCTGGTGCAGATGATCCCTGCTCTGATCAAAATACTGAGCTTGTGATGCTGGTTGTTCAGGGTACAATCTATGACCATCAGAGGAGCCTTGCGGTAACGAAGCACTAACATGCCCCCTGGATTTAGCAGGGTACGCTGAAGCAGAATGAGGCTGTTGTGGTATAGACGGGGGGTTACCAGAAGGACTAGGATAGTAAAAAACAGACTCGGAATGCATAGTTGTTGACGGAATGCGTGGCGTTGAGTTTCCAGATCCTGGCTGGTGAAATTCTTCTGCTTGCATACTTTTCCATTGATCTTGTGCGTAATTCTGCGTTCCTTGAAAAGCTGCGCCGGTCTTGGGGTCCATAGTAGGGGTATTCATCTGAGAAGGCACTTTTGTTTTTTTCTCTATCTCTCGGTAAACATCGCTAAACGGATTGCTGCCACCCGGAACGATATGAACTCTTGGCAGATTCGAGTGATGACTGTTTGGTATTTGCTCAGTGATTGATTTGTTTTGCTGCTGCATCGAACTATCTGGCTGATGCTGCTGACTAGGATGCCTTGCATCACTGCCAATCTGCTGCCATTCACGACCCTGCATCGGCATCAATTGCTGATTTATACTGCCTTGAGATTGATGGTATGCTGGCAAATGCTGGACGTTCTCACCAGGGTACGACTGCTGATCAACTGATTGCATCTGCCCAGGTAATGATTGCTGGATAGGACCTGAAGCATATTGAATACCCTGCTGCCCTGGCTGATTAGACTGGATCTGCCTTTTATCATTCATGAAATCGGATGGTATCTGACTGCCTTGACCTACAGTACTGGATCCAGCAAAAGAATGCGTATCAGGCGGGTATATAGTTCGTTGATTCCGATTCCGTTGTATTAAATCCGGAGTAGCAGCTTGGTCTTTATTAGGTGTTGAAGGTAATGCAGCATCACCCCCACTTGCTGGAGTAGGGGGCAGTGATGGAGTGTTGGGGGCTGGTGTGGGAGGGTCAGTTGATTCTGTTTTGTTTTTGCGTGGTCGACGTCCTCTGGGCTTTTTCACTTTTTCTTTCACAGACTAAAGAAAAAATCAAATAGTTACAGCCGGCAGATGTATTGCAATATATAATTGGATGGTCTTGTTTGAAAAATTATTTGCACACAAATTAATGGCTGTAGTGGGAACTAGGCTTTAATAAATCATGTTAGAAAGCTGAAATACTAGTTAGAAAAAGGTGAAAAAAACAGCAAAAATATAACGCATTTTTAGTGCAAAATTTATTGGGTAAAAAACAATTTACAAGGTGCCCAGAGTGAAGGTGAAGGTAAAGTGGAATGCTTTGCGCAATTCTCTAGAATCTTAGAAGCAAATGAACGAAAACGACCTCGACTCTGGCTGTAAGGCTATTGTAAGGCTCGAACCCCTGTCACAGAGAACGACCTCACTAACCTCCTGACCCAATGAATCAGCAAGATTAAACCATGACGCCTCGGCAGCTTCAAGCGCCTTCACCTTTACCTGTTGTGTCTCTGGTTTGAGTAACTTATACTGTGACGAACGTTTCTTCCTTTAATTCTTCTCTTTTGCGACTTCGATATTGATAAAATCAATCAATATAAAATAAGAGATAGAAACAAATGTAGTTACATTACCTCAGATGCACTTTTAGCAGCATTTTGCATCGTCGCTGCCATTGCCTGTTGCACTTGTTGCATATTTGCCTGCATTCTCGCATGTAACTGTCCTTGTTGATCAAGTGATAGTGTTGCTATCCAATGATTGTACGCCTGCTGGGCAACCATTTGTTGTTGATACATGAAGTTAAGTTCCTGTTCTGTAAACTGCATACCAGCTGAAGCCATGGCTTGAAGTTGGGCCTACAAAAATATTCTTGGACTTATACACTGTTCTTTAAATGCAAAGCAAAAGTGAAATCCTACAACTATTCTACACCAAGCAGCAGAGATTTTCCAAGAAACAAACACAAAAAAACAGTAACTTATTGCTGATATTTCGTCTCGGCCTTCACTCTGTCATAGACTGGAAAAATGAGCTAACAGCTGGGCGTATATGTAGACAAGATTAATCAAGCACTTTGTTTAGGGTTCGATATCTATATAAGTTGTGGTGCCCAAATCAATTCAGTGTTGGTCATCTTTGGAGGAATATTAAGCATTTCAAATATATATTAACAAGAAGCCCAAAATCAAATGTAGAAAAAGGAAGGTGAAAGTGAATGTTTGGCTTGGTCAACAACGATTTAGGGTGAAGATCTGAATTAATTTCTAAATTTTTTACACAGTTTTAATGATATGCAGACAGTTTGAAAACCCTAAGAGTTGAGTTGACATTTTTTCTGCTTTAATGTTCCATAAAAATATTAGTTGATTTTCAGTTTGATTTGTTATTAACTTAAAAATTAATCTGTTAGTTTTAATTAGCTTTTCATCTTAAAGCCATCACTTTGCAGTCCTATGAGATGTAACTTTTAAATAACGTTGTGTGGCTCTGTCACGTTATATCGTTGATGTATATCTTAAAGCCATTAATTTGAACAAGATTTTCATCTCAAAGCTAACAACTTTAAATGAGAAAGTGCCAAAAATTTCCCCAAAGCAGACTGTTGAATATTCCACAGGGCAATTGTGCATTGGCTATAAGTGTATGAAGACTGTTGGGTACAGACAGTGGTTCATCACATACGAGGGCAATGTAGCAAGAGTTGACTGGACTATGGTAGATAATATAGAAAAGGTTTCACTGGAATTTAAGATGAAAAATGTGAAAGGAATAATGATACAAACCTGCTGCTGAACGAATTGTCTCTGAAGCAACACAATTTGTTGATGATACTGCTGCTGCAACAAAAACTGCTGTTGAGGTGACATCTGTTGTTGGCTGAGCTGCTGAAACTGGGCCTGCAGTTGATACTGATATTGCTGAAATTGCATTATTAACAACTGGTGCTGATGCAAAATACCTTTTGGTATTGGGGAGACATCGGTGGTATTCCTGAGAATTTCGGTCGTTGCCTTGATTGGGCATCTTGATGCATCGCTGATGGGGTAGACGGGGGTGGTGAAAACATTTGTTGTTGAGGTTGGGTGTTGTCTCTCTGTTGATGTGGTTGGAGTTCTATTTGCTGTATCTTGGAAGATGATATAACTGATGTTTTCTCAGCCAATGAATGTTGCAGATCTTTTGGTAATGATGCCTGGATAATCTGAGCACCGGAAACTGCAGGTATTAGACTAGGATTCGATTTCTTGATCTGGTCAATGAAACTCTGATGCATTTCAGGATGTTGCTGCTGGCCTACTGCACAAGAAGGAACGCTTTTCTGCTCATCTTTTACACTGGCAGTCTCTTTCAGTGAACCCTCATGAGAAGACAATCCAAAATCATTGTCCACCGAGCCGGATAGTTTTGCATCATTTTTAGCTTCTCTTAGACCGACTTCCAACGCACCAAGTGAATTGACCATCACATCACCTTCTTGAATGACCTCCAAAGTGTGAGATGGTGAGAAAATTGAACCACTTGTTCCTGACATTGAGGTAGAAATCTGTCCTGGCTGTGGGGTAATTTGGCTCTGGTTCCCGCTTGAATCTTGAGAAGGTCCTGTTGGTTTCTCTTTTAGATCTTTTGCCTCTTTAGAGCTTTTAGCTTTGTCATCTTCATTTTCTGAATCAGTCCCACAGTGAATGCCATCATTACACACAACAGGTTTTCCAGTACTTCTGCTCTTATCAGAAGCTTTGTCACTAGCAGATTGATGTTTTGACTATTCAAATTTGGCTCATTTTCATCTTCTGAGTCTGTTCCACAGTGTATACCATCAGAGCATGTAACTTGCTTATTCTAGCATTTCTAACACCTTCAACCTTACTATTTTCACCACTATTTTCTTTATATTTCTTAGCATCGATTCCCTCATCTTCTGAGTCAGTACCACAATGAATTCCGTCACTGCACACCTTCTTAACTTTCTGCTTTAAATCAACGGTTTGATTTTCATCCTCTGAATCTGTTCCACAATGAATACCATCTGAACAAACTGACTTTACCTTACTTACTGGGAACATCTTTGTCCTGCACCCTTCGTCCTCTGAATCTGTCCCACAATGAATCCCATCGGAGCATACTGACTTCACGTTGCCTTTAGGTACCCCTGTCTGACGTTCATCATCTTCAGAATCTGTCCCACAATGGATTCCATCGGAGCAAATCGGTTTCACATTTCCTTTAGATGTCCTTTTCCCTTGTTCTTCATCCTCAGAATCTGTCCCACAGTGTATACCATCACTGCATACTGCCTTTGGTACAATTACATTCCTTCCTGTGTCCTTTACTGTATTTCCCTCTTTAATCAAGTCTGAAGCCTTCTTTGCCAAGAGAGTGTCTCTCTCATTCTGATAGCTCTCATCTTCAGAGTCCGTCCCACAATGTATACCATCATTACAAATAACCTTCTGCGTGGGCTTCTCATTTTCATGGTCTTTGCTTTTAGAGGTCGATCCAATCTGATGATCGCTCTTAGACTTAGAATCTGTATTTTTCTCTGTTGCTTTGGTATTCGGATATCCATGTATATTCTTATCAAGTATATTATTAACAACATCAGACCTACTCAAGACAGTTTGCTTTAAAGCAGCAGTGCTTGACAATAATTCGTTAGATATAGTTTCGTTCTGTGATATCGATGGTTTTGGCAATGTCTGGTGAAGGTTATTGTATGGGTGATAACGTCTTTCCCTGCATTGCTATCCATCTCTCCTCTTCCTAGAGGTGTCCTAGATGCCATGTCATTACTACTTGTACTGCTACTTATAGACCCAGCTAAAATAGGAGATTCTCTGCTCAACGACTGAGTATTCGAATCTTGCAGTAAGGCTGGTTTTTCTATCATCGGGCCACCTGAGCCAATCTGAGTACTAGCTAATGTGCGTTCTTGACTAATTGGAGTTTTCGAATCAGATTGTTTCACCGATGGGTTACCTTGCATGCTCTCTGTTTCTCTAGCATTTTGTACCTGGTCTATATCACCACTTTTAGAGCTCGGGATGTTCTGTTTAGGGTCCTCGTGCTTTTGCTCAGCTCCCTGCTGTGTCTCTGGTCTCAGCAATTTCTCTTGCGGCGTCATTTTCTTCGACTCTCTAGACTTTTTATTTCTATCCTGATTCGAGCCTGTCAGGCCTTTCCTCGACCCTGCAGGTATAGGGCTCTGGTTCCTACTAGACGTTGGCTGGTACATACCAGTAGCAGCCATTTGATGCATCATTAAGGTATGCTGTAACTGAAGTTGATACAATTGTTGTGGAGTGAGATCTTTCGCTTTTTCTTCGTCAATGCCATAGCCAAACATTTGTTGAGCATTAGGATTGACGCCTTGTGGTGCAGCACCTTGCCATGTCATACCATGCTGCATCACTGATACAGGATGTGCATTGGATGATTGCATTGTGTACCCATATTGCTGCGCAAGCTCTGCCATGAATTTCTCATACTGCATAACATTCTGTCCGGCGTCAGCCCTCTGTTGCATTTGACGATTATATTCCATAAGAAACTGCTGTTGTACTGCTTCAGGTACTTGTTGTTGTTGTTGCAATAGCTGCTGCATGAATTGCTGCTGCGCAGCGTCAACCTGAGGACGAGCAGTACTTGTGGAGCTTCCCGGTGTTATTTGCTGTTGTGCAATTAGCTGATGTTGCTGTAGCTGCTGCTGCATTTGGACAACCTGTTGTTTTTGCATCTGCCGTTGCCTGTATAGAAATCGTATTCTTTCCTGGTGCTGTTCTTCACTATCTACTTCCGGTAGATCTTTGTCGCTGTAAGATGAATACTGTATTGGCGCTGTCACCGACTGAAACAATTCCGGATTCCGTTGTTGTAGTTGCCATTGTATATACTGTTGCTGAGCAGCCATGAACTGTTGCTGTTGAAAAAGCAAGGCCTGTTGTTGTTGTTGTTGCTCAAATCCGGCTGGCTTTTCAAGATTGTCAGGTATATTAACCGGAACAGGTGGAATGGCTTGACCGGGGGTCATAGTGAAATTTGCTTTGGCGGGTTGGTTGGCTTTGCCTGTTTGAGATAGTTGACTCTCACTTTGCCCTGGTATGTCTGAGAGACGGACTTGTTCAGGCAGTGTCATTGGTAAAGAATGTTGCCTGTGAAGGATAACAGTATCAGCGGATGCTCTGTCTTTATTCTGCTGGAATTCCGTCATAGGATCCTGACCTGTTGGATTTCTCTGGTCCGTGTTATGTTGCATAGGGTAAGAAGGACTTGTGGTGTAACTAGAGATATCAGCTGAGGTAACCCATTGATTTGAGCTGGTTATTGATACAACAACATTTGCATTGCTCTTGTTACTAGCATCAATATCAGATCTTCCACCAATTTTCGCAAACTCAGAGGTATTGATCTCAAGTAGTCTATCTAATGAAGATGCTGAGGTGTGGCTATCAGATGAGATTTTCACAGTCTCACCATGACTTTCTGAATCTTTAGTTAGAAACAGGGCCTTATCGATTGACTCCTGGTCTGTACGTATATTGATATCATCTTTAAAATAGTCCATATGGCTAGCAAATGAGGATGGAATCGGTATATCTGTTTGCTCTCTGGCTACTGGGTTACTTGCAGTGACTATATGTGCAGGTTCTTTGCTCCCTGGTTTACTCTTATCGTCCATGCTTCTGCTGTTTGATGTCAGTGAAAACGGCTCAACAGGAGGCAAAACATTCGATCTCAATACAGCACTATCATGATCTAATCCCATGTTGATTTGTGACTTTCTATTCGGTTTATTATTTTCCTTCCTCATCTGTTCCTTCATCATTAAAACTTGTTGAATCGCCGGTGTTTGTTGATACGCTTGTTGTTCTTTCAATCTCTGCTGTTGCAAGGCCTTCCACTGCCTTTCTTTCTCTTGCTCCACCGCTAGCTTCTTCTTTTTCTTCTCTTTTTCCATTTCAAGTTGCTCTTTACTGATTTTACTTTGCTTCTTCGTTTTTTTCTTCTCAACAGTGCTCCCCTCCATAGGAAGCGACGGAGAAATGAAACCCGCCGGCGAACTAGCTGTATCAGCACCGTAAGGAATCGTCTGAAACGGCGATGTCGGGAATACAGGCGTCGTTGGAGTAAGACCAGGAGCTGGGAAATGCATTTCAGACGGAGTTGACGGACTGCATAGATCTGATAATGAAAAGGTTTTATTGTTGCTATCAGAAGGGACTCGACCACTTGATCTAGCCATGCTTTGATGTGACTTTTGAAGAGAGGTAATGGATGGTGATACGACACTGGAAGATCTCGTTTGCAACAGCATCGGATCATGCATATGGTCGTCTCCAGCGCCAGTCATGAACTGTCCATGATTCTGTCTGAATACACTATGATCATCCGCTCCAAAACTATGATTAGACTCATGGCTATAGCCTGGACTAGCCTCCGGGAATTGGCTTTCCGATTTTTGAGCAAATGAATGCGAGACGTTCTGTTGATACATCTGAGTTCTCATCAAGCCGGTGTTGTTTGATTCTCCGTTTAACATCAGGTTATTCGACAAAACATCAATGGCTGTTGTTTCTGCCGTACTTTGAACCATACTCTTATCACTGTTGTCACTTGATAAGCTTGGGGATGCGTTTGAAAATGCCATGTTGCTATCTGTAGTCGGAGTTGACGATGGTTTCTTGAAATTTGCAAGCTGCGGAGAAAGAACAACAACGCGATAATTAGAAAAAAGATTTAAAACTTAAAGATATGAATTTCTAATTTCTCATATTCAAAATGAGCATCAGAAAACGAAGATGCAAAGTTTCTTATTTAGAAAGTGATTCTGAAAAATTTGAGTTTGGGAGGGCTCTGACAGCGAGAAGCAAAATATTCCCTCATTCAACCTTCGAGCAAATTCTTATAGTAATTGTATCAAACTCTCAAACAACTGTTTGGCTGTGAAAAATTGCGGCTAGAACTTTCTAGATTCTGTTTTCAAATGCAGCACCAAAAATTACATCTTGAAACTTCGAAAGATTTCTGTAATAACGAGCATATACACAGCAGGATGGAAATGTTAGGGTGGGTGGTTTTTTCTAACTCACAAGGGCCCATTTTGCTTTCGGGAAACGTTCTATTAATATACTCAAAGGAAACCCCTTTCCACTTCGTGTAGCAGCGAAAATACATTTAAACAGAATGTGAAACATAAATCACGTACTAGTATCGAAGATTAATAGTAAGCTAAACGGTTTCACAAACCTTTCTGCCCTGGTCCTTTTGTTTAACTCTGTTATCTCTGGCACGAAGCTATAAACAAGGAAAATAATTACAATCACATTTATTTGAATCAATATACTGTACATCAATGGAATATTTTTGAGAATAGAAGCATTATAATCCATATGACCATATTACAAAACACGAACCCAAATGGGTAACATACCCTAAATGGTTCCCTCTGCTCTTGCGGAAGTTTTCGCCATAACCTTGCGATTGCTCTAGCTCTGTTAGGCCATTCTGTAGCAAAATACAGATATAATTAAATAAATATACAAGTAAAAAGATCTTGTTTATAGTGCTCTTCTAATATTTTGATGAAAAGCTAATGTCCTCACTTGAACACTACTCAGAACTAGCAAGAAATACTACACCCCTTTAGGGTAAAGTTCAGTATATTATATGTGATTGCTTCCCTAATCCTAACGATTCAATGTTGGTTTGTTCTTTTGAAGGAATAGACTTCTTGTAGACAAACGATTTTTCATTAGCACGCCAAATGCAGATAGGTAATGGCATTTCCAAATAAAATTCAACAACCTAGATCGATGGAGGTATACTTCTGGGCTAGGCTAATACCTACACAATTTAAATTCCTTCTACATTTGCCCTGAATTCATAGTAGGGATCAATGATATCTCCAACTCCCTTGAGCTTGGCTTGGCAGACCTGTGTCAGGTCCATCAATTTAAACTTAACCTGTCATTAATCTATATTTTCTTTATTTCACGCCTGAGCATATTTATCACTATGCAGCCCTGCTCAGTATATTAATAGATGTAGATGTAGGTGAAGACTCCTCACCTGGGTATTCAATTTTCAATTGAGAATGAACGATGTTAGCATAAAGAACTGGAGATATAGTAGCAAGTTCGCCAAGCTTTTCATCATGCTCCCATTTTCTAAGCTGCTTCTGACCGTCGATTTTAGGACTACTGGCTCCCTCACGTGACTTTGACCTGATTTCAGGCTCCTCACCAAACACCGCTTTAAAAGCATCTGTTTCGCCAGAGTGGCCTCCCAGTGGCTTAGGCTGTCCTGATCTTTGTTCATATGATGCTTGAAAAGATGGATTATTCTGATACATTTCATATTGTCTGTAATCTTGTTGACTCAGCTGGACCCTTTGTTGGACATCAGGAAAGCTAGATGGATCAGACGCTGTGGTGGCGCTCTTCAATGCACCTTGCCCTTGAAGTTGGCCCTCCTTCTTTTTAACATTCTTCAAGTTGTTCCCTGTTGAAACTAGATGATTCAGATTTCGGAAATTCATTCAGTGATGTCTCCATCGGGCTTTGATCTTGAGACCTAGGAGTTCCATCGACACTCATTTCACGTTCAATACCAGCGAATATTTCCTCGACTTCATGCCCTTCAACATGAGGCAGATCTGATAGGCCAATCAAATCAAGATCACCAGTCGGAGTAAGGTCAGTATTTTGTGTCATGCTTGAGTTGTGTTCGTTCAGTGTGCTATGAGCTCCATGTCTCGCCGCAGAGTGTTGTTTTGATGAGGCATAATGTTGCTGGGATTTCGTCTGGGTCTGGTGTTGATCTTGAAAGAGAATAACACAGTTAAATAACGTATATAGACGCGTTTTACTGTATGTTTCGTTGGAAAGAAAGGTAATGGTTGGAATTGGATATTCAAATTTAGAAAACATAAAATATGAATAAAAAACCGGAATGAAAACGACATGACCATTCCTCCAGAAACCAATGCTCATGATGCTCTACTTTCAAATATAAGTTTAAAGGTTTATACCCCACACATACAGGTGGGTTCTTCAAATATTCTTTGTAATAGGGATCAATTTATGTCTTGAAAAACTAGTATCAAACTGGGTCTAACATAATACATATCATGAAAGTTGTTGATTCCAGAATCAAATCTTAATATAGTAGCGGGTATAAATCAAATTACAAGGTAGCCGCTAATGCAGTTAGTAAGTGTTTAAAAACTCAGTGGCACATCCCTTTTCATTTAAGCTTCAAGTGCATAAGCAAATTTTCAACATTATTGAAACAACATAGACAAAATTCCAATTCAGTACAATACCATGTTGTAATTCTCTTCCTGGTTGGCTTTCAACGTCCTCAGGTCCACTAACAAGCATGTTCAGGGTTTTATACAAGGAATCAGAATGTTGCATTTCGTCTGACAGAGGATCGACTGACATTCCTGCTGAAATCTTTGATGGCCAGCTGTGGTTAAAAAATAACAAAGGATGAGAAATCATATTAAAGCAGCCAATGGGTTAAAAGATGAGAAGGGTTCCCCCCCCCATCCTTTCGTGTAAATAAAGTTTCTAACAGATTAAAATTCCCTTTAACTTGGTGACTATTATTCTGAAGCGGCAAGAGCGGCAAAACAACACAAACTGAAGGTGCTGTGGTGTCGTAGTCTAATGCAAAAAATGTCGACAGCTTAGGGAGGTCGGGGCTCGTGCCCCAGCCACGGTAGCCTTACAGCCAAGGTCGAGATCTCCATGGTTCATGCTACTTCTGGGATCCTAGCACACACCATTTTTCTTCACCATGACAAATTACAGAAGTCAGACCGAAATGTTTTGCTTCTAAAGTACAACAAATCGACAATAAAACAATGAATATGGTATACTTTTGAATTCAAAAACAAATAGAAGTTATAAAGACTATAATAGTGAAATAACTCGCAAAATCTAGCATTGCTTTAAAGTTAGACTTACCTTCCATGTTGGCTCACAGTGGTCGCTGTACTTTGCTGCTCAGACAGTTCTGAATACGAGGCTACTCCAGATAAATGACCAGTTTGATTACGAGGCTGTTGAGCATTTGTTACACTTGTGTTTTCTTTCTTATTCAACTCATCTTCAGAAGACTGAGTATCGTTGTCGGTTTGTGGATCTTTTTTCCTTTTCTTTCTCGATATTTTGAGCAGTGAAGTCCCAAAGAAGTCAATCTGAAAATAAAGATTAGTAATTGGTTCGTCATGATGCGTTACAGAGGTAAAGATAAATTTCAGTTGCGAAGGAGCGAAAATTCTTATCTTACACTTTGATAAACTAGCTAACACTGCGGTTTACTTATTGACAAAGCTAGAAAATCTTTCCCTTATCTATTTCCATACATTTCAAAACAAAATTAAACCAGCATTATATCTTATACCAAGCCGGTTCTTATATATGGGGTGTACATCTACGTAAGGATGGCTATCTGAGAAACAAGGTGGGCCATAAAGGCAGAAGTTAGTTAGGCAAAAGAGTTCGGGTTTAGTTGTAGGAAAGAGTTTAGTTTTACAGTTACAAATGGGTGAAGGTAGGAATTGGGTTAGGTTATTAAAGATAAGGGTTAAGTTAAGTTTAATGCTTCTTAAGGGTTCAGCGTAGGGTTTGGTTCGGTTCGGCTGAGATTAAGATTTAGGTTCAGGGTTATTGAGCTAGGGTTCGGCTTTAGGTTGAGCTTTTCATATTTGGTTTATAACCAAACAGCATTGCATCCGGAAGAAAATGGTAATTTGCTAGAAGAAGCTGTAAACAGAAAAAGAGAAATACAAAACCACTTACAGGGTCATCTCTTTTATCATGCAGTTTCTTCTCGTGCCTTCTTTCATTCGGAGGTCTCCCTGGCATTCGTTTTTCTTGTACAGGTCTACTTTCAGTTTCAGATTCAACATGATATTCTTCCGTTTCCATTGATCCAGTCGCTAAACAAACTGGCTGCCTGCTTTCTCCAATGTCTTCACTGCAAGCCGTGGTCTTCGTTAGCTGCCCTGATGTTTTAGTCTCTCTTTCGCCAAGCCTCATATCAGTACCCGATAGCTTCATTGATCTGTCTTTATGTCGTGCATGGCTACGATGAGGTGCTTTGACAATCATGCTTTTGATTTCCTTTAGGCCTTTCTCAGTAAGACTCACAGAATCCGATTCGATTATCTCGTTTCGCCGTGATTTCATTCTAAGTCCTGGTAATTTCACCTCGAATGTTCCTTGTACTGATGTCTGCACAGGGTGCAGAGGCTGTCGTACGCATTGCTTCGTCACGGAAACGAGGTCTGGATTAGTATTACTCAGAGATTTCGACTTTCTGCTTGAAACACCAGTTGCCATGACAGTTGTTGTAGTCTGCGTCACAATTACAGTTTGCGTTGTTAGTTTATTTGAACCAGTGTAAACTCCCGTTCGATAATCCTCGTCCAAGAGGTCGAGAAAATACCGAAATGGCCTGTTTTTCTCTGCACAGACAACAGTGGTAACCATAGCTTGCGGCCAGTTCACTGTCGTCTTCTGAGGCTAATCCATCACAATCGGCGTGAAGCCATCTGTTGATAAATCAAACACACCAATTTAAGAATGAGTGAAATTGACTCAGTGGTACAACAATGAACTGTAAATACAGTTGGCACAATCATACTCGAATGCATGCTATCACGGATACTGGATTTCTTGAACCAATCTTCATTTCGAAAAGTCAACCATTTGTATGCCAATTTTGCCAACGATTTTGAATACCGAATAATACAATTTGACTTTAAATACAATTTGTTATAAAATGAATGGCTACCTGATATGGTATATTTCACACAGTTAATGCATAAAAGAACGTTCAGCTGTTTTCTATAGCGGCTCATAAACTATTTACTGAGCAAAGCTTAAGAATGCACGATAAAAAGTATCACACAATAGTGTTAAGCAGCATGTATTAGTCAGTAGCATTCATGGGAAGATCACAGTACACCACATGACATTACATAGAAGCGATTAACATCTTATCAGAGAAAAGACAAAATAATTCTGACCTGGAGCAATGTGTGCATTTAATGACAAGCTCATCATCCAAGTATGTTTTGTTGCAGACACAGCAAGCCACTTCACTTGCGCAAGGACCACACTGTGTATAACTAGACATCCATTTACAACCAGTTCCAGGAGTTGTTGCTCCGCAGCTTGTACATTCAACACACCTGTTTTTGAGAATGCAAAGAATGGATCACATATCTAGCAAATTTAAAAACCGAGGAAAAGTTTTTCGTTATCAAACGAGGGAGAAGTATTAAGGTCACTCAAAAGAGTTCCCTAGCTTTCAGGACGAAAAATGGGCATATTTTGGGACACAAAATGGGCAAGTTTTCACAAGTCACCACACCATAAGCTCCTTGCTGTTAGGGATTTGTTCATGGAGGCTAGAAAGGCTAAGCTCTTTCGTTTTGAGAAGAAAAGCTATGAAACTCCTTTAGCTCTAAAGTCAAGCAAAAAACATCAAATAGAACAAAAAGCCATAAAAAGCCCCGTAAAATAACCTGCAATATGAGAGCATCATTTGAAAGTTATCTGAATTTTGAGAGTGAAAATGAGTGCAGAAATTAGTGTTTTAAATGCAACTCAAAAAAGGTTAGCTAATGCCATTCCATATAGCAAAACATCACACAGTAGATCTCTTTCTGTTCTTCTAATGTCAGTAGCGAAGCCCCCGTCTTGAAAGATGATTTCAATGCAATTTAACTTAAATCTTACAAAAAAACGGGTGCGAAAGGATGCTTAACAGCTGTCATGAAATTTTCATTCAACATACCATTGACATTTCCAGCCATCTGGAGGTACTTCATCTAAAGGTGGGTCGAGACAATAAATATGGTAGCTGATATCACATCCATCACATAAAAGAAGTTTTCCTTCGTCTTCATTCTTTCCACAACCTTCACAAACTGTGCAGTCTAAACAACGCCAGCCCTTTGTCATCAACACTTTGTTTATCTGGTAAACAAAAAGTAACAATGGTAAACAACAAAGGTAAAGGCAACCTCGTTCCCAGGAACATTTTGTTACTGTCAGTCAAACATCAGCACATTTTGAAATTCGCTTTGATATAATTCTAATTTTCAAATAACTTTTAAAAAGAAAATATCATGATACACCTAAGACAAGCCTGCTTTTCATTGTTAAATGAGGAATGTTTGAAGCTAGGCGTCATTTTGTTTGGAGGAAAGTTAAACATTTTTCTGCACTCTGAGCAGAAGTTTCAAGTGAAGAGAAGAGAAAATAATATCAATATTGATACCTTAATATTGACACAGTAAGGATGGAAACATTGACCACAATGTGCACATGCTATCAAATGTCCTTCACTACCTTTGCCAAAACTTCCACAACACATACAGATGTCCTGAAAAATCAAAGATCAAAATAAAATACTCACGCTTCACAAAAATCAAACAACCAAAATGCGTTATACTCCAGTGGCGAAAACTTTATAAATTAATGGGGGCGAGGCCACTGTTTTCAGTGAAACCAAACCTCTAAATTGCGATAACAAGTTAAAAAAATCAAATTTAATTGGAGTAAAAGTGAAAGAAGGGATTGAAGTCCCAGTTTTATCTACCCAAGGAAGAGCTAAAAAAGTATTTTCTTTCGCATCTTGTTTCCCAAGCTTCTGCAGATATTTTCAACAACATTTATAGTCGCAGGTTCCTTTTCTATCCTTTTCGTCCATTATTCGTGGATTTGAAGCAAAATTTGCTGTACTACCTCTCTGAAGCGACTGCGATCCCCGTCGTTGCATGTGGAGAGGTTTTCCTGCTCAAACTGTCCGTCATCTTCCAGAAAAATGTCACGCCGACCTAGACCTCTTTGAAAAGTTCTATTCTACACGTACACTTAGGTTTACATTTCTTGGTAATCAACAATTTCTATTTATATTTTATAATTTGAGAAGTGTTAGACGAAAAGGATAACATCTGTCCTCTTTATCTACATTCCAAAATGATAGTTTAGTGAGATACGAACAGAAACATACCTGTCCTAAGGAAAATCTGTCCTTAGTTGAAACCATGATTACTGTTGAATGAAGTCCTTCAGCATCGTCATCAGCTTCATCCTTTTTGTTGGTATCTGCAGTAGCCACTACACCAGTCTGAAATAGACGATTTCATCTGTCAACCCAAAGATTCAAGGAAATCTTCGTATAATCAAGGCGCACAACCGAAGGAACCTGAGGTCTATGGAGATATCTATCCTTGTCAATAGACTATAGAATGGGAGATATCTACACGATGTAAAAACTGTGGGTTTTAGTTATCTTAGGCCTCAGTTACACTATGCCGGCATGATATCGTCGCGTTTTGATTTTCGTGCCGTCATAAGATTTTGCCAAGCAGTTACACGAGCGCAGCGCCATGATTTCTGTGGCGATCATTGCAACTACACTGAGAAGCAACGACAGCTCCTCCGCAGAACTGCTTCGCATTTGTTTTGTGAAACAGAAAAACAAGGTTTCGGAGCGCCATGTATCGAGTCGGTCTGATTACACTGTGCCGCCGCGTCGCGTCTTGATTTTCATATCACCTCCAGAGCGCCATGATTTTCAAGACGATTTGCGGAGCGTTATATATCGGAATGAGTCGTCATAGTGTAATTGAAAGCCCAATCTGATACAAAATTCATGGCGCAACGAGGCATGCCGGCATAGTGTAACTGAGGCCTTAATCAGACGTTGGCTGCATCTACCTGGATATTCTCTTTATTTGGCCCAGTATTCGTTGTACTTTTACTTCTTGGTCGCCCAACTCTTGAATTCTTGTTTTTCTTTCCTCTTCCACTTCCTGGTGGTCGTCCCTGATTGAAAATTTCAAACAAACCATTTAAAATCTAATTGGGTTACTTAAAAACATATAAAATAGCTATTGATATTAATTACAAATTACCGTGAAGCTCCATTGACACCCTTTTCTATAAAGCCTTGCTTGTTGAGACAATTCAAGCTCAAAATATAACTTTCATGATAAGACGGGGGAATCAGCAGGAATTATGTTGGTAATTTCTACATTGCTGCAAATTTTAAAGTTTCCAAGTACAAAAGGGGGGGAAGGGAGTGGCTCTGCTGAATTTATATCAATGCTCTGAAAATCGCGGATTATCTCAAGATCTTTGCCCATGACTGTTCATCATCACGAAATGGTGGGATCCACCAGACTCGCTGTGGCTCTCGTCCATTGATCCCTGTATCCCTGTCCTGCGCATTTACCCAACAATTGTAGCTTAAAATTGATTTCATCACTTCAATTATATTGTCTTTTCGCTGTTGGTTGGTCACTATTGTGCTGTATATACATCAAAAGATATGCCCTAACAACAGAAAACACTCACCCTGCATCTAAATGGTGACATTTTCTTCTTTCCTCTGCCGGCTCTTGAAGTAGCAGCTGATGAAACTCGAGATAAATTCTGGCGATCGTCAGAGGACGAGAACTGGTGCGAGTAGGAAGCAGAGCTGGAAATATGAGGAGGAGAGCTGAACGAGTCACTGCTATCTGGTTTTAGTTCATCAAGATCGTGTATCAAAGGCCCATGAAGACCCGATTCCATCATCACTTCATCAAAGTTTATATCCATGCCTTTCAAGTCAAGATCTTCCATTTCATTCTGTTTGAGCAAAGGAGATGGTTCTCTGTGTAGAAAGCCGGTTGCTGTCCTTGAAATTGCTTCAGCTTCGGCTATGGTGACGGTTCTTTGGCCAAGAAATTCAGCATCAAGGTCGTTGGTTGATGAATGTACTGGACTGAGAAGTAGACTATCGTTGCTTTCTTCTTTGTGATCCTGTAGGACATAAAACAACATAAAAGCATTTAGATGTTGGCTACATAAAAGAATTATATGTTTGCTAGCTGAAGAAATATATTCAAGTCCCCATCTATTCCTAATTGTATTCTGTGGATTTTACAAAAATCTGCAAAAATACAAGGGTACAATTTGCTACCGAAAGGGTATTCAATATCCTTCAGGTCTTATCCAGCCACCATTACCTGGGCAGACTCAATCAGTTGATCAGCAGTCGTACCTCCGAGCTTCCTCACAAGTCCGGTTAATTTCACACCTTTCGATCTGACCGTTGCAACAAATAAGAAAGAAGCCACATTTCTCATTGCGCGATGATGGGAGACGGATCTCTACCAGAACATTGGCCTACTAAATATCAAAGGCTTGTCATGATAATAGGTGACTATCATGTCTAATACGGTCGTAACGTGTTGAGAACGAACAGAATTTGCCGCCATACCACAAATCTCGGGGCAATATGAACCAATAGGCTTTTATTTCAGTTTTAAAGATGTAAAGAATTCTTTTTATCAAAAACGTTGCCCATTCCCCCTACTGCATTGTGAGGGTAGATACGATCAACAACTCACCATAAAGCTTGAAAACTCAGAATCATCATCTTGAAAATCTTTTCTGCAATTCGGGCAATAATACTCTCGAATGTCAATACTCAGATCCTTATCGCATCTTGCATGAATGAATTTTGCACATTTCATACACTGTCTGTTCAGCTCTCCTGAGCTATTTCTAACTGCTTTGCCGCACATTGGACAACACTGCAGGGTGTTTTTCTTTCTTTGCTGATAGCATCTGTCACAGACAGTGTAATTGAAATGCCATCGACATGATGGTCCACTTCCAGGAACATTTGAGCCACAATCTTCGCATTTTCTGCATCTCTACAAACACACAGAAATGCAATAATAAGATGAGGGTAGAAGAGTATTAACAAAGATTATTATCTTTCACTAGTATTGAAAACAATCTGACTGGAAGCAATTTTTTGTTGGCCTAACAAGACTATTTACCGAATTTCACAGGCGATTATCAATGACAAACATGGAGATGGTGACTAGATCGGAACTCTTATTATCAGCTCTATCGGGGTTTTACGTTTGCGTCCTTAACTCTGATCACCTGGTCACCCTCATCACCCTTAACTCTGATCATCCGGTCACCCTCATCACCCTTAACTCTGATCACTCGGACACCCCTCGCACAAAAAATTTTGCTCGTGTTTGTTTACAGTCTGCATGAAGTTTTCTAGACGATCTGCCTGCAAGGCTCTATTAGTTAACAGCAAATTCTTAATAAAAGACCTTCACAAAAATATATATAAATCTACTTACATAACATTTCCAAGCTGTTTTTGGCACTGAAGACATTGGTGGTGATAAACAATATGTATGAAAACCCTTGTCGCATTCATCACAGAAAAGCATCTTCTCATCATCACCAGGTTGTCTATGGAAATGAAAGTTTCTTATACTCAAACGCTACTGCTGTATAAGATAGAAATGTTCGATAAGCAGTGAATAGATGACTTAAGTTTGCAGCTTAATGTATTAAGAAAAAAATTCGAAATCTTGAGCAAGAACTGACAAATCTTACGTCCATTGGTAACAATAGATGTGAGGTTTATTTGATATTATTGTAACTAAATTATTTTGAATACTAATTATGAAAACTATGACAATGATAGTGACAATAATGAAGATGTCTGATGACATTGTTATCATGATGATGATTATTATGATGATTGCAATGATGATTACAATTACAATTATCATTATAATGACGATTGTGATTAAGAAATGATGAAGATGATGATGACGATGAAGATCAAGACGATGATGAGGATAACAATGATTATGATGATGATGAAGACGATCCAAAGATGGTGATTTTGATGATAACAGTGTTGATCATGATCCTTTTGATCAGGATGGCGACGGTAATAATAATGACGATGACAACAGCTTTGAAGATGATACTGATGACAATTTTGACTGAGATTATGAAAACCACAGTGATGACAACTGTAGATATTATTTAAATGGAAATCAATGACTACCAACCTGCATCCTTGACAAACTTTACACTCTGGACATTGCCATCCCATTCTTACAATTGAACTGATAGCTACAGGTGGATCAAGACACTTGCCATGATAGTGTCTTCCACAACTTGTGCAAAACAGTTGCTTTGAAATATCTCCAGCTTTATCACAGAGAACACATGTTGCTTCTGAACCAGCTATTGAGGAAACAAATAAATGAATGCTTTAACTTTTGTATAATACAGTTGTGAATAGTTTAGTGTTAGCAGTAGAGTTACCAGGGGTACTAGGAGTGATCATTCACGTGTTAGTACAGTGGAATTTTAACATGATGGACATATGCTGTCCATTGCTGAGAGGTGTCTGTCTTCCACAATGGTCTGTCTGTGTGTGTGTGTAAAGGTGTCTGTCTGTCTCACTTTTATGACAGAAATATTGTTTGCTTAGAGCTGTCTGTCCTTTTGCTTAGAGATGTCTATTATATAGAGGTTTCTTTGTATAAGCATAGGGTAAGATTTTGGGTTACCATAACGGTTAGTGCTGTGTCAAGTTTGACCGATTGAGTAAGCATAAAAGGTTAGGATACTTTAATGCATAGAGTCAGCATTAGGGGGAGAGGAAATTAGGGTTAGGGTACTTTGTGTAAGGGTCAGTATTAGCCTTAAAGGATAAGTTTAATGGTTAGTTAGTGTGGTGTTAGCATTACATCCTAAGGAGACATCTAACAAAATACATCATTACCAGAATTGGAAAAAAACGAGTTTGGTGCTGTCAAACTTACCTAATCTCAAAGCATGATCTAAGTGATCAGGGCAAAGAAGAACCATGCTCTTGATATCTTGAAGGCTCCTGCACTTGCACAGCAAGGGTAGTGATATAATCTTGAGCATTTCTGTATCTGGCATTCAACACTGGCCCCATGCCTTCTACAGTGGCAACATTGCTACAAAATGAAGACATTGAGTTTTAAACTCACTGGTAGTAATTTGTTGGAGAGAAAATTTTGGTGGAACAGATGTTGGGCAGAGGTGTAAGCCCCCCTTCTTGTTCTCTGGTAGGCATTACTCAACAAGGACAGCCAGGATCCAAAGCTGAAAATTGTAATCCTAGATGTGGTATTAACCTGGATAGCAGAGATAGATGTTGAATGGTAATGCATAGCACAATTAACAAACAAGTTTCAGTACCCAAACCTACAAACTGAATCCATTAGTAAACATATTTTTGAGCAAGAAAGCTGATTAGTGAATTCTTTCAAAGCTGAATCTTTCCAAGCATCCAACATACCTCAGAAATAGCTTTGAAAGCAGCTTTATCAACATTTTCAAGGTCATAAGAATCTGTCTGACAAACACCAGCAGACCATGCAGCACAGCAATGGTGTGCCCAAATGCAACCATCAGAATCAAAAACATCTGAGATCTCAGGTTGAGTTGCTGAACCAAAAGTTGACATATCAGCTGTGAGGTGATGGTGCTTAATCATCGGGTGTCTCCCACGTTTCTTTTTCTTGCCAGGTGGACGACCAACTGATCTTTTTTCTGACCTTAGGGGAGCAGCTGTAAAAGTATCCATTGGATCTTTAGGTCTTTCATGGAATCTGTCAATGTTTGAGTCTCTGGAATGACTAGCTCTTGATTCATCTTCATATTTGAATGGGTCAAAACCAGGTGATGGATAATATCGACTTATTTGGCCAAGTATCTGAGCCATCTCTGATCCACAGTTACAGAATGCACACAAGGCATCGTGGCTGGAAAGAAACAAACATTATACATTTAGTATACCAAGAATGGGTAAGAGTTGTTAAAAATCTCTCAATCATTTATCTATGATTGCTCAAAAAACTTTTCGATCCCCCAAAGACATGGACAAACTGCATGCTCTTCTATATATTCTTGTGTTTACAACTCAAACATATATGCAACAAATATGCAAGGGCAGGAGCCAAACAGGAGGAGAGCCTGAAGCTGTATGACTTTGAGTGTTGCTCAACAATTTCATTGAGCTCTTTTGCTCAGTGGAATCATCATTGACTCTCTGATCATGCAGTCTTGGGTTCAAATCTTGTGGAAAAATCTATCCTTATGTTTGCTATTTATGGCAAATACATATATGCAACATATGCAAAATAAATACCTGGAATAAACATCTTGGCCAAACAGATTCGAAAGGGTACTGCAAAAGTAGAATTGTTTACCTAGCATGACTACTGTCATTTTCTTCATAAGGGTTGATATCTGAAGATGCAGAGTCCATTGACATGGCTGTTGATGATATGCTTGTTGGTGATGTCAAAACATTGATAGGAGAAGCAATCTAAAGGCAAAATCAAGAAAGGTAAAATAAGCAGGCAGATAATGATACCCAGATTAGTGATGGGCTATAGTGCATTTTGTCTGAAGAATTTTTATAGAATTTCCCACAGGATACAGCCAGGAAACCAATACTGATCTATTACTGATCTTCCGCTGTATCCTGCAAGCAGATTGGTGTTTAAAGCACAATGCCAATTTGGCTTCACTCTTTGATTTGTGCATTTTGGTCTGCATCTGGGTAAAAATTTTGCCTCAGTCTATTGTCTATTGCCTTGGTCTATGAGGAGTGTCAGACGACAAATGCTGCTAAGTGTGTTCAGAGATGGTCCTGATCTTTCTTGCAATCTAGATATGTAGAAGATTTTATACTGCAAATGTCTTACCCTTCTGTTACTTCTAGACTCAGAAGGAGCCTGAAAATCGACATCATCATCTAACTGAAAGGCACTAGGTATATTAGCTGCTTTGTATCTGAAAATCAAAAAAACTGAGATAAGAAAACTGGAAAAGAATAATCAGAATGAACTGAGGCAATAATTTTAGGAGAAGCTTAATCATGGAAAACACATTTTAAAAGAATCATGAGTTTTACCTTTCTTTTGATTTTCTTTGCGTTCCCTTTCTGGGGCGACCAACTCTTGGCGGATCATCTCGCATTTCCTTGAAAAAAAGGAAAAACATATCATTATCATTTCATCACTATAATATAGTATGGATAGTGGTCATTTATTTAGGATACTTTTAGACATAGAAGGGATTTGAAATGCAGAGCCAACAAAGTGTTTTGGCAAGTGCAGAGGTTCTTTTGCTCAAGCTCAAGAGAGTTCATTTCAGTGGCAACAAAAATTCTGAAAAATTTTGTATCATAAAGTTCTTACCCTAACATTGAGGAAAATTGTGATATTCTTAGCAAAACAACTGGAACTACTTTTTTAAAAAAAAGTTTGGAAGATGTTATTAATTAAAATGCACTGATTAATATGCCTTTTCTGATGCAAAAGTTGTGGCTAAAAAACTGGCAAAAGTCCAGTTGATATACAAAACATCAAAAATATTTTATTTTCAAAAGACACAAAGTCTATTCACAAAGATGTGTAAAAATTTGGACTAAATGGAAAGGTTTATGGCAAAATGCCAAGAAGAGATACAAGATTGGATAGATTCACTGTTGTAGACATGGAAGATTTTAACAGCAAAGACATCCAAGACTTCATAACAGTTTACGTATGCGGGTTTTCGGGTCAAGTATATTTTTTAGGAATATATATTGCATTTGTGAAGAGATAAGATCACGAGGCAATTCACTCACTTAAAATCTCATACAATGTACTGGGAATCCTATTGTTTTCCAGGAAAACCAGTGGAAATCCTTTTGTTTTGACAGAAATTGCATACCTCTATTCAGAGTGAAATGCCCATCGGATAAGATCAGAAAATATGCCTACTTTTAAAGGAAAAAGTGCCTGATTTTAATTTTCCATTGCAAACACCCTTTTGCTTTAGTAAGTTTGAATGTTTTCATAAGAAACCTAACTGAAAGCCTAGTTTTATAAGCTTCATAATTTTGGATCCTATATCAGTACTTTCTTATTGGGTTTCCAAAATTTTTCTTAATTTTAGAAAAAATTGAATCATGCCACACAAAGTTTCTTTTGTCAAACAAACCAAGAGAGAGCAAGAGAGAGGAAAAAGTAACAAATTTGAAAAATATGTTGGAAATGAGTTTTTGTGGTCATTACTCAGTTGGCTACGGAATTTGAATATTACAGGCATCTTTTTTATGCTGATGTAGTTCTATAAATTTATTATATTTCAAGGGTGACTAGATACAGGTTTGTCAAATTAAAAAATCAAAGAAACTAAAAGCAAAGGACTCAATCAAAAGTAAAAATGAACAGCTGACCAAAGGTTTTAGCATAGTCATGGTTGAAGGTTGGTAGCAATTTCTAACTTTCCAGTGATTTTTAAAGCTTTTTTACAAATTTTAAGAACACACTGACAAAATTATTTTAAAACAAATTGTCTTAGGAAAAGTTGCAATGTTGGAACTTGATCTTTGTTCTTATTGATGAAAAAAGATACCTAAGTCATTTTTCAATTTCCAATTTCTTTCAAAACAAAATTTCTATTTTAATCAAACAAGCCCACCCTCTTTCTATGCAGTATACATGTTTTACATGATATATATGATAACACTTGGCTACAATTCAAGCCTGCCTGTTTCTTATTTTTGAAGCAATTTTTCACCAACTTATCACCCCTATCCTTCCAAAAAAATTTGAAGTAAAAACACGTTCCCGAGCAAAGAATCCTGGTGAACTTTGCTTCTGCATTAAATAGTTTTGGAGATTTCAACCCAAATTTCAGTCAAGTGTTTCTAAAAGGTTTGGCAATTATTTTTTTTTGAAAAATAAAATGGTTTAATGGGGAAAGGTAATCTATGCTTTAAATAGGAATAGAAAACAATAGAGCCTTTTATGTCATTATTGAAGAATGAAACTGGCTACACAAAATTGATTAAAAAGCTCAAGATTATGAATTCAGTAATTTCATAGGAAGATGCTTTGAAGCTATGGAACTAACTGAAAATATTTTCCTAAATTACTGGCCTTTTCAGGCAAAATGGCAGTCTATTTTCCAAAGTTTGGGGTTCCACTGCTTTTAGCTTAGAATGCAAAGCAAATGCACGCTTAAAATGAAGCCAATGTGGAACCTCACGAATTTGACAAACCGATATGGTGAGATTTTGGTATCCTAGACGATGTGGACCGTAATGGTTCCCGGCCAAGATGCGACAGTAAACAAAATGGTAGCGAATCTAGAAATCTAGTCAGATTTTCAAAGGTTTTTATAAACGATCTCGGCACGTAAAGCTTTTATCAAACATTGGGATAGCTTTCATTCACGATTTTAACAAAAAGGAGCATCAAAATTTTGCAAAAACCTGGTCAAATCATGAATGGATTCAAATTTTGCGACAACCATGTCAAGTCAAAAAGCCTCTCAATCAAATGGCGGGGAAATCTTCAAAAAGTTGCTTGTTTCCAAGCAAAACTTCGCTGAAAATCTTTCAAAATCGCAAATCAAAGCATTAATTTCAAGCAGTTTTGTCTATTTTAGTAAGGCAGCGGCATTGCATCTTGTTTTGAACCAGTAGTATTCGGAGTCTTCCAGATGTTAGGAAAACCGTTTGTAAAGAGAACCTCGTCGAACTACGACAAACACAATGAACTCCAAACATTATCTGCCATCAATTTGACTTCTTCTTACCTTTGATGAATATGTATCGAATCCAAAAGATGATAAGGCCTTGGGGAAGCTGAAGTTTAAGTTCCAGGATAATTAATCGTTTCTCTAAGCGTACAAAACCTGCAAAACAGCCGAAGAATCTGAGCACAACAACGCTACTGGGCCTAGGACGACTGCGAAGACGTTGTCCTTATCTTCCATTGTTTTCTGACATGACATCTTCTCCTCTTCGCCTGGACGGCATAATCTTGGTAGCTTTATTAATAAGGCATATGTTTTAGGCTATTTTTCAAGCATTTCTACGGTGCAATTTGGTGTAATAAACAAAATACAGTAACGTGTTCTTACGAAACAACAACAAAATTCTTCAGAGCGTGGATTTACTCCTCAGAACGATCCGCCATGCTACTGCAAAGTCCCGGATGTAAAATTTGATGGTACATACGTATACTGCATTCTGATTGGCTGAAAACAAAGAAGCTGACAAAATGTTTGCTGGCGGTGACGGTTTTCAGTGTCAAAAGTGCTACGCAATAAAACTGTCTCTTTTACTTCGCCTGCCAGAATGACTACAGGGCCGTCGCTAGGACTCAACGACTAGGGGGGTGTAGCTCGGCATTTTGCCGACAAAATGGGCGTGGCTTTTAGAGATGGGTGTGGCTTGGCTGTTGCTCTTTCCTTGGCGAATTTCTTTTTGTTTCCCATGCTTTGCACACAACCGTCAGGCCAGGAATATTATGCTTGAATCATAGAACATCATATAGAGATGGGGGACACACATGCAAGAGGGGTCCGGGGCATGCTCCCCCGGAAAAATTTTGAAAATTTGAACTCTAAAATGCCGTGAAACACAACCTTTTCAGCTGTTGAACAAAAACATTGTAATCATTTGCCAGTTTGATTCTTGTATATACTGTATAATTTGAGACTAGTTTGATAATGCACTCTAGAGCGCTTTACAGTTTGAAATAGGACTAAACCTCTAATTTTAGACATAGGCAGTCTTGGCGACCCCGTGTATTGTATCTCCATCCTGTTTGCTGCTGCGCGCTTGTATCTGTTATGGCTGGCAAACTGTCATGTACAGATACGATTAGCTGGTAAGGAAGCACTTTCTCTCGGCATTTGCTCGCAGTTAGCAACCCCCTAACTGTTATTGATACCTAACATGTCGGCAGCTGTGGAAAGTGCATGCTAGTATTCGTCGGCAAGCTATGTGCTGAACGCTTTCCCGACTTTTGCCGACACGTTTATTTTGTTTCTTTTGATTTGCAACATTTCTCGCCCTTAGTTACTATTGCCGAAAAATTCCGTTCTTCTCAAATTTGCCGACGGACGACTTGCCTGGGGGTGTCACACCCCCACACCCCCCCGTAGCTACGGCCAAGTTTTTAACTAGTTTTAACTCTGTTGTTCTCTGCTTGTCGATGAAGTTTCTTTCGACGGGCTTTTCGTCTTCCAAGGACTCAAAACTTCATAACTGGATGAAAGAAATGAAAGAAATTTGACAGTTCAAATATTCTGGTTACAACGTGTTGTAGTTTGACGAGGGTGTCTGTTGTTTAGAACAGGAAATCGAAATCGATATGTTTCTAGGGGAACGTCCCAAAAACGCAAGGTTTATTCTCTTGTCTCATCCCCAATGGTTGTAGATAACAAAACAAATCTCGACTTTTATAATGCAATCTGCTAGAAAGCTCCTTATTTTGCTAAATCATTGCATTTTACGATGCATCAAGCATATCGGGTTCGATTTGATTTGAGTTAAATAACATTAAACAACATAACCCCCGTCCTCAATTCCATATTGCTGCATGAACTTTGAGATTTTACAGCAAAGAAAGAAAGGAACACTATTTTTTATATCAATCAATATTAATTACTGCAAATAATGACATCACTGATAAATGTAATCAATCTGCCGACCCCCATAAAATTTGTCACGATTTCGAAGAAGTCTAGGAGGCAATACACGAAAAGTTGGGGTCCGGGACCCCTATTCTCTCCTTGGGTGCGCCCCCAATCTGCAAAAACGTTTCTTTTTAATAAGCAACTTATCAATAAGCAACTCAGGCTGAGATTTTGTTGAACTTTTTTGAGATAGCTTTCTTTATGCAGTACATCATTGCAAACTTGTCAATTACATTCAAAAGCAAAAAGAGCCAAAAAGGGGGGCTTCTAGGGGTACTAGTCATTCTGTGAGGGCTGTAAATACTAGATGTTTTCAGCAACTTTGAGGGCTGGACCTGGACAAAAGGTCCAATTGCTTATAGTAAAAGAAAAGTACATAAGAGTGATAAGAGAGTAAGTCTGCACGCATGCGGGCACGCTCGCGCATGCTGTCCAACATGCCACGACGCTGCTTTATGATGGGTATGGTCCCTGAATGACGGATTGGTCATGAACTCTATCGCAGATCTCTACCTCCTATTGCTCTATTACTTCATGCAAATATAAAACATTTAAAACATGCAGATTATGCCATTGATTGTATTGAAAAGAGCTCAATTCAGCTGGAAATAACAGGTGGCTATTCCTTTACTATATTCAACAGCAAAACCACCAGAGCAACACAAATCAACAAGAGAAAAATTCGCTGGATCGAATCTTCGAGTAGCTAGAAACTTCATTTTTCGTGTCATCATGAGATTCGTGTCATCATAGATAAGTTAGACTGCTGCTAAATTCTCTGAAAGGTAATGATTATTTTTGTTACGAAATTTGATTTGTTGACGAAGTTTGCAAAAGTAAAGTTATCGTAAATCGAAAATTGACTTGCAGTTCATTTTGCTACTTGCATCTTTAGAGAGCACATCCAGCTAGATGCATACTTCTTATAACTACAGTATAACAGAGCTTTATAACAATCATCTTTGCTTATAACTCTCGATTATCAGGACAGGGCTCTACATGTTTCTTTCACGGACTTAGAAAACTCTAAGTTTCAAAGCTAACGAAGATTAACTCCGTAAACATCAACTAGAGAAATTTGCAAAAATTGTGTTAATAATTTATGGTTTTCAGATTTCATTTCAAGAGCTCCGTGAGAAGGATTTAAAATGCACCAAAACATGTAATCGAATGCTTTGAGTGATTATGTACACTGTTGTGTTAACTGCATCCTATGATAGGGGCACAGAAAGGTCAAAGCTGGAGGAACCAACAAAAATTGGGGGCAGTTACCTTCTCTAACTGTGGTGCTGCAAAACGAAAAGCACGTTATGCTGCGACGGCGAGTTGGCAGAAAAGCCCTCAAGTCAAGTAACTGAAGAGGGCCTCCTGGCACAAAACGAGGTCTTTCAAGTTGCATAAATGGTGCTGGGGCACTTTTATTGATTGACATTAAATCTTCGCTTGGTTTTGTACTACGTCGTCCACGTGAGGCTCGATCGACCCGAACCCCACTGTTGTCGGAATCGTGAATGACAAGCTGATCCGACAGTCGACACCCACCCTCCACAGCTCGACGATGAGTTCCATGGGTATTCTTTCTATGGGTAGCATGGGTATACTAAAATATCCATACTTTAGCTGCAGGTCCATATCAGCGTCAGCGAGGCCTCGTTTGGGAGGGTCTGAATATTCTATATCCCCAACAATCTTTCGAGACATGCCCCTTATCCCCTGCATGTTCTCTTAAAGATTTAAGATAAAGATTAAAGATTAAAGATTTCCATGAGGAGATCGGTAATTGAAATTTCCCCTCCTTGACCTACGAATATATATTGTCGAATGAATTATGGAGCAGAGAAGCATTGATTTTCTCAAAAACCTGCTGGCTTCCCACATAGCTTAAAACAAGAATCTTGTCTAAATTGCATGTCGTCTTCTAGCTAATATGCCAATTTTAAAGTAATCACGAAGATCTATATCTTGTTTTTCACAGCGCCTTCGTTAATTTTTAATGACGATTGTACGTTTTAGGAGTACAAGAAGAGAGCTAAAAATTGAGATGGAAAGTAGGCAACAACAGAATGAAGTTGCAGATGAAAACGCATCAGCGTCTACGTTAAAGCCATGTGAGCTGCAAAATTTATCAGATAATGATGAAGAATGTGGACAAAGACCTCAAACAGAAGACCAGAGAGACAGGTATTAGAGGCATTAGAGTCGAACTAGATTTAATACACGAGTCCCAGTTATCGCAGTTACCATCTTAAGTTGTTGTTTTTGTCAGAAACTGCCCAAACTGGTCAAGCTGCTCAGTATAGCGAATTGCTGTTGTTGTTGGTCTAGATTTTATGAACTGAGATTCGTGTAATAAGTCTAGAATCGAACCTCAATGTAAAAGACACTTGTGAGGCCCATGTTGTTCTCTGTTTTAGAGAGGTGCTCGCTGTATGGAGGTTTGTCTTAATAAAGAAACGATCATTAAGGACCAAGAAATTTGCCCGCTTTATAGAGGTCTCTGTTAACGGAGGTTCCGTCGCAGCACCTTCCATTAATTAAAGAATTCAACTTGTTCGTTAATGCTTTGTGCTAATGTACGAACTGTGCAACTTCTTTTTAAACCTTTATTTCTAGTCTTTGAGACTGAGAAGCAATCGACTTCTAGGAAATCCCATTCACTCTTGCTTGATACCTTATTACCTTCGTGGAAATCCCTAAGAAATCCTTTTGTATTAATATGGAAAATCTGCACATCCTTTAAAGAGTTAAATTTCCTAGTCTTCGTTTTGAGGCAGTGTTTTAGCATATTGCAGGGTATATTTTAGTATCCCGAAGGTAAGAAACTCAACAAATGGGCTAAAGTAGAGTTCTGTTTTCTTCGCTATTATTCTGTTACGTTTTCAATATTGCAATCTTTGACTTATTCTAGTGTAACGTCAGAGCTTCGCCAGGGCAGTCAAGGGAACCAGACAAGACATAAGGTTCGTTATTATACACGATAGATAACTTTTTGCTCCAATGAGCAGGAAGCAGTCTTTTACATTCATGGCAGAAACCAACAATTAAGGAACATTTTAGGGGAACAGCACCATATTAGTCACCTTTTTAAAGGGTTATCTGATGCGGTGCAAAACCTGACATGCAAATTGGCAGTCCAGAAGCTTTTATTTTATTAGAGGATCTAATTAATGATTTCTTCTAGTTTTAACGTAAATAGAAATTCGGGTTCTCGGTTCAAATCAAAGTGCTTTGCATCGAACTCCGGTCAGGCTTAGTATCGAACTCCGGTCGTAAGCTTTCCTTAATTCCTGTAATTTGGGCCGACAGCAATCCAAGAAAGCAATACAAGAAGGCGCCTACTACTATCATATGAAGAGAATGGAGCCTTCATACCTTTAGCTATGTATTAGCTCTTCCTTAAAGTTGTTTGGCAACCATAGTGTAATAGCATGCCTTTACCATGCCTTTCCTTCAGAGTAAAACAAGTGCACGATAAGGAATAGATTAGTTTTCAAGTGGTACAAAATTTCAAAATTGCGATGAACAGCGGAAACATCTCTGGGCATAAAAGCTTTTTCCTTCTGACCATCCTCAGAGTAAAAACGTCAGAAACAGACCTAAACAGCCAAGTAAGGCGAAATTTGTACCCATATGTGGATTGACATGCGCAATTCCATGATATTATGGTATAGATTATAAAAGTGAAATTTCAACCTCTCTTTAGAAAAGCATAAAATCAACAGTATCAGGAGTTCGACTTCTCATGAGACACATTGGTAAAAATGGGAAAAAGGTTTTACCAGAGGACAGTGGAATCTCACCACAACTGATAGTAAAAGATGGAAGATTCGAAGTATTCGATCCCAATCAGATAATGCTGAGACAACAAACCACGTTGAGTACACACGTAAAGAAGTGAGTGATGTTATCAAAGTGGATTTTTTATTTCATTTGGAAGAAGTAAAATCTGTGGTTGTGGGTTTTAGGAAGTTTTTCTTTATTTGATTTAAAATTATCATGATATAGAAAGAGCTCGAAAAGGAGCTGAATTCATTCAAACCATAGTATTCTAAGAAACTAAAAATACTCGAGATGAGATGACTCTTTTTTATATAATTTAGGAAGCATCAGAAAGTAAAGGACTCTTCGACATGCTTTGGTTGCTTCTACGCAATAAAGGTATTAGATTGTTTTTCGTTTTATCTGCCAAATGTGAAGCTTGATATGATCCTATTCATTATTAGTAGAGTATTCATTAGAATAATAATTCTTTCAACCCTACGATAATTTGGACTTTCAAACATTGGAGACAGCAGCAAAGTTGGGCTGATTTGGAATATTTGAAACTTATTTCTACCTGACATTCTTTAGTGTATTCCTCTTTTTTACTGGATGTTTAATAATCTGAATCTAGACATATGAAAAAGACTTCAAGATGCTTCAAATTTCCTGCTTCTAAAGGCAGATATATCTGTTTTTCTTTTGTTTGAATAAACTGCAGTATTAATCTTTGACTGTTTATATTTTAGTGGAGGCTAGAAATGTTGAGGTTCAAATATGGAGATCTTGTACCTCTATTTCGAAAGCAAATTAAAAAAATCGAAGGTAAATCCAGTTTTGCATGTTTTGCAAACCGAGTTGGACTTGCTCAACTTGCTCAAAGTTTACCACTTTCTTCTGTATGAGTATAGAAATGGAGTAGATAAGGGCAGAATGGAATAGAATGGACTAGAGTGGAATGGAATGGAATAGAATAGAATGGAATGGAATGGTATAAAATAGAACAGAATAGAACAGAGTGGAATGGTTCGGAATAGAATGGAATGAAATAGATTGGAATGGATTGAAATGGAATAGAATGGAATAGAATAGAATGGAATGGAATGGAATGGAATGAAATGGAATAGGATAGATGGAATGGAATAGGATGGAATGGAATGAAATAGGATAGAATGGAATGGAATAGGATGGAATGGAATAGAAAGGAATGGAATCAAATGAAATGGAACAGAATTGAGTAGAATAGAATTGAATAATGGGGTTTTAAGGGTTGTTATTTAGGAGATGGAAATTTCAGTGAAATGAATGCTTATCAAATTTGAAAGGCAGAAGGAAATTTACGATGTCTCAGTCTATAAATGCATGATTTCTTTCTTTATCCTAGGAAGATTTGGCACAGGCGTTGCATCAGTGTTTAGATTTACAAGATGGGCAATATTGTTGAATTTGGTATTATCAATGATGTGGGTTGGTTTTCTTGTTGTCCCTGCTGCATTGAAATTTGATTACAACAAGCTAGATGAGTTTGATTTCAAGGTTGAAAATATCATTGACGGAAAGGTAGGTTCTTTCACAATGAAATGAGATTTAAAGTAACATGAGTTGGACGAGAAAAGTTGTAGTTAAGCTGAAACTTCACGTAGCTTAGAATAAATCCAATTCATTTTTATAATTCTCCAGGGAAAACTGCAACATACATGGATGTTCTATGGCAGCTATGTTTCAAGTGTGAATGGCTATCGCATTGATTACGCCTATATCATTATTGGTATCTTCACTTTCTTTGGGAGCTTAGTTGTTGTTCTTAAAAGGTGAGTCAGTCTTTAAGTCTTTAAGTTTTAAGTCTTTAAGTCTTTAAGTCTTTAAGTCTTTAAGTCTTTAAGTCTTTAAGTCTTTAAGTCTTTAAGTCTTTAAGTCTTTAAGTCTTTGAGTCTTTAAGTCTTTAAGTCTTTAAGTCTTAAGTCTTTAAGTCTTTAAGTCTTTAAGTCTTTAAGTCTTTAAGTCTTTAAGTCTTTAAGTCTTTAAGTCTTTAAGTCTTTAAGTCTTTAAGTCTTTAATCCTTTAAGCCTCCAATTATCGCTCGTCTCTTATCCTGTATCTCTCTAAATCTTAAAGTATTTAAGTCCTAAAGTCTAGAAAAACAGTCTTTAAGTAGTCTTTTAGTCGTTGAGTGCAAGATACTATGATAACTTCATAATACTTACCCGTTTGAGTTTTACATCCTTTCTTTGCAGCACTGTCAATACAGATACATCCGTCAACCACAGCCAGTTTACGATGCTGCTTCTTGCTTCATGGGATTATTCCATTTCTGCAAAGGAAGCAAAGGAAAGCCTTGCAAAAGGAATCGTTACATTTGCAAAGGTAAGTGTAGTGGCTGCTTAAGTAGTGAATTATTACCCTAAAGGGGGCAGGGTAATAGACTAAATGCTTTTTCTACAAAGCAACTGATTACTTAAAAGGCAAAGAATGATTTTCGCAGAGACAGCAAGCAAAACAAAATGATACAATTACCTTCAAACGTAATTGATAATGCTTCAAGTAGACTATGTTGTTCCTTGCAGGATATGCTGTCAGATGCACGAGCTGTATTCAAAACAAGATCAAGAACACGGTAAGAAGCTATCCCCTACTCTAAACTGAGCTGTTAAGAAAATTTAGAAGTAGCCCCTTTTTCTTCTTGCTTCCTGTATCATATCCTATTCACTTATCGTTTTTATTTATTTTCTAGAGCAACTAAATGCACAATCTATGCAAGACGCTTGCTTGCCTGGTTCATTACATGGTATGATAAGTTTAAGACAAACGTTGGATCTATCATTCACTACAGCTACTCTTGCTATAAACCTTGTTGTTCAATTTTGTCTATATGCTATGCTTTGCAGCACTGTTGTATTTAAAGTTACATCATTTTGAATGTTTGCATGAGTAAAGAAGTGATCAAGATAGAGATAGAGACAGAGAATTTATCCACAAGACAAGCTTCGATTCTCAAGTTAAAAAATTCAATAATGAAGTGACTTCGTTTTTTTCACTTTTAGTGCCTTGACAGCTGGTGCTTGTGTGACCATTTATATTTTCATGACGAAAATAACAGTTGCTGAGTTCATTATCCAAAATACTAACGTACAGGTAACGTTCTCTAACTTATGAAGCTTCTGAATCTGTCTATGGTTACCTTACTATCAAGGGTTTACTAGAGAACTCTTTCTGAACAAGAATAAAGTATTGAAAGCTGGCAACTTTCAACTGTGGATTTATAGTAATACGACGGGTATAGGATCAGAAATGATCTGCAACTTATATACCTGGAGGAAGGTTGAACATTTTCCTGGCGTCTGTTTAAAATCTTTGAAAGGACACACAAATTGCTGAAACAAAATGCCCGTTTTCGTTTTCAGATTGGAAGAACGTTTTTAGAAGTGTATGGATTCTCATTACTGTTCTCTTTACTGAACACCATCCTGCCGTTCATCATTGAAAGAGTGAGTATTTTCTCGTCATCCAAAAACTCTTACCTTCCAAGATAGTTTTTGTTTCACGTTTGGCAGTCATTTGCTTCCTTTTTTCCAGCTGCCTATGATGGAAACATATGAGAAAGGGTCCCATATTCTTTATGTAAATGTTGTGAGGTAAGACAAGCATTTGTTTTCAAATTTGTATGAACCATAGCATATACTATACCTCGCTGCACGTAATCAGCCACCAGCTTCTAGTATTTGAAGTGTGATTTCAAGACCAGTGTAATTCAGCTATTTGTATTTTGCATTTACGCTACAATGCAAGATAAACAAATTTAAATTGAGCAGCCTAGCGAATTTTGAAAAGTTTATATTTAAACTTTGCTTTGCTTAAGTGAAGCTAGTCTAATCATATAAATAGAATGGTAATGTATTTCGTTGTACAAGAACTCTAACAAATAATATCCCCCTCGATTGCCCCCCCAAATTTCCTTCTTACTCTTTTCTTTCGCAAATGCTTCGCTTCTATTGTTAAGTCTATGTGAGAAATTATTGATTGTATTCAACCTTCTCTTTAACTGGACAACATTTCATTTTTTCCAGAGTATTTTTGCTGAGATTCTTGAATATCATCGCTCTTCTGATAACTCTTTACAACACAGTAACATCGGTAATTCCAATAGTTGTAATTTTATTTCCATATTTTACTTCAATTTTGTTTAATAAATTCAGGTTTGAGATAAGACCTCTTTGTTTACTGCATACGATACTATTAGACGCTATATTGAAGCCCAAAAACGGCCAAAAAGGTAACGACAGACTTTCTTCTTGCAGTCGAAATTTCGTGGATGTGGTGGAACATTTATTGGTCAGGAATTTTACAAAATAATTTTGCTCGACGTTGCTGTTGTTGTGAGTAGAATCAAATGTGCATATACAGTACATATAAAAATCAATTGCATATACATATATCTCAGTAATTTCAAATATTCTCTTTCATAGACCGTTATTCAGTTGGTTACAAAGTTCATATGGTATGCTATAAGAAGAAGAAGTCAGAACCTGGAGTCTCGAAAATCGTTTTACAAATCGTCTACCGACAAGCACTTATATGGGCAGGGACATTTTTCTGTCCTGTTATTCCAGTTCTTGGCCTCCTTACACAATCGATGGTCTTTCTTGTGAATTACATCATCATCACACTAACGTGTAAAGCACCAGCTAAAAGATTCAGGCAGGCAGAAGGCATCATATTCTTCAAAGCATGCCTCATTGTTACACTTGCTTGTCTTCTGGTTCCAATTTCGACTATCTTTACATCGTAAGTGAGAATTTTTTACTACAATGATTGTATACTCATATCCCAACATTGCCAGATCTTTTCACAATGTCCAGCAGCATAATTGCACGAAATTCAGAGAGTTGTTCACAATAAATGCCATCTAGCTAAGAAGATGCTAGTCACGGCCAAACAACAAGAGCCTTCTTCGGTTTCATTCCATTTCTTTCAAGTGAACTATATTTTAAGATTGCAATTAATAGCTGAAATATCTTCGAGTTCAACAAAATCTTCAAGTTTTGTTTATCTCAAAGACTATTGCATATTTTTGCTGCTTTTATAGATAAATACAATGTATATGTCATATGTCAGTCAGTCAGTCAATCTTTGACTTAGAAAATCTAAGTCAAAGATTCTTTCCACATACAAGTTGGCGTTTTCACCTTCTTAACTATCTACTGTTACTAAATATTTCACCATCTTTTAAAGCCATGTTTGTATGGTTTCAGCTTTATCTGTAAGATTCATAGAGCACGCAAACAAGTGAAAAGACCTCCTGATCTCTAGCATAATAAATACAAATTGCCCCTCAATGTTCCGAAACTGTCCCTTAAAAGCCGTTTCTATCTCTGTCGGTGAAATATCTTATCCTGTTTGCGTTTGTAATTAACTGTAGATTTATTTCTCTTCAAAGGAGATACATTTCAGTTGGCACACTAACAACAACAACTGCAAATGGCACAATCGTAAAATATCCTTGTGGCCCATTTGGTGACAGACCTCCAGTTGACGTTTTTGAAGAAGGAAAAGCCAATTTACCAGAATGGTTGTCGAAAATCGCAAATTGGTTTACTTCAGCTGCTGTTTTCCCTGCAATTCTTGTTTTAAGGTAAAGCATAACTGCTGCGTCAGTCAGTCAGTCAGTCAGTCAGTCAGTCAGTCAGTCAGTCAGTCAGTCAGTCAGTCAGTCAGTCAGTCAGTCAGTCAGTCAGTCAGTCAGTCAGTCAGTCAGTCAGTCAGTCAGTCAGTCAGTCAGTCAGTCAGTCAGTCAGTCAGTCAGTCAGTCAGTCAGTCAGTCAGTCAGTCAGTCAGTCAGTCAGTCAGTCAGTCAGTTAGTCAGTCAGTCAGTCAGTCAGTCAGTCGCTCTTGTAATTCAAAAGTACGAGGCGTTTGAAAATCGTACATGTTTCTTTCGTTTTAGCATCATCATCTACATACAGCATCTTAGATTAGTGAAAGCAAAGAAGAAACTCAAACAGCTCGAAAAGACCATCTTGATGTAAGTTATACATTTACGTCTGATCTCACAGTTACTATCTGCCACTTCAGTTTAGCTAGATAATGAAATAAGTGCCTTGAGACACAACAGTAAACGAGAAAGGGGCAAAGGGTAGGGTAAGTCTTCCTGCGTTCGTCTCGCGCGATCATTAATAATGACCATTTTGGGGGTTCGCCAAAGTTTTGTATAAAGCTCTCAACTCAATTATAACAATTTTGGTAAAAGGGAGGGCCCACCAACCTCTACATATTTTCAAGCCACTTATACCTTATAATTTCTCTCGAACTTGGCTACAGCATCCAGCAGTAATTATCACAGCCATGATCGGAGCCCTGTCTTTCTTATCATATCTTATCACAGAGCGGTTTACGTAGTGAGAATATTTATTATCGATTTAGTTTCAGAAAAGAAGCAATATAAGAATCTTAACAACAAATAATGAACCTTGACATACCTGAAGAAGGGAAGCAATAATGCCAGACAGAAGATGCATTTCATACCACAGCCACGGGAATCACTAGCAGCATATTAAGTAAGGCAATGTATTGCATATAGCACGTCCAAATGAAACTGAGATGCCACGTTGAAGCAACCATCGTACGCACCGCAGCTCTTGTCGGGAAGGAGTACAACAGCTTCAAATGCAGATAACGCATTAGCCTAAAAACGAAGAGACATTTATTAACATTTGAGAATTGTTTCTTATACTATCTGCCTTTCGATTTATATTCATGCATTTGTAAATATCGTCGCCCTAAAATTTCTCATACACCCTGCATGAATGTATATATTCGTATATATGTATACCTATTCATAATGTGTATTTATATCTAGAAAATCTCAAATGTGCTTTATTCTTTACCGAATAGCACGCCATACCACGCCATACCATGCCATACCATACCATACCATACCATACTATACCATACCATACCATACCATACCATACCAGACCAGACCATTCCATACCATACCATACCATACCATACCAAACCATACCATACCATACCATATCAAAACGTAATACCATGTACAACTATGTAATACCATATCCAACCATACCGTTATATACCATCCTATACACACATTACCATACCATTTTTTATTATACAACACAATACCATACCATACTATGCAATACAATACAATTCAATATCAAACCGTACCATGTAATATCATGTAATACCATGAAATACTATACAAAACTATGAAATACCATGTAATACCATTTTGTAACAAACTATACCATTCCATACCATCTCATACCACACATTACCATACCATTTTCACATCATAAAACACAATCACAATGCCATACCAAACAATACTACCAGTTATGGATCAAATGTTCATGAAAATTGTTTCTTTCGTTTGATATTATTACTAAAAGTTCAAATCTAAATTGCATTGGAATCAATTAAAATTTTAATTAAGTTTTGTTGCCAGGATTCCAAATTCAAAATATATGCAGGTGAGATTGCTTAGTTCGATAGAATACAAAAACAGATGTTTGCTCGGAACCAGCTAAATTTGAGCCTTTTACTACAATCAAAATTATCTCTGGCTTTTTGGCTAGTTCCATGTGTATCATTGCCTTGAAATTTTAATCAATGACAAATGTGTCTTTCGTGTGAAGAAAAGTTCGTGAATTCAAGTGAGTTCGCTTTTTATTTTTTTCTTTCTATACCTTAAGATATCGATGTATCATGGTTATAGCCAAAGTCTGTAAAACTGTTATTGAAAAATTTTGTGGACTTTTCTTAAAATGTAGGTGAAAATATCAGATTCTTAGTGTTCAAGTATGTATAAGAACAGCAAAATGTCTTAACAAGCAAGCGAGTCTATTGACGTTTAATTTTGAGCTTTACGTGACCTACAATCCACGCCAAAAACATTGAGGACACTTCGCCATCCGCAACATGAGATTCTTGATCTCACCGAGTAAACCTCTACATTAGCCATGTTTCCCTTCAAAACCCCGTTCTGATAGAGTAATTGACCCCCCTCCCTCCCGACTCAATGTTGGAGTAACTGATGAGCTGATATTTCCCCAACATTGAGTCGCGGGGAGGAGGGGGTAAGATTGGTGAAAGAGAAAATTGTTAAAAAAGCTAAGTGTCTCCCAACAATTTTAACGACGATTGTAGTTATATTGTCTAAACGTTTGTGTCAAATATAGGTAGTTTGAGAGCCACGTTGGGAGCCTGTCAGATGATGCATTTAGATGAAGATCGAGGGACATTTCATTCTTCGAAAAGTGTATGAAATAGCTGTTGTTGTAACAAAAAGATTTTCAAGGGATTTCTATGAAAACATAAAATCTCAGCAAAGGGTGTACGAGATTCCAAGGAATGAATTGCCCCTCTAAGAAGAAGATGATGATTAAAAAGATGCCGAAGAGTGAAGAGACTACAGATTCTTGTGGAAAAAATTCCCATTTATTAGGGACTACAGACCATTAGGTTGATTTCAATATTGAAAACTCGCGTTCCAAAGAAATCCTTATCGTCTCATGAAGAAATAGGATAGATTTTTGGCTATATCTTACATAATCTGCACCTCACAAATACGACCAAACTCAAAAATAGGACCTTAATTGAAAAAGCGAACTATTTCGCTAACTGTTGTGAAATCTTCAATAAAGTGCACTGAGACTGAATACTATACTCTCTGACAACTTCTCTATCTGATTTTCTCCTTGATGACTCAATTTTCTATGTACACAAATTATACACTGGGTGCTTTCAGCTGTACAAATTGATTGCTTTCTGGTATCATTCTGTTTTTCCGAATCGTTTAAAAAACAAATAAACAGATTCTTTAAGTCATCCTTTTTTACTTGTCACCAAAATTTTAGTATGGATCACGAATTTCGTTTTCTAATTATTACAACCATAAGATTGCAAGATTATTAAAACCAATATTTTTGTTTATTTCTCTATGTTTGCCTAGCCCATAATATTGAATTAATTTTTTATCTAACAACAGGTTGTGTAAAACAACAACGAGCTAATTTATACGTCATTGGCTTTTCGGACTGGCAAATGATCAAACATTGCTGGCCGAACATTTGTATTGTACAAGCAATTTTTCACCGTTTTGCCATGTCACAAAGCATTGCTTGACAAGCAAAAATAAGCTTCGTTGCACAATGTTTTAAATAGTGCAAAACAAAAATTTAAGCAAAAAATGTTTGACAAGCAATGTTTAACGACATGTCCAAACGGTTAAACATGCTTCTTGACAAGCAGATTTCATATTTCAAATGTTTGACAAAAATGCTGGGTTGTTTGGCAAGGTCCTTAGAAGAAAACCTTCATATGTTACTTTTTTGAAAAATACGTCTGAACACGAAACGCAACAGAAAAGCAGCTGCTTGCTTCGCCATTATCGACAGCCTCAGTTATGTGATGCGGGAAGAAAGAACTTCATGTGCATGAAGTTAGGTGCGTGGGGGTTAAAGTAAGAACAGTAAATAAAGCTTACACTGGAACAATCAAACATCGTTTGTCAAACATTTGAATTTTGCTTGTCAAGTAAAATGTTATATCGATTGGCCATGTCACAAAACAATGCTCGTCAAACATGCTTTGCTTTCATCAAGCAAGAAATTTCTTTGAGCTTTTTAAAAACATCAAGAAACAAACCCTGCTTATTTATGCTAATCAAGCAATGTTTTGTGACATGGCTAAAAGCTCAAACAGTTTGCTTGTCACGCAATTTCAAATGTTCGACGAAGAATGTTCGACATCAGCAGGAGTTGCTGGGGAATTGCTAACAAACGCAGAACCGATCCAGGCCAAAGTTGTTGCTCTCTAGATATGTTGCCATTAATTATGGAGAATTTGGAGCAATCTGGAGTTTCACACAGATAGGCTGATAAGTCATAGATCCTTCTAACATTATTAGCTATGAGACAATTATGTAACCAGAACGGATATATAAGAAATGTAACTGATTTAATTCAAATTGATCTTTTTAATCTGAACGCGTATCCTGAATAAATTTGAAAGTATTTTCTATAGAAATGGGATGGTGCTTGCGTGTTTTTCAGTTTAAACTAAGCTTAAATCTGATTCCTTCTTTGCATATTGCTTTATTGTTTGAGCTTTTTCAAAAAATTTGAAACTGTAAATACAATTAGGAATGAGGTTAGAGATGAGGAACAAGATGAAAATAATGATTGTGATAAACGAAAACTGAAATGCGAAAAGGCTAAAGAAAGCATCATTTTTCCTGGGTAATGTGTAAAAAATTCGCTATAGAAATTGTAGACTACAAGTATGGTTTCCTAAGGTTTTTGGGCATTATTATCACAGTGAAAGTTTCTTGTGCAGTTCTGTACTTATCAAAATTGAGATTTTCCTACTTTCTCGATCAAGCTGAGGACCATCAAGTGTAGTGTACCAAAATCAGTGGCAACGAACATTATTATTTTTGTAAGTACAGTTTCTAAATTTCCAGGAAAAGAGATTCTCTAGAGTTTCTTATAAAAGGTTTCTTATGAAAAATGAGAATAATTTTTAAGTTTTTTGCTGTGGATTGCATATGAATGTTGGACAGTGTGGTATGATGTGTGTACAGTACAGTAGCCAAGTAGGAGAAAACAGATCTTGGAATCTTTGGTTAAGTCAAACAATTACCTCTACTGCAAACATCAGGGTTCTGGATTCACAAGTGACTTCATACAGCGAGAGTCCTTTCTTTCATTTCATTTTCAATCATCTTTTGAAAGAAGAAAGTTGATCAACAAAGAAACTCAAAGGCCCGAATTGAATTAGCTTGCAAACTAGAAAGTTGTGCTTTTAATCGAATCGATTGCTCTTTAGTTCTTCATGCAGTTCATCGCATGTTGACGTGACTTCTGTTCACTTTGTTTTGATTTGTTTACAAGAAGAGAAAAGGGCAGAATCAAATAACTATAAACAATGGTAAAGATTTTGCCAAGGCTTGCTTAGTTGAAGATGCCTTGATGCATTTTCATAACTTGTTTTTTGATTCATTACAGGTTGAAATCTTGAACGTGTTTGAACATCCTTGAGATAGGGTTGAACGACGGTATTGATGTGAAATGCACTCAGGATCACAATTTTCATTGCGCAAACTTTGGTACAATGCAGAGACGCAGAAACGTTTTGAGGTAAGTGAAGGCCATTTTAACTGCATCAACTACATGCAAATGCAAGCGTATTTAGAAATTAGCGTTTTTTAACCTGAAATTTCGAAGCTTCAGGCCAAATTGGCTTGTCAAAGAATGAATGGTTCATGCTTAGAATTAAAGTGTTGTTACTTTAACATACAGATCAATGTCTCAAAGCATTTTCAAGGCAATACCATTGTTTTAGCTGAATTAAAATATGGGTAAAGCTCTTAGAGATTGCATACAGGGACTTCCCTGTCTTAGGAAACCGATCGTATTGTTATTTCAAGTTCTTTCGGGCACGTATAGCTACTTTTTCAAACTGATCTCAGTGTCTATGGCTCTAGTGTAAAGGCAGTAAAGCAAAATAAAAACTATTTTAAAAAAGGCAGCTGACGATAGGACGATGAATTATCAACAATGACTATTGCTTAAAAAATACAGTCTAAACCTCGTGCTTTTTGACCTAAACAGATCCTCGTGAGAGAGAGCCAATCAATCTTTGATGCGATCGATGAATTATGATTGACCTGATAAGAACCATTTCTCTTCAATCAGGAGGCAAAATAAGTTTCTTATCTCAACATATATTTAGTGCAACAGTTTTGTTATCCTGCATGACATGCCTACAATCAGAATTATCCTCCCTCGCTCTGATAAAATATTCCACGTCACTGAATAGAAACTATGGTAAATGTCTGTAGTCATGAAAGAACTGCATTGAGAAGGCAACAAGTGGGTGGTTGGAGGTGGTCAGATCCGGTTTCAGATTGGTGCGCTCATCATAAATATATATAACAAAAACAAGTTCAAATAGAACATTAATCTTAATAAGTCAGTAAAGTGGAAGCAGTAATGGTTTGTAAAATTGTACTCGACTTTGTGTCTCGGTTTATCAGGAAACGCGATAGAATTAAGACAACAACAGCAATTTGTAGCTAACAAGAATAATAGTAGTAAGGGAACAAGGTAAGTTAAGAAGAACTTATTCACAACTTATTCATCATAAAATCTCCATAGGCCCTGGTCAAACGATCAAACATTGCTGGTCAAACATTTGAGATCGCCTTACAAGAAATGTTTGAACGTTCGGACACGTCGCAAAACATTACTCGTAAAACATATACAACTGGCTTGCCCAACAAAATGTGTTACCGTTTGGCCACGTCGCAAAACATTGACGCAAAACATTGCTTGACAAGCAGAGATTTCTTAGAATCAGCCCCGGTTTTGAAAAATTTCAGGCTTGCCGCAAGCAAAATGTTCCACGAGTGATGTTTTGCAGAGCGTTGCCAGACGCTGAAACACTTTTCTTGACAGATGATTTCAAATGTTTGACGAACAATGTTTGATCGTCACAAAATCGGTTGCCATGGCACTTACCATTTTAATATATACAGACTAGCCCTTGCCCGTCTAAGACCACCACTTCATGAGGACCACATGAACTCCGCCAATAACAACTTCCACCGCGCTAAAAGCACGCATATTAGGTAAGGCGCCTGTTCGCTAAAATCAAGCGCCTTACCTAATACGCATCATAAAAGAGGCCAGAATTCTGAAATGCTGGGTGAATTCTCGGTCCTAATCCCAATCAAACTTCAGCCCACACCAACCACCAAGGGTGGCCAAACAAGGTGGCCAAACCCTACCAACATTGCTTCTAACATTATGTTGGTCAAGTCAATGTCGGATAAAATGTGGCTACGTTTCGAAGGGGCTTACAACGAAACATCCTGGATGAATGGTGACCCATTTACATTACAGTTTGATTGTTGTAGAGGAAATAATTGCTACGCATTGACAATGGTCTAAATTTATAATAATTTAACTCTAATTGAAGTCTCAATGGTTTTCATTTATGTCTCACTAATGCTTGGGGTATCTTCGTATCTCGAATAAAGCGCAAGATTCTTGCAAGAAATTAATGCAGATGTATTACCTTCTAGATAACAATGCACTTATGCATTCATGCTGGCATCATTTTACCCATACAAGATACCTAATATGAACAACGGTCGGGAGAACGGTGCTTGAAACGATAAAGATACCTTGCTGTTGAGCTGGCTTCTCAATTTGCAAACTCAGCTGAATCAGAAGACGAAGTAGTACATGCCAATAGGCATTTGGACCAAAATGAATGTCTCATACCACCATCATTGCACCTTTCCAGGTATATCACCAGTATATCGAACAACGTCAATTGCAACTTCAGTTCTTGCAGTGCCACTAGGCATCACGGCAGCGTTTGGCAATTTCTGCATCATTCTAGCATTAGCAAGAAATAAAAGACTGCAACAGCAATCAAATATACTACTCGGAAGTCTCTGTGTAACTGATTTGTTGATAGGACTGGTTTCTCAGCCAGTCTTTCTTGCACGACGTATTCTTGAATTAACTAACAACGTCAATGAAAATTACTGTATTCTTGAAGACTTTCATCAGTATTTTTCCTACTTAATGGCCGGTGCATCAATCATAAACATGGCGCTAATCAGCCTAGATAGATGGTTTGCGATTTGCCATCCTTTTAAGTATCAAGAACTCGAAAGCAAAACACGTTATGTTATAGCTGTTATAATAATGTGGTTGGTATTAATAGGATTGCTGTTAATGCCCTTCGTCGGAGGCCCAGAAGCCTCTCTCTATGCTGGGGCAGCTTTATTTGTTGGGATCTCAATAATCATCATCGTTGTTTGCTACACAAATATCTACATAATTGTTCTTCGTCACAAGAAGAAAATTCACGAGCAGACAGTTTCACAAATCGAAGCCTCTGACACAAGAACGCAACGACCAGCCGAAAAAAGAAGAGCAAATACAATTGCTATTATTATTCTTGTTTTGTTTATCTGCTATCTTCCCCATGGTGTTATAATTTGTGTCAAATCAGCAAGGAACGAACGGATGCTGGTGGCAAGTCGATGGGGAGAGACCTTCGTTTTAATGAACAGTTCTATAAATCCCATTGTCTATTGTTGGAGAAGCTCTGAGATCAGGCAAGCATTAAAGGAAATGTTCTGACGGAGTTAAAACGGCCAAAAAACTATCATGATTAAGTCCAGAGGAATTACATGAAGATGCCTCAAAGGGGCCACAAAGTCTTGCCGTTGGATAGAAAATACGTAATGATCAATCGGTATTATTTAAAAGTTTTAAAAGCTTTCAAGATAATTAAATTTTCTAGGGTGTGGTAGGATCTTTGAGATATCATGACATATGCAAAGCATGAAAAATTGTATTGTAATTATACCTAATAAAATTTGACTCAACAAACAGATATATTGCCGAATCGAAAACAAAAATTCAGTGTTTTAAGTAAATTGTTTTGTGTATAATGGAGCATTTTCAGATCTTTGTCGTGTGTATTTCGGAACCAGAGACTAGCGAGTTGCAACACTTGAACACAATTCACTTTCATCCGTTGTTTTCTGCGCTGTTCATCTGAATTGCCGGACGCACCAAAAACCAAGGGCTTTTCTTCCGAAAGATCAAACTTAAAAAAGATCAAACATCGTTCATCGAACATTTGAGATTTGCTTTCCAAGCAATGTTTGATCGCTGTTCGCCCTCGTGTCAAAACATTGCTTGCCAAGCAGAATGCGTTAGAAAATATCTTTGAAAAATTGAAACAAAATTTTCTTCTTGTCGCAGTTAAAATAGGTTTGACAATGGCAAGCAATTTTGTTTGACGTGGCCAAACATTAAAACATTGTATCTGGGAAACGAACTGCAAATGTTTGACAAACAATGTTTAATCGTTTGTCCGCGTCACAAAAGATTGCTAATCCAACATTTTTGGCTTGCGAAAAGCAAAGAAGTGTTCGAAGATTTTCAGAAACATTTTCGTAAACTCTGCTTGTTAAACAATGTTTTTCGAGGTGGCTGAAAGGCCAAACATTGCTTGAAACGCAAATCTCAAATGTTTGGTCTACAGTGTTTGATCGTTTGCCCAGGGCCTTAGTTCAGCAGTTCCAGACATGAGAAACCCAACAAAAATCAATTAATTGTATCATGTAGTTGTAATATTTCTGAATTTACATATTTATGTAATATATTTACAAGTCGCAAGAGAATTTTAGACAACACAAGAATCGATAAATTAGACGCCCGTATGGGCTTTGTTATTGTATAAACATAGCGAAATTTCCTAGAAAATAGTATGAAATAGTCTCAATGAAACATTTAATGAATGAAATAATATTACGTTTGAAAATTCTGCGATATTTTCACATATTTTCTGTCGAGTTCGTTCATGAGTGATGAAAAGGTTAGAGTTATCTAGAATAGTTAGGCAGTTCTAGAAGATTCCGACTAGGCCAGACTTTGTTTTCGCTTTGCTTAGGCACTAAAAAAAATGCCACGGAGAGCAACAGCTTGTTGCCGTTGCAAGTGTACCCTCGTGTTTTGGTAGTGTTTGGTTCTTTCGGATTGAAATATGTCCTATTTCAAAGCAAGATACAGAAAGAAGTTTTATTACAGATTTAGTCTTACCTTCCTGAATGCGACGACTTTCCTGTTATGTATATCAAAAATTCAATTTTGTTTAGCGCTAGAATGCCATGAAAAGTTTTGCCATGGTTAGACAGGCTCAAACCAGGCAACATGCTCTCTCGTTGCAGAGCAAGCACGCAATCAATAAAACTTAATCAACCTGAATCAACTGTTTTATAGTCTTAAGAATTATTTGTCACAAAATTTCAAAGAAAAAGGCATAAGCGAGCAGCATGCGCTCTTGTCAATTTCAGTTCAAAATTAAAAAATTTGAAATCCCCTTGGGATCTACGCTCTTTGTTTATGACTGGTATTTGCATGAATGCAGTAATTCTGCATGCATCAAAGTAGAAGCGAAAACAAAGCAAGTTTTAGGCCCAAGTTTGGGTCTTGATTTTCTCTTCGTTGTGAATTAGTAGTAATGTAACAAAGCTTCACAAAATGAAGACTAAGTTGAAAATGTTTCGTTTACACACATATGCTTACTTGGGTTCCATTGTTCTTCGGTAGCGATTTCTCTTGTCCTATATTGCATTGGTATTCACGACAGCATTCATCTCCTGGTCTTAATCTCCTGGTCTTAAGGATTGCGTTTCTTCTAATCAGTACAGTTGCTCGGGTCTTTTGCATGGTTTTCTCAATAATGAAGGTTTTCCAGCATGCTTGTAACTCTGATAAAACTCTATCAATTGCTCTATAGATTGAAATCGAGGTCCGTGTTCAAGGCCGTAGAAAATTTGTCCTTCTCCAAAGGCCTAAGAAGAAAGAATACATTGATTAATGCTTTTATCGGCTAAACTTTGAGTAATAAGACAATATAAAGAAAAGCAAAATACAAGATTGTCACCCACATATGTAATTCTTTACGCCTTTCGACAATTCCTTAGTTTAGTTATTCATAAATTGAGCATTGCATCAAGTGTTCGACTTTCGTTTTCCAATATCGCTATCATATTTGCGCCGTACCAAGGCCCATCAATGGAGCTAATAAACAGCCCTGCTTAGGCCTTATCCACGGTCGACGAAAAGCGAACAAAGCCGAGTTGGAACTCATTTTTTAAAAGGGCGCGGATGAGATTTTCATTCAAACAAAAGATTTCTCAGGGATTTCCAAGAAATAAATACAGTTTCAAGTGAGGGTGAAAGAGAATTCCGAGGAGTAAAATGCCACTGAAGCAAACCAAAAGTTAAAAGCTCAGCCAGGCTCTAAGTTTCCCAGCTGTCATCGTTTTGATAATGTCACTCCTTGTGACTACTGGTTCTGACATGAAGGAGATCTTTAGACTCTATCTACTCATTCAAGAGACTTTCAAGTCGTCCCAAACATCAGGCCCACAAATATTACTGCAGTAGAGTGGAAAAAGGCAAAAAGATTACCCAAAGATGCCATTTACCTTGAATATTTGTTGATGCAGAATTTTCTTCTTTTTAACGACGCTGATTACATGTACACCAGCTGATGTGCAGCTTTCTCGAACAAGGAATAATCTATAAAAGAAATAGCATGAATAAGGAACTTAAGAAGAAAGGTGATCGAACGAACCTCGGGTCATCCCACTTCCGGTATTGTAACATGCAGTTTTATTCATACATACATTAAGACGGCCCACTTTAGCGAAAAGGTATCAAACGTTAACCACAACGCAGAAAGGTATCCCCTGGAAATCTGCTACTTTCTTACACTATGTCAATAAGCTACGTATAGCGCCCAGGGGGAGTGGTGTTCTAGATGTTCTCTAAAAGTTTGGGAAAATATACTTTTCTCAGCCTACCCTTCATCCATTCCATTGCTTCTTAGTCTTTTAACTGCTTGTTCTCTTTCAAGTTTTCCATGAAACCAAGGTTTTTCTGCAAAGAGATTTCATAAATACAGATTTGGTCCTTAATTTCTTTAGTATATATCTTTTCAGCTTAAAGGCTTGAACGGCAGTAAAAAGAAGCAGGGCAGCTTCAGAACATGAAGATTAAAGGACAAGGACCCTGAAGGTGAAATGGTGTTTTAGCGCCAGTCGCTAGGATCTCAGTAGTAGGTTAACAAATGGAGACCTCGACGCTGGCCGTGACGCTAACGTGGCTGGACTCAAACTCTGACCACACTGAGCTTTTGACACCACGAGTTAGCTGGATTACGCCACAACGCTACAGCACCTTCACACTCTAAGATTCCGACTGTGTGAAATCTTTATAAACCATAGTTAGTTATAGCTACAAAAAGAGATAATAATAACAATTGCTTACCTAAAACACTTGGTATTCCTGAAGTATAAGGTGAATGATAACTCCCGGTTGATCGTCGTTTTAGTCGTTTCTGAAAAGCAATGATACTATTATAGAATACATATCGAAAATCAGAAAAGACTTAGCTAAAGGAAACGGGATAAAGACTCAAAAAGTTTGATGGGACACTTGAAGGCTGGTGGGTTAGAGATACTTGAGAAGGCTTTGCTATAGTGTCATAGCAACAGGGTTAGAAACACAAAGGGCCCAGGTTAATTTGCTGGAAATGGAGTTCAGGGCGATGAGGTTCTGCTGTCCCATGTGCTCCGAAATAACAAGTTGTGCACATTGGTTGCAAGCGATATTATTCCAGGGATTATAGGGGTTAAGGATTAAGGAGCTTTAATCAAAGATAGTTCAAGGCTTTGGAATTACATAACACCTGGGTTGCATAAAGTTTGCCTGTGGGACGAGCATCTCTTAGGACCCTAGCTGTAGTGTCTCATTAAAGAGTTCCACTGATATTTAAAGCAAGTTTTTGTGGATTGATCTGATGCTAAACAACAGAACTTACAGGTAGTTGTGTTGATATAGTTTCTCTCAATGCTCTTGCGGCAATAGGATCTGATACAACGCGACTTTCGTTGCCAGAGAAATCAAGAGGTACTCGATGATCCAATGATACTCTCTTTCGTCGTACTAGCGTGTCCTAAAATAGTAAGAAAATACATGTAAATAAAAAAGAGTTTTTCAAACGTTATAACATGGAGCAGTTAGTGTGCAGAGCCGAAATGATGATGCAGTAGGGTAAGGAGGCACTCAGACAATATAAAGCACTTTTCCATGAGTGGAGCATCTAGTAGGTATTTTATGAAGATGCTGTGGTGATGTAGCCTAATCCAGCTGACTGGTATTGGCAGACGCTCAGCGAGGTCGGGGTTCGAGTCCCATCTACGCTTAGCGTTACAGCCAGTGACAAGGTCTCAATTAGTTAACCATCCACTGAGCTTCAAGTGACTGGCGCTAAATACACCAAACTTCACCTTTTAACAATTCTAATGTTTCAGAATTTTCGAGGACCTTTAACAAACTGGAATAGCTTGCTTGGTTTGCTGGCATTTAGTAATCAAGCTGTCTTCTTTGCTCAACATTATTTTACCACCCATCGTTGTAATTATAACAAAAGAATTGTAAATAAGACTGGGGGTACATGTACCCGTGTTCCCTTCAGAAAATACCCTCGTTCTCTGGAGTTTTGTAGAATTATTTTTCAGATTGATAGCCAAGCGGATTGTTAGGGAGGATTTTACCTGATCCCTTTTTCCCGATGTCCCTTGTTCCCTTTTAATTTTGGCCACGTTCCCTTGTTCCCTGGATATATTTCGAATGTTTCCAAGTTTCCTGGAGCCCTAAACGAGCCTTAACATTACAAACATTATCATATATTGGAAAAAATTCCTAAAACCCACCATTTCAACTGGTGCAGATGCCGTTCTTATTGCTCTTTTATCTTGTGTTGCAAGCTTGTAATTCTTGTATAACTTCGAGCCAAACTGCAAAGGGAAATTGCAATCGTTAAAACTCTATCATCGACCAAAATAATCTTCTCGTTCGATGTCCAAACGACTGAAAAAAACAACAGGCTCGTATAACAAATAGGATGACGTGGATGACAGTTCAACGACCTTTGAAACCAAGGAACTGCTAGGTTGTGGATTAGATAAAGCAACGACACAGTCACAGCTGTGCCTTTGTGAGAATGTCTACAGGGCAGATCATTCCAAAGATTTCATGGCAACAAAACATCACTGCAATGTAATAAAACTCAGGAAATAGAAGAGTTGCAAGAATTTCTCAAATATACGGTTCACTAGTATACCTCGTAGGATGATGTAGTGCCTCCCCATCCAAACAACCCGTTAGGGGTGCGATAAGCAGAGGGTAGGCTCTGAAGAACAACACGAACTGGCATCCTATCAAAAGGCTTGTCACGGCACTGCCTCGACGACGGTTGGGGAAAACGAGTTTCCCAGCATCGCACGAGGGGAACGTTTATATTTCATATCCCCTATATGTCCACCCCTTTATCCCAAAAGTTTACAAAATATGTCCCTTATTCCCAGTAATTTGTCCAGAGTAATCCCTTATTCCTTTTTTCTGGAAAATCCCTTAATACACTAACGGGGCTTCACACTATCTTCACTACCAGACTGTTTAGTTTGCTTACATGAAGACAAAGCTACAAGCACACAGTACAAGTGGTACCCATAGTATCTTTTCGAAAATCAAAATAAAACGGCAAACAAAAATTTTATTTGCAAAAAATATGAAGTAATAAAAAAAAAAATTAAGTTTAAGTAAATGTTTATGAATTCGAAAATTGTAGCTAGGGGAACAACGATGGGTAAGATTTAGAAATAATGGTTAAAAACATTTTACGGAGCTACAAGGGCTGGACTGCTTAGAAAAAGCAAAGAAGTAAGAAAATTGATATCGAAATCGTGAAGAAAGGTAATGAACAACTATTTTCATACCAATTTGAGAAGTTTATGCCATCGAGAAACAGCCCATTCTGATTTCTCCATCTTTATCAATAAGGCCTAAGCTAAACCAAAAGCTGAAAATCTGCTTATGACCCTTCGTCTTCTTCAGTTGATACTATTAAGAATTCTTTAGCATTGAAGCTTTTATAGCAGAACACAAAAGGGATATTAAGTTGCCAAAAATAGTAATTTAATTTTGAGTTTAAGAAATGAGTTAAGCTTCATTGTAAAATGAACATTGCGCCCACCTCAAAAGCCCCAGGATTCATTCGCTACTTTTCCTGAAATCCTATAGAACACACATCATGATCTGCAAAGAGACTGAACATTTTTCATGAAACCAAGATAAAACATAATGGTGCATTGTTTTCCTCAATGTTTGAAACATTTTTCCAACGCATTGATCTGCCAACACCCTAAGTATTAAAATACTTTGGATTCATTTTAGAACGTCCAGACACTTTTTAAGGGCATTTCCAGAAATTTTAGCTTTGTTCTATCCAAGAAAGAAAAGAGAGAAAACAGCGAAAGCTCTGTTACAGAAACGTTTGTGTCAAGAATTTATAGCTCAATCAAACCTATTGACTATGATCAAACTTTCTGATGAAAATCAAATCAAATCAAATCAAATCAAATCAAATCAAATCAAATCAAATCAAATCAAATCAAATCAAATTAAAATCAAATCAAATCAAATAAAAAGCAAATCAAATCAAATCAAATCAAATCAAATCAAATCAAATCAAATCAAATCAAATCAAATCAAATCAAATCAAATCAAATCAAATCAAACAAAATCAAACCAAATCAAATCAAATCAAATCAAATCAAATCAAATCAAATCAAATCAAATCAAATCAAATCAAATCAAATCAACGATTTCAACTAACCTTTGCTAATCGATATCCAGCCATCCAATTCAACATTGTCTGCTCGTCTTCAGCACAAAAGCATCTGATTTCTTTTTGGTCTGTGATTGTTATTGGCTAAAAATTATAATTTGAAATTATAATTTGTAGAAACTCAATTAGAAAAAGTGGAGAATTTGAACTTAAAATTAAAAAACTCGACCCAAGGAAAACGTTTTACATCAATACAGCTAGATTGATCTGAGGCAAAGGATGGAAAGCAAATTGAAGTTGGTAGGCCAAAAATTCGTTGACGGTTTTGATCGTTATACAGTAGCCCCCAGCAGAACCATGGCGGAGGTAGAGGACTGACCTACGGAACCTTTGAGAAACCGTCGTTTCAGAGCTTCAAAACACTGTTTCAGTGACCTGCACTAAACTATTTTGATAGAAGATACTGGGAAACGCCCAAATTACTCAAACTACGCCATTGAAGGCAGATTTGAAAGGTCAATTTTGGTATTCCTTCACGCAACCTTACTGTCCCATAAATCCTTTTCTTTCATGCCATCCTTGAATCGACGGGTAATTCGTCTCTTGGACAGACTTTCTGAGTTCAAGTCAAATTGGTAAGTCTAGAGAAGTAGGACTTAGTCTTTGGCACACACAAACGACGCTAAACCCACTAATCAGACCATGAAGACCCACATTTCCTTTTACAGCATATTTTGGCTATTTTCAAGATTCCACGAATTTTCCTGTACAATATACGGCTTACGTTTAATAATAAGGAGTTATAATGGATTTAAACAAAGATATGCAACATGCCCAAAGTTGTAGGACTGAACAAACGTGATGAATATCAAGGAATTGACGAGAAAAGTTTCTCTACGTGTTACCTTGGGGCCCGAGGGACAATTGCTTGTTCAAAAGAGAGCACCTAAGAGATTTCCATTAGACAAAAGGATTTCCGATGGATTTCCATAATAAAAAGGATTTCTAGCAAAGGTATGCGAGATTTCCTAGGAGTGAATTGGCCTAACCTGTGATTTGAAAAGACAGAAAACCTTAAAGCATAGCCTAAGCATAGCTTAATTAATAGCTTAACTTACAGTAAAACAGAAGCAGTTTCCACTGGGTGATTTGTGATTTTCCTTGAAAGATGGTAGTGGTGTGTAAAGCAAACTATTGCCAAAGTCGACCTTACATGTCAGATCTTTTGAGCTCCGCTACAATGAAACAAAGTTAAGAAATTATCATATATAAATGTATATATGAGAGTTCTTTCTTTCTTACAAGGAACCATTAATATGAGAAACTCAATAGAGAGGGGTGACAGGGTAATGGTTCCATGGTACCAGGGGGCTGGAACCTGGTTCCTCTATCAGTCCATATGTATTAACATTTCATTCGACACTGTTGTTGATTTTGATCTAAATTGGGATTTCGTGGTAACTTTTTACTTATAACTCAAAAAAAAACCATGAGCAATGCCAAAGCTACTACCCCACTCACTTCAGCATACAGCATTATTCCAGTAATTGCTGGGTTTACAGCATGATTTAGTTTCAATAACGATTTAACCTCATTGAGTATTATATTCAAAACTCGCAGAACTCAATATGTATCTGAGATTAGAGGAAACTAACGGCATTGGACAATTTCTTTTAAATATAGCAAATGAAACATACCATACGTTGTTTTCAGGTATGTTAGAGGTCGATTTGATTTAATACAAGGGTAGTAGAGTAGACGAGGGGTTTGTTTGGGGCTATAAAACCACTTAATGATGGTAAATTGAGCAATCCAAAAACTGAGAACATCAGAGTACGATACAGAATAAAAATGCTTTTACTGCTGCTGACCTTTGTTTTACTTTTGCTGGTCGAATAGATTCCGAATTCTCGAAGAAAGCAATACTTTTTGGTCCAGGATTTCTTGGTAAATGTTTTCGTATGGAGATAGTTTTCAAGCGAAGGAACTTTTGCAACATCAATAAGATGTGTCTAAAACGAAAAAAGTATCCTACAAGCTATCAAATTGGTCTTCATAATTATAACTACCAGACAAGTAACCTAAGTAGTGTACCAAAAGCAGATTATATATTATAAGGTGAAAATATGATTGTAAGGAGATAATATAAGTGTAGGTGCAGCTTATATCTAAACTAGTCCTAAATAAGGCAGCCTATACTGAGGATATCTCAGCAGCATATCTTATTGCCATTCAAGAAAATATATGTACATGAATATGTATGATACTCATGAAGAGGTAATAAAGCCGAAACACAAAGCCAAATGGGAGGAGAGCCTTGGCCTGTATTAATAGACTCGCAGAACAAGTGTATGTTATGCTCTTCATAATTGATAGGTCGCTAAAACAGAGCTGCCTTAAAACAACAGCAGCAATGAGAGTAAAGGAGTGGTAGACTGACTACAAAAGCCCCACGACTTCGCTCGATATTGTATTGTATGGTTGCATTTTGAAATCGTTGTTTCGCTCTTATTCTAAGTGACAAATGAAAAGTAGGGGAGCGCCAATTAGTGATTCGTGTTGTGAGCCTAAGGGACGTGTTTCCAGTGTACTGTATGACATGGAGATTCCTTTGACAATTTCATCAAGCTCTAACATCGTAGAAATTTCTCCAAACATGCAGTTTAGGTTCAAACCCGAACAACTGCGATATCCCAATTGGACAGAAATGCATCCTACTTTTTTTAATTCAAGAGAATAAAATCTTAGCAGCATATACTGTAGATTCAAGTCTAAGGTATACTTAAGGTGGGTAGCTATACCAAAGTATTCAAAGCAATTTCACTTCTACGAAGAGAATCAATAACATTACCAACTTACACCAGTCCTGCTGCATTTTCGAAGGTTATCCGAAACAAGAGTATTTGTATTTGTCAATTCTTCGGTCTCAATTTGACTGTGGAGCTTATATAACTGAAATTAAAATATATATCTATTAGCTACCTGAAATTAAATATATATCTACTAGCTTAATACAGTTAGTAGTGATACGTTATTATTGTACAATTTATGCTAACTTAAGGAAAATAACTATATCTGATATAAGAGTAGGTTCCTTATAATGTAGTTCTTTATATAAAAAACATGTACATGGAAAAATGAACTGGCAGGCCTGAATATGGATAAATGATACAGTTAAAATCAAGGAAAGCATTTAGCTTGGAAACAACACCACCCACTAAAACAAAACCACGTACTATCAACAATGCCATGAGGCCATGACAACCCATGTTATTTTTCACGTATCACACAGGCATAAGCCACTGCTTTGTTTGAGATGGTGATAAATGACGTCAAAGGTAGGATAAGTAACAGTGATTCTTAAAATAAAAGCACTTGCATCTAAGACATCAAAACAACAGTAAATAAACACAGCGAAGCCGCTTTCAATTCCTTCAAATTGACTGAGAAGCAATGGAGAAAAAGAACAGCGATTATGTTTTTAGTTCTCAATTCTTTAACTCTTACAGGACATGAACAAACAGGATATTTTCAGAGAAACAAGTGTTTGAAGAACTTATGAATGTTGCAAGGCCACCCATGCTAACGCGAAGCAGGAAATTTAAAGGTGTATTCTGTGAGCATTTGAGAATTGAAATCTTCTAAAATGGTTAGAATTCGCAGAGAGAAATGTCTGCTATCATCAAAAGAAACAGGTAGAGTTCACAGACAAACAAACAAACATTGTTTGCCAAACATCTAAAAACTGCTTGTCAAACAAAATGTTAGACCGTTTCGCCACGTCGCAGAATATTTGCTTGACAAACAGTTCTTGTTTGTGACAAGCAGAAAATGTTCTTCAACAATGTTTTCAAGTTTTTCTGAAACATTGCTAATGCATATCTAGACTGCCAAATGGCAAAACATTTCTTGCTCAAATGTTTGACCAACAATGTTTGGTCATTTGGCCAGAGCCCAAAGTACAGCATTGATAACTTACCGAGGGTTTCGCGAAAAATTCGTATTTGCTCGAAAAATTTCGAAGTTGAAGACGACATTTCGCTTTATTCGACCAATTTTTGACAACATCAAAGACGATTTCGTGATCTTCGAGGCTTCTTTCTGCAAAACAAACGAAAGTGAACATAACAAAGATATTTGTCCCAAACGTCATTTTTTGGCTAAAACGAACCTCAACACCTCTGTATAAACAATCTTGATCGAATTGGTCTACTTTACGAGGTCGAACATAGATAACTTGTTTGTTTACAGGTTTGATATTCAGTATCCTTATTGATGTTTCGTCCAATGTGCAATGACCAATCACAAAAAGCTGGTAAAATTGGAATAGCAGAGTTATGACACTTGTTGAGTTTATTCAGTAGAATGGCACCGCTATGGGATCTTTGGTTTCAAGCAAATCTAAAACCCTGGCAAGAGTCCAAAATTGCTTGTCAAGCAAAATGTTTGACGGTTTGGCCAACTCGCTAAACATTGTTTATCAAACATTTTTTGCTTGGTTTAAACAAAAATGGTTTGAAAGTTTTCATTGCGAAGCAATTCTGCTTGTAAATCAATGCTTTGCGACGTTGCTGAACGGTTTGTTTGTCACAAATGTTTTATCAACAATGCTTAATCACTGAGCCATGACCTACGAACAGAAATCATTGTGAAGTTAAATGTGCTATCTCTTTCAGTAATGCTACGTTATTGGAATAAGTTCTTTACCTAACTGATGTTCTTGTAAGCATTCAAAAATAGTCCAGTCAGGACAGTCTTGAAGTCGGTTTATGAGGATGATTCGCTGAGCCAAATCTTTAGCTGTTGCTGATTTAAACATTTCGATGTCAAAGGATCTTCCTTGATAGAATACAGTAAAAGAAACCTAAAAAGCAAGAAAGAAAGTAAAATTGCGAAACCTGAAAAAAGCTGGAAGTCCTATTGTTTTCTCGGAAAGAAAGAAAGTGAAATACCCCTCGAATAATTGATATTCCAATTATAGGGCAAATGATACAGGGGGCATTCTTAGGAAAATTTACGATATGGCCTCCTTAACTAGGTGGGACACTTCGAACCAGAGAGGAGCTTCTGAATTTCTAGCCAACTTTCGGGATGGTAGGACTAGAAATGTTCGGATAATCAAAAGAACCATCCCAGGTATTGTCTGTGCAGTACAGTGGAAGGATATCATCCGCACAGTGGAAGGATGTTCAGTACAGTAGAGGGGAAAATCATCAACGTGGAGGATATTCAGTACTGTGGAGGGACATCACCAGTACAGTGCAGATAGTACTGAACATCCTCCACTCTACTGATGATATCGCTCCACTGTACTGAACATCCTCCACTCTACTGATGATATCGCTCCACTGTACTGAACATCCTCCACTCTACTGATGATATCGCTCCACTGTACTGAACATCTTCCACTCTACTGATGATATCGCTCCACTGTACTGAACATCCTCCACTCTACTGATGATATCGCTCCACTGTACTGAACATCCTCCACTCTACTGATGATATCGCTCCACTGTACTGAACATCCTCCACTCTACTGATGATATCGCTCCACTGTACTGAACATCCTCCACTCTACTGATGATATCGCTCCACTGTACTGAACATCCTCCACTCTACTGATGATATCGCTCCACGGTACTGAATATCCTCCACTGTACTGCACACCCTCCACTGTATTGCACAAGCATTACCCAGGGTAACAACATGTGAGAAATTGATACAGGCAGAAAAGGTCTCAAATCTGCGACCTCAATGACCGACCTCTATTTACCAAAGAATCATCAACAACATAAGCTTTAACCTCAGCAAAAAATTAGGTAGAAATAGAAATTATACCTTGGTGTGCAGATTTCCATTTATTCGCCCTCGATCTTTGACAGGAAGAACGTCTTTTTCTTCCTTGCTGCTTACAGAACTCAAATCATCTTTATTCTTGTATATGGAATTAGGCCGGGTGTGTGAGCCCCCATCTGAACACGAAGCAAGATCGACAATGTTTTCATCGTATGAAACAGAGTTTGAAGACAGGGAGCTTTGTGTGTCGTAAGGAAGGCTCCCTTTATGGCAGCTGTCGGTAGAAGGACAAGGTGATGTGTTCTGAATTCTAGGAGTGTTATTTGCCGAATTGAGAAGGTCGAGGCTCCGATTGGTTGTGTCTTGGATAGTGATCTTAGTAATCTTCCTGGAGAATATAAAACAAAGATTCACTTGAATGTTCTAAAGACTTTGATGAAACAAGAAAAGTATTAAGAAACTTAGGCGAATCAAGTCAAACTAAATCAAAATAAAATCAAGATGAATCAAATCGATATGAATTAGATCAAATTCAATCAAATCGAATCGCATCAAATCAAATCAAATCAAATCAAATCAAATCAACACATCAACTCGAACCGAATAAAACCGAACCGAACCAAAGAAAATCAAATTAAATCAAATCAAATCATATCCAATCAAATCGAGTCAAACATAACAGTAGACTTGCTGTGTGAAATGGACTAATAGCAAATGATTCTAGCCTTGCAGTGCCACTTAATGTATGACATTGAACATTTTTAAGTACAGAATATCTTTTTAGCCCTTAGAAATATAATATATATTATGGTCTACGAAACTGGATATTATTAGGCTCTTCAGCAATGATTGATGGATAATTAAGGTATTCCAAATGACAGAGCACAGCCCACAAAAATTAACGATGGGAAAATTCACATAATAAGGATTCATCAATTTTGCTACAATCAATCAATACAAACAACTGTACCTGCAGGTCCATCAACATCCATTTCTGCGTGCAAAATTTCTTTAAAAGTCTAAAACGATAATTAAACCTTTACTGCAAATGAATTCTTAGTTTAAATGTTCTTATACATTCGATTCAGATCAGTTTGCTAATTGTATGCAAACTATCGGATGGGCCAAATAAGTATACCCCCAAGCTAAATAATTGATATAAAATATTTTCTGTTGCAAAATCTTATCAAACTTTAAAAGGTAAACTTAAACATAATAAACATTTCTTGCAGAAAAATCAAAACCCTACCTGCTTTTTCTCACAGATTAATCCAAATTCTAAAATTTGTAGTCCCAAATAAGGATGTAACGAAACCAGAAATGTTACTGCACCAGCAGCATCCTTACATGCTCAAATCAAAGGAATTAATCATCATAAAATGATCCTGACTTCATTGTGATTGTGAAAAGACCAGTAACCAAAAAATAGCCCTGACTTAAATCTTTTGAAGAACTCAGTATCGTCATCATTATTTAGCAAAGACTTGTAATGAATTTACATAAAATGAACAAACAAATTTAAGGCTGCTTGGTAGCGAATAATGGTAATGATAATGGTGTTTAGGTGGAAATGCAAGTAAATATACAGGATCTAACCTCATTATTATTGGAAGGAAAGAATTCTAGTACAGATTGGACGTTCAGATCTTTCATCATATTATTCACATCGCCAAGTACTGAATCTAACTCTGCAAGATCGTCTTCTAACGCCATCTTTATTCTTTCTTGAAATATCTGAAATGGAATATATCAAAGAAGTTTACGCAGACAAATGGAAGTTTGTTATGCATCCATTTCTTAGTAGGGGTGATGTATAAAACCTGGTTCCCATAACATCGTAAGAGTCGGCAATGTGTCCCGAATCCCTTCTTCCATCTTCCAGCGATCAAATACAAAGTGTTCTCATACATTATACTGTCCGACTCACAAATGTTCAGACATCAACAAGGAGAAGAAAATGTACGGAATGACTTTCCTTTCGGATTGGTTAGTTTCATCCATCATCCATGCGACAATCGTACAACAATAGCTGGATCAACGAAGTTGGCAACACATGTTCCCGTTAAAATTATCCTTGATCGGAACAGCCGTGAGAGACGGGAAAGTTGAACTCACTTCAACCATCCCTATCCTTCCAAATCACAGTCAGCGCAGGGTCGACTGTGAATGATCGCATGATCGCAAGGAAATATCCCAAACATAATCGGGAGACATACGCAGATTGCCGCCGACGCTGTTACGATCTCATAGGAATCATGATCCAATGATATAGATGTTGCAGGATTATTCACAATGCAAGCCATCTACTTCGTTCCTATTAAATTTAATTTTCTCTAAGGCTCTGGCCAAATCTTCAAACATTGTTTGTCAAACATCTGAAACAGTTTATCAAACGAAATCTGTTTACCGTTTGGCAACGTCGCAAAATATTGTTCGTCAAACATTGTTTGCTGTTACAAGCAGAAAATGTTTATGAAGTTTTTCAAAAACATTGCCAAGAAATCTGCTTGTCGAACAATGTTCTGCGACGCGGGCAAACGTTCAAACATTGCCTGTCAAGCTAATGTCAAATGTTTGAGCAAAAATGTTTGAACGTCGGCCAGGGCTTCACCTTGTTTTAGAAATATGACAAACTCTGTTTTGGAATATCAGAATTACGAGAATCCAGAAAATTTTGAAAATGAAATCTCGGAGTATTTTGGTTCTCAGCATGTAGCGGCATAAAATTAGGCCAGCTAGGTCATTCACTACTTTATTGTAAACGATGGACGGGTCTAATTAAATGAACATTGCTAAAGACATATCTACAGAAAGCATATTATACTTTGAAATTAGAGTATAGAAAACTTACAGAAACTTACCAATTTGAATAAAAAATTCTTGATGGAGACGCTTTGGTAGGAGGGGCGAGCAATGTTATTCTCTTTGAATTTAAGCTGCAAGAAAGAAATCTTGAAAGCTCACTGGCTGAACTGAAATAAAAACACTGAGGATTAGATACCCGTATTGTTATCATAATGAGCTTATCATAACTGTACAAGGTCATATGCATATTAAAACAGAACCACATCTTGACGGAATGCCATGAGAAAAATGGAAAAGTGGTTTTACATGGAATGAGACTATCTTTGGTGGGCTTTTCATCTCACTATTGATCGATTTCTAGATAGCTACTTATCCTATTACTGAAATATCGTATAGGTTACAATGGAACGTACAGTAATTTAATGTCACAGTACTTGGTTCTTAGCAAATGACGATGACGATTGCTGCATTTGATACAGTTTCACAAGCCATTACACTCTTTTTCAACAATCAACTGGAACTTTTGTCCAACCATCGCAGTTGCTTAAGATGTTGAACAATTCAACCCATAGAAGTGCTTAAGTTGCTTTACATTTTGTGCTATAGACATACCACTAATTTCCTTACAGTACAGTAAGTCAATTGAGCCCTCAAGTTGCTTAACGTTCAGGTCATTCCAGCCCTAGTTGCTCATTTAGCAGTTGCTTATTGATAAAAACAAGTGTACCATACGTCTTTCCGAGAATTCGGAGCAACGAAACAAGTTGCAATCATCCAAGAAGGCATCTTGGACCGAAAGTGACCCACCTTGGATCTCGGTCCAGTCCCCATAACGCGGAACTGCAGATATAAGTACCAGACTCGTACTGAACAGTAAAAGAACAAAAGAACCCTGTGACTTGGGACTTGTGTTAGGGGAGGGACTTTTCGAGGCTTTGCAGTAACGTTTTATTGCTAGTCGTTGCTAGTAATCACGATCAAATGCGAATGGCTCAGTGAAAGGGAAGATAAACTAGTAGGAGGAATAGGTATACGCATAAAATCCTCTTATAATAACAACACAACCATTCTCTACAAAATTAACCACAATCGGATCGAGAGATGCGACAGTATTACGTAAAAACAATAGGCCTAGCGGGCAGACATATTTGTTGATGAAATCAACTTCAAAGAGAGATTAAGACGCAAACCCATGCATAGACATCATTGCTTGTTTTAATAGCTTCTGCTAAATTAGCCTTCCTAATAACATCAAATAAATTCGATCTAGTATCCTCCCCATACTTAAGATTTAATTTATGCATCTTCCGATCGGAACCCAAGCAATGTTGCACGGCTGATAGAATCGGGTATATACAATAAAATTGATCAAGGGGACGATAATATAATACCAAATTAACCATCCTTCATCCCGTTAACATGGCTCTTATCTTTCTCTAACCCTAGTCAATAGCCCTTGTCATATCATGGTCCGCACCATGGAAATTGATTCGGACCCGGATTGATCCCCTTCCTAAAGTATCTGTGCTCTGTTAACCATAAATGGGTGTGCAGCTGATTGACCTTCACCCGTCTTGATCAAGGATGCCGTAGCATCCTGCGTGCAGCTTCAAAATCTTCTCCGAGGATGTTTGAGGCTGCACGCTCTACGCGTAGAAAGCTTGTTACAAGTCTGCCGAGCAATTTCAGCTGTTTAATCTTAAGCTTTCTTCTTGCGTTTGTCTTCTGTATATCCCTAATTTCATTGCCGTAAAAATAGCTAAACATAAACTCGTTGTGAGACGGCAACCAGGTGCAGAAGAGTTAACAATAGTCAAAGGCATCTCCTTTATAAGAAACTAAGCTCGGACCTCAGTGCTCTGCTTCTTAATTTTGGGTTGATCTCATCGGATGCTCTCCAATGAGGGAGGGCCAATTTTCAACCCTGAAATTCGGCGTTCAAAATGGCGTACATGATTTTCAATAAAACAAAGGGATTTCCAAGAGATTTCCGTGAAAACAACAGATTTTCAGGTGTGTGAGATTGTTTAGGAGTGAATCTTCCCTAGCAATTTGGAGGTTTTACCCCTAATTTCTAAGGCTAGTAGAAGCAATTTGAACGAATCTCAACGGGATAACTTGAGCATCTTTGAAATCTAAATCCAATTTTACAGATTTGTCGTCGTTCTGAATAACCAAACTTGTCTTTCATTACATTCAGAAGATATGTTATTTATATTAGCTTTCAATGAAGATAGGAACGCCCAAGTGGAATGTTGGTCTCGTCGAAAAAGGACAATATACACGATTTGAAAAACAATCTTAGAAATCAAAGCACTGGACAAAGATGCAATGAAATCTTGGATATGTATTTCACATCTTATGAATGCAGATTAGCGGGAGGTATTACATCCGAATGCCTGCATCTGATTGCTAACGTTGCGAATTCTATAGACCTGGTAATACTCGAAATTCCACGGGAAAAATTTCGAAGGAATACTGATGGCTGTTTTGATAAGCTAAAAGCAGTCTGAAATATCAGATATAACGTTAATTAGGAAACAATAGTTTATTAATTTCAATTAGTGGGTTAATGAAAATATTTGAAAGATACACAATTAATTGACATGCGGTATGCATGTTGTATATCATAAAGAGGAAAATTACTATATAAATTTTGGAATCTTTTAGGTGAAATTCATTACTGAAATTATAGGTTAATGCTTCAGTATAACCTAGTAAGATAAATGGGAGAAATCATTGACTATCTTCGGCAAAAATGTTTTGCAAATTTTCTAAAATTCCTCTTAACAAAACTATCCGTAGATTTCGCGAATCAAAAATTTCAAGGGACAAGTTCCGTCGAAGGGCAATTGTTTTCTTCGAAATTTCGCACTGACACCCTCACCGTAAATTTTAATTTATATTGATTTCATGGAAATCCTTGAAAGTCCTTTAATTTTAACAGGAATCTCGTACGCCTGTTTGAAGAGTGAATGCCCCTCTAGTTCTGCCATTCGATCGACAGAGCTCTTCTAGCCAGATCTTCCCAATAAGGTGATTTGTTAAGACGTATTTAAAAATCTACGAAAATTTACTGCAACCCTAAAGGATTCGGCACACTCGGGAATCATAATATCGTCTAAATAAGCGAGGAAAAACATTGATCACTGAATTTCCATAGGTTTGATAACGATATTGTCGGATAAGCCACAAGACTTTTTAGGACCCGCTTATTGAAGCTATCATACGAGTAATCAGAATTAGAATTCGGGTTACAAAATGCAGTGTTTTGACTTACCAACTGCGGTTGCCTCTTTTCCTTAGAAAGACTTCTTCACTTTATAAATCATCGCATATTGATCAAATACCACTGTATCGTCTCTAATTCTTAAGGTTTCCGTAAATGTATATTCGATGCACGTCGTATCGTAAGATATTTTCATGCATTTACAATCACTTTCGTCTCCACAAGCGACGGTCTCAACTGCGAAAACAATACAGCGAGTGATCCGTGCCTCAAAATTACCAAAACCCGCAAAGCTATAGAATTATTTTGCATTATTCTCCGTGTGTGTCGTCAGCCAGGGGGTAATTCTATTCTACCCATCACTGTGGGCACTAGAGTGAGAATCCAGCATCATTACGAGGCTCGTTCTTCGGAGCAATTTGCGCAACATGATGGTGTCAGCAAATATCTTTTATCCATTCATGATAACACATGCACTAAAGAAGGAGAGACTTGGATGCTTGACTTTTATGGAACTTTCACACTTGCTTTCACATTCAGATAGAGATAGGCAGTTAATCGTCTTTTTATACCCGTCGATAACCAGAAAAGTTTAACTGGTAATGACGATCCTTATTTGTGTCCAGTTGACCAGAATATGGACAAATTCAGAAAACAGTCCCCGTGTCAGAACAGAAACAGTTCTATGTGTAGAATGACATGATTAAGGCTTCCATACCACAAAGAATTCTCAAAGAAAAGAATTTCAGGAGGTCGACAGGCTAGTGGCATTTCTTGACAGTGTTTTCAATTTGTAGTTGACTGATGGAAGTTAGTAAATTAAGTAATCTCTTCAAGACAGATACCACAAGATTATTCTGCACGAGTTCTGCGCACTTTTATGACGTCACGAATCGGCCACGATAATGGTGCCATGGGGTGAAATCAATCAAATGGCAGTCTCACACTTCGAGGACTATTGATAATCATCAGGAAAAGAACAACCCCTTATCAACAAGGTGACATAAGTCAAGCGATATTTCCAAAGAACTATCAGTCTAACGGAAAAATTGCAAGCAAAGTCGGTGAAATAGTAGTAGACTTATTACCTGAGTCTCAGGTATAGCTCTTGAAACCGAGGCTAACACTATAATTGAGATCGCTCAAACTAGTTGTAGCGGGATGTCGGGGTAGTGGACGTGCAGAAACTAACGACTGAAGTAATAAGTCTAGAACAGTACTTGAACAGATGGACTGATACTCTGGAATAAATAGCTGGAGAAGTTACACATTATTCATAGAGGGAGACGGTCGAAATCGTAATACGTTCGTTATTAGTCTCCGGGTTGCTCAAAAACTAAAGGATATCGAAAAAAAGATGGGAACATCTTTGGACATACTGAAAAGATTTTTCATCTGACACTCCTCAGAGTATAAACATCTAAAAAAGACCTAAACAAATGACTAACGTGGAATTTATACACAAAGGCAGATCCAACTGCACCGATCAGAAAAGTGAAAATGAATTGGTTATATCTTCAATATGAAGTGGTGACGATGAATTGGTGTGTTAAGTGCCAGTCACTAGGATCTCAGAAGCAGATGAACTAAGGAGACCTTGACACTACCTTGAGATGGCTTGGGTTCGAACCCCGACCTTTCTAGGCTTTTGACACCAACAGCTAACTAATTTAGACCACAACGCTACAGCACATTAATTGACATGGATACCACATTCATTCAGCCCAAAACCTATATTACAATCGTGAAATGAGCTTCAATGAGACGTCTTAAAGACCCTTCCCTTGCATAGATGCATGAGAGAGCAGAAAACGCCTTGAATTATTAGTGTCGACACCTTCTCCTGGCGTAATAGCCTCAAAATGATTTAAACTTCTAAGCAAATAACTCCTCTTTACAAGGACTTCTATCTTGATGTCCGTTTGCTATATCAGAATCAACATCAAGGCATCTCTTTGGTACACATTTCTATAAGAGAACAGAAAAGCGCTTTAAATTCCCCATCACCTCTTAATTTCATGTCTGTCAGAAAAGCTTCATATTTAAGTGAACTGTCTCTTTAATAAACCAATGACTCTTGTATACAATAGCCTTTATATCAATGACCGTTATATCCGAAGATCAACGTCTTGTCAATTGTCAAGCGTTGATTTAAGTCCAACTGCTTATATGATTTGCACAAATCATAACTGACAGACAATTCATGAGTTTGAGCCATCACAATGAACTGGAATATCAAAAAATGTTCATCCAATCTTTGGTAATTCGATGACTTGAACAGATCTAAGGACATCTAATCATCCATATTCCTGGCTCATGCACTAATACGGCGTCAGAAAGTTGGCTAATTACTTAAAGATTCCTGTGTTCAGGTTTATTACAGGATTAAGTAGTGTTCCTCAAAGAGTTGTCCCAGCTCTAACCACGTCTTGTTATACTGAAGTTTCAAATTTTCAAATCCTTTCTGAAAATTCCTTCACGTAGGTTAGTTTTATGCAGTAACGTTATAGAATATGACTTTTTCATTTCTTTGTGATATTTCACCAGAGATACATTGCATTATAGCTTGATACTCAGCAATAGATTCGGTAGGAAGTGAGTACAGTTAAGCAACGGTGAATCCTTGAACCAGCGTCGAATCAGCGTTTGAATCTGAGTATTCCTGTCATTCTCTCCAAATAAACTAATCCAAGCAGACATACATTGTGTTAGTATGATAGTCAGCAAGAGATTCAGTAGTTAGCGAGTGCCTAAAGCTAGCACGAATCCTTGAACCAGCATCGAATCAGCGTTTGAATCTTGATATTCCTTTCATTCTCTCCAAACTAACAAATCTAGGCAGACAAACATTTTGTTATAGTTTGATACTCAGCAATTCGGTAAGCAGCGTTCTTTGAAGCTAGTGCGAATCCTTGAACCAGCATCGAATCAGCGATTGAATCTCAGCCCCAGAAACTGAAGTGCAGAACAGCTGAATGATACGCACACAGACAATGATGGTAATTGTTCTTACCTTTCAAATCCATATCGTATGCTGTACCATAATTTTGCATTTCTTCACCTGGACATATCTGGATGGCAGCTGTGCAATTCAGAGTTGGAACGCAGGAAAACGCGCTTTGCTCGGTTCTAAGAGATCTGCCATGAAATGTATTGTGCCAGCAAGACCTATGAAAGAAAAATAGAGAGTAGAAACCTTATAATCAACGAGGATTTCCAACATTTGGAAACTATATGCAGGGGACGGAGATCACGGTTTGAGCATCATAACTTCTGAAGTGGAATTGCGGTTTAGTCTAGGGGAAATACTGTGGGTGCTTATTCATTGACCTCGGAAGGACAGCTAGCTGGGCTGGCTGTCGGCTTGCATTTTTGTGTTTGGACCATAGCGGAATTCAAGTTGACGCAAGCAGAACCCAACAAGGAATACATAACCAACCGCGTAACCTCAAAGGTCCACTATAACATATATGATAAGTTTTAATGGATTCGAGCTGGATTCGAGACAGCCTGCATGTGTGAATGTGTGAAAAGAACAAAGCTAGAATAGAAGTGAATTATCTTATTACCTTCAAATAAGGACATCGGTCGATCAGGCGTTCTACATCCATGTTTGCCATAGGCAAGACACCACTCACCAAACTTAGAGAGAAAAAACGATTTGACATGAGTAAATTGATCAAAAGTAGGACTTCATTGTAAAAGACATAAGAACGCATCCTACTCTAATTTTAAACGATCTGACTTTGATTTGACTTTGCTTACAATGATTTGATTTGATTTGATTGATTTGATTTTGGCTTGATTTTGATTTGATCTGATTTGATTTGATTTTGATTTTGACTTTGATTACCATGACTTAATCATTTGAACTTGCTTACAATGAATTGGGGGCCTACTTAAGAAACTTATGAAGGAAAAGAAAGAAAATACTACATAAAACTGTTGATCAACAGAGAAAAAATACCTTGTAGGCATAATGAAGATATTTTTCTTCTTTTGTAACGTTGAATAATGCCAGAAATGCATACGCATTTCCTGCAGTTCCATGGCATATTCCATGACCTTTTTGCAACAAACCACGCTGCCAGATTACAGCACAGCATTCTCTTGCGATAGTAAGGTATTTTTCGTCTGCGAATACCTAAGGAAGAAAGCCAGGAACAGGAACATTTTAGATACATGGTTTCTTAGCAATGAACGCAGTTGCTCTATTTGCAATCAAGATAATTTAATGCAACCTTCAAAATTTGGAGCAATACAGGAAGCATCTTTGGACCTACTGGAAAGATTTCTCGTTGACATTTCACAGAGTATAAACGTCAGAAACACTTACAGACCGGACAAATTGACTAAGGCGGAATTTATACCCAATTGAAATACACAATCAGAAAGTGAAACCGAATTGGCATTGCATTTTGAACCCCAATCAGGTTGCCGGACACAACGGAAAGACAAATAGAATTAATTAAAGAGCCTGGAGAGAAAAGAACTCTTTTTGTCTACACAGAACCGGCCGTTTGGTTTTTATGGGGACATTAAAGACCGTACTTCCTCGAATATGTAGCCTTTGGATCGACCTGCCCATCAGGTTGGTCGCAGACACTTTTTTAATAGTGTATGTGCAAGATCTGGGTGGGTTGAATCAAGAGACACCTTTTGCCAATTGCTGAAAAACGTACTTCTGGTTATTTTATTAGTAATTTTTCAAGTAATTGCTTCTCTTTGAGACGGATTTTGAAATAAGAGCCCCGGGCGCATAATAGAGGAAATACGGTAAGCAGGCTTGTGGAAGATGGTCCCAATGAGACGTGCCGATTATGAGCCGAACACCTGGATCACCAGGCTATACCACCTCTGACAAGCGACTTCAAGTCTGGGAATAAAAGTTAATAAGTATTCACAACGATTAATTACCTGATATGCCCTTGAGTAGAGAATAGCTGCACCAGGAGCACCATGACACCACTGTATCAATTTATCATTGTGATTGCCAACAGATGATGGAAAATTCCCAGAAGGAAATCGCATTGATGCCAAATGATCTATGCATTGTTTGATTTCTGGTAATGCATCTTGAATTAATTTATGCTTCAACAACTGTGGCTGTAAAAAGGAGGAATTAATAGTAGAACATGCATTTGTATTGCTAGAATAGCACGATAAGAAACAGCAAGTTTGAAACGTTTAACCTAGTTTCGCCCTAATTGGAAAGGCCTCTAAAAGTTTGTTCGTATAATGGAAAAATCGTTTCAAGGAGGCTTAACTCTCGAGAGCGTTCAGTGGCTATATTCACTCGGGGACCGTAAGAATATAGTAAGATGAGGTCGTTATGAAGGTACAGCGAAGCGAACGAAGCTCTACGAGGAAGGCGGCTTTGGAATAGAGGGGAAATTTTTTAAAAACATACCCTTTAGAAACCTTTAAAAAAGGCACGTTACGTGCAACCTCGTTAAATATTGCTTATGGGATGGCTTCATCAAACCTTTTAGCATAGTATGACCAAAAAGCATACAGTACGAAAATTTGTCAAGGGTCCCTTTAGTTGAAAACTAAGGAGGCCTGAACTGCGTTGTGCCATTGGTTCTGTGAAAATTTTGGCAAAAGCTATGGGATTCCCGCAAGATTTCAGTGTAATGGTTTTCCATCCATACATTTCACTTTTGCCAAAAACATCTTTATCTGTAGAATTACCCATTCCAGATATTTGAAAGTCATATCAATAAGCTAATTCTGATTCTGGTATAGGGTTTGTGGTATTTGATGCATGGAGTCAATCTATTAATAGAATTCATACCTGTAACAGAATATAAAATATTCCAATATACCCATGCGCTGCACCAAGGTATTCTTTCTCATGCCATATAAACTTCAGTGGCATCTCTGCACGATCTTTCCTTGCAAGGTCTCTACCATGTTTCAGAATCGCATCACATACCTAAAACGAAATTTAAACGTCTCAAAAATTGTTTTTGAAGTACAGTTATATCTTTCTAGTTCAACATTTTTCATGGCTCAGTGGTCAAGTCGTTTGGTTCAAGATCCATAAGTCAGAAGCTCAACTCTGGTCATGATCATCACTTCTCAAAAGCTTGTATAGTCAACTCCCTTCTTCTGAGATCGCTAAAATAGTCTTTGGACAGAAGCTGCAAGCTGAATCAACTGCATAACTGCAGCATACCATAAATTTCAATAGTGAGTAAAGCTGCTTGCTTACTTTGAAGGTGCTGTGGCGTTGTGGTCTAATCCAGCTAGCTTGTGGTGTCCGGAGCTCAGTAAGGTCGGGGTTTGAACCTCAGCCACAGTAGTAGCCCCAAAATGGTGTATTGCAACTCCTTATGCGATAGTAATTATAAGTGTGGTCAACCTTTGACCAAAATGAATGTGGTATCTATATCAATGAATTTGCTGTGGTGTCGTGATCTAACCTAGCTACCTCTAGTTGTCAATAGGCTAGCAAGGTCAGGTTTGAACCCCAGCCGCATGTTAGCGTCACAGCCAGAGTTGAATTCTCGTAAGTTTATCCATAGTCAATAGAAAAACTACTGTTTCAAATCAGTTTCAAATGGCTTAACTTAAAACTTAAGTGTATTACAAACCTTTAACAGGAGGCTATCATCAATACAGTCAGGACTTATATTTTGTTGAAGGAATATCAATGCAAAGAGATATCCTGCTCTACCATAAAGCACTTCATTCGGCATACTATCATCATGACAACATCTATCAGCGAAAGATTTAAGCTTGCTTATGTTTTCATCCATTCTACGCAAATCTCCTTTTCTTGATGTCAAAACAGCACCCAGACAAAGTGGACCTAAAACGAGAAAACAAGCTTATCATGTTTTCTGGAACGTATGTGAAATGATTTCCTGTTGAGGAAAGAATTCTTTGGTCTTAAATCCACGGCTAAACGAGCACTTTTTTATTGAAATGTTGACCAAACATGTTAAATATTGTTGCAACGAACGTTAAACAAAGAGCCGCAAGTTTGGCTTTTGAAGAAAATATCCTGCGGCCTGTATACCAAGACCTGAAGCAACACAGTCACAGAAAACTAATTTAGTTGAACTTTTGCTTTCATGTACATTTTCTAGGACCAATTGAAACAAGGAAGATGACATGGCCATTTTCAGGAAAAGTCATTCAAGACAACGTATTCAGGAATGTGCAAAACGAGCTGTGTTTCTTGCCAACAGTGGTAAAGAGTGCAACAAGTCTATTAAGCAGCAAGTCAATTCTATTTTGATTCAGCTTATGCAGTACATAACAAAATTGAAATAGACAGAATGCAAACAATGCAATTAATAAATGTTTGAAATTGAAACATACCTATTGTTTGAAACGAAATTTCGCATGTGAATTCGGAACATGATTTCACATTTAAATTCAAAAGAAATTTTCACGTTCAAACTTTAAATGTTACTTCATCTATACAAGACTTTGTAACAAAAGTTCAAAACTAAAAAATTTTGAATCCAGTTTTATATACCTGCATCTCCACATAAGAATGTGATCCGTTTTCCTGTCAAGTGACTGTATGATGATTGACATACCAAGTAAGCAAGATCTGTTAGTTCAGGTTCTTTAGGTGTTCCTTTGTACACACCATTAGCCAAAAATTTAGTAGATAGACAATACCTGAAAAATTGATTTTGGATTAATTTTCTTTGGATTAATTTTGGATTAATTTTTTGGATTAATTTTTGGATTTAAATTTCTTAATTTTCAGCTAGTAAACCATTGGAAGATCTTGAAACCCCAAATATTCAGCTCAAAAGCAAATATTATATGATCAAATCTTATTTCATCTCCATGTATATACTTTCCACTATAATGTTGGCCACTGGTCTGGTTGGCAACAAACTCTGATGAAACTAGTTAATTATGGAAACAACTCTTCGATAATACCTGTGCAGCCAGTATAAATACTGCAATCCCTTTCATTTGTCAAATTATCTTTAATTAGGACCAAATTTTTCTCAATCCATTGCTTTATCTTGGACAAAAATTCTTCACCCGCCTGAAAAATTTGTTAAACAGTTTTAATCTCAAAGATCTCAAAATCATGAAGAGGAAAAAGAGATAAGGTATTCTATGAGTATATACCTATACCTTGCCCTTCTGCATCCCTGGAAAGACGTAACTTTGAAAAGGCAGAGGGTTGTCAAATTCCCTTTTTGAAGACATTGCGGACCTGAAAACAACAGTTATAACAAATGAATACTAATTAGAAATCCTGATTATCTCATTCCTTTAATTAAACATAGATGGAAACTGCATGATTTTGATGAAAACAATAGAAAAAAATGCCCCTATTGTTTGGAGAACAATGACCTTTGGTGAGTAGCATGCACAAAGTCCTGCTGGCAATTTACACTGGGGGCATTTATTTAATAAGAAACTTTTAGGGGGTGTTGGTACCAGTTTCTGGTCAACTCACCCCACTACCAACTCACCCCATTGCCAACTTGCCCCACTTTTGGGTCAACTCTCCCCACTTTCAAAGTCAACTCACCCCACCTTCAAAAGTCAACTCACCCCATCTCAAAATTCAACTCACCCCAGTTGAACTATGAATGTTTAACCTGGGGCAACTTGACTTGAAAGAGGTTGGGGTGAGTTGGTAGTGAGTGGGGCGAGTTGACCTGTTGTTGTTACGGTAGGTACTTATTGTAGGTGGTACTACTGCATCTATTTGAGGGCATTCGAGGGAGGTGTCAAATCAACTTTTTAATTACAAACGTCCTAATTTCAATTTGGTGATGGTTAAGTGGACTGAATTGGATGGCTTAAGACTGTTTCTGTTTTCTCAAACCAAACTTTTTCCCGACACAGCAAACACGACACGACACAACAAACAACAATAATAATTATAATAATACTAACAATAATATTTAGTGAACTATAGGCTAATAGCCTGTAACACATCTAAACACAAAACACCAGGCTGGAAACTTGGCTGGAAACAAGGACTGATGACGAGCTTTTTTCTTCCCTCCTTCCCCATTCAATTCAATTCAATTCAATTCAA